>MCGN01000009.1:0-600000 GCA_002105135.1 Syncephalastrum racemosum | reverse complement strand
AATTAAGTTATGACTTGTTCGGTCATATGATAACATGCATACATCTGCAACTTAGGCATCCTTTCATTACTGCATGTGTGAAAGCTTTGAAACTATAGCTTGGAATAATATGTACTATTGTACCGCGCTGCTTCCATACTTCTGGGTATATAGTAATTTAGAGATCAGCACGGTCTGGTTTATCTGCGGAACTCTTATTTTCGCGACACACTGACAAAGGGGACACATTCTATGGTATCAAAAAATAAGAGCAGCAGAGTAAAACACGTTAGTAGCGAGAGGGATATTCTTCATTCCTTTTGCTGGACTATAGTGTATTGTGATGAAAAACCGCCCTTGGCAAGTGCATTAATACATATGGCTGCAAGATCGCACCGGAGAGGGAGGGCCGATCTAAAGTGCGGACAATAGACGGGATGTTGCGGAGCTGTCTGCAGCTTGGCATGATAGAGTATTTATATCAGAATAACCAGCCATTAAGAAAGAACCCGAATAGTATGCGGCTGTCCACAGCATATTTCAATGTGCAAGTGATTAGGTATACATAGTATTGATAATCGTGGTCTGCGTGCAATAGCTATGCCTTTATATAGGAGGCCAAAATGGCATGCAATACAATAGCGTATCGCATTGTATCACCATCATCCGGGAGGACGGGCTGACTTGCAAAACCTGTAAACTGCGGGAAAGTGGCAAGATAAAGAGAGCCGCGTGTTACACATATGCATTGTTTCTTTCACAGTTCTTCTTTCTCCTCCCCCGCCCCCCAACAAAAACATGACAGTGGACGACTTTGACGCGATTGAAAATGCCCAAACCCAAGCGATGGAAGAGCTCACCGATGAGTTCCGTCTGTCACCGAAACAACTCAAGGAATTCGCTTCTACTCTGAAAACTGAACTCGATCGCGGTCTGCAAGTTCAAGATGGTTCGGCCATGCCCATGCTGCCTTCCTGGGTTGTCCAACGCCCTTCAGGCCAAGAGACTGGCGAATTTCTCGGTCTCGAACTCAATGGTAATCATATAAAGAGAAAAGTATGCTATAGCCTTGCTTATTACTCCTGTGTCTGATAGGCGCGTATGTGCGTATCTACCATGTCGAGTTGCACGGTCAAGGCCGCATTTCGATACTGCACCAGACCAAATCGCATTTGCGGGATGACCTCAAAAAGGGACCGGTATCACGTCTTGTTGACTTCATGGTGAGCCAAGTTGACGCCTTCTTGACGACCATCAACAAGCAAGACGCGCACGAGCCCATGGTAATGGGATTCGTTATCTCGTTTCCTTTGCATCAGACTTCGCTCAAGGAAGCGTCGGTGCTGCACTGGACCAAGGACTTTGACTTGACCGGAGCCGACAAAAAAGATATTGTGACTCTCTTGCAGAATGCATTCAATCGTCACGAAGTACCTGTTGTTGTCGAGGCCGTCGTCAATGGCGCAGGTACGTAAGCTGGACGTAAAAGGAAATGATGAACTGACGGCATCGCGCGATCATTTCCCGATCTTCCTTCTTTTTTTTTTTTCTCTCTTCTTCCACGTCCAGTCGCGTGTTTGCTCGCTCAAAGCTACCGTAGCTTGGATACCCTTCTTGCTTGCACCGTCAGCTTTGGTACAAATGCAGGTAATGTGAAAGGAAAAAGAGGAATTGGGTATATCAAAAGAAGTCTGTTTTTGACTCAACCTTGCACAGCCTACTGGGAGGACATGCAAGCGTGCAAGAAGCTGGATGTCAACACCGAAGGTGGTGAAATGATAATCAACACCGAATGGGGTTCATTTGGTGACAATGATCACAGCGAGCTGCCCCGCACTTTTTACGATAACCGCGTCGACCGTGAATCAATCAACCCGGGCGTGCACCTGTTTGAGAAAATGGTATCCGGTCTGTACTTGGGCGAACTGGTCCGGAACATCCTTATCGACTTTTTGGACCGGCGCATCCTATTCAATGCACAGTACACGCGCCAACTCAATACGCCTTACAGCTTTGAGGCATCCTACATGAGCACAATCGAGCGCGATGATTCACAGCAGCTTGATGAGACGAAGCATATTCTCGAGACGATCATGGGCTTGCCCTCGACGACGGTGGGTGATCGCCGCCTGGTGAAGCGAATCTGTAAGGTGGTGGGTCAACGCGCGGCTCAGCTTGTGGCAGCGGCCATGAGTGCGGTCATTGACAAGCGCGATGGTTTGGAGCACGGCGTCACGCTCAGTAAGTTTGCTTAAACATTTTTACGAGGACTGTATCTCATGAGCTATGACAGGTGTCGAAGGCACTATCTATGAAAACTATCCCAACTTCCCCAACCGCGTGAATGAAGCGTTGAGAGATTTATATGGCTCTTCCGTAAGCCAAATCAATATTGGAGTAAGTTTTGCTTTTTTGTATGCTCGCGAACGAAGTATGAGACTCAATGTTCGATTTCTGTAACAGAGCACACGCGCGAGCCACGGAACAGGTGCGGCATTGGCTGCTATGCTGGCAAAGAAGAAATAAAACAAAAGAGGATTATCTTCAGGTGGTCTACATACAAACAGGGACCGGTGCTCCTATGACCGGAGATGACAGTGTGTTTGTTTATATATGCAGCGTAGCCGTGCGTCACAATACTGGACTGCCAGAGTCTTACCCTCCATACTCAAAGAATTATATGTTCCTCAGCTGTACTCAAACACGTAGAATCAGTGGATGAAAGGATACGCAAGCCTGCAGGTCTGGCGGGAAACGAAGAGACTGGATGGTGGTTATAAAAGTGAGAGGATGGTTGAGAGAATGAAACATACCGGGAGACTTTGTGTATTTATGGGGCACGGATCCAATTAAGGACCCTGACAGCAGCAAGTTTCTCCCAATGAAATACGTGCAGCTTGCTTTCAGAACCTGTCAGATCTGTTGACGCGTGTCATCTCGGAATACACTCGGAAGAAAAGAACACAGACACTATACATCATCCTCTTTAGAGTACCATCAGCATTGCTCATGCTCAAAAACTGAAACACATGGACCGGGAGTCAAAGCGGGAGTGAAAAAAGTAGGTGCCGTATGAGAGTGCATGAACAGCAG
Source organism: Syncephalastrum racemosum (assembly GCA_002105135.1). NCBI lineage: Eukaryota > Fungi > Mucoromycota > Mucoromycetes > Mucorales > Syncephalastraceae > Syncephalastrum > Syncephalastrum racemosum. Next base: position 596,928 of record MCGN01000009.1, on the reverse strand, counting down.
TATTGTACAACCCAAAAAGGACTGAGTACGGGTCCTGTGTTGCGATGCTTCTTTTTCTTTTTTTCTTTTTTCCTCTCTTCATTCGTTGACTCTTTCAAATGTCTCCGATCATACCATTCGCCAAATGCAACACAGAACATGACCCTGTTGCTACTTTTATAAGTGTGTTTCTCTGCATCGGTTTGGTGATTTCCTATTTGCCTCAAGTGAGTTCGGCTATAGGCTTAACCCTGTAAACGTGTTCACTCAATTTTATGTGCATGCCGTAGCACTATAGGATTATTGCTAACAAGACCAGCGATGGATTCAATGCATGGTTCCTTTTGCTCGGTGTCGTGTCTTCTACGTCAAGTTTCTTCAACATAATCCTGTTGCAGTGGGACTCGATTGTATGCTGCTTATCCGTGGTAGGTAGCATCCAAGCTCATGTGAAAGCATATATCCTGACTGTTTAAGATAGCCTTTTGGTCCCTGTTTAGAGAATCTGCTCGGTATCTTTCAAATCATGCTGCAATGGCTCATGTTTTGCCTCGTGTAAGCCAAAGACCATACGCGAATTCACGTAGGAAGTTAGTAGCTCACACAACGGCAGGTTTGTTCTCTTTCTGCTCTATTTCCCGAATGACCGGAAGCGACGATCGCTGCCTGTGCCTGAAACGACATCTGAGGCACTCCAGGCAGCACTCGAATCCAAGTCGGATCTGTCTGACGAGTGGCGGTTATCTCTACTCATCGCAGTGCTTTGTCTGGCGCACTTGGCCATCTCGTTCTTTATCACAGTTGTGCTGCTAATCTTTGTGGGCGGGCCGCAGGAGAATGCTTGGACCAACTACTGGGCTGGTTTTCTCGGTGTACTCAGCATGGTGCTCGCTTCTTTCCAATACATTCCTCAAATTTACACTACATGGCGCCGCAAGGTAAGTCAAAGCACTCAACATAAACCACAGGCTTATTATATATAATTCAGACGGTGGGCGCCCTGAGTATACCCATGATGCTGTTGCAAACACCTGGTAAGACGTTGACCTCTATGGAAAAAATCATGCTCACAAAGTCATATACAGGATCGGCTCTTTTCGTGTATTCCTTGGCCGTTCGGCCTGGCACCAACTGGACGGCATGGATCACGTACCTTGTCACAGGTCTCTTGCAAGGCACACTGCTTGTGATGTGCATTGCATGGCGCATCCGCAACAGACGACTTGGTATCGATGATTTGCATGGCAACGCTGCAGAAGATACGCCAGACGAGCGTACACGTTTGCTCCGAGATTAGATTAACATATAGATACCCTCCCATCTATATCATGGGCTTGTTTTGAATATGGTATGCATGTATGTCTGAAGTATATATATATTCGTTCGTTCCCCGAAGCAGCTTCCTATAAAGCGATTTCATCATTATCTACAAAGCCGGAGATGTGCAAGAGAGGAAGGGCACACGCGATAGGGCAGGACAACCATTGGCTGGCAAAAAAAAAAGGCAAGGAAAATAGAGTGGGTTACTCAGAGACGCAGAGTCAGACAAATCGTCCCCTCTTTTCGCCAGTCTACAGTATTCTGACATTCTATGGCGACACTCATCGATGTCGTCTTCATTGGCACAGGCACGTCGGGCGCTGTGCCTAATGTCGCCTGTCTGACAGACCCAAAGCAGACTTGCCAGGTCTGCATTTCCTCCATGACCGAAGCAGGTCGCAAGAATAGAAAGCGCAACACTGCAGCTGTCGTCCGTTTCCGAAAGCATGACGATCCTCCCGGAGCACGACTTCGGTACTAGACAACCTACACGCTGTTTCAATAGACAAGTTGATGTTTAACTAATTATTTATATTTTTTAACAGTAACGTGCTGATAGACTGCGGCAAAACCTTCTATGGTAAGCAGACAAAATTTCATCGGTTCAGCTATGTCCTTCTAACTGATCCGAATGGTCACTTTCGTAGAGAGTGCGCTGGATATCTTTCCCAAGTACGGCATACGCTATATCGATGGTGTGATTCTGACCCACGGACACGCTGATGCATGCTATGGTTTGGATGCTTTGCGTATGTGGACTCTCGGCGGCGCTGTGCAACCGTCCATCAATATCTATCTCCATCCTGAAACGATGGATACCGTCCAGACCACCTTCCCTTTCCTTGTAGATGCCAACGCCGCTACTGGTAACAGATAGACTCCCTATAGATTACGAAGTGACTCATTCGAAACAATCCATTCTCTTTCTCTAGGTGGTGGTGATGTGGCTACGTTTGCTTACAAGCTGATCGGCCGTGATACCCCCTTCACAATCGAAGGCCTGGAATTTATGCCTCTGCCAGGTAAGCACATCTTGCTAGAGGCCGTCAAAGGCTCACACATGGACAGTCCATCATGGCAAGTACATTTCGACGGGTGAACCTTACTGGTGTTATGGCTTCAAGATGGGTCCGCTCGCCTACATTTCGGACACCAACTATATACCTCCCACCACCATGGACCGCATCTCAGATGGCACTACCGACGTCTTTGTCGTCGACTGCCTTCGAGGTAAGTCAGGAGTAAGCGGATAACCGTGTATAGGATACTGATTTAGCCCAGTGGGCGAGACCCATGCGTCCCATTTCGCTCTCAAGGATGCAATCCAGGCAGCCAAGGAGACAAAAGCCCAGAAAACCTATCTTGTTGGCACGACGCACCGCGTAGATCACTACAAACTGACCGAGGAGTTAAAAGAAATGGAAAAAACAGATGGTCTGCGTATTGCGCCTGCCTTTGATGGTCTGCATATCACGTTTGATCCGGACCGCAAGTTCATCACCGAAGAGTCATTGGTCGACCCGCCCCAGACAATTCATTTCACGTAAATATGCCATCTTTTGTTTACCTTTAGAATCCTCTTCTCCTACAGAGGGAGGCGCAAATGTACATATTTAGATTTTGATGAATGAAAATAGAGATAAAATGTTTATGGATGCATTTACAAAACGAAAAAGAAAAAAAAGACATATAGATATAACACATTAGCCAGACTCCTCGACCTTCTTAACGAGCAAGTCAAAGGATTCCTTGTTGACGGCGAATTCACGGACAAAGTCGGCCTCCATGTGGTGCATTTTAGAACCAATAAGGACAAGTGAGTGAAGAGGGCCGCCAAAATCGACGTCGACAAGCTCCTCAAGCGAGCCAGCAACGATTTTTTGAGTGTCTGTGCCTATCCGCGCACAGCCAATGGCAAGCGACTCGGGCTTGCAGAGACCCTCGCCACGGTTCTCTTCGATCTCGAGAAGCTGCTCAGCGGCCTGGTTGATGGTCATGTACCGCGGGGGCTCGTAAATCTTGCGGCCGCGGGCCATGTTTTCGATGCTTTGCTCCTTGACCTTGATGTCGAGGAGGCAGAGCGTATGAAGACCGTACTGCTTGTTCTCCTTGATGCGGTCGTAAAAGCTGTCAGGACGCCAGGTTTCGGTGAAGAAGACGATGGAGATGGTCTGGCCAAAGTTGTAGAGTTGCAGGCCACAGGCGCCAACGGCATTCATGATGGACGCGTTGTGGATGACTTGTACGGGGATATGCAGCTCACGAGCGCGGATCACCAAGTCAGTGTGCGTGGTGGCACTGCCATAAAATCACACAGTAAGTTGGATTGACGGCACGAAATATAAATTGTCGTCATTATCTTACCCGTAGGGGTCACCCACGACGAGGAAGCTCACGTCGACAGTGCCTGCGTTGGCGAGAATAGCGTCGCTCTCGGACTCGACCATTTCACGGTCGGCGATAATGACAGATTTACCATAGAACTCTTCCTGTTGGCGATAGAGACAATGAGAATGTTGCAAGTCAATCGCGTGAACTAAGAGGTTACCAGCTTTTCTTTGCCGACAGTCAGAATGGAGGTGTATGCCTCGAGATAAACACGTTCGCTGCCCTTGACAGCCTCAAGACCCTTCAGAGTAATGTCCTTCTCGTCGGACAAGCCAAGGCCTACAACGTAAAGCATTTCGGAAAAGACAAGTGCCAGAAAGACAGAAAAAGCAGGTAAGCAAGAAAGGCTCTAGTTCAGCCACCCCGCTTTAACTTTCCTTTCCTGTTCTCTGTTCTCTCGTTGCCCCACTTATGGCAGGCCATGAGACCCAACACATTATCTTCTTCGTTCCTGAAGGTAGACTCTCTTTACTTTATGGTCATAGTAATGATTATGTTTACATATGTACTTATTTTGTTAGGTCTGGAATGGATCGCAGAGAGTGACATTGTAGACGCGCTGGAAGTAAAGCCCATTCAGCACTTTACTGAACCACGCACAGGACGTGTCACGCTCGAGTATAAGTCCAGTGAGCTCGTAGAGACAATGGCTATGATACGACGCACTCCTTTTTTGACCGTTTACAGCGTCGTTCTGGTTACCAACGAGGCAACCTTCCCACCCGAAGTGTACGCCGATAGCGACGCGACGTGTCAATTCATACGTGACACGACTCTGCAAGCCCAGTGGTCGTCCGTTGTGGATGCGGATCCAGATGTAGCTACCTTCCGTGCCACCTTTTACAAAGGCCACTTGAAGCACAAGGTGCGCAGCCAATTGATGGCAGGCTATGTCGGTCAAGCTCTTGGTGAGTTATACCCAAACTGGAAGGTTGATCTCGAGCATTTTGACCGCGAGGCCGTCGCTTTCCTTCGCCAGACACAAGACGGCGTCCGTCTCGTCATGGGACTGACCTTGACTCTTGACCAGCTGGACAGGAAGCCTAAGCATTTTGGGCGCACCACTCTTAATGCATGTATCGCGAGTTGCTTGGCCAAGGTCGCTGAGCCCCGACCAGGCCAGATCGTGCTCGACATGTGCTGTGGCACGGCTGCAATTCCGCTGGAAGGCGCGCTTCGCTACCCAAAGACATTCTGGATCGGGAGTGAAGGTAAGGCACAGGACAGACAGTCGATCCAACCGCTGACCTATCTGGCCCCGCGCAGTTCATCCACGCACGGTGTGCGTCATGGGACGCGAGAATATCCTCCATGCTGGTTTGTCCAACGTGGATCTGCTGCTCGGCGACGCTCGCCGGTTAATCTTGCGTGATGCTTGTGTCGATACCGTTTTATCTGGTAAACCACGGATCGGTTCGCTCTGGTCTATTACTATTACTCAACTTGGCTTTTCGGGATAGATTGGCCATGGGGCGTGCGCGAAGGCTCGTATGCCCAAATCCAAAAGGTAGGCCTACTTTTCAAATCTATCACAAGATACTCAAAAGAGAGAACGGTAGTTATACCCGAAATTCATGCGAGAGATGGGCCGTGTGCTGGCCCCCAATGGCAAGGCTCATATTGTCACACAAGGACGCAAGCTGTTCCATCGTGTGTTGGCCTATGACTGGTGCAAGGCCACATGGAACATTGACGACGAGAAAACAATCTGGATCGGTGGCATGGAAGTGTTTTTGTTTACTCTGACAAGGAAGCCTAATGTGTAAAATGAAAGGATGCAAAAAACAATGATTTGTACATAGTGATAGAAAAAATACAAAAATAAAAAAGAACAGATATCTAGGAACGGCAATGGAACGCTTAAGAACGCAGTTTCTTCTTCTTGTAGATCTCCTTTCTTTGGCCGTACTTGTCGTCGTGCATTTGCTACCAAGCAAAAAAAGGAAAGGTGAATTGAGTGAGTTGAGATTGACAATGTCGCAAACAGCTTTGTTTTGACATACCAGATTGGCAGCACGTTTGGCGGCTGTTACCGCATTCAGCTTTTCGAGCACGTCCTTCTCCTCGACTGGATATTCCTCCAGCTTTTTATCTAGACATGGATGAGTTTCAGAGTTTCAAACGTGTCTCTCATATCCTTGCACTTACTGATATGCTCTTCGATGCCTTGTATTAATGCGACGTCGCGTTCGGCCACAATGGAGATCGCTTGGCCTTCGCGACCAGCACGGGCGGTACGACCCACACGATGGATATAATCTGTAGGGTCACGCGGAATCTCATAGTTGATGACGAGTTCGACGGAAGGGATATCCAGACCACTGTACGTGCGCGGTCAACATGCATACACTTTTCTTGTATCAAGACTTGACTTACCGGCTACCCACGTCAGTTGAGACGAGGATCTTGACAACTTCTGCTCTGAATTTACCCAGGGAGTCGAGACGATCCTGTTGTGACATGAGTGAATGCAAGGCGGTGCAACGGATGCCGAGTTCCTGGAGCATGAGCGTGATTTGCTGGGCGGTCGAGCAGCGAGCGCAAAAGATGATCATCGACTTGTCTTCTAAATCTTCGGTCTGCAGCAGATGGGCAAGATAGACTACTCGGACCTGAGAAGGGACGAAAACGTAGCGCTGGTCGAGTGTGTCGACGGTCGAGACGCCCATGTCACACATGTGGGTGAAAGGCTTCTTTTCCGAGTTTTGCAATGCGAGGATGGCGTCAGTCATGGTCGCGGTAAACAGGAGGGTCTGGCGCTCCTTGGGAAGGTGCGGGAGGATGTACTGGAGGTCTTTTGTGAACGTGGATTCAAACAGACGATCGGCTTCGTCCATGACAAGGAAACGGCAGCGTGAGAGATGGACGGCACCCGACGAGCTGCGGATATGATCACGGAAACGTCCAGGCGTGGCAATTACAATGTGCGGCCGCTTATCGAGATCCAATGCCTGTGTCATCATGTCTATCTCATATCATAAATATATATGTAACGTTACGTCCAGGGAAAACTTACCCAGACCACCGACGATCACGCATTCTTTGACGCCGATGGCTTTGCCGAGAACGCGAAACTGTTCTGCGATCTGGAAAGCTAATTCTCTACAAGAGGAATGAGTTTGAGACTGTGGTTCGAATTGATCTCGGGTTTGTACCTTGTGGGTGTCAGGACGAGGGCGAAAATGCCAAAAGGATCTTCAGACAGCTTTTGAAGGATCGGAAGGGCAAAGGCAGCTGTTTTACCCGAACCAGTCTTGGCACCGCCAATCACGTCCTTGCCTGTCATGACGAGTTAATAATGCCAATAATAAGAATAATAATAATAAAGACAACAAAGTGTACCTTTAAGAATGGGGGGTATACAGGCTCGCTGGATCTCGCTAGGGGACTTGATCTGCATGGCGGTCAGGGCATCGCATAACCAGTCATCAACACCAAGGTCAGCAAAGGATGTTGTCTTTTTCACGAGTGAAGCGGGCTGTTCTCGCTTTCTTTTGATAGATGCAGCAACACGACTGGGAGGAGCGGCGGCCATGACCTTTTTGTATAAAACGAGTATAAAGAGCAAGTCAAGCGGAGCTTTTTCTTCCGGGTTTCTTTTTGCATTGAAGTGTTGCCCTAAATTATTATAATTGATTTGCTTTGCCATAAGCCACAATCAAAAAATAAGCCCAAGCCCAACCCGCGTCTTGCCCTTTTCACACACACACGCACCTATTGACTATGCCTGCCCCGAGAAGAAACGCCCCCAACAAGGCTCCTGCCAAGAAGGCTCCCGAGGGCCCTACCACCATTGAAGATGCTTCCGTTCTCAAGAAGTACCAGGACGCTGCCCAGATCGCCAACTGTACGTGCCATTTTTATTAACGCGCATTCGCCCCCCAAAACCATTAACCCATCCTGTCTGTAACTGCCACAGCTGTCCTCGACAAGGTGATCAAGATGTGTGTTGATGGTGCCAAGATTATCGATGTCTGCGTTGCTGGCGACAAGGCTATTCAGGAGGCTATTCAGGCCGTCCACAAGGACGTCAAGTCGAAGGGTACTACTAATTAATAGAAAAGAGAGAGGAGAACGCGTCACCTTGCTAACTCACAGTATTTTATGATAGGTGTTGGTTTCCCCACGACCGTCTCCAAGAACAACTGCGTTGCTCACTTTTCGCCTATTGCCAGCGACCCCGAGGCTGAGGAGTCCCTCAAGAACGATGACCTCGTCAAGATGTAAGCGATTGCCTATCATCAACATCCTATTCGTTGTATTGACATTCTTTTTTTTTCCTTTCTTTTATAATAGTCAGTTGGGTGCACAAATCGATGGCTTCTGCGCGACCGTCGCACACACGCTTGTGGTCGGTGCGTCGGCTGAGAAGCCCGTCACTGGCGAGAAGGCCGATGTCATCCAGGCTGCTCACGTTGCTCTCGAGGCTGCTGTCCGTCAGATCCGCCCCGGCAACAAGGTAAAAAGACAACAGAAATAGGAAGAAAGAAAGAGAAAAAAGAAACAGATCACTTACCAACATAATTTTATGATGATCCGGTAGAACATGGAGGTCACCAAGACCGTCGATGACATTGCCACCGCTTATGGCACCAAGGCCGTTGAAGGTATGCTGACCCACCAGCAGCTCAAGAACAACACGGCTGGCAAGAAGACCATCATCCTCAACCCCTCCGAGGCTCATCTCCGTGACTTTGAGCGCATCACCTTTGCCGAGAATGAGGTGTACGCTGTCGACATCCTGGTCTCCAGCGGTGAGGGCAAGGTCCGTCAGCTCAACACTCGCACCACCATTTACAAGAAGACCGACACCCGCTACGAGCTCAAGATGGCCACCTCCCGCCAGGTCCTGTCCGAGATCCAGAAGAAGGCTGGCAACTTCCCCATTGCCCTCCGTGATCTGTCTGACCTCAAGAAGGCCCGCATGGGTGTTGTCGAGTGCACCAAGTCGCAGACCCTGCTGCCCTACGACGTCGTCTATGAGCGCGAGGGTGCTTACGTTGCTCAGTTCCTGACCACCCTGCTCGTCACCAAGGATGGTAACATCATGGCAACTGACCCCAAATTCAACCAAGCTCTCGTCAAGTCGGACAAGAAGGTGGACAATGAGGAGATCAACAAGCTCCTCGCTGAGCCCCTCAAGGCTTAAATAAACCCAGACATTCCATTTTTTGGTTGTGTATAGCATTCGTATATGTCGTCTTTTATTTTTCTATTTTTTCTTTTTTTCATTGCATTGTTGCTATTATTGCTTGCATATACGTATATTATCGACAATGAATTCGTTTTGGATCGACACGCTGAAAGCAACGCCCCCCCCCTCTTTTTTTTAAGGAACCGCTGGCAACAAAAGTGAGTACATAAACGATAGACTGTCAAGCTGTTAGTCTCTTTGAGTTTCTTGAGAGTTAGCAAGAATGAAAGTTTAATGGTGGCAATGAGTGAATGAACAAGTGAGACAAAGTCGGAATGGTCAAGTCCTGAAGGCATTTACCAAGGACACTATTTTTCTGATAGGCTATAATCCTCCTCGTCGGTCCTGAAATTGAACCCGCAAAATATACCTCTTTCGCATTTTCTTTTTTGTTCCTCTTTTTCTTTTTCCTTGGTATCCTCCCTTTATTTCACATCTCCTCCAGCTCATAATATTATGTCGCTCCCTACAATTGAAAAGCTCAACACAGTTTCCGAGTCCGAGTTTATTGAGGCGGTGAACACCCTGTTTGAGACAGCCCCCCCGCTGGCTGCCAAGCTCCTTGCCCGTCGACCCTACACATCCTATGGCCAGCTGATCGACTATGCCGAGTCGCTCTGCCTTGGCTCCGAGTTCAACACAGCCGAGAAGCTCGAAGTCATCAATGCTCACCCCCGGATTGGCGAGAACAAGGGCAACCTCTCCGCCATGTCCCTCAAGGAACAGGGCTACTCTGACAAGGTCACCGCTGTCTCCACCGAGGATGAAAAGGTCAACGCACGTCTTGCCGAGCTGAACAAGGTAAATATACTCTGGCTAGTATATCATAGAAGACTAATAGGTTGGATTAGGCATATGAGGCCAAATACGGTTTCAAGTTCGTTGTCTTCGTGGCAGGACGCCCGCGCGCGCAAATTATTCCCGTCATCGAACAGCGCCTCGCCTCGGGCGACCGTGACGCTGAACTCAAGACAGGCATCACCGACATGATGCTGATCGCTCGTGACCGTCTCAAGAAGACAACTTTCTCCAGCTTGTAAAGAATCCTACATCATAAGACAAAAAATACATTGGCGAAGTTTAGATTTATATACCTCATATATACTCATGTCGGACTTTGGTGTCTTGTTCCAAATGGAGGCAGATTGTTGGAGATCGAAGTCGCCCCCCCCCAGACCCCAATCGAACTCCCACGTTGGTTCATTCATGCAGACAAACATTTCTCTTATAAAGCATACATGTGTCCTTATCGTTGTTTCTGTTAAACTCTTTTGCTACTTTAATTTTTATCATGAAAAGCTTCTTACGCAGAGCCTACAAGAAAGTAGATTGGGGCGACTATAAGCCCTTTGCAAACGAAAACTCGCTGTGTGGTACAACCAGCGAGACCATGGAGCAACCCGTGATCAATAACAACTGTGTCGATCCTGTCAAGCAGCTCCAGCAGGAAATCGACTTTAGCGTATGTATTGAGAGACCCAAAAAAAAAACAGAAAAAAAATGCATCTGGGTATGCATGACTGTATACATATTGATTTGTATCTATAGACGCAGACTCACGAACCTGATGTGCTGGTGTGGAGTGCGGCCAACAGTCGCATGTCTGAAGTCAGTCTGGAACACCAGATGGCCAAACCACGCCTGGACTCGTTTGATGGCGTTGGCCACCAGTCCTTTGAACATTTCCATCCGGGTCGTCCAGACCTCCAAAAGGGCATGTTCAAACCGGCTAAAAAACCACCCTATGTCAACTTCGAAAAATGGACCGCTTAATTATGTCTTCTCTTTGTTTGTACATCCAATTGTAAATAAAAGATAAAAAGTATGGAAACAGAAGCTAAACTGATTGCATTCACGGCCTATAGACAGCACGTTTCGTTTTACTCAGAGCCCGCGGCGGCGACCTGTGAGGGGAAAGAGTTAGCAAGTCTTTACAGTAAAGGAATGAGTGGGGGAATACTTGCATAGTTGCTTGGGATTAAGCCCACCGTGCCATTGCTTTTACGTGCCTGCCACCAACTGCCTTTGCGCTCATGGATGTGCATGGTCTCTCCCTTATTGAACGACAGCTCGTTCGGGTCGTCTGGATTGGCTTCGTCTTACATGATAGGATGAGCTCAAAAGCATTAGATGACATGCCTGGACTTACAAGTGTGAAGAGCTATCACAGGGATAGTGTATTCGGTGTGAGGCGAGATGAACACGGTCGGTGGCGCATCATGCGATGGGGGCGGCGAAGGCATGTAAACAGGAAGGGGCGTGGACGACATTGTAGGCGGATGGCCTGCTTTGTGGACACCAGTTTGATTCATCTGCTGTAAGAAAGAGGGACGGCTGTTCTCGTCATAATGTACACCAAAGAGGAAGAGCCAGCAAAACTACGTACGGTTAGGAAGGTTATCATTATTGTTATTATTATAATTATACAACATGTGATTTTTATGCACAGCACATACCTTGGTGACGACCAGAACAATGTAACCTGCAGCAGCAGCAGCCAAGGGCGGGCGCGCTGTATCAATATAACTGACTATTTCATCAGTCGCGTATGGAATACTGACAGCAATGAGGGCTAATATCTAATGAGAGTCGTTTTCGTATACATCAACATGAATGAATTCGCCTTCTTTTGTCGTGCTTTCGACGTTTTTACCAGAGACTGGTAGGCGCGCTGAGTGTCGGCCCATACAACAGAGCAGACGAGGACGACCAACCCGAGTTCGTATACGATGATCCACCATGATACCGCACGGACCCATGCGGCTGACGCACAGAGACCGACCAAGGAGATGATCCAACCCACCTACGTACATATGCATTGGATCTTCTGTTTGTGATCTCCTCTGCCTTGATATAAACAAACAGTGATGACTTACAATCGCGAGTGTACAGGAGAGGAAGGCGAGGTATTTTGCAGGCGGAGCGCTCATGATGGCAAGGCGAAGCAGGGAAAAGAGAAAGGAAACGGAAAGGAACAAAAGACAGAGGATCTCTGAAAACAAAAGGAAGAGATCCACACACAAAAGAGAGAGAGCGAGAGAGAGAGAGATGGATGTATAGTATGTCAAATCAGACGACATATATTAAGTATCATGCATGCAGTTCGTTGTCGTCCCGTTATACTAGGATAAAAGAGGGTGGGGGGGAGGGTGACAGTATAGGAAGGAAGTAAAAAAGAATGAGAAGAAATAAAAGTAAAAGAAAAAAAATCCAATAACTAACAGACAGCTTTACAACTGGTTCAAATCCTCAAGAATCTTCTTGCTCACATCCATGCTCTTGAGCTTGGTTGCACGGCGCACGAGAAGTCGTTCCGTACGGTACTGTTCATAGTAGCGCTCGACAGTCTCAGACTGGAGGATGCGGCGGTGGGTGCTGAGCAAAGTGGTTTTGAGACGGTTAAAGTCGCTGTAATCGTCGCTAAGACAATCTATCTTGCCCCAGCCATAGTCGCGACCAATGCGGACGTTGTCCATCTCCACCGGTGCACCTGTCTCTGGGTCCTGCTCGTAGGCAATGACCGTGAAAGGGATAGTGGAGAGGTAGTCAAGGAACGCCTGCGTTTCATCGTCCTCGTCCTCGTACGAAAACTGCTTAATAAAATCGGGCAGTGTGCCGCGCCGCGGCTTCTCTGCGGGTGCATCATTGTCTGAAGAAGAGTTCCCGTTTTCCTTGCCTTCTTCCTTTCCGGTTTCGGCCCCGTCTTTTTTGTCCTTGACACGGTCATCATGGCCGTTGAGAGCCAGAGCTTCATCCTCTTGTTCTTCCTCGTCATCATCATCATCAGAATCAGAATCATCGTCTTCAGGTATGCCGTACAGAGGAATTCTTTGCTTGGGGCTGTAGAGGTCGTTGAGGATGGCGGGCTTTAGGCGTCTGCGCTGTGCGGCTGTCAGGGTGTCCGCTTTGCCGATAATGGGAATGACGTTGACACGCTCGGATAGCTTGGTCAGAATACGGTTATCGTAATCATCCATGTATGGCTTGGATGGGTCGAGCACGTACAGACATGCGTGGACTTGGGTATCGACTGCCTTTGGATTGCGCTTGACTTTGCTTTCCTAATAAGAGAATCCGCCATTCGGCACTGAATACTAAATTATGCATAATGTTATTATCATGATTTTACCTCAGCCAAGGTAAGATCAAACTGGTGCTCAATGTACTCGAGGATATCGTGAAGCTGCTTATCCAGAAGGTAGCTGTTTTGGAATCCGGGAGTGTCAATGAGGGTGAGCATCACCTTTTCACCATCGACATCCAGGCCCTGCGAGACCGTGTAGGGTGCCTGAGTCTTCTTTAAGGGACCGTCCAGTGCAGAATTGTTGGAATGCTCAGGTAGACTGCCAAGTGATTCTCGCTTCTCCTTGGACGTCTCGCTCTTGAGTGCTTCGAGGAGCGTCTTGATGAACGAGGTTTTGCCTACTCCAGAGAAGCCAACGACCATCACGTTAAAGTACGAAATCACATTCCTCCGCGACCGTGGCGACATGGTCACAAACAAATACGCAGAAAAAGTATGGTGATAAAAAGAAAAGGAAAGAAGAAAAGAGACAAGAAAAGAGAATAAGAGAGAATAAGAGAGAGAGAGAGAGAGGCAAATAAACTATACGCTGAAAACGGCTATCGCGGGCATGTTGCTCTTGTGTAGCACTTATGGGCTGATGATGGGCGATCTGGGGCATATATACAGTACATCACCGTTTTGTTTATATTCTCTCTTTCTCTCCATTCCAGTAGCTCACTCGATTCTTCTATGAATTCATTTCCTATCCCTTTAGCACCCCTCGCCCCTTCTCCATACCATCTTGCCACAAACATGCATGCCACACCTTCCCTTGCCTTGCTTTTCCCTTTTTTTTTCGGTGTGTGTGTGTGTTCTGCTATTTTCTTTATTTATAAGGACCTACGCTGAATTGAGTCCGCAAAAAAATAACCATGTGTTACCCGCGGCAACGTAACACAATAGAAATGGCGAAATGACAAGTTCTTTATTGCCGATGTGTTCTTGTCTCTTCTCTTTTTTTTTCTCGTTTAAACCGCCTGTTTCAAGTACTCAATTAAGGATCGCGTGGGTCGGCCTATCATGGTCCTAATTCAATAAAAATCCCATTATGCCTTTGTATGACGTACCACTCATGCCCTTGATGTGATACCCGTCCGTGCCCTGGCTGTCCATAACACCCGCAATATCAATGTGCGCCCATGCTTCGGCTTGCTCTGCCACGAATTCCTTCAAGAACGCCGCGGCCGAGCATGCACCACCTGATCGGCCCTTGCCCAGGTTATTCAGGTCCGCCACCTGGGACTCCTTCATCTCCTTGAGATAGCCATCATGGAGCGGCATGCGCCAGAACGGGTCAGACACCTGTTTGCCCGCCGATTCCAGTTGCTGCCACATGACGTCCGAATTGGTAAACACGCCCGCAAACACGTTGCCGAGTGCAACATCCATCGCACCCGTCAATGTCGCGAGATCAATCAAGCTCTTGGGCTCAAACTTGGAGCTCAGATAGTATAACGCGTCGGCCTGAATTTCTGGTTGATTAACAAAAAAAGAAAAAAACAAAAGGGATCGACATAAAGTAACGGGCTTACCAAGATCAAGCGACCCTCGGCATCGGTGTCAACCACTTCGATGGATTTGCCATTCATACCACGCACCACGTCGCCTGGCTTGGTTGCACCGCCGTCGGGCATGTTCTCGCACAGCGGCACGCAGGCCACCACGTTGACAGGCAGGGCCAGTTTGCTGATACCGTACAGCGCACCCACCACGGTCGCCGCACCGCCCATGTCACCCTTCATCAGTGCCATGTTGTTGGATGGCTTGATCGAGATACCTCCCCTATTAATTATGTAGTGTCAGTCTCATCCTATATGCGCATAACGCTGAACTTGTGTATCCCATACGAATCAAACGTGACTCCTATAGGAGAGAGACAGAGCGTTAGTTTATCACTCTTAGCATGCCGAAATACACCCCCCCCCTCTCCTTCCCCGCTGCACTTGCCTTTGCCGACCAGACCATGTGGTTTCTTGCCTTCGTCCGCACCACGATAGTGAATTTCGAGGAAGCGGAGGGGTTCCTTGCTGCAAAGGTATCGATCAATGCGTGCACTTTTTCATATTTGAAACGCAAAAGTTAGCTTACCTTCCCTTGGCGACGGCCATAAAAGCGTTCATCTTTTGGCGAGCGGCCCACTCCTCGTCACGCACAATGACCTCTGTATTTTCCAAACCGGCCAAGAGGTAGGCGACTTCTTCTGAAAAGAGCTTGGGCGTCATCAGGTTACCGGGGGTCGTCATGAGCATTCTTGCCAAATCTATGACAACATAAGACAACGGCCATGTTTATCAAGCATGCGCTCGACTCACTTTGGGAAGTGCCATAGATTTCACCATGCTCCCACTCGGTGGATGCTTCACCAAAGGGACCGACCTGGATCTCAGGGCTGCGGTCTTTGGCATTTTTGAGCTTGTCAAACGAGAATTGGGCGAGAACAGCGCCTTCAGCCGCGCCCTGCGGACTGACCGATACATCTACGCCGACATTTTTTACGCCCTGCTTCTTCAGCGCATGGATACCCAGCGAAGTCTATCATAACTATCAGTAAGAAAAAAAGATGTTCCTTTCGCTCTGTTGTTCTCTCCCCCCCTCTCTCTCCCTCTCTCTCTCTCTCTCTTTGTCTCTCTTTGCCTCTCTCTTTGCCTCTCTCTTTGCCTCTCTCTTTGCCTCTCTCTTTGCCTCTCTCTCTTTCTTATATATACCGCGCGACGGGCAGCCTCCAATTGAACGGCTTCGGAAGGAGACTTCGGCTGTTCACCGAGCGAGACAACTGCCACCTGCTGCACGCCGCCGAGATTGTAAAGCACACGGACATCGCCTGCCTTTTTAAAGTTGGACACCTCGAGTTGCTGCAGCAAAGACGATTGAGTCGCGTCTGACACGCCACGCGTGCCAGCGAGCGTGACTTTAGAATGGTCGGTGTAAGCTCCCAGGACAAGTCCATCGTACTTCTGGGGATTGGAGAAATGACGCACGTAGGCACGGTTCAATTGCGTTCTTACGCAATGACGCGCGACAAACAGGTTGGGTGAGCCAGCAAAGAGCATGCGCACCATGGTTTATATTCTATAATATAATTTGTATGGTATTAAGCAGAAAAACAAGGAAGGGTGCGAGAAATGCTGGAGTGCGTATGTTTGTGTGACCGCCGCACCACGGAGATCAAGCCCGCCTGGCCGGGGCTATATTTGCAGAATCATGCAACATCCCAGTCAGTCTACAGGTACGCTGGAGCTTTCTATGTATACTACATGTACATTCCTCAAGAGCATATATATACCAGCATTCTCTGCTATAGTATCTATGGTCCTTGAAAGCAATATGTGAATAATAAAGACGGCTATGGCAGCAAGGATGATGTTCACAACTTTCAGAAATTCTACGTGGTATGATGACGCCGACAACAACATGTGTTGAACACGCTCAGCAAACGGCCGCGAGCGGGTATTGGTGTTAAAGCTCCTTATGTCTTGAAATGGGGCCTGTGAACCTCCTGTCTCCTCGTTCATGGTCAAAATATCATGACGATTTTAGAAAAGAAATCTCGAATCCCATTCGCTGTACCGTCCTCCCAGAGACCCCTAAGAGCGATGAACGATAGGGCACATATGGCAAAGCAGGAAGCGGATACGTGTTCTGGATGCGCAATGTTTCGTCAAAGATGACTTAGAGAGCGTCTGCATGTTTCAATCCACTCCTGCCAACTGCCACCGTCTCTTGTTGACGGATATGCAAAACCACGGTTTACGATCGCAGTTACCGGACAAGCATTGAGCTCTGTCTCGTGAAAACATGTTCAAACCCGTCCGACGCAGTTTTCTGAAATGTACATCCTCTTTGACACCGTGCACTAAAGCAACATATGCGGGGCATGTAAGCTTTTGATATGATCCAAAGACTGCAGCTGCGGATGAGGAACTTACTCTTGGAAAATAAGGGAATACCAGTACTATCCATTGATCCTTCTTTTCTTAGAGTATTTCCTCCTTCAATTGATCATCTCCTTTACTGGTTGTATAATGCTTTTCTGAGAAGAAGCAGGATGATCTTCAAATATGTGAGGCAGAGCAGATCTGGTTGTGTATGTATCGCAGCAGATTATTTGAAGCATTATGTTCTTAGAATAAACCGAAAATCATAAATATATATATAGATATATATGGATCAATTGAAATCAGGTCAACAGGTAATACGTCGTGCTCCAATAGATGGTGCTGAGAGGTGATGGAGGGCTCAACAGAATGGTCTGCATCACTAGCCGATACTAATGATATGCATTGTTCGCAGGGCGGCGGCGCAGAACAACTTTCGTACGACCGAGATCACCACTGTCCTATGTATATTAGTAATTTCAAAGAAAGAAGGACTCTAGCCGACACCGTACTAAGCAGACATTTGCAACTGAGGTAATATACGCTAGGATCTGTATATTCGCGTAGGTTTTGATATTCGTTATACCTACTGCTCTTTAAGTGGCCGCAGCCGAGCATAAACAGACCTATAAGTTTTGCGCTGTCAGGTTGTACCGCATGTATAGGTACGATAAAGTTTTATTCATAAAAGGAAATTCGAGTGCGGAAGAATAAGCAGACTGACCGTTGCTTGACGGCTGCATTTCGCCGTATTACTCGCTAGTGTCATAAAAAGCATTGATATCCATATTTTGGCTAATGGCAGGCAAAAGGTCGCCTGGTTCTTTCTAGAAGCGTTGGATGATTTATGGATGAGTCAGAGAGCCCAAAACAGGTGCGGATGTAGACGGAGGTAGTCACCGACATGAGCGGGATGTAATACGTATGTATACCAGAAATCAGTCAACATTTTGCCGAAGTTTCCCCGCGTGGTTGCTTTTTCGTCGGTTATTTTTCTTTGAACGGTGGATGATCAGATAATAAAAATGCAATAAAATAAAACGAAGTCTCATGGTTAAGTTGTAACACGTAGTCTTATCTCTGCACGCGCTGTTTATTAGAAATTGAAAGAAAATATACTATGTGACATGTATAAAATGAATAAGAGAGAATACTAATGAACAAGGAAGCGTGGCCTCAACCTGTTGGCTGGGAATGTTAGCTTTTGGGGAGTGTGGCGAATGGGCTGGGCTAAGTTGTCAGCCAATCAGAATCGACTCGGGGTTTGGTTGGTAGGTTGGTTGCTATCACCTTTGGGCAACCCAAAAGCGTCCTTTCTCTTCTTATACTGCAAAACGAACCCGTCTTGAGTGTTTCCTTCTTCCGCTCAAAACCTCTATCCAGGATCCATTTGGGCTATTTTTAAACTCTTTTTCTTTCCTTTTCTTTTATTCAACTCATTTCATCATGTCGAGCATCAAGGAGAAGAAGGCTTACATGACCCTCGATCAAAGCTCTATGCCCAACTTTAACTCGTCTTGGGTCAACTATAAAGGCATGTCATTCATTCATCTATGTGTTTATGCGATCGTGCTTATATGTTCTGTTGATAGGTGCTTGGGCGACGACACTCTTTATTATCGTGCTTCTGAAGACACTCTTTTCAGTCATTCCGTTCATTTCGCCAGAGGCAAGCTGGACCTTGACCAACCTGACTTTTAACATTGTATGTGAAACGCCGTCTTGATGGGCCCACGTGCTTATATAAGCTATTCTTAGGGCCAGTACATCATGTTCCACTGGGTACAAGGCATTCCTTTTGAAAATCATCAAGGCGCTTATGACGGCTTGACTTTGTGGGAGCAGATCGACGGGGGCGTCCAGTTTACGGCAACCCGCAAATTCTTTACCTTTGTCCCTATTGCTTTGTAAGTTGGATGGGGATACGTTTCCATTTATCTGTCTATCTGTCTATCTGTCTATCCATCTATTCTATCTATATACTAACAAAATTATTACTTTAATTATAATTGAATTATAGATTCATCTTAAGCACACACTACACCCATTACGACGTCCTGCTCCTCATCATCAATTTTGCTCCCTTATTACTTGTCCTGGTTGCCAAACTCCCCGTCATGCACCGCGTGCGCGTATTCGGCATCGGCAAAATCGACCATGTCGACGACGACTGAAAGGATAACATGGAGCCAGCAATACCTCTTACTTCTCTTTACTCTTTCCAGACTCTCATACCGCTCGCTTCCCTTATATTTTTGATTTCCCTTTCCTACCACTTGACCCCTTTATTTCCTTTTTTTCTTCTTTATCCCTCCATCTCTTCTCTATCACGCCCACATAACCATACAAACACACACACACACACACACACACACACACCAACTATCCTCGAGCATGCATGTAAATACCGCTTATATTTTTTTTTTCCGTTAAATGTCTGTGGACCTTTCTCTAGATTTTTTTTTCCACCTTTTTACTTGATCCATATGCTACCGTACACTTTTTCCTATGGTGTCTGTGCGCTGCAATATATTGCGCGCATGTTTTGTTTATTCCCATACTGCACAATGTCGATCTTCCACATGGGCCGGATGTATCACTCCGTCTTGTTTCTTTATTTAGCCTCAATTACGCCTCAAAGGGCTCGATCTCCCATTGCTGGTTGTCATTGTCCTCCGACTTGCGCTGGTACAGGATCACTTTCGCACCCTTCTCCGTATCATCGCCCTGGCCGTTTAGTGAGTCTGTGTTCTGTCATGTCCTTGTGCCTGATATTACCTTGATATCAAGAACGAGACGAGGGTCAGCGCGCATGTAAATGTAGCCGTCGCGATATCCGAAGCGCTGGTTCAGTGTCCTATATTAACGCGTCCGTTCATCGTAAGCCATCTCTTTTCCTTGATACGTGTAGAGCACGTATGTATCAGGACGTACTGGGTCAACTTGCGGTCGTATTGGACAATCTCCTTGTCTGCCTTCAGATCACCTAAACACGCGTTTCAGACCTCACTGCCTGAATTTGTATGCACCTCTCTCGTCAGACTGCCACTTTACCTCCACGGATATCAAGAACTATAAATGAAAAACAGAAGTTAGTTTCACTGTGAATTTGTCTCTTATTTTCTTACCCATGCCCGATTTCTTGTTGGTCAGGAAGCCATCGTCATAGCTCCAAAGCTTGTTTTTGATAGGATACGTCAACACGTGAAAAATGCCAGAATAAAGGGTGCAAAATATGACTTGCTTACCTGGTTATCGTTGTCGTCGGCGCCTTTCTGCAGGAAGAGAAGAACGATCAGTCTCGTGACGCGTGCGCATATGGAAGAGGCTATCATAACGTTACCTGCTCCCAAACAATAATGTTTGCATCAACCTGGTGCACCGGGCGCAAGAGAAAGGAAGAGAAGAAAAAAACACGAGATGAGTCTCCCACAATTCTCGGCCACCTTGGACAAAGGGGACGGCTCATATTGCCTATCTATCCTTATTTTTTTTTATTTTTTCGTTACCTTGGTGGCACCATCATAGACGTCAAGCACAAGGTCGTTCTTTCGAGACTTGATGTAAAAGTAGCCGCTGACAGGGAAACCGCTCATGATTCTTTTCTTCGTAAATAGTTAGTTGAAAGAAGGGAAGAAGCAATTTTGCCGGGTTTCCGTTCAGAAAAAGACATCGGTTCTCAAAAATACCTTGTGTGTAACATGTCACACATGCACAGTGTTCGGCATCACCTTTCGTACACTCCGTGCATGCTTCTTGGCGACTAAATATGCTATAATGCGCCGCCTTTCAAATTTCCTGAGAATCAGCCACGCTAATAATCTGCGTGTATCACCCAACAGCCATAATAGAAATAGCGCCTGGCACGAAGCTTATTACGGAGCTCTACTACATCTACAAAGGACGTACGGCTGAAAATCACGTGAGTCAACCGAGAGCTGCATCGCAACTTGCATGCAGCAGCTGCAGTTATCTGCTACTGTTATGATCGAGATAATATAAACAAAAATGGCCCACATTTATACCGTATGTTTATAATGTATTTGATAGTAAATATGAGCTCACCTTGTTCTTGCATTCGTGTTCTCACCATTCACGTAGCATTAGATAAATAATACAGGTTTTGCCTGTGAGAAGATTGTACGCTTTGGTCAGAGGAGATCATACAACTGCGTGGTCAGTACTTAGAATATTATTTGTCTGCAAAGCTACTCAATGCTTCATATCTCCATTCTAGGAGATATCCATAGGCTTGTAATCCAAAGGATTAATCAAGCATTTCAGGAAACTGCCTCCTCTTAGAAAAGATAAGTCTCCAATGAGGCGGGCATAGCCCTGACCACATGAGGCGGACGGAAGGCATCCAAGCGACGAGTTATGTTTGTTCTCCCCCGTCATATCACCTTCTGGATCTCGGTTCGACCGCGTAAGTACGCCATAAGCGAATGTATCCTTAAAGATGGATACCATGCGTCAGCCAAAGACATTTACCCGTTTATAGCACGGAACAAAGACATCAACAATAGATGAAATACAGTATTCCCAGTATGCCATAAGCGACATGTATATTTATAAACGCGGGTGAACTGATCGATATACAAAAAAAAACTCGATTAAACGTTCTGCCAGTAGTACCACAATCAATCGTGAAATATGCGCATGTATCTATGAAACATAGGATGGTACCTTATGCGCGCCTTCTTTCTACCATACAGATGTACAAGGCCCTCTGCTTGCGTGTTCCTTAATATACGCAAAGCAATCAAACTTGTATTGACAGATCTGTTATATGCTGACGTGAACTACGTTAAAACGCACATCTAAAATATGCATCTATTATTCATGTAGATATCCCTATGTACCTCTATGTACCTCTATGTACGCCAAATCATCGAAGCTTGCGAGCGGGGCAGTAATGCGAACTCTTCTCTTGTAAAAATTGTTCCATTTGAGCAGTACTATATATCATAGCACGAGGGTAAAAACAGCCCATACATAGCAGAAGAAAAGGAAGTAGAGTAAAGTGCAAGTGAGTAACAGGTCAGATAATGGTGGATAATGGAGGAAAGAAGGAAGAGCACTGTGAGTTACTGTACCGTATGGCTTTTGTTTGCCCATTTAAATCGAAAAGGCCGGACTTTGGGGAAGCGAACGAGCGGGGCGTGTATCTTCAAGACGGAAAAGAGAGTGGCACTGTAAAGTTGAAACCCGACATTCTCCTTGGACAATTGCTTTCGGTCATGGATGTCTCTCTTGCTTTCGTGTCAAACCCTTACCTCGATAAAAAGGCATCACAAGCACGACAGCGCTCCATTCTCTGGGAGGTAATAAACACAGTCATCCAAATCTCGACTTTCTGTTTCTATATACCATCGCGCTCATGCTTTGTGTTCACGCCCATACTCACATACATGCTCCTGCTCCTGCTCTTGCTCCTGTTTTGGTCCACTCTTCCTTTCGTCTACTTCATTTACTTTTGAATGCAGGGTTATGAACGGGCCAATCTCTTGTCACATGACCAAGTCGAGCTTGTAAAAGCCATCGATAAGGCCTCTCCTGAGCAGATTCAGCAAGCTGTGAAGGGCAAGGGGGATGCTTACGCTGCTCTCATTCTCCACTTGCTCGAGAAGTTATCGCGTCCCGACACGGTTCAGTATGTCTGCATTCTAGCTGACAGTATTCTATCTGGTAATATCTCTCTCTCTCTCTCTCTTTCTTTTCTACATTTGGTTATGTCCATGGTCATGCAGCTGATACACTCTACCGACACGTGTATCAGGCGACGAATCCAATGCAAAGTATTTCCACAACCTGACAGCTACGAACGGCGACTATCCTTACGAGCCTTTCATTAAGTGAGTCTCCTTCTCTCTTTTCCTGCATTATACATATCAGATATTAAACTCATTACGCTTTGTAGGGCACTCCGCTCGGGAGAAGAGTTGACCGATCTCGAGGCGAGCAAGATCCTGACCATCCTGTCTTGGTAAGAGAAACCACTCTTCTCCTTTCAGTTGCCTGAAAGCTGACATCCATTCGAACTCCAGTATGAGTCCTACGCCCGCGCAGACCGATGTCACTGCCCTTTGCAAATGGCTTTCAATGCATCTCGCGAGCCCGAATCCTCAAATTATGGATCTCGCCGTGCAGGAGACCGAATCCCTGCTCGGCGTGCGCGAGTACCGCAACACTTTCTGGAACACTCAGAATGCTGTTAACCAGTGAGTAGACTATTTGTACAAGCTAATACAGTTTTATTGACACCCACATTCTTTTAAGCCTAGTGCAGGAACTCGACAAGGGCTCTGCTACTCCTCAAATTCAATACCAGATCATCTTTTGCTTATGGCTCCTGACTTTCGAAAAGGACATTGCCAGCAAAATTAACAGGTATGCTACCATTTAATTCATTCTTCAACTTTTCATGGAGCCTGATAATTGAATACACATTAGCCAGTATGATATTATTCCCAAATTAGTCAGTATCGCGAAGGGTGCCATCAAGGAAAAAGTTATCCGTGTAACCATCGCCACGTTGCGAGTAAGACCACCATTTGCATTTAACGCGACTTATCAACCTGCTAACCCCGTGCGACGTAGAACTTGGTTGAGAAAGCGCCAGCGGATAATCTGGCTGCCATGCTTGTCGTGAAGCTTTTGCCGTTCACAGAGAATCTCAGCACCCGTAAATGGTCTGACACTGATATTGTGGAAGACATCGATTTTATCAAAGAGAAGCTGCAAGAGAACTTCCAGAGTCTTACGTATGTCTATGGATCATCATCTATGATGAAGTCTGACAAGACATTTGTAGAACTTTTGAGCAGTACGCATCTGAGGTCGAGACGGGCATGCTAGAATGGTCGCCACCGCACACGTCGGAGCTGTTCTGGAAAGAGAATGCTTCTCGTCTGGAAGAGAACAACTATTCTCTCCTCAGGTCGGTCTTTCTTTTGTATGGGAAGTAGTGCTCACTTTTTCATCAGGTCTCTTGCTCGTATTCTGAGCACGGCTACGAGCACCCAAGTGCTCGCTATAGCAGCGAACGACGTGGGTCACTATGTCAAATATTCATCCAAAGGTGGCAAGAGGTAAGCCAAACAAGCTCCGTCAAGAGTGTCAAATATACTTATTTTATTACATAAAGATTCCTTCATGATATCGGCGCAAAGCAGCGCATCATGGAGCTAATGACGCACGAAGATCAAGACGTTCGATACCAAGCGCTGTCTGCAGTGCAAAAATACATGCATCAAGCTTGGTAAGTGGAGACGATGGTATCTGGGAGACCTTTTATTAACTGGGTTTTTGCAGGGACTTCTGATCATAAAAATGTATTTATGCACGTCTCTCAATAAAGCAGACAATATTTGCACTGTTTCGGCAGCGACATCTTCAGCGACGGAAGTCCAGCATAATCAATCGTTTTGTCTTGACTATATGCATATGTATTTGCGAGAGTCTAAGCGGCTGTAGCTAATATAAACTACCAAAGCTACTGCTCCCGATGAGCTATAAGCAACAGATAAGCAAACTAGCTCTTGCCAAAAGTCGAGGAGGAAGACACAAATGTAATAGGTCATACGCAAATATCGGAGACAGAAGCCCTCTTAGCTTCTTGCTTCATGCTTATCAACATAAATCGGCAGTTGCTCCATGCACTTATGCATCTGGAGCCATAAAGCTGCACATGCCGGCGATACTGCATGGCTTTGCCATATAATATCTGACCTGCTTGCTGTATATTTACCTAGAAGATAAGAAGTCAATGCATATTGCCTATGACGTACATGTGTATAATAAGAATGGAAAAGGAATGTAGGTATCTAAAGATATCGAGTAAGATATTATGGTACACGTACAGGTCACTGCATATCGCCTCAGGAATTATCGTGCAGTAAGTCAAGCAGATGGTTCTTGTAATCTATTGTGAGTAATAAAGACGCAAGGGCCGTGTATCCGTTCTCCCGGATCAAGACGGAACGGAACAATTGCATGACAATCTTAGTATAGAAACCGCATGTGCTACGGCAACCCAACAGTTTTCTCTCAACAGACCCGAGTACATTATTCGTTACTTCGTATGCTTTTGCCTCACGGCGCAATCAACCTGATAGCCCCCGGGCATTCAGTGACATTGGACGTATGAAAACTGTGTTCCACATTTACCATGGGTTATATATGAGATGTGATTTGCTTTTTTTTTTTTTAATCCATTTTCGATTTTCGTCTGTAAAATTTTTATGCGACTATGAGCGCCGAAAAAATCTCCTCATTATGTTTGCTATATCACACCATGCAAATACAAAAAAGACGCATGTTGATTAGATTATGTGTATACCAGCAAGAAATTATCCAAACGACGCGTGTATACATGATGCATATGAGTTAGATAAAAATGTCGTGATCAATCAAAGAAAAATATCGTCACCAATCATTTGAAAAACCGGCACGTATGACTCATGATTTCTTATTTTTTACGTGTACAAACAGCAGCAACAAGTGCGCCACAAGTAACCAATTAAATTCTTTGTAGCTTCTAGATCCCTATTTATCACAGTAACCCCTTGCCCTGCATCCTTGCAAAGAAAGAAAAAGAAGTGAGAAAAGGAAAAAGGGAAAAAGAATGGAAGGAAAAAGAAAAACTAAAAGCATCGCATGGGCATGTATGAGCCTGTTCGTGCGCGTGTGAGGTTATAATCACCCAAAGGAACTCCCATTTTCCATTCAATAGCTTAATAAGGCGTGTGAAAGTAGATAATATACAAAGGTCAAGGGTAACCAGCACAGCGACGAGCTGCTTATTGGGATAAAGAAATATACAAGAAAGCGCTAGGGGTCTGGATTGGGGAGATTAGGAAGCAAGAAGAAGAGGGAGAGATGACAGATCAGATTAAGTTGCAAGGCTTCTTCGTGGGAAGACCAAGGTCGTCAACATGGGCAGCGCCGGATTTGCGCTTGCGCAGTGGAGGAGAGAGTAAGCCATACCGCATAGGTTGGGAGGACATGGACTGCTTTGCATCATCAACAGGCGGGGTGGGCATACCAAAAGGCGTGATCGTGCTGCGGTAGTGAGGATGCGTCATCGATGAAGTCGCAGCAGACACGGGAAGGGCATTGGGTCTTGCCGTAGCCATGGCTGTCGAAGCAGTGCTCATGATTGGATGGCGGGCATGGAAATTGGTACACGAGTCATCAGCTGCGGCGGACTGCGGCGATGAGACGGATACGGGCGATGGCATACCGGCAGGAGGCGTAGCCATCGGGGTGATGGGCGACGATGGAACGGTAGTGGCCGTGGTAGGGCTCGTAGGAAGAATGGGAGCATAGACACGCAGCTGCAGGTGGTTCTGAAGATGCTGCTGCAGCATAGCAATCCATTGGTCATAGGTATCTTTCTTGACATACAAAGCCCAGTCGAGAAGCTGCAGCATCACTTTTTCGGCATGGTTCACTTCATGGACACTCAAACCTGAAACTTTACTCCATGCAGAATTTTTGTAGGTCTTGTCCTGAAGGAACTTGTGGGCACAGATCAGCGCAGCGAGGAACATGCGTCGGCCGCATGAGATGTAGACATCGTCATGGCGACGCTCCAAGACACGGGGTCGGATGCGAAAAAGGTAAAAGATAGCCAGCTGCAGGGTGGAATGAGTTGTGCGGGAGTGTTTGAGGATGTGGTGGAGAAAGGTACTGAGGTTGGCAACGGGTCTGGCTGTGGTACTAGTGTTGGGAGTGCTAATGGCGTTGGGCCAGATGGAGGCAATAGCCTGCACGGTCACATCTAAGTAACATATATGCATATATGAGTATTCATGTGTGTGTGTCCTGGGTGTGGGAGCGTGTGTAACAAGGCATGAGGATGAAGAAGCGAGGTCCTTACCGACAAGAGCATTCACGTATGCGCGCTGTTGGTCCTGGCGGGATTGCTTTTCATCGAGAGGAGGTGTAGAGGGAGTAATCATCGCCGGGGGGAGGTGTGTAGTTGTTGTGTTGGTGTTGGTGGTGGCGGTGGTGGACGATGTCTTTTGGCGCAGGAGCGAGAGAAAGAGAAGGTCGCTGGATGGGTATTTATTGAGATGTTCCGCAAAACCAATCGGCGGCTGCTGCGCAATAGTGGGAGGACCACAAATCGGGATTGTGACTTGCGGAATTGTCATTGGTTACTTGCAGGGTAAGTAAGAAAGACTTGGCAATTGTTTGAATAATAGTAAAAAAGTCGTATCGGCGCTACGCCTCTATATGGAATTCGTCTTCTTTTTTCTGTTTCTTGTGTCTTGGATACCGCAGAATGAGTTTTTAAAAGGATTTATCCCTTTAAAAGGCGTTGCGGAGGATAACAAAAACCATCATAAAAAAGCGTATGTGCGAAAAGAGTAGGATTTGAGGGAAAAAAAGAAATTTGCGTACAAGTGACTCACAACGAGCCCACCCAAGTTTTTTTCCAATCGGCAGAGACCGTCACAAGGCTCCGCACATGCGCCGCACTCACACTTACGTGTACACTTTTCCACTTCACAATTTTGCAATCCCGAGCCCGGACAAACCAAGAACCAACAAAACCAACGAAGCCGGGGGGTGACGGGGGCATAAGGGATTGCGGATTTTCTATTATTATTGTGTGTGTGTGTGTGCGATTTGGGCTTGCCCTGTCCTGCCTTGCTTTATTATCTTTTGTCGGCCCGCTCACCGCGCAATCATCACCTCACCACGCAATTATTCTTTTCCTTCTGTCTGAGTGGTGCGTAAGCATTTCCCCCATTTTTTTTCCTTCCGCGCACCACTTGTATAACGCTTTTTTTTTTCTTCTTACCTTCTTACGTATTTTTTATTTTATTTTCTACAACTGCTCATTGCTGCTCTGCTTTTGACGATGGAGGACAACAACACCCCGGACGTTCCCAAGCCTTGTGCCGCTGGCTGCGGTTTCTTTGGCAGCCCTCATACCAACTTTTTCTGCTCAAAGTGCTTCCGAGAACAGACGGAGCAGCAGCAGCCAAAGAAGCAGCAGCAACAGCAGAAAGCTACGCAGCAACCGCATGGTATGTACAACAATCCTCTTCTTTTTCTTTTCATTTCTTTATTTTTATTTTTATTTTTGTTGCTGACTCATTATCTTACCGCAGAAGTCCAATCCACTATTTCTACTACGACTACAACTATTACGACTCCTACTGCTGCGACTGCTGCGTCACCCGCCAGTCCTACTTCCGCTGCAGCAGCTGCTGATCATGATAACGAGGCGAACGGTACAACCGCCGACACCGGCGCAGTCCCCGCAGCGACGTCTCCCTTCCTTTCATCCAAGACTTCCGCAAAGACGGATGATGCTCCCGAAAAGGAAGCAGATGCGTCAGCAGCCAAGAAAGCGGACGTGGCATCGTCTACGGACGAACCATCAGACAAAGAAACCAAACCTATCCAAAAGAACAAGGGCCGGTGTTTTTCATGCCGCGCAAAGGTAACGAAAATAATGATGACAACGTAATAGCAAATGCTGAATATGGATGTTGCATAACATACACAGATTCCGCTTGCCAAACAGCTGAGCAACAAATGCCGTTGCGAGTACATCTTTTGCGATGCCCATCGGTATCCTGACAAACACGAGTGTTTGTTTGATCACGCCTCCATGGACAAAGGTAAGAGAGCAACAGAGAAACGCATTGTGATCGTGAATGCGGAGTGTACCTCAAGTGTTCCTATGACTCACTATCATTGTCATCACTACCCACCCACCACGACCACCATCAGATATCCTAGCCAAAATGAACCCGAAGCTGCACGATCGGCCAAGCGGAGGTCGCTCTTTTCAGCGCTTGGACAGCGTGTAAAGCGTCCATTTTATTCTCCCTTGGCTCTTCTCCTTCCCTGGTGATGATCAACTTCTTTTATCTCCCTTCTTTGTCCCCCTCCCTTTCTCCTTTTCTTCCTCTCTTCTCTAGTCTTCGATCACTCTCCCTTTCAATACATACACACTCAACATCTGCATCCCTCAAATTCATCTCATATTCAATTATGGAATATATTTTTTTTCTTCTTCCTTTGCTTATCGCATGTTTTTTCGTGTCAAACAAATAGCCGGATCGGGAAAAAAATGTGGATCCGCAGAGTCGGGAAAGGAGAGAACTGATACCATATACGCACATACTCCGTGTTCTTCCTCTTTGTCTTCGGATCAAATCAGACTGTTTTTTCTTTCTCTAGCATATAGTCCGTTCCTTCTATTTAGATGCATCAGCCCATACATAAAACGTAACAGTTCATGCCAGCAAGACCGCAAATAAACATGCTGGGGCCTGCGCTGCTCGACGGCCTGAGAAACAGTGAGAGTCACGAGCTTGTGTAGCCACTTCCGACGAATGATCATCCGAGATATTGGCTTATGCGCAGCATCTCGGCTCTCTATTTTACCAGACTGGAAGCCGGTCATTGGCGTCCCTTGGCTTTGGGTGGCCTTCCCAGAGATGAGGCGGCAAGTCCGAGAAGCGGCCAGAGTCCCAAAGACAAAGAAGAACTCGCTGAGACGAGCATTCCGGTCCAAGAAGCAGTACCATTTACTGCGTATAATCTACCAGGGAGCTTGTCAACATACAGCATAAAATAAACAGCCAATAACTCCACTATCCTCATTACCGAAGAATATATATGTACAGAGCTCCCGATCAATACGATTTTCATGGTGGACACAAGTACCAAGCACTCACAGCACTTCTGTGCTTACCATCAATAGTAAAGGGTGATCTGTTGTCATGCGATGTATCATTATCATTATGTTCCAATTGATCCAGAAACTTTCAAATAAGCCAGGGAACCCGTGGAAACGTAGGAAATGGTGGTGCTATCCATTCGAAAAGGCACGATGTACGCTGTGAGGCATTTATTTTCATCCAAGTCCGGCACTTGGTCCATTAAGGACAACTCATGCACGCACATCGATGGCAGCTGCCTACAAGCCAAGCCCATATGATAGCTAAGGCATGTATATCATATCTATATATTTATATAGATCATCCACAGCGGCCACATTTCAATGTATAGATTCAACACGTTGGAGAGCTGAGAAACCTTCTGAAAACAATAGTCATCAAGTTCATGCTGGCAACATCCCACAACGACTAAAAGGCGGAAGGGATAATCTAAGAAATATATATATAACGCATAGAACGTACGCACATGTTCCACCCTCCCACTGTTCGTTGATGCTGGTATCGTGACTGAGATTCGCAACTGAGGGAAGTCGAATACAGTGCGGAAGAAGAAGTCTGTGAAGTGGATACAGAGCCCAAAAGGATGGTTGTCAAGCAGTAAATATGAAAGGTCTACATAGCGCTCCTTCTTCTGCTTCTAGGACCGCGCACGCAATGATGCTTTGGTACGCTAGAAGCATTTTGCTTTATGTGCAGACGTATACTGACTTGTTAAGCGACTCAAGCTATGAGGATCTCACGAAGCGTTTGCCGATAGGATAACAGCGTTGCAAAGAGCGCATTAGCCCGAACTCCATGTGTACGGCCTGGCCTATGGTGGACTCGTTCACTCCGCTGCCTAGTGTGACAAAGCTGATAAACCTCACCGTGATCTGGAATGGAGAGGAAAAAGAGCCCGCGACCGACGTGCTACACATACTCTTAAAAGAAAAAGTCCTTGTCAATGGAGATCCTCAGTACTCGAACGATTTCGAGATGCAAGTATAGCAAATGAAAGCTAGTGCATATGGGCGTGACAAGTAATACACTGCTCCTGCACTATCCTTGCATCTATCCCCAGCACCACTTCTGCTCGTCTCGGATTTTCTTCCCCGGAAACTTCTTCCTGCAGCTATATCTTTTTTTTTTCTTTTGTTTGGACAATACATCATCAAGGCGATCCGGATCCTATCCCACTTTGCATTGCCCTGAAATACTCAGGAGTAAGCTAAAGCAGGAGAAGTTTAGCTGAAGGATGGGCTTCTATCTGGCTTTTTTGTAATTGCTGTAGTCATTCCTTGTGTCGAAGATCTCTTTTATCCCAGGAAGCCGACGGAGTACGGCTTCATGACCAAGATCTATGGATTTGTTTTCGAGCACTTATTCTAACTTCCAAGAAATAAGCAGAGCGTCATAGGAGCATGTTCAATAACTGCCAATCCAGACGAGCTGACGTACGACCTCTATTAACAAAATATGGATCACTCTGCTTGTATGGGAGCAGCAGACATGGTATCTGATACAAGCAGCATTATGAAGCAGTTGGGTCCCCTGCAAAGCGTGGTTTGAAGACAAGCACGCGTATGTTATTCCCTCAGAATTTGCACATAGGCAGTCTTATAAGCGCTTTGACGGGCTTTAATCTAGATAGCTCTCTTTCTAATGAAATAATAACATCCCTTTTCTAATGATTGTCTCACCGATACGCATGCTTACCGCAATAGCCTTTGTTTGTTAGCGGACCTTCCTCGCCTGGTTGCCTCTTTGACTGAGCCTATTTACGTAGAAGTCGCTATGTTCTCATAGTTTCCAGTGGTATAGTTTTAGTCATCTCTTTCGTAGGCGGTAATAAACTGCAGACCATTATTTGAACTTTCTTCTACAACACTCTCCTTTCTTCTGTTCGAATCTTATCATATTATGGGACGACAGAGTCGCACAGTTTGCCGTCCTGGACAAGTTTCGATTAGAAAAGAGGTGTACACTCGATTGGCAAATGCAGTCTACGCTTTTAGGTGTATCATATCTTAATAGTACAGTAATTGCGAATGAGAAGAGCAATGCTGCTGTATCATTGGGTAAGATAATACAGCATAGGTAGGATATCCATGTGTGCATTGGACCACATCCTCGAAATCGAAGAATCTCAGCAAACCCCCAATTCGGATGCTAAGAAAAATAAATTTTGCTTTGCAACACACGGTTTTTTCTGACACCTCCACTCAAACATGTCCTCAGCAGCATCGACACCCACAGCAGCTCGTCCAGAGGTCTTCGGCAGTGATCTCGCCAGTGCACGCGCTGCGGATCGGAATCCTATTGGCGTGCATGAAGACGATGACGACGAGATCGTGGCTGAAGTGCCAGTTTATTTGAATTCCTCACTGGCCAAGAACTTATACCTTTTCCAGTATCCTTTGCGCAATGCACCTTTCTCTGATACGAACGGACCGATGGCTGCGCGTCTGAAACCCAAAGCCAACATGGTCGAGCTCGATCTGCCCATTAACACGCGATCCAATAACTATAGCACCGAGCGTGGTGAAGATTTCGCCATGGGGTTGAGTGAAAAGTCTGTCAAGACTATCTACGACAAACAAAAGGAACACGATGACGAGGATATCTTTGGACGCTCCAACAAGAAGGAAGAGGAGCTTTTGGATCGGATGACGCTTAATTCGACTGAAGTGCCTGCACAAACCAATTATCTGGTCGGTATGCTTCATGAAGGTAAAGGAAGAATCATGGAGATAGGTGCAACAGGGAACGAAAGAGTGAAGAAAAAAGATAATAACCAATGGCTCGTGTAGGTGGCCTCCATTTGACGCCTGTACGCAGCACAGTCCAAATGCGACCGGCATTCAAATACATTGACAAGATGGATGAAAAATACAAGGCAGCCAACAAGCGTATCCAAGACGCCGAGAAAATGGAGGATGAAAAGATTGGGAAGCAGGAAAATACCAAGGCACAAGCGATCCAGGTGTCGATGAAGGGTGGCGACAATAATACGCCGGCCCGGCGGAATGCTTATTCGATGGCAGTACGAAACGCAGAAGAGGAGCCATGGCAGGCGGTCGTATACTATAATGAACGGGTGGGTAAAAAAAAAAAAAAGAAGGGAAAAAAGAGTTCATGAAAAAACGAAAAAGGAAGGTTATTGACAAAAAGGGGATTGCATTATTTTCTTCTTTCTATACACATATAGACCTCTGTGGCAGAAGCGATAGGCGAACAGCTTTACTGCACTGACAAGACGCCGGTGCGCAGTGGCACGACACGCGAAGAGTACTTGATCAAGTTGAGTGGAATAAAGCAGCAGGCGAGCGTTTGAAGTGCGATCTACATTTGGTTGGTTCAAGTCGTACAAAACTTAAAAGACTGAAAAACAAAAGAAGGCAACAAAAAGTAAATGTGCAAATGATCTGCGTGCGACCCTCCATTATTCACCCATCCACACACCCCACACGCCCACACACACACACGCGTAGCCACGGCACACTCTGATTGTTGAATTCATTTCCGCTCATCTATCGTCCTTTTTTTTTTTTTTTTATTTTTTCAACAAGAAAGTAACTTATGGTGCCCCTCTTTTTATTGAATTGATTAACGTACCGTTCGTTTTCCCCTTCTCCAAGAAAACCCCTTCCTGATCCTTACTACAAATCCTAACACATCCCCGCTTTCCTTAACTTACCTTTTTTTCTACCCTTATCATCCTCTCTTTCTAGTATTCACTATTATTACTACAACACTACATACTATTATTCTCGCCTTACCGCCGTCCATCGAGCTTTGATCGATAACGCAACCTATTATCATTCCAGTCTCCCATAAACACACGTATATATCCTGATGCCAGCCCCTCCTGGACCTGGTGTCCGTTACAACCATGCCGCAGGTGGCGGTATACCTGGACAGACTAACGAAGCATACTCGAGCTCGACCGCACTCGGACGACGACCTACCACACTCGGGCGGGCACCCACACGACGTATGGCTCCTGGAGGCAATAGTATCGCTAATGCCAGTCAGAATATCCAGCGCGGCCGCACCCTGATTCGACCCGATCGATACCAAGAACCCGCCCCACTTTTAACCGGTAAACCGACAACACAGCGAAGCTGGTTCGATCCATGGGTCCTCTTGTCCCGTATCGTCACCTTTTGGGCCGTCCCACCCATGCTAAGGGCCATGGGCAAAAGGGACCCAGGTGTCCAGCAAGCCTGGCGCGAAAAAATGACATTGTGTTCCATTATTGCGTGCATGGGCGGTCTCGTTGCCTTCATTACGATCGGCCTCAGTTCTGTCATGTGTCCGTCCGACCAGTCTAATAACCAAGCCAATTATGCTTCTTTTAATGATTCCCTTAATAGCGGTATGTCTATTTTATTAAATATCGCATATCATAGCAACCCTCATAACTTTTTTTTAATTTATTTATCAAGCTGATCTCCTGGGCATCGCCGGATGGCAGTTCAACATTACCAACTACAAGGTCCAGGACAATGTCGACTTTTATACGATTGCAGACGTGCCTGGTACAGACGTGACAAACTACTTTAAGCATGGCAGTAACCTGGCTGCATGCTCCGATACGGGCAACCCCACTGCTTCCCAGTTTAAGGCTGTCACCTTTGATGTCTGCAGCAGTAATAACGGTTACAACGGCTGCAAACTCGGTCCCTTAACCCAAGCGACGTTCAAAAAGCTGGATATCGAAAACACAACACGCATGGTCGGATACGATTGGGAGCAGCTCGCCGGCACGAATCTCACCCATTTTTTCGTTCTCGACGGCAACGTACTTAATATGGGTCCTTATATCACGGCTAACCCAAGTCCAATCAATGGCGACGAACTCGATGCAGTTATCCGATCCATCCTTGGCAACAGCTTCGCCGAGGGCGGTCGAGACGGCACCAAGCAGTTTTTTCGCAAGCCCGAGCTACGCGCTGCCATGAACTGTCTCGTCGAGAAGTATACGGCCGGCCACATCGACAAACAGACCCCGGGATGCGTCGTGGCATCAATCGTCCTTTTCTTCGCTCTCGCCGTCGTGCTGTCCATTGTGCTGGCCCGTTTCTTCATGGCCATCATCTTTGCATGGTTCTTGTCCTGGAAGATGTCTCGCACGCCCGCCCCGATTGGCCGCTACTCGGGGCAGCGTCAACCGCGCACGGGAGGCAATGCAATGGAGATGTCGGATATCAAACAGCCCATTAAGCGCGTCGACTCGGGTGCAAGCATGACCAGCACCACCAGCGCGTTTGTGGCCGAGGTCGGCAACGATCTCTTTACGGTCTTGCTCATTACGTGTTATTCAGAAGGCCTGGAAGGTATTCGAGCGACGGTCGAGTCGCTCTCGCGCACACAGTACCCGGATCACCGAAAACTCCTCTTCCTGATTGCGGACGGTATGATCACCGGCAGTGGCGAGTCCATGTCGACCCCTGATATCTGCCTGTCCTTGATCACGTTTGACAAGCCCGAATTCAAAACCCCTGAGCCGATGCCTTACATTGCCGTTGCGGACGGTGCCAAGCAGTACAATCGCGCAAAAGTCTATGCTGGCCATTATGGTTAGTACTGATAATTAACTAAGCTCTGGGGATTCATCATTTTAGGCTCACATTTAACATTTTTTAATTTTTTTAGTGTGCAAAGGCCACAAAGTCCCTATGGTCCTCGTAGTGAAATGCGGCAACCCCGACGAAGAGGGCAAGGCCAAGGCTGGCAACCGCGGCAAACGCGACTCGCAGTTGATCCTCATGAACTTCTTCAGTCGCGTCACCTACAACGATCGCATGACGCCGCTCGACTATGAACTTTTTCGAAAGATTACCTACTTGATGAACAAGACGCCTGACTACTTTGAACTTGTCCTCATGGTAAGCGTTGCTAATAATAGATCTGAGCCAATCATTTACCATCTTTATTGCAGGTGGACGCTGACACAAAGGTGTATGAGACGTCCCTTCGACTGCTCGTGAACTGCATGGCCAACGACAATCTGATCATGGGTCTGTGCGGCGAGACCAAGATCGCCAACAAGCGCGCTTCGTGGGTATCGGCTATCCAGGTCTATGAGTACTTCATCTCGCATCACATGGCCAAGGGGTTCGAATCCGTCTTTGGTGGTGTCACCTGTTTACCGGGTTGTTTCTGCATGTATCGACTCAAGGCACGCAAAGGTGATGGCGACTGGGTGCCGATTATTACCAAGCCAGAGATCGTCCAGGAATACTCGCAGAACACTGTGACCACTCTCCACCAAAAGAACCTCCTCTTGCTAGGTGAAGATCGATTTTTGACGACTCTCATGCTACGCAACTTCCCGTACCGGAAAATGGTCTTTACGCCGCACGCGATCTGCAAAACGGTCGTGCCTGACGAGTTCAAGGTCCTCCTCTCACAGCGCCGCCGCTGGATCAACTCGACCATCCACAACCTGTTTGAACTCGTCTTGGTGCGCAATCTGTGCGGCACCTTTTGTTTCTCGATGCAGTTTGTCGTTCTCATGGACTTGATCGGCACCCTGACCCTTCCCGTCGCCATTGTCTTGACCGTGGTTTTAATTTCCTCGATGGCCAAGACCAATATCACAAGTTTCACTGTCGCCATACCCCTGATCTTGCTTATTATTGTCCTGTTTTCGCCCGCGTTCCTGATCCTGATCACAACCCGCAAATGGGTTTACCTCGGCTGGATGATTATCTATCTGTTTGCGCTGCCGATCTGGAACTTTGTCCTTCCTGTCTACTCTTTCTGGCATTTTGATGATTTCTCTTGGGGTGAGACGCGTAAAGTCACTGGCGAGACCAAGGGGGAGCATCATGGCAATAGGGAGGGCGTATTTGATCCGTCGAAGGTGCCCCTGCGCCGCTGGGAGGATTTTGAGCGCCGTCGCATCCGCTCCATCCGGCGTCGCGACCGCAAGTTGCGCGAGTTGGGCCCAGTTCACAACGGCGCGTACTCATCCTATGACGACTATGACGACGATGCGTCTGATCTGTCATCACTGCAGCAGAACCCAGTGCACCACTACTTCGACCCATCCAAGGAGGCTCCGGTCAAGGCCGGCTCGGGCGGCTACGTCCCCACCTTCCGGCCCATTTCCGAAGCCGTTTCCGCACCGTCTCCTACCCTGTCAGGCCCGCGCGGGCCCATGAACGCTGGGCCTGTGCCCTACAGTCCTGCGTCTTCGTATCATACTGCTCCTCAGT
Source organism: Syncephalastrum racemosum (assembly GCA_002105135.1). Lineage (NCBI taxonomy): Eukaryota > Fungi > Mucoromycota > Mucoromycetes > Mucorales > Syncephalastraceae > Syncephalastrum > Syncephalastrum racemosum. The sequence continues at coordinate 560,191 of MCGN01000009.1, read as the reverse complement.
TACCCATGTCTACCGGCGGCTCCGTCAATAATCCATATCAACACCCACGTCAGCAGCCGCCACGGCCACCCGCGCCAGGGTACGCCAACCAAGGCGCCTATCCCATCTCACAGGGCGCTCACCCCATCCCACAGGGTGCTCATCCCATCCCACAGGGTGCTCATCCCATCCCACAGGGTGCTCATCCCATCCGCTCGCCCTATCAAAACCCGCGATAATCGAACGGCTGACTTCCTTTCTGTTCTTCCTTTCTTTCTTCATCAACCATCAAATACGCCGTCCCGCTGATTCACATTGTTACCCTTCTGGTTCCTCTTTCCAACGATATTGTTTGTCCTGCATTCATCTTTGTACTCTACTAGCCATGGACGAGCAAAAGCGGGGGAATCATCTCTTTCTTTTTTTTTTTTTTTATCTTTTCTTCAAAAAAAAAAAAAAGAAGAAACAAAGCATTTTTCCATGCCAAATACAATTATGGATGCGGGGGATACGGAGGTACCGAAGAAGAAGAAGGGTCCCAGGGCATAGTCTGATTCATGAGGAGTTCCATCATCGAACCCGCAGGAGGATCCGGTAAAGCTGGATCCATCGGGCTGTCGATCAACATATCGGTTGCACCGTATTGCAGCTGAAACCGGTCCATATTGGCGCCTGAAATGGTGTGTCGACGGTTATTAACAGGCGAGAGAGGCGTTGTCGTCAGTGGCTGGCGCGGTGTTGAGGTTGTGCGCGTGGGACTCAGTGCCTGGCGCTGCTGGTGCTCGTATTGATATTGAGGATGTGGTTGGTCGTGCTGTGGCTGTTGTACATTCGGCTGGAGGCTGTACTGCTGTGGCTGAAACTGTGGCTGCTGAGGAAATGGCTCATACTGTTGTTGCAGCTGGTGCTGTTGCGATTGTTGCTGCTGTTGCTGCTGCTGCTGCTGCTGAGCCGCCGCTGCAGCTGCCGCGGCCGCTGCAGCAGCAGCCGAGCTACTGTAGAGGGCCTGCTTGTAGAATGGGCTGCCGCTGGAGCCCATAAAATAACCCGTAGTCGGCGATGGAGGTTGGGAGTAACTCTGGAGATTATAAAGCGACGATGGATCGGCATAGCTCATGCGCATACGTGGGTGTGTCTGCATAGGGTCCGTCGGCGTCGTAGCTGTGCCGAGATGGGATGCGGCGCGCGATCTTCGTTTCGCAGAAGTCGTCGTAGGCGCAGCGGTTGAGGCGGAGGAGGCGGTAGTATAGGCTGGAGTGGCGCTAGTGCGACGTGTTTTGGTGCGGGCCACGGTCATGTTCTGGTTTAATAAAGGAGAGGACTGAGAGGTTGCGATGGCGAGATCATCCATCGCTGCCACGGCCGGGCTCAGCATATTTATGGGTTGATTGCAGTCGAGCTCGATGGCAGGCGTACGACCGAGGAGCTGGCGCATCACCGCGAGTGACTTTTGACAGGCTTCCTTGTGGCCCTGAATATCCGACAAGCAGCGGTGGACGGTAATGGCCGCTGAGAGGCAGTGGATGGTATGCTGGATGCCGCGGATAGGATAATACATGCACTCCATGCCACCCGTTTGCAAGAGCGTTTCGGCAATATGCGTGATGGCCGAGGCCGAGTCCGTACAGCGTTCCTGGGAGGCACTCGACTCATTGTCAAGAGTATATGGCCGATGCAACAGAATGGTCGAGAGGTGCAAGAGCATAAATTGAAAGGACGCGCTGCTATGGCCCATGGGCTTGATCGCGCCTGCAATCTCCTCCAGGCGCTGCTGCAGCGCGCGCAGAGTACGGCCTTCGTCCTGTTTGGCGGCATGATCGTATTTTCTTCTGGCAAATTGGAGGATGCTGCCGTGGAGATGGACGAGCTTGGCTGTGCAACGGAAATCATGCTCGTCATCAAGCGATTCCGGGTAGTCCACTGTGCAATCCTGCTCAGTGAAATGCGGCGCGGAGCCCAGCTCAGTGCTGCGTGCAAGAGAAGATGAGTTAATATGACGCTGGGATAGCGGGACCTATGTAATCTACCTCATCAGAACATCGTGGGCATAGACCGCCCAAAATGTACGTTTGCGCTGCTCGGCAAGGATAGCATCCATGGGGAATGCACGCTCAAGACCGAGGTCTTTGCACATGCGGATACAGAGTTGAAGATAAATGCGGGTACGCCAAAAGTAGCCTGGGCGACGAACGTATTCCTGGTATTTGACGAGCAGTAGGAGGGCCTGGATAGTGGAAAGCCGCGGGACGTCGGTGTAGATATCGATCAAGCTAAAAGCGGTCTGGTAGTAGGTCCAGCCGGGTGGATGCGGGCTGTCACGGGGTGACTGGATCCATTGGGAGGCGACAGCATAGATGGCGTTGAGAAGGAGGATGCGCGGACCGGATTCGAGTTGTTTGTAAAAAGTGTGTTTATGCAGGATGGGAAGGTACGGATGGATCTTGTTGAAATAAAGGTGAATGAGGTCTGCATGAATCGCGGTGGCGTTGATAACATGAGGATGTAATTTCGGTTGCGGCGGCTCGGTCAGTTCGGCATACGAGACCGGATGCACGTCGGATAACGAAGAAGAAGAGGAAAAGGAGGAGGATGGGGAGGAAGGTGAAGATGCTGAAAAAATATAGTCGGCTCGGGTGGGTAGATCAAGGGCATATAGGCCCTGGCCCATTTCTCCCACCGCGAGACTATCAGATACGCTACTACTGCTACTACTGCTGATCATGCCACCTGCAGACTGACTTCTCGCACGAGAATGTTGACGTTGTTTCTGTTGCTGCTGTTGTTGCATTTGTTGGTGATGTTGCTGCTGCTGTTGAGGCTCAAAGACGGGTTCGTCTTGAAGCATCTCGAGAACCTGCTCGACAGCGCGCAGCCTGGGCTCAAGAGTTTCGACATATTGCTTGGGAGGACCTCGTTTGGGAGGAACCTTGGCAAAAACGCAATCGGAGCCGGAGCGCTGGCAACGGGCACAGGGTTGGGCACCATCGCAACGTACCTAACTTTTGTATTCAGTTTATTATGAACCTTATTATGGGAGATGGGATAGTGTAGATTTTTTTGCTGAGTTGTCAACAATCAGTCTCAGTGAAACTTGGCGAGTCGTTAACGAGCAAAGGGGATCGGTTGCGCATAGATAGAATATGCAGACGACACCCGAAAAGAAGATAACAAAAGAAAAGGGTAGAAGAGAGGGAGAAGGAGGAAAACGTACCTTCCGCTTGCGACATTCATCGCATGCTCGACTGACTTTGTTCCTCTTGAGATTCCCTCCACTGCTCAAACGCCGCGAGCCAGGAAAGTTCGATTCATCTGACCCTGAAATGACTTGGGAGTTCTCGTCCATCCTTGCATACCGGATTCGTTTTGTTGAATCACGGGAGGAGTTGCTCGCAAGCGATAATAAACGGGAAGACCCAAAAAGGTTGGGGGAAGTAAAGGACGAGACATCAAGAGCGCGCGTCTGTCTCTCTCACTCTTGTTCTTGTCTGAGAAAGAAATCAGTTTATACTCTGTGTGTGTGTGCGTGTGTGTGGGGCGTGTGTGAGTGTGTGTGTGTAAGTCAGTCTGTATTAATACTATTATTTATTATGACTTGTATGTATTGTATGGTTCCGTGTATATGCCACGCTCTCACTGTTCTCTCATATTCACATTTTTCCTTCTTCCTTGTAAATCCAACACCAAAAAAAAACCCTCCCCCAAAAAAAGGTTCACGCCGCTTCCTGTTTTCTTTCCCGTCTCTAACTCTATCTTTCTCCTTCGCTCCTTTGTCCTACGCCACACTTGATATAAACATAATTAGCCCTATACCCCACACGTAGCCAAAAAGCCGGAAGAAAGTCTGTAAGTTTTAAAGAAGAAGGAGAAGTGGGTTGGTTATCCTGATAAAGAGATAAAAAGGAAAAAGATATTCCTAATCGTTTAAAGCTAATCAAAGTTTTGTCCATTCTCGAACAGATAGTTCGCTGCCAATTCTATTAAATAGACCGGTGTCAGATATCGCACAATCATGTCCTATAAGAAAACTTCTTCCGTTTGTCTTTTCTGGTTTTCTATTACCTTCGTTCTTGTCGCACGCAAAGTAAGCTTCAATGGCCAAGCCCCTTTCGAAACCCAACGCTTCCAACTAATATTCCAAATATATCAGACCTTCTTTGTCCTTTGTCCACTAATAATAAAACTTACCCGGTCAATAGCTTCCTTCTCCTCTTCAGTCACCTTTGAGTGATAAATGAGTATGAGAATCAAAGAAATAACATGCAAAAGTTGGATGTACCTGAATAACGTGAGAACCAGGCGGGATAGCACCCTCCTCGTCTTCGCCACCTTCCATGAGCATTTGAAGGAAGCCTTGAGGGTCAGCATTAATCAAACGAAGCACCTCAGGATTGCTCTGGCCCAATTGCTGAAGCAACGGTTGCAGTAGTGCCGGGTTGCTCTGCACCAGCTGTCGCAATTGTTGGAAGTGGGGCGTGCCTCGCAACTGAGAGAAATCAACGCTGCCCGCAGAAGGTTGCTGCTGCTGCTGTTGTTGTTGTTGCTGTTGTTGCTGGGCAGCCGTGAATAGATTCTGGTGCTCTAATTAGAAATAGATCAGAACGATGGTAAATTAGAGCTTTTTCTCTCTCTCTCAGTCTTCCACTTTTTCTCTTTTCCTTTACCTGAACCGGGAGAGGTAGCCGCAGCAGTTGCGGGAGCAGCCTGCTCTTGACTGGTGGGCGACTGAGCTTCCTGTTGAGGTGCCTGTCGCTGCTGCTCGGTTGCTTGCATCTCCTGAAGAATGTTCTCGGGTATGCCCTAATCGATGCCAGTAAGACAAGATAGCTGGAGGACAAGGGACTACAACTTACATTGAACAAGTATTCGACAGCTCTGTCCGGGTTGTTGTAGCTCGCGCGCAGGGCGCGCTTGATTTGTTCACGTTCGAAGCCCATTTCCATCATGTTTTGGATGACACTCTCAAGCTGGCTACCAGTGACTATTTTGAATTTTGTGAAAAGAAAAAAAGGGATGAGAGCTATGAGTGGTGTGTCCCAATGGAATTCATCCAATCGCCTAGCAGAATTCGCACTTGCCTAATCCATCAGACGGGGCGCCGCGCGTCTCCTCTGATGCTTGAGTGGGTGCAGCTGGAGCGGCCGTCGCGGCAGGTGTTGTCGTCGGAGCAGACTGTGGTGCCTGCTGCTGTTGCTGTTGCTGCGGTTGTTGCTCGGCTTTCGGCTCTTCAGCCTTTGTTTCTTTGGGTGTCTCTTTCTTGGATGTGGAGCTAGCTGCGGCTGATGAAGCCTTGGGCTATCGTCGAATAAACATGAATATTTATAATCATTTCTAATTCCACCCATATCAGTCATTGTTGTTGCCTTACCTTGGACACCATCAAGACTAGAAAGTCCTTTTCGCCAATGTTGCACTCTTCCACTACCTTATCGTTGGGGAGGATTTTGCCTAGATCCACCATACAATTTCATAACGATCAGGATGGGCGTGTTCGTTTTCCCTTTGTCTTCTTCCTCTTTTCTTCCATTGAATGGACAAAATGTAAAGTGTACCTGAGAAAATGAGCTTTTGGTTCTCAACAGCATGACCTTCTTGGTCTTGAATTTTCTGCTTCACAGCGAGGACCTAACGGAAAGGCAGGAGCGAGTACTGAGCGTGAGTACGTGACGCAATTCGAGGGAAAAGAAGAGGATACAGACTGTGTCAGCACTATCGACCTCCAGCTGAAACTGTTTCTGCTGAAGGGTCTTGAGGGTAAGTTTCTATTAAAAATGTAAAACGCGCGAAATGAGTGAATCATGGGAGGACATTGGGTGGATTCCTGCGGATTATACCATAGCCACCATATTGAATAAAGCAAAAGGAAGAGAAAAACTCAGCCACGACTCCTTCCCGCTTCCATTTATTTCAAGTAAATCAATCAATGACACGCTTTTCCTAGGGCCCGCAGTCGCCAATAGTTGTATGGCAAAGGCACAATATAGCCTGCGCCCATGCTCACTACCGCAGCAAACCAGAACTTGGGCTCATTCAGCAGGACTTGGCCTCCGGTCATATGCCAATCTACTACGTTTTCAGCCATTTCCATCGCCAGCATACTCGTGAAACTCATTCCCATCGCTGTGCTGAACGCCTTGCTATAGGGGATTTGCAACGACCGCTTCAAAAGAACGGTTTCAAGTGCGAGTGACGTCGACAGTCCGGTGGCCTATTTTCCGTCGTGTCATGTTATCGCGGTTTTCTTTTTATTTGAAAAGCTTACCATGGCGACGGCTGCGTTGAGAGCCGGTGACACGTCTGGGTGATAAAGCTGCATATACCACATGGCTGAAAAATCACCTGTTGTGCACCCCACCAGGCATCTGCATGGACATAGAAGAGTAAGCATGCAAGCAAGCAATCAATCAATGAAGCAGGGCTGGTATCCATTATCCTCGAAATACCTCAGTGTGTTGATGCGGGTACGCTGCCACGTCAAGGGGTCTTTCCAAAATGCGAGGGTTGTCAGACGAGGCGTGGTAGGCTTTTTGGAATGGCAGCAAGATGATGCATGGCGTATGAGTCGTAATTGCCGCATGATTTCCGGTTCTTTTTTTCTAGCTGGACAAGGGGGTGGAAGGGAAGGAAAAAGAATTAGCGCAGCCGAGCGGAGGAAATCAATGCTAAATGCAAGTGCGTGCGCATTTTGTGCTGGCTTCGCTGCTTCTATTTTAAAAATTTTTGTATTAGAACTCGATATCCACAATTCAACCTTAGCAATGTTGACTCGCTCCATACTTGGTACCTATATTGAATAGACGTCAACACGGGCATGCCTGAGGACGAATATGATTTCAACGTACGAATACTGTGATTCTGCTTGTCTGGCAATATTTATTCTCCAAGTTTATAAAGAGAGGAGAACGCAAAACATTGCTCGCCCCAATCATATAAGAGCTATGACCTGCCGTGAAATACAAGCCCTTGTGGGATGTCCTTTCTTTGAGCCATTATGGGCATACCAGGTCGAAGACGCCCCTCCCTTGACCACTCGTTATTGAGACGTGTGCTGGAAGTCTCTGGGCAAGTACGTTCTCCATTTCAAATCTTTCTTCTCGGTGGATGGAAGTGTAGACTGGCATTGCCTTGCTCCTTGGTGCTCCGTGATATACTGATATATGTTAATGACTTGTTGATTGTCGATACTTCTAAGCAAAAATTTAGCGACACGTAGAAAGTAAGAGATAAAAGATACCTTTATGATGCGAACAATGTATTTCTCTCGTGCTCAGTCAGGCTCCAGGAGCGAGCCACGTTGGTACTATTCTACAGAAATATAGAGATAGCATGCCTTGACGGCAGGACACCATAAGAAGATTTAAGGTAAAATCATCGGTACTTCTTTTATCTTGTCTTTAAGTGCAAAGAGCATGTATACTGATATATCACCTTACTATGCTCTATGCACAGCGCAGTACGGTACTGTATATATGAAACATCTAGGCACCTCGCTGTCTTATTACTTTTTCAGTGATTTACCAAATCCCCAGGCTAGGGACACTCAGCAGCCGCATATTCTTGTTTCTTTTTTTCTTTTCCTTTTTGCATATGATTTTCCATTCTTCTCCTTCCTTTCACTTCTGCAATATCGAAAAATACGATGATGAGGTGGCTCTTACTTTGGTGTCTCATTGCAACCACAGTATTCGGCTACAAGGAGTTGTCTGATGATGCGTTGAAACGAGCAACTCATTTCGAGTCACCGAATGACTTGACCCCCGAAGGCGATCTGCTCAAACCGTTCCTTGTGCCGCGCGTGTCTGGAACACCAGGCAACGAGCGTGTGCGCAACCATATCATTGACTATTTCCAGACGCTGGGATGGCATGTTGAGCTCGACAGCTTCAACGATACTACGCCTTATGGCGTTAAACCCTTTACTAATGTCATTGTCACCAAAAACCCACACGCGCCCGGCAGACTCGTCCTCTCTGCCCATTTTGATTCAAAGTACTTTTCCGATTTTGACTTTATTGGTGCCACCGACTCTGCCGTTCCTTGTGCCATTCTGCTCGACGTCGCATCTGCACTTAATAGCGTCCTTGAAACCCCTGCAGCACAAGAATCTTCAAATACCTTGCAGATGATCTTTTTTGATGGTGAAGAGGCGTTTAAAGACTGGTCAGATACAGACTCTACTTATGGATCCAGGTATGAAAGTCACAACCGGGTATAGATGAGTATGAGAAGACTGAATCCGTACAATGTATAAGACATTTGGCTCAAAAGTGGGAGGCAACGCTGTCAGATCGCATCAGTACCACCACGCCAAAAACTGTCAAGAGTGAAAGCACTCTCGACCGCGTCAATGCACTCATCCTATTGGATCTGCTGGGCACGCCGAATCCCTCCATTCCCAACTATTTCCGTGCAACGGATTCCCTCTTCAAAGGCCTTCACAACGTCGAAAACCGCATGCGCAAACTCGGCGTATTCGAAACTATCTCCACCAAATCCACTTTGCCCCTTGAACCTTTCTTTAATCCGCACTCTATTCAAACCTACAACAGCCACGCCACATCGGACGACCATATCCCCTTCCTACGTCGTGGCGTCAATATTCTTCATGTCATGCCTAGTCCGTTCCCCACTGTCTGGCACAAGGAAGCGGTAAGTGAACTACTCAACCCAAAATTTTCAATTACATGACATTTAATTTCCTAAGGACAACGCCGACTGCATTGACCCTCCTGTGGTGCGCAATTTCGCCGCCATCTTTCGAGCATTCGTGCTAGAATATCTGGAGCTGGATCCTCTAATGGCGATGCATAAAGCGTTATAATGATCTTTTGATTGTTCTACCTGATTTTATTTATTGTGTGATTTTACATTTTGTACATATTTAATGAGTGGGCAGGTACTAGGTTCCCAATAGTTAGTTGAGGACAGCAGGTTCTTCATGGAAAGCTTACCTTGTAGGGGTTCAGGATGCCGTTAGGATCAAGCATTTTCTTAAACTTCTTCATGAGCTGGATCATGACGGGCGACTTGGAGTAGCCAAGGAATTCATTCTTGGCCACACCCAGACCGTGTTCTGCACTGATCGAACCTTGGTGATTGGCTATCATACCTCTTAGTATCGTCACCCTTCACGAGATAAACTTTTTCTTTCGATACTTACAAACCCATTCAAAAAGATAAGGCTCAATCAACTCAGCTGTTTTCTTGTCAAGACGCTGAGCGGCAATGTTCAGATGGAGGTTACCGTCGCCGACGTGACCATATGCCACGACGTCCGTCACTGGCGAGTCCTCCGCACCAAAGACACCACCCTCCTTTAAGTGCTGGCGCATGTCCTCAACACATTCATAGATCTTGGGCACGGGCATCGAGATATCGTACTTGTACACGGCTGGCTCCTTACCCAATGCCTCGGTGAAACCCTCACGTAAGCTCCAGAGACTCCGGATCTGGGTCTCATCCTGCGCCACTACACCGTCCTCGGCCACGCCGTCAGTCATCATGTTTTCAAGGTACGTCGTGAGTTTCTAATTGAGTCAAAAATCCAGGTCAGTTGCTCCGATATACACACATTAAATATTACCTCGTCGTCGTGATCTTTGTTGGATCCGCTTGTTTCGATCAGGACGTAGAAAGGATATTCGTTCTCCATGACTGCCTTGGGCGTGGCGTGTTTCTTGAACATTTGCAGGGCATTGATGTCCCAGAACTCGAAAGCTATTGCATTGCAATGAATAACTTGACGTCAAAAGTTGGGTATGACCTACCAGACAGGATTTCAGATAGTTCAATGCGTGATTGCTTAAATGCCTTTTGGACATCCTCAAAGGAGTTGAGGCCCAACAGGGCAACGTTGACAGCCTAAACCGGAAGATGGTTGGTTATCGTGTTCCCTTTACCGTTTTCTTTATCATGTTACCTTGGAGCGATGAGGAGTCAAGATGGAGACGCCCGTGATGACACCGATCGTACCTTCAGAGCCGATGAAGAGTTGCTTCAAATCATAGCCTGTGTATTGAAGGATATGAGCGGCCTTTCTTTTACCCTTTTTTCAATAGACATTACCGGTATTGTCCTTGCGCAACGTCGACATATTGTCCAGGATGGTGCCGTCGGGAAGGACCTATACGCGGCGGTGAATAAATATTACCTAATAGAATTCCCGTGAAAACGTACGACTTCGAGACCGAGGACGGTACCGTGAAGGGAGCCGTAACGAAGGAGACGCAGACCACCAGCGTTGGTCGCAATGTTTCCGCCGATATGACAGCTTAATATGGTGATGTCAACACAAAAACACCATGAGAGCATTCTTTTTTTCTTTCTTTTTACCTTCCCTTGGCACCGAGATCCAGGGGCATCATGTAACCTTTCTCGGCGAGCCAGTTATCCAGGACTTCAAGAACACAGCCAGCGTCAGCAGTAAGGATACCTTAATATTGTAATTCGAGCAGAGAGCGTGAGAAATGCATGAAATAAGTTGGATGTATACTGTATTTTGCTTCTTCTTTACCAGAAACACTGTCGAAACCACGGATACGGTTCATGCCTTGGAGGTTCAGGACGATCTCGTCAAAGACAGGCACGGATCCACCGACAAGGCCCGTGTTGCCACCCTGAGGAACGACGGCGAGTCTATTGTAAATTTAAGGTTCAGCCATTCAGGCATGCACCGTTTTCTTTTTCTCCTTACCGCTGGTCATTGCAATAACGAAGAATATCAGAGACTTGCTGGGTCGTCTTGGGCTTGAGGACCAGTTGTGATTTGCCACGGAACTTGTTCATCCAATCTGTGTTGTAGGCGAACAGATCGTCCTCATTATTGTAAATGAGTCCATTGTCACCCACAATGGAGCGAAAGTACTCGACGTCGTTCTCGTTCAGCTAGAATAGTAAGAGTAGAATCGTATAGATAGTGAGCTTCTGGTTATGCAGAAAACGGAAGCCTGCATACCTTTTTGAAAGAGTCGTCGCGGGTGTAGCCAGGGAACTTGTCGACCGTGTAAGCGACGACTTTCTGGTCCGAAGCATAAGAACGAGTGAAAGCCAGAGCAGGCGCGCGAAGGGCCAACCCGGGCGAAGCGCGCAGTTGAACGTTGGTCGACGTGGCCGCGACGGCTCTCAGGACACGAGCACCTGCACGTAAGCGTGAGGCAGACGAAGCAATGGACTGCATGACGGGCAAAAAAAAAAAAAGAAGTAAAGAAAAGGGTTGAGGAGTAATAAAACGAGAGGGGAAGCAGAAAAGCGTGCGGCAGCTGAAAAAATGAAAGATCTTTACGCGAAACGGGGCTGATTTGATCGTGCGCAAGGAAGAAATGAAAGAAAAAAGCAATCCCAAAAGAGGGTAAAGTCTTTCGCTGAGTTTGGCCTGTGCACATCCTTAAAAGAAGTACATGAAGTAATCAGAATAGGTTATATGTACCATTGTCATCCCGTGACACTTTCTATGTTGGTCTTCTTTTATACAAAGCAAAAAGTGTATGTGCCTGATTTTTTTGATGTGACTCACGAAGGTTTCCCTTTTCGATCAGTCCGAGCTGCCTTTCGTGCATGGTCTCAGAATGAGTTTGCGTTATCCATTCGACTAATATCTGTTATCACCAGTTTATAGAACATGGATCGCTTGCTGTGTGATAACCCTGTATACAGAACAGAACAGAACAGAACAGAACAGAGCAAAACAAAACAGCGCTGCCATTATACGAATCAGACAGGGAAAAATTAGAGAGAGAGCGAGAGAGAGCGAGTATGAGAAAGTACCGGATTGGGGCTGGCTGTATTTCTTTCCCAGCTCTACTATTTTGCGCAGATTCTCACTTTTCCCATTTCTCTCTTTTTTCTTGTTCTTCAGACTTTTCTTTCTACTATGGCTGATTTTGATGACGAATTGTACAATGTCTTTGGTGCAGACAAAGACGACGATTACTCAAAGACTGATATCTATGCTGAAGAGGTCAAGGACACGTCTCCAGCTGATCAAGACAAGGACACATCCCAAGAACAAAACAATAGCGACGCTCCACATGATGTAGCTTATGACGCGGATCATTACGATCAAAATAATGAATCACAGGCTTCACCTCAACAGCCGCAGCAAATGCAGCCGCAGCAAATGCAAAACATGATGGAATTTATGAATAATCCTCAGAATCAAGCCATGATGGGCACTTGGGGTTTCCAGAATCCCTATGCCATGTTTCAGCGCTTCCAGATGGCTAATCCCTACCAATTCCAACAAATGATGCAGCAACAGATGCGTATGCAACAGCAGTACACGGGTATGAATATGGGTGGCATGAACTCGCAGATTAGCAACAATCAGGGCAACAACAACAACAACAACGGTGGCAACGCTGAAGATGAGTCGCATCGATCACCTTCGGTTGCAAGCGCAGCCAACCAGGATGAAGGGTAAGTTTTCGGATATAATTTTGTCTTTAGTACACAAAGAGGGTAGTGTTTGCAGTTAGCAAAGAGAGAGAGAGAGAGAGAGTGACAGCGAGAGAGAGGACAGGGAACAGGAGAAAAAAAAGGAAGATAGGCATATCAAACTAGGTATTTCCAAGGTAGCGAAACAGAGAAGTTAATCCATACCTCTTTCTCTTTTTCTTTCAATCTTTTCTTGCTTGCTCTTTGCAAATACAATGATTCCATAGAAAAATGTTTATTGGAGGTCTCAATTGGGAAACCACGGATGGTAAGACTTTGAGCATAAGCTCTAGAGAAGAACGACAACATTCAACTTACATACACATTCTTTTATTATAAAATGCGATGATGTATTTCCTTGCCCTTACTTAGAAACTCTACGCGAATACTTTTCGAAATACGGTGAAGTGACGGACTGCGTTGTTATGCGCGACGTTGCCACTGGCCGATCGCGTGGTTTTGGTTTTCTGACAATGACCGATCCGAGTGTTATTGACAAGATCGTCAGTGAAGACCATTACTTGGATGATAAGCGCGTAAGTTTTCCTTTTACCTCTCGATAAAACAAGGAGAAAGAAGAAGAATGTGTATTGACAGCTACCCTCACCAACCCATTTAGATTGATCCCAAAAGAGCGATCCCGCGAGAGGAGCAAGAGAGGACGGAGAAGATCTTTGTGGGAGGCATCTCGAGCGAAGTGAATGAAGACGAGTTCAGAGACTATTTCTCTCGATTTGGCAAGGTTATCGACGCCACGCTCATGATTGATCGTGAGACAGGTCGGCCACGCGGCTTTGGTTTTATCACCTTTGAGAGCAGCCAAGGTGTCGAGGAAGCCATGAACGAGCCTAACCTGGTCATCAAGGACAAACCTGTAAGTACCTTTCTCACCTATCTCCTATTATCCGCCTACAAACCCCCTTCCCTTCTCCTATTTTTTTGATCTTCTTTTTTGCATGCCTGGAGACTGACCTGAATGTGTAAACTATATGTAACTTAGGTTGAAGTAAAGAAGGCAATGCCAAAGCATAAACAGCAACAGCAGCAGCAGCAGCAGGGAATGATGAACTTATTTGGAGGCCAGAAAAGGGGGGGCGGAGGCTACATGCCAAACAGACGCTATGCGGGCGCAGCATCCTACGCCGGTGGAATGAACATGCCAGCGGCTATGGCGGCTGCTGGTCGCGGCTATGGCAACTTTGGCAACAACATGTATGGCAACATGTACGGCAATTTTGGCGGGTACCCTAACATGCCGGCCGCTTACTATAACAATCCTGCTGCTGCTGCGGGGGCAGGCCGTGGTGGGGGCGGAGGAGGATACAATGCGCCCTATGGTGGCCGCCAAGGAGGCCAAGGCGAATCCGAAGAGGGCTATCAGCAAAGCCATGATGGTGCCGACTATCCGGACGAGGACGAGCGGAGCCACGAAAGAAGGTCGCGTGGTGACAGCCGACGACACGAGCGTGACAGAGACCACCGCGACCATCGCGACCACCACCATCGGTCGGACTATGGCAGCCGTAGCAGCCGTGAGCATTACCACAGTGGAAGTCCTAGTAGTGGCGGTAGCGGTGGTGGCTCCTTGCATCCATCGAACTCTCGGGGCCAGCACCATTATCGCCCCTATTAGATACAAAAAAGAAGAAAAGAAAAAAACCTCTTCCATATACATACACAAACATACTCAATCACAATCACACGCACACACACGTCCCAATACACACACTCCCTCTGTCTCTCTTTTTCGCACATGCTCTCTCTTCCTTGTTCTGCAGAAACATACTTGAAACACATGTCTTTATCCTGCACTGCGTTGAGCACAATTTGAATAAATCAATATAAAAATGGGTCATTTGAATGAAATTGGGAATCTAATAAAGTTTAACTGTGTCACATCTATCCAGCCACGAACTATTATTATGCCTAATGGATGAATGCAATCGGCGGTCGGCACGTTATGCAAGGTATGAACTCCTTGTTGACCAATATATAATGAGCTGAGCGTATGAGAGATGCAGTCAGCAGCACGAGCACTTTTTTTGGAACCCCGTGTCAGGGCAACACGCAGAATAATAATACAGTTCGAGCCTTTATAAAGGCAACAGCCTGCCAGACTTTCTCGGCGGTGCGCACATAAATCAGAAAACCAAAACTATGGCACAACGCTGGGTGCCGCTTCTCCAAGGTACGCAGATGGATATATCTGGCCACTATCTACGCAGAAAATCTTTCACAGTTCTCAATGCCTTGTTTTCTGTATCTAGCCTTTGTTGCGCTCCTCGCTACGGCTTCCTTGGCCGCGGCCCAAAACCAAGTCACCTACAATGTCGTCGCCCTGACCAAGGCCGGCGAGTCTGTTGCCGTTGTTGTCGATGGCAAAAACTACCCGCTGCAACCTTCACCTGATACTGCGATTCTGCACACCGGAAGTGCGCCCGCTCCTCAGCAAAACTACCATTACGCCCTCTGCAGTGGTCAAACCTGCACCACGCGCGAGACCCCGGACCGATCCCCATCCATTCAAAACGGCGCGACACCCAACGAGTTTTTCAATCGTACCTGGACGACCAAGTCTCTCAAGACGCTGTCGACGCTGCTCGAGCCCGTGCCCGAAGTCCAGCGCGTCGGATCAGACCTGCACCCTGCCGATCAAATTCCTACCGTTCATATCGTGGCTGATCAATCGCAGGTAGACAACATGCAAGCGAATTACGACAAGCAAGTGGAAGTCCCTGCTACCATGACCTATATTCGGTACAACAAAGAAATGACCTCTTTGACCTGAACCTGACGAACTCCTGAAATTTTTTTATTAGGGCGGATGGTATCCAACACTTTGCGAACGTGACCTTTGAGCTGTCGGGCCATGGCTCGCGCAAGTATCCCAAGCAGAACTACAACATCAAGCTGAATAAGAAGGATAAGTTGGCGGGCTACAAAAATCTCAAGCTGCGCGCGGTCGGTTCCCCCGACCCGTCCTACATCCGCGAGGACCTGGTTTACAAAGCAATGCAAGCCATTGGCGTTCCGACATCGCATTCCTCTTTTGTTCGGTAAACAGAGAAAAAGTTTATTTTAAGGCGCATGGTAATATTCAGTGACAGCTCACACAATCTCGGTATTCTACGCATCTATATATAGTTTCTTTGTAAACGATCAAGCTATTGGCCTCTTTGGGTTTGTCGAAGCCATCAAGCCAAATTGGGTCGACAATAACTTTGGCAATGGATCCAAGGATTATAAGCCGGGCTATCTGTATTACGGTGCTGAGCACAGCACGCCTCAGTCGAGAAAGAAGAACCATACAGCTGACCTTGCCTACTATGGCGACAATGTGGCGGAATACCAAGATGGGCAGTACACAATCAAAGCTGGACCGGACAAGACCAATTTTGAGCCCCTGATGCGATTTACAAAATTCGTCAACGACGCACCGACCAACGATCAAGGTATCGACACATGGAAACAGCACTTGGATGTCGAGAGCTTCCTAAGAAGGTAAGACATCAATTAGTGGTATCGCCATGCGAACTAACTCAGTTGCCGTTTTTGCGTGGCATAGCATGGCCATTGAGTTTGTCTACGGCCTTGCCGACGGCTATTCTGCCTATGCGCACAATTACGCCTTGTACGAGTACCAACAGGATAAATTTGTCTACTTTGGCTACGATCACACCAACAGTCTCGGCTACGTCGCAATGAAGACGCTGGAAAATACCCTCGAGAGCGATTACCACAAATACCCGTACCTTGCGCAACAACCGCTCACCGCGAAGGTGCTTCAGGTGCCAGCGCTGCAAAAACGTTTTGAAGAGCTCATTGGCGCGTTCAATCAACTTTTACTTAGCGCTGACGTGCTGGACCCTGTTTTGGACAGCTATCTCGCGTTTCTGGAGGAGGATGTCGCGTGGGACAAGACGCTACCTAGACTCGGCCCGAAAAATCCAAAACTGTCGGTATCAAACGACCCCAAGATTGGCGACGTTTATGACGACGCTTGGGCGGTCGCTCACGACGACATTCCTCTCCATACCGCGCTGAAAGGTACCATCGACCGCTTATCACTGATGAGCGTCTCTCAATGGGCGCAGAAAAAGTACCAGGGCGTCTCAAAGAAATATCCGTATGACAAGAGCGCTGTGACCCCCGCTGCCCGTATCACCAGTGATATGTAAGTTTGAATGAGCTGATATGTATGTTACCAGGGTATACTCATGTTCTTGTATCTATATGTAGTCAACGAAAAGACGGTGAAGTCTCCCATGGCAATAGCGCTAGCATCAACTCAGCTACTTCATCCTATGCTCTCCAGGGTCTGTCTGCCTTGATTGTGGCATTCTATACTTTAGTTTATTAATGCAAGATTAGCATTTTAATTTGTCTGCTTGTACAGAGAGTAAGAAAATAATATAAGCACATAGTTCAGCCCGCGTGGCTGCAAATTTCTGCATAATGCTAGTAAATGAAACTGAAGATCAAATATATAGTGCAGATGGCATTGTTCATCAACAGAGTGACAGTCACTGTTATTTGTTATACCTTATGGATGGTTATAGGCACTGCTGACAAGACTACGCTAGTATTGATCTTTTTTCCACAAGAGTTAAAACTTCGTTCTGCAGTAACGGCATAAGTTAATGCGGTCGTTTATGCCAGGCGCTATTGACGCTGCTGAAGGAGGAGGAAGTAACGGTAAAAACTATTGTAGTACTCGTGGGTGGTGTGCGACTCCTTGGCGCGCAGTAAGATAGTGGTCAAGTGTCAGATGAGTTGTCTTGTTTCCTGGTGCGAGCCAGTTGTCACTGCACCAGCACCTACGATGACAGTTCCGCTGGCCAGCATTGTCTTCAATATCGCTGGTGCATCAGTGGACGGTTTTGCCTTCTTCCACTGGATCGTATCTGTAATGTCGACTAGCCGCAAATCTCGTCGGAGATCCGCGGGCCAGGTTATCCCATAATGGTCAATCATCACCGAGTGAGCAGTTTTGGGGACGAAGCCACTTCACATAGTAACCAAACAAGCTCGGCTGAATCATGAATGTCGGTTTGGCAGGCTGCTCCCAAAAAACGTTTCTGGTAGACTTCGTTAAGCTCGTGTTTGATCCTGTCTGATGTCGCCAAACTCTGCGCGTCTACGCCGACAGATAACCCAGCCTGCCCAGCCTGGACTCAATAATTTTGCAAGTCTGCTAGCAAGATATATCTCGCTTGGCTAAGTACTGATAAAATAGGTTTTAGCTTCGAATATTTCGACGTGAGTGGAAAAAGACGCTCCCAGAGGACGCCCAACAGATTGAATCTGACTGTATCTCGAACTCACGCAGAAAAGGCTGCACAGCGGCAAAACCAGAGCAAAAATGTGAGTGGTTCGGAACTTAGGCACTGAGGCATAAAGGTACTCTTGCAAACGTCCTAACTTTTGGTACGTCAAGCCGAGGAAAGCGTCCTCATGTGCCCTGCACACAGCTTGACAGGCTGGTTATCCAACTGATTATGACCGAATGTTAATTGCAGTTGCCGGAAGCTGTCACCCGCAGCCTGCTTGTTCAGTTCGGCTTTTACTTCTTCATGGGAGACGCGCAAATATCTCTGGTTTTTTATTCATCACGATGACTATACCACCACTGGTTTTTTAAGGTCTCGACATGATGCGGTATACTCTGGGTTTCTCTGACCCGATATCATTATTGAAATACAAAAGCAATACAGAATTACAAGGCTACTTGTGGAAGGTTTCGGTGGTGCAAGTGGAAGGCGCGGCAGAGGTGGAGACATTGGAGGAAAGAACGCCATTAATCCAGCCTGTGGCGAGGCGAAAGACCTTGGACGTGCCCTTCACGTTAGAAAATCGTAGCGCCACTAGCCGCTGGGTATCCTTGTGACGGCCAGGTACGGAAAACGCCTCAATAAGAAACGTTGCGTTGCCATCTTCGGCACCAATTGGACGAGGTGATTCTACCTCGTGCTTTCGCTTCTCATCTTGCCGCGTGTGTTGGCCCGCGCTCGCCAAGCTCCCCGGAGCAGCAGATGAATTGATGTGGATCGAATTAGACCAGATACCCTGTTGGTGCGGGCTCTGGTTCTGGTTTTGCTGCAAGGCAGGTAGCGAGAGGCGCTTGAGACCACGGTTCAAGCGGCTCGACCAGCTCGTGTTGCTCATGTCACTGCTCGTACTGCAATGACCGTCATCGGTAGAAAGTTGGCTTCTCCGCCGGATTTGAAGACGCTTGGGCCGCTTACCGTCAAGCTGCGTGGGTGTTGATGTGGCTGAATGGGCGTCAGACTGAGACGTCCAAGCCGAGTCGCGCGTGTTTTTGCGGACGGGATATCGGTCCTTCGAGCTGCTTTTCTGCTCCACCATGTAATTACGGAGCGTGAGGACGCACAAGAGCTGTGTTTTCGTTTCATGCTTGTAGGTAATGCCGAGGAGTTCGCATGCGGATCGGACGAGCAAGATCAGCTCATATTCGTCCTGCTCGGCTGAATGAACGTCATTCATGGCAGCCGACATACGTCGTTGGTTAATATGGTTCTCTAGCGAGAACGTGGAAAGCGAGGCGGAAGAGTGGCCAGAGACGGCAGTGGTGGAGGATAAGGCGCGGACGTTGCTTTGGATGGTATAGTAGTTGATTTGGTCTTTGGTAACGCGCTTATAGAGATGTGATATATTAAGTGTGGAAGTCGTCTTCTTTAGGCGGTGGTGTTCCGGCAGCTTAAACTTGCGGAAAATGTGATGAATGGGTGATTTCAGGTCGGTCAGATTGATGCTATGCACAGGTTGCAGTTGAACCTGGCTCAGGATGACGCGCACTTCTTGAAAGAGGTCGGCACGCATGTGTTCTTGCGCGCGCAAGTTCTCTTCCATGCTCGGCGTATGGGTGAAGCTCCCGGTGAAATAAATTGCAGAGTTGATGGGGTGGTAGATGATGCGTCGATGAATACGACAACCTTTGAGTTTCTCTTCTTCCATGTCTCGAAGATACTGCCGCCGTGCTCGGTCACGGTCCGTTCGTATCCGTACCACCTCCTCGCCGCCATCCTTTGTGCGTAAGCTACCCTCGCCAAATGGATCAGGCAGACGACTGTGGTCAGTCAGCCACTCATCCCCGCTCAGAACTTGCTGCACACCAAGACGCCGCCTTCGATCCAGTGTCATGCATTTGCGGATTGTATTTTGAAGATCGATGCTGAGGTTGCTCGGCATGGGGTATTGGCCACTGACGACATCTTTTTTGAGCTCGCCCACAGCTACAGTGGAACGCCATGAGTTTCAGCTAACCGTGATAAGAATGAACTTACTGCGAGCATGGCCAAAGGGTTCAAAACCGGTTGTCATTCGAAACAACAGGATGCCAAGGCACCAACAATCCACCTCGGGTCCAACGTACTTTTGACCAGTGATAATCTCGGGACTGTAGTAAAGCATAGAGCCTTTTTTTTTTTTTTTTTTTTTTTTGGAAAAGATGCAGGATGGCATCAGCATTAGGAAGTCAAAAGAACCATGCTCACGTACCGCAGATCGTTTTCAAACGCTGAAGACCGAACCGGTTACCCAAGCCAAAGTCGGCAAGCTTCACCTGACCGTCAGCCTTGAGCAATATATTAGGTGCCTAATCATTTAAAAGCGGACGAATGGGATTACTTTTTTATGCGCATGATTCGCTGAGCTGTTTGATCGTCATCATTCTACATACCTTCAAATCGCGATGGACGACCCACCGACTATGGCAGTAATCAACAGCAGCAACAACTTGGCGAAAGATGTTGCGCGCCTCGCAATCATTCAGTGCTCGATTAGTGCGCTGTTGAAGGTGCTCGTCGAGGTTGACGCCCTGGACGTACTCCATAACCAGGAACAAGGAATCGGCTGTTTCAAAGGTCTCGTAGAGACGGACAATGTTTGGGTGATCCAACGCTTCCATCAACGCAATTTCGCGTACAAGGCGAGACAGAATACGGTAATCATGAATGCGCTTGTCAATAATCTATGGAAAAAGGGGTATAGAGCCTGGTTAGCAACCGGTTATTCATCCTTGATTTCTCCAAAAAGTTGCCACTCCCCTAAATAAAGGAAGGAAAGGGCTTCCTCCCCACTCCAAGATTTAGCTTTTATCTTACCTTGACAGCGACTTTTTCGCCTGTCATGTAATGACGTGCGAGCATGACTTTACTGAACTTTCCTTGGCCCAACGGCTCAATAAAGAAATATTCACCAATGCCTTGGAGGGAGAAGTCTGAATTGAGCGGTGGGCTGGGTTGAGCTGGCACAGCAGGCGGTGTTGTCTTTTTAGAAGCTCCTTGTGCTCCTTGCGCTCCTTTTTCTGGCTCACTCGCTGTAGCTGTTGCTGGCCCTTTCTCCTTTTTCGTAGCGGCGTTCATGGCGAGGTGAGAAGCAGATGGTGATGTCACTCCAATTCCGACTTCGGACTCGCTTCTGCTGGATCGTCTCCATTTGGTCCGAAACTGATCGGCGACGTGTCGGAAGGGCATGCTGTCCTGGGCAATGATGGTCTGCCCTAGTTATATATAAATAATGGTGTTTGAGAATCAAAAAGGGTATACAAGAATGAGCGAATGAGAACTGGAAAAAGAGAGATTGCGGGAAAACAGGGAAAGAAAGGGCGAGCGAGCGAGTGAGTGGGGGTATAAAATGTGTGCCTGTGTGAAGAAAAAGAAAGAAAAATGTGGATATAGGAAGAAACGAGGGGCGGTCAACGCTACGTATACAAAGAACGAAAAGTTGAGAGAGAAAGAGAGAAAGTCAAGCGAAGGCAAAAAAAGTTTAGACAATAAAAGTTTACAAGGCAAAGTTACGGGGCCAAAAGACATTTGATAGAGTAATAAAGCGTACAGCGTTCATATAGAACTTGATAACAAGTTTACTAGTTCCGAAACGGATCAAATGTATACAACAATCGCCCTCTTTGCCACCGTCCCATATACAACTATCCAAAACCGTTTGCTGACAGCTTACTGTCCATTCGCATCTCCCACAGCCAGACCCCTATGCTATTGAGCGATCGACCCGCACTTGATCTCCCCCCTCCTCCGTGTGCAGCTTACATGCGCATTATTCACGAAAAAAAAGGGCATCATCAACGCCGACACACACCATATCTGGATCACACGTGAACACACAGTATGAATTGCAGCAAGCACGAGTGCCAGCGAATAAAAATGTAAAAACAAAAAGGGAATAGATAAACACAGGGAGACAATACACGCACGAAACAGGAAATACCGTGGATAGTATGTAGAATATCTACTCGCGGTAGTGTCCGGTTGCAAAAGCACACTTGGACGTCGTTGTAATTAAAAAAAAAAAAAATAGAAATCGCATCATCAATGATGAAAAGCAAAGCAAAGCAAAGATGATATGCTACTAAAGCAGTGGATAACTTTCCTATGGTGCTGCGAGTGATATTTTTATCAGACATTTTAGTGTCTTGCTATTGTAGTACTTTGGGTCGCGGTTGGGATTTAAGCGAGTAAATAGGTTGGAGCTTCCCTCGTACATAGAGGTAGAACGGTGGAAAAGGAATGTCACATCCAGTTTAGAAGAGCCCGCCTCCTCCACCGGATGGTACACCGTCTCCAAAGAAGCCGGCTCTTGCGAGAGTTGACTCCAAATGACCAGGCACCTCACGTGCCAACTCTTCTTCGCGACGCTTGTCCACCTTGCGTGCCGTCAAGGCTCCGAGTCCCTTGAGATAGTCCACAAGTCGCCGATGCCCGCCTGCCTTGGCAAGATCTAAAGGCGTGCCCACCTTGCGCGGCACGTATGCGTTAAAGTCGCACCCGCACCGTTCGACAAGGAGCGTCACTACCTCGAGGCGACCATGGCGAGCAGCCCAGTGCAAAGGCATCTCACCGCGATGATCGGCTTGGTTAACGGGAATTTGGCAAGAGCGGGCCAAAAAAGAAACAAGGTCCGTGTGTCCCGATGCACAAGCATAGTGGAGCACAGTGGCACCTGAAAGAGAGGGAGGTGAGAAAAACAATGCAACAAGGAAAAGTTGAAATTTACACATACCATTGCTGTCTTCTTCCAAATTAAGCGCGCCTTGTGTCACCTCTACAATGTACTCGACCACAGCAGCATGGCAATGCTCCGCCGCGACGTGCAGCGCCGTCTTATTCCGTACACCTGCTCCACGCGCTGACATGAGGTCGCCGCCCGCTTGCACTAATTTTTGGAGACCCGTCAACCAGCCCACGCCTGCCGCGAGGTAACAAGGAGTCACCTGTTGATTGTAAGAAAAAAGGAAAGAAGAATGCGTAAGAAACAATCCTCGATTCTTTTTCTTCCTTGTCCTACCTTATCCTCCTCAGTCTGACTCAGGGTCATGACGTTGGGATTGGCCCCCTGCTGAAGTAAGAGATCAAGCGAACCAGGTGCCTTGGTAACAATAAGAGCGTGGATCATACCATAGCCATATTTGACAGCATTCGCCGACGGCGACTGCTTAGCCGTATTGGGCGAGCCGCCTCGCCGCAAGAAATTGCTAATGATCTTCTCAACTGTCACGTCGCTGCCCTTGCTCTTTGCAATCGTCTCCCAAAGGCCGTCCGAACCGCCAAAGATCAGAGGATCCACCCGGCGCTGCTGGATCAAGGATGCGCCGGTGTAGCCATTGGTCGCTGTGCTTGACCGAACGGGTGTCATGGGAACCGACTGAACGGAGTTGGCAGATGTACTGGAAGGCGCAGACGAGGCAGATGATGCGGAGGTGGTGGTGGGTGCTGTGCTCACACTCGTGGTAGGCTGATGCTGTTGTTGCTGCTGAAGATGCGGCGGGGGTTGATTACTTTGCCAAGATCGCTTGCGTCGCGGGGTCTTCTCCTTGGATTGTGAACTCTGTCCATCGGTGCTAGTACTGTGGACGCTGGTCGTCACTGAATTTTGGCGCAGGCGCGGTACAGGGGGCGCACCAGCGTCGACAGGCCCAGCGCTCGGGCCGCCGGATGAGACCGGAGAGCCAGGCCAATAGCGTGCAGATGCAGCGGAAGAATTCGTGGATGTGGATGAAGAGCGGGAAGGCATGCTCGGCTTATGGCGTTGGAAGTCTTGCTCGTACCCGCCAGCGGAAGCGGTGGGATGTGGAGGATCCAACGCGCCTGGTTGTGGACTCGTAGGTGTAAGAGGGTATGGCTGTTGAGCCGCGATGGATACAGAGGGTTGGCGCTTCCTGGATGGCTCGGCCTCAGTAGACGAGGAAGATTCAATAGACAGGCTGCGTGGCTGTTGGTTAATGTACTGCTTGTTGAGTTCGGCCGCGCGTTCATACTTTTTGCGAAAGAATTGCATTTCACGGACCGCCTTTTCGTATCGTCGCTGGTGCTCACTCGCAATTTCTTTGAGCTCAAAGTTTTCGTGCTCCAGGATCTCCGACCGCTGCTGGAGTATCGACACCAGCCGATCATGATCGCTAATAAGACGCTTTATCTCACTCCGTAAAGATCGCCGCAGGTCGTCCGATTCAACTTCTTTTATTAACTGCATGGCGGCTTCTTTAGGACTTCGCATGACCACCGGGCGTTCTTCTTTCGCGGTTGGAGTTTCCATGACAGCTTCGTGTATACTCGACAAGGAAGATGATGTGGAAATGGTTGGAGCCATGTTCGTTGTGTCTTTTAAGATTTTGTAAAATAGTGTAGTGCTGCAAAGGGCGAGCCTTTGGCGTTTTTTTTTTTTTCGGATGAGATGAAGTGAGACGAAGGACGAGACAAAATTACCGGCGCTTATATCTAAAAAAACGCACACAATACATACGCCCCATTTTCAGGTACGACCATACTCCCTTACCCCGCCCGCCAAATCATCCTTTAAGGCTCCCTTTCACAATGGACAATGCACCAACCAACCACTGTCGGACTGCTTAAACGCTACACAAAATGTAACATGGTCTGTGTTCCAGATTCCAACGAGCATTTGATTCGCACACGCTAATATGTCTCCAATGTTTATTGTCTACCTCTTTCCTTTTCTCGTTTTGCTACTCTTGATTCACACTTTTTGCGTAGCCGTTCACCTGTCCCTCACTACAATTGCACCTCCTCAACAAACAGAGTACCTCCCCTTCACTGGTACCACACCCATACCTTGCAATGTGCTTCCCCTATGGTTTTGTCTTGTGCCCTCCTCATCCATCAGGTTCTGCCCCTTCCCCATTTTACTACGCTGTCTCGCTAATGATATTTTACCGTTTATATGGGTACGTCCCTTCTACACCTGATGGTGTGCCATTTTGTATTTCTCCCCTACTCTCTCTCTCTGTCTTAACGGGGAGCGGTGCCGCAGTTTCAGACCATGTCATTCGTTCAGGAACCGTTACTGTTAAAGTCATACTAAACGACTCGCAAATGAGCGGTAGCAGAGCAAGTTAACGACATATCTCGCGAAATCAGAAGAAAAGCTCATGCAGCAAGAGTCACGTGCAAATAAGACATATAAAGAGCGCAACAAGCATATAGACCTGCAAACAGTAAAACTGAATGCAGCCGCATTACATGTATGAGTAATGGTAATGAAAAAAATTGGAAGCTTGCGTAAAAACAAGCATAAAGACAGTTCCTCCTTTATGATTATACCCCCTTGAGCAGTAACGCGCTTATAGAGCACGCGGGGAATGAGGTCGAACAGGGAGTCATTAACAAAAAATATAACAACTACCGGCAGCCCACAGTCGTTTTTCATGCAACATGGCGTGCACGCCCACCCGTAGAAAGATCCTTTTGCCATATTTTACCTTTTCTCCTCCTCCTCCATGGATGTATAGAATAATTGAGTTGCAATGGACCCTATCTGTGCAGCACGGGTGAAAGACATTTTATGAACTGTTCCATAAATGATGCCAACACCGGAACAGGAATGTGGCTCAATGTCAGGACACGCCGTATGAATGCGCGTGGAAAAACAGTTTTTTACTCTCAAATCATGCAACAAAAAACGGGCCCTTGATATCTCGCCCAGTAATCATGGACCATGTGCTTCAGGACGCCTACATTTTTAGATCCTCATATACAGAAACAACAGACATCACAGTCGTTTGCATTTGGCAAAATTGCATGAATTCGATACCTTTTTAAATCTATCCCGGCTGACAACGCGGTCGGTGTTGCCATGCCTTGCGATTATCTGCTCGCCCGCTTCAAGGACGCTTGGAGACCGTGGCTCTAGAGTTTTAATATATGTGCGCACGTGTGCATTACACTTAGCCTATTTAGTATCCATTAGAAAGGTCAATTGCTGCCACAAAGGAAATACAATAGCATCATCTCGTTGGGTATTTCCTGGTGCAAGGTGGGAATGACTTGCATATGCATATTATATGCAGTAAAATGGTGCTCTGTGCATAGACAGGCGCACGTGTACCTATCACCGTGATTAACGACTTGCCGAATTTTGGATGGCGTATAGTCGTAGTTTGATAGGGCTATCTCTCTGCTATATCGATATATGACACCCGCCGCACGAACATGGTAACTTTATCGAGCCGCCACCAGTCATTGCTACCGCTGCGGATACTATGGATGTAGGTCGCAAGGTTATAGTTTGGCAGAAAGGGAAAGGAGTTTTACCCATAGCAGGGCTGGGAAGACGGTATCCACGTCGCCTTGTGGAAAACAGAGGAAGAGAGATTGTCACAATCCTTTTTGCCGATCATTGTTTCCCTATTATTAGTTTTGCCATCTTTCCCTTGCGGGCTTGCTCCGTATTTGCAACCTTTGCTCCAGGAAAGTAGGACAGTGCGGGTAGGGCTGCTTTTCTGCAAAGAGGAGAAGAGAAACAGACAGAGAGAGAGAGAGAGAGAGAGAGGGAGATAGAGATAGAGCGGATGGCATCAAGGAGGTGGAGGAGGTAAAGCAGTGCTTCTCGGGGAAAGGGGAAAAAAAGAAGATCAATGCTAAAGACCAGCGGATGCTGGCAGGAGGTATATACACCGTATTACGTAGTTGTATGAACATAAATGTGGTTTACGAAAGCGGTAAACCATATGCAAGGAAAAAATATGGATATAGGAGCGGCATATTAAAAGCGGCATCCCATAAACGTAATCGAAAGGAAAAACGGCCTCGCGGTTGAATGGATTTTACTTAAAATGTGTGGTCTACGCTAGTGCGTAACTTTCTATGCACATCAGCAAAGATGGTAATACGTATGCGCGACAAGTAACAGTGCAAAAGAGAAGAGAGATTCAGCCCCTGATCTCCTGGTTGGACTGGTTACGGTACGCATGACAGGAAACATATCATTGCCTCGCTATCTAAGTTTCGGGCTCATGTATTGTTCAGTAGGTACGAAGTAAAGAAAACCATATATCCCTCTTCTGGCAATTAGTTAGAGAAGTAAAGTAGCAAGTGAGCTTATAAACAAAACGAATGAGTCTCTTCCGGATATGCGAAGCATGAACTCGGGTATGGAAGGACTGGAATTCCTTTCACCCGGTGAAAATAGATTACGGCAAAGTGACGTTGAGTGGAGGTCGTCAGGAACCCCTAGTCCAGGGCGAAGATGCTTCTACATACTCGGAACCCAATCGAAGAGTCACTGTTGGATCAAGCGTGGCGAGGAAGTCTCCCCGTTTGTAGTATCGTGTGGAAAATTTTCTAACAAGTGGTAGCGTCGCCTTTTTCTAGGGAACAAGAAGCGAGGTTCTCGATCGCAAAGATTACTGTCAAGCATCCTGTTTGAACTGTAGGACTTCGTCAGACATTCTATGGAGACTTGGGTGTTTTCTGGATAGACTGCTTTTATGCTAATGCACTGGAAAAAGTGATGTAGCTATGTTATGACGCTGTATAATAGCTACAGATATATCTGGATATGATTGCTGTGAAGGAGGGAGACACATGATGGGGAGTAGACAAAAGATGCTGCAAGAAGGCCAAAGCGTTTGACAGCATGAAAAATATGGGTGATTTCACGTGAGAGCTTCAATATTTTGGGTCTTTGGGTTGAAATACTAACAAGTCCGCTAGTAAGCTAATATATTACTTTGCTTTTCTTTCGCACCTTATAATCAAATAATGCCACCTCGGGACCGCCAGGCGTGCCAGTGGGGCGACTGCGGTCTCACCTTTGAAGATCCCGAGGCTCTTTTTGAGCATCTCGCAGATGACCATGTCGGCAGACGTTCTACCAATAACCTCTGCCTCATTTGTCGATGGAATGGTTGCGGCGCGCAAGCAGCTAAACGTGATCACCTGACGAGCCACTTGCGAGTTCACTTGCCGATTAAACGTAGGGCTCTGATAATTATTATGGGTCGAAAACTGATATATTAACTTTATATTATTCAAGCCCATGCATGCGCTGTAAGCAATTCCGTCTATCAGATGACATACTTAATATTGATCGCTCGATAGATATGCAAGAAAGCTTTTAAGCGGCCGCAGGACCTTAAAAAGCATGAGAAGATCCACACCCTCGAGCATAAAGGTAAGAAATTCTTGGCATGTCTGGCTTTCCTCATGTCTAATTTATTCTAAAAATTGACAAGCTTCCTTGATGAGCAATCAGCCCGGATATAAAGCTGTGCGCCGTCGCCGTAAACCCCTCAATGATGACTCCAGACAATCATCCCGTGCCACCTCATCGGCGCCGTCCGATGCAATCAAAGGTACATAATATTTATAATACATATGATCTATCTACGACGCCTCCTCCTATTCTGAGCCACACGTGTATTTACGTCTTTTGTACAACAGGCCAGGATAGAAGCGTTTCAGACCAAAGTTATCATCAGACCACAGATGGAGAAAATGACACTATCTGCTCGCGGGCACCCAGCATTGATCCCTTACAAAATTTTTTCTACGACGTCCTGGACAACCGCACGCTCAGTCCTGAGTATAATGCTGGTTAGCAGAAAGAACATATCTGAAGTGCAATTGATGATTGCTCACTTGAATACACACAGATATGATGAATAGGCTCAACAGCGTATCCGACTTCGTCCACAAAGATCAGCCTGTATCTCTCAGTAGCGCAGACGAGCTCGACGCCATGCAATCATGGCTAGAGCAGCTTGCTGCCAATATTGAGACAGGCACCTGCATCTATCCAAGCTCTAACCCTCCGTCGTCACCCGGTGACCAAAGCTTATACCCTATACAGCAGCGACAACAACCACATTCTCAACCATACCCAGCTGCGTGGGCCTCGATGCTTTCACATACGGGGAATCCTTTGACAGCTTCTCTCCTTGATACCTCTCCATTTTGTCATCCTCCCTCAATGTCATCCTCTTCCTCCTCACCCGAAAACCAGCCCGAACCTGCCTACCCAGCTGCACCAAAATTTTGGACACCTGGTATCACTGCAGACGTGGATACGCAGAAAATTGATGGACCCACGCCTTCCGAAGAAGTTGATTTTTCGCAGCCACCTTCCATGACTTATAGTCAACCACAACCACTACATCTTTTTCAAACGCAGCACGAAGAGGCCGGTCTTCTGGGGCAACAGAAAAGAGACAAATCTTGGACGTTAGAAGAGCGCAAAGATGTAGTGCAGTTACTGAACGCTCTCGCGGCCCCTGGAACGAATCTTCAGCCCGGACAGTCTGACTCTCCTAGAAATACGACGGAAAAGGAAACAGACGCTCATGATGTGGCTGTTGCGGGACATGACAACGACGACAATGACGACGACGGGCAGTCGAAATACTCGTCCACACCGTCTTCACCGGCGCTCTCGTGCTCAGCCAAGAGGCCAATCTCCCTCCTTCTATCCAAAAATTTGAACGACGATGCAGAAGACGAAAGGGACTCCCCTTATGCCACCTTGATCAATCAGTT
The DNA here is from genome assembly GCA_002105135.1 of Syncephalastrum racemosum. Classification (NCBI taxonomy): domain Eukaryota; kingdom Fungi; phylum Mucoromycota; class Mucoromycetes; order Mucorales; family Syncephalastraceae; genus Syncephalastrum; species Syncephalastrum racemosum. The sequence goes on along the minus strand of MCGN01000009.1, from coordinate 530,975 downwards.
ACAAAACCTATCGTGCGAGGAGAGCGAAGATGAAATGAAGAAACGTCATGCTGAAACCGTTGATTTGCTTTGGCATGCGGTCAATAGAGCAAAAACTGCGTTAAGCAAAAAGTCCATCAATCGCCTGGTGACGCCAAACGCTGGTGCTCCGAGCACAGTGCTTTGACGAGATTACTTCCTACATATATATTTATTTTATTTCATGTAATTCTATGATCAGCTTTTGTAAACTTTATAAGTTTTGCTTATTGGTTTGACAGCGGAAATAAATGTGTGAACTCGCATGTCTTCGTGGTATTAACTGCCATTACCAACATCTGCGTTACCTCTAGAGGATATGACCCCTGCAAGCCGCTATGCCACGCAAACAATAAGCACCTAGAAGTATCCCCTTCCATTAAATCATCTACCCGATCTTGCTTCTAAGAACAATCTAGTATATATGCATTGGCTAATAAGTAGACGACTCTTTAGTCCGTCTGTCAAGAGAAAATGATCTTCATTAAAGTTAGGCTAGGATTTCTCAAGAATGGATAAAATAAACCGACGATACGCTTCAAAAATAACCATGGCAACCAAAAAATGAGATAATCTACAATATATTAGAAATCAACAGCGCCTTACTGTACGAGGAAGCTTTCGTTTCGGAAAAGGAGTTACTTTCTCGAGAGGCATGTACGCCTGCAGTGTAGCTCATGCTGCCTGGATATATAATATTATCAAATGAATAAAACCCTACTGGTTCGTTTATACCTCCCTGGATGGTTCGGCTGAATGAGTGAATACAATCATGATCATGGTGGAATAATAATAGTCCCGCGAGCTAGGGATGTGATGCTAACATCCTCAATGTCAGTTTCCATGCGTTACATAGGCCTTCTCATTGCTTTTTTTTAGAAGTGGACTCAGACATGGAATTGGGCCCTTGCTATGGTACCCTACGGATAGATTAGAGGACGCCTATCCCAGTTTGGCAGAAATTGCGAGCCTTATGCTTTCTGTAAGTTGGGAATTTACTTACACAAACAATGGGCGCTAATGGTCTTAATGTAAGACGATCGGCAAATGGACAGACGGAAAGCAGGTCAGCTACATATGACGAAAACAAACTGAAGGATCAATTTCCTCGTGTGTAAGCATTAATTAGTAACAAACAAACATGTATGCAATGCAGTGTGCGTGTATAACACAGGGAATTTATTTTCACTTTTTCATTTAAATTATGCCATAATCATTAGAATTATACGTGCAGCAGTGAAGCAATAAAAGTAGAATCTCGCGCTTCGAGCTTCACCAGCAACTTGCAGTATGTCCATTCATCGAATATTATTGTTGATCACCGTGCAATGGATGGATGGCTGTAGGTACTTGATACACTGTAGTAGAAAGGTCATCGCTTAACAAGAATCTCGCGTAGCTTTTGACCCAGAAGATACAACGGCGGTGTACGTCATATGCAACATGTGGCCGACCTGGCACATACACATATACGCATCAAACACCTGTTGATGCCTGTGGCTATGCCAATCGGTAGGATAGTGCAGCATAGTGACTAGCCGAGATATTTACAGCTTATACAGTATGCGCTTGCCCATAGGAGACTATAATGGTGGGCGCACCAAGAAAAAGTCCAACGTCCTCTTAGGTGTCGATCACTTTTCCATACTGACGATATTTCTCCTCAACCTTTAGGTTTGCCCTGACAATGTGCTACGGCCAATGCGTACTAGCCATGTATGGTTTGGTTTCACCATGGAAAAAGGTTCCTGGCGGTTCAGGGATATCCTTTTTTTCCCTTTACGACAGAAAAGGTAAAAAAATGTTAGCATGCCGACCGACAACGCCTCTCGGGTAACATGGAACACCAGCTCCGCTGAGCCAGAGCCGCTTCGGATCGTTCCGGGTACATGCTAACTTTCGGCTAAAAAGGAATGAAAATACCCGTTTCTCTTTTTTTTTTAGAAAAACTCTCTACCAGCTATCAGCGCATTCTGGGCACTATGACTTACATGGCCCTATCGGTCTTTGTATTGCTTCAGAATGGCAAGTGCCCACCGTGCGTTTCGCGAATAATATTAAAAACAAAGCGCTGCAGATTCAGAAAACAAATACAAACACAGATTGCCCAATGCTCACACTTGTGTTTCGTTGCCTTAGCATTGGTGCGGCGTGGCGATACTTTGGTAAACTATTTCCCCCTGCAGGTATAATCCATTTGTGACGAAAAAGATATTTTTTCATGACTGGCAAAACCTTGCATCCGAATGCGAGCAATTGGACGCGCGAACATGGCCGCCCAGGATAATCGACGAAAAGTAAACAATCTTGTTGGTGGCACAAAAAAAGTCTGTTCCTTTGTTTTGCTGAGTCATCTTTCTTATACGCGGCGACTACGACGATGGCCTGGACCGTCAGCATAATCCATGCACTGAGTTTTCAATATTCATTTTCCGTGACAGGACTTCTGTTACCCTATCGCATACGCGTAGTTGCAATTAGTGTAAGGGCACAGGGATTGAGCGTACCCTGCGAGTGCCAGTTTTGGAGTAAACATGGCCCATTCTGCGACTATTTTAATTTTTCCCGGGAAAATCGCGCAAACTGATATTTGAACGATTTATATACTCAACGGCCGTTTCATCCGTGAAACAGGAATATACAGTCATCACCTTTCATACTGTAAAAGAAGCTGCTGCACGGAGGATAACTTAGATTGCCGTATCCCGGTTAAATTGGTACCGTCATCAAATATTCTGAATCATAACGCCTCAGCATTGCATTTTCTCTTGATACGAATCGTAAGGATGTAAATTCTGATCTTGCGTTTTGATACGAATGGCTGACGTACATGCAGAACTTAAGCTGAACATCATCCTGGGTTTAATAGGGGCAGCACAGTTCATACGACAATATTAACCGATGGTTCTAAGCAAGGGACCAAAAGGCATCACTACAGGTTTTCAAAAAGTGTGCAGCAAGTATACTTGCATAAATAAAAGAAAACCTGCTGAGTCACAGAAGGAAAATAATGCGTAGGTAGTAACGTACGCATGTGAGCATTTCTGGCAGCAGTTTCATGGTGTTTCAACGCGTACTTAAGTGGGCGTACTACAATAACCTCAGGCAAAAATAACGGGTTGAAGTATGAAAGATCTTCAGTGGCGAAAAGGATGACAATGCATTGATCCGCTCGCCAAAGATCTGATTTTGACTTGCTTATGACCTAAGCCTTATTTTGTTTGCTTGTGAACCACCATGTGACCTCACACGGCGACGCATCGTCCAGTGAAAAGCTATCTGTGCTTCCTGGGGAAGTTAGATCGCTGTTAGGTCTTTATGCTGCTTGCTTGGCCCGAGAGGAATAGAAGCCCTTCCTTCTCACCCCTTCCCGTCGTGCGTTTGGCGGACGTGCATGTCTGGGGTGCATCATGCAGCCCAGAATTACCCACGGCAAAAGCAAGCAAGGCGAACAAAGCGCGCGCGGGCGTTGTGCAAGGAGTGGCTGTGTGATTGTTTCTGCGCGCGCATTTCTTTCTTTTTGTCCAGCCAGGACGTATGCACACGCATACATACATATGCATCACCGACATCATCATCAACATGATAATCAGGGGCACTCGGAAAAGGGGTATAGGCGATGACAGGACGAGGAAGTAAAGCGAAATGGAGAGGTAAAAAAAAAAGGGGGGACTAAAGAAGAAGGCCAACCAAACGGTCGACGTGGAAGTGATCTACATGGCTATTCGGCTATGACAGTCTAATGTGTGCATGCATTGCTGAGCTTCTTCTCGGTCTGCTGTGGCAAACTTACACACACATGCACATGTCCTTCTTTATATGACTTAAACATATGCACAGGTAGGTTTCCGACAACAACAATCCAGGCGTGGGATGTGCAGTTTGGTTCGAAGCCATGCATGGGGACTCCGTCTGAAAAGTTACATGGCCTGGCGCCACGCACGCCCCAAACGTTGACCGGCAAGCGGGCTGTTATGCACCCGTTCTTTTTTTTTTTTTTCGTTTTCAATCAGAGATTGTTTTGTTTTCTTATTCATCATTGCCATCCAGCGTTCGGGCCAACTGAATCCCGGACGGGAGCCGATCCAACAGAAGGGCACCGTTATCATGACAACGCCACTTGGTCCGATGGTATCGGGTGAAAAGCCCAATACCTTCCGTTTCTGGAGAAGAGCAAGTGACATGCATGCGTGAAAAAAAAGCGCAAGGACTAATAGGGAGACATGAATTCAGGGAGAGGGCGAGAAAAAAAGTTTCATAATGGTGATTCCGCGGCAAGAAACCCCCTATCCGTTGGGTCGTGTGGTTTGCGTCAAGGGATATATAAAGCCGAGTATTGTACGCGAAAAAGTGAGAGAAGTGTGCGTGTTGTTTGGACCGCAAGAGGATTAATAGTTTTTCCCCTGCCAGGGCGACGAATATCACAAAAAGAGCCGGTCCCGCACCTTGTTTCTATCATCCACGTTTGATTCGCAACACAACATCTCTGTTCTACGTACACAAGTACACACACTCACGCACACATACATTATACACACGCGCGTATCTATATAAGCCTCTTTCTGCTTCACGCCATCCTTGCTTTTCCTTCTCTCTTTTTCTCTTCCTTACACAATTCACATACTCTCACACTATACTTCCTTGCCCATGCTCGACCGCCACCTCAGTATTATCGTTCTGTTGGTCGCCCTTGCTGCAAGTATAGCAAGCGCTGCACCCCTCGTGGACGCACCAGCGCAACAAATGGTAGTGCACGCGCAGCCCTCGTCCGGGCAACGTGGACTGGCATCGTGGGAAGACGAGCACGACGACGAGTTCATCTACAGCATCTTCAGCGACGATCAAGTCTCGCGAGACGAAGACGACGAGGATGACGAGGACGAGGTAGAAGACGAAGACGAGGAGGAAGACTACGGGTGGATGCTCGAAGACGACGAGGAATCGGCGCTTGGCCTGTTGCAAGAGGAGACGAACAAGGACCGGGCACCCGTCAACGACGACCAGGACTGGGACAGGTACAACGACGAGGACGTCAATATGGCTCTCATGATGGTCTCCTCTTCCGATGTCGATGACCATGTTATTGAAATGGCGATTATTTCACGCACCAAGCAGACCTTTTCTCGGCGACAGCGCGAGCGCCGCCACGAGGAACGGGACGAAGAGGAAGAGGAGAATGAGGACGATATCGTCTCTGACACTTGAAAAATTACTTTTCTGTTGATGCCTTTTCCAACTAACTTGCCTTGAGAAAAATGCCTCCGCATAGGGGCAGCAGCCTCATCTGAACTATCATCATGTATAAATGTAAATATCTTTTCGTTAATGCTCATCCCCCTTCATTTCCACATAATAAACCACCTTCATCATTCTTTCTAAAAAAACAAAAAGGAAGGATCCTTTGTGATGTAGACAGAGAGACCCCTTTGTTGTGTAGGGGACCGTCGATCGGTGGAACACAAGAGCCAAAAAAGAAGCTTTTTTCTTCTTTTGTGCAACTGGAGAAAAGAGAGGGCGCAGAACCCCTCATGCTGATGCTGTTTCGGCTCGCCTGATCTCCAGTCGTACGCGTTAAGCCATAATAAGCTCCTTCCAGTCAATAGACGGCAGAGGCCAATGAAGAATGATCCAAATGGTGTGAGCTCCAGCCTAACGATAGAGCTTTTACCTTTACTTTTATTTTGACTTCTCTTCTTGCGTTGCTGCTTAAATAGAGCGCAGAAAAGTAATATATTTATTGATTAGAAACCGCAATGCGTGTGTGCGGAAAGAGAGAAATAGGCAAGCTGGATTATGATTGGCTGAATCATTTTCTTTTTGATTTTTTTGTCCCCACCCAATGCTGTCTGCTGCGCGCGCTGTTCATTTTTGACTGCTCAAAAATCAAAGCACACACACACGCACCGTCTCCAAGACGAACGAAACTTACATACACACCCGTAACTCTTCTTTTTGGGTATTGTACATTGCACCACGTTTTAATCCTGTAATTCGCAGCCTTTGCTATTCTCATAATCTTGTTCTAACCGCCCGTTATTCGTTTTACAAGCTTTTTCATCGGTACCGTGTCACCTGACAGTAATCGCACCGCTTGCCTTGCTTGCCCGCTACCACCGCCATAGCTGTGTCCTTTGCATCCAATAAAACGCCCTTCGCCTCATAGAGAGGAACTCAACTTCAGGTACGCGTCACACCTCTCGCTCGACTTGTTTCTTATTCCTCGCGATTTCCTGCAGACGATGGATTGCAACCACGAAGTAGTTTATAATGGCCTTTGCGCCTTGTGTGGATCAGACGTTGAAAGGTAATCCATCAAAAAAAAAGAAGGAGACTTATACGCAGCGAAATGACTGTTTTGCTAATCCATGAACGGATATATTAGCTCTGAGGGTCAAACGCATATCAACATGAGCCATGACTCAAGAGGCATTACAGTAAGCCGACAGGTAAGAAATTGAACGCGTCTTCCTCTTTTCTTTCTTTTTTTTATTCCTTTATGAAAATGAAGTAGTGACACCGTATGTATATTTACAGGAAGCTGAACGCCTGGAGAAAGAAAATGCAGAACGGTTGCTATCATCTCGGAAATTATCACTTATCCTAGATTTGGATCAAACCGTCGTTCATGCAACATGGGACCCCACCGTCGGCGAATGGATGAATGACGAAAACAACGCCAATCATCCCGCCACAAAAGATATCCGGAAGTTTACCTTACCAGGAAGCCATTTTGTCTACTATATCAAACTACGGTAAAAAAAAGAAAAAAAAAGAAAAGAAACGAAAAAAAAAAAAAAATCGAGAAGGAAGCCAAAGCTCATACTCTCTGTTATTCAGACCGGGTCTATCTGAATTTCTTGAAACCGTATCCAAACTCTATGAATTGCATATATATACCATGGGAACCCGTCACTACGCAGAGGCTGTCGCACGCGAAATCGACAGTACAGGCAAACTTTTCCGAAATAGGATCCTTTCACGCGACGAGAGTGGCAGTAAGTATCGTATTGCTCCTGTTAGAGATACGTTACATACTCAAGGAAAACCGATAGGTGTTACACAAAAGAAGATTCAGCGTCTGTTTCCATGCGACACTTCCATGGTTGTTGTCCTGGATGACCGATCCGATGTATGGAGCTTCTCACCCAATTTGATCCGGATCAAGCCTTGTAAGTTAAAATAACAATGTCATGTTCCAGGGATGATTAAATCCATCGCTTCTAGATGAATTCTTTGTCGGCACTGGAGATATCAACTCCCCATTTGCCCCTAGACAGGTTTGTAACAAAGGGGACGTGAAACAAGGTTTATATATGGAACTGACACGCGAGAAGCCGCCCGATCAGGATACCTTAGCAAAGGTGAAACCACTGCCATTACCGGAAACAAAAACTGAAAACGAGAAGGAAAATTTGGAGAGTAAAGGGGACGATGAAGGTAAATACAGGCCCCTTGCGAAAAAAAAAAAAAGAAATGCATGAACGAGCGATACACATGGACTAAAATTACATAGAAGACGAAGAAGAGGAACAGGAAGATGAATCAACGCGGAAGAAAGCCCTGGACCAACAGGAAAAGCTCCAGGAAGCCATGGCACAAGAACAACAGGAAGCCCGTCCTCTTGCCCAGCAGCAAAGCACACAGGACAGACCTTTACTTGTGGACGATGACCGCGAGTTATATACCATGATTGAGGTTAGCGCCCGACATGACCATGGGTATGGGAAAGGATGTGTCATTAACGTGTTTGGTTTATAGATTTTGAAAGAGATACACCAACGGTTCTACAATGATGAAGGGCGATACGAGAGAAGCAAGACCGACGGCGCTGGCTCGCTGCAACCAAAACCCGACGTAACCGCACTCATGCCTGCCATGAAAAAGAAGGTTTTAGAAGGTGTTCATATAGTTTTCACTGGATTGATACCACAACATCAAACACTGTCCAGTTCTGCTATATGGCAGCTCGCCGAATCATTTGGTGCGACATGCCTGCCTGATTTGACCGGTAATGTGACGCATGTTGTGGCAGCGAGGGTAAGTGTCAGATTCAGATTCATGACTTTTGGAACTTACGCCCCGTCAAGGCAGGTACAGACAAGGTGCACCGCGCGCAGCGCATTCCCAATGTACATATTGTTTCCGAAGCATGGCTTTCAGACAGCACAGCCCGATGGAAGAAGCAAGATGAAGCTCAATATGCACTCCCAGAGCTCGCACAAGCTGCGAATGAAGTGGAGAACCCGGAATCAACGCCGCTGGAATTTGATGATGAGGGTGCGTTCGGCCACGACGAGTATGGGCTGGCCGATGATATTGACTGGGACGAGGCGGATAGAGAAGTCGACGATGCAATTAATGAGAGCGGGACCGACCTGGGTGACACCGATTCCGAGGCCAGGCAAGTGCAGAAACATGTTAGGCTAAATCGTGGGCTATCTTGCTGTTGTGCATGCCTATATTTGAACTAAGCGCTGACGTATTTTTTTTTTTCATCCCTGTCTATACAGCTCCGCGTCGCAGCTGCCCCGAAAAGGAAAGAGGAAACGGGAGACAGACACAGAGGAGGAATCCTCTGCACCTGGGCCACAGTCACCACTGACCAGGATTCGACAGAGCGCTGCCCAACGTGGACGTTCCTTATTATCTCAGGAGGTGCGCGACGACACGAGCAGCAGCAGTGGTGGTGAAGAAAGCGAGCACGAGGGTCAAGGCTATCGGGACGATCTCGATGATGACGAAGAAAATTGGCGGCAGGACTATGACGAAAATGGCGCCGATCACGAAAGCAATAGCAACAGAAGCAGCAGTAGTGGCAGCGAGTCTGAAATGGAAGATGACAACAGTGACGACGGTTCATCATCATTTGATGATTTTGCTGGTGAACTGGATGATGAGATAGAGTAGCAGAACACGAAAAATAAAGTTCTTATTGACATTTTGCGCAAAAATAGAATGTATGCTAGACCAGAAAGTGTCGGTGGTGCGAAAAAGAGAAACTTCCATTGAAACCTGGCCATTAAACACCCGCTTATGCTTTCATGCAAATGTTTTTATTTTTTTTTCTTATAAAATATATACACGCGGGCCCGGCCAAGTCTTTTTCCTAATTACTTCCTCTCTCTCTTTCTTCCTTTTTATTTTTTCTACTCATGCCACCGCCCGAAGCAGAGCAGCGGTCTCTGCTGAACGGAGGGCGTCAACGCCACTCGTCCTCGTTCGGCGTGACGCCTGAGGATCTCGCGCCACTCTTTGACCCGAAAAACAAGGATCTCCTCCAGAAACTCGGCGGCACAAAAGAGCTTGCCAAGAAATTGCGCGTCGACCCATCTGTCGGCCTCTCTTCGGACGAAGGCGTTGAACGTTCAGCCGATATTCCCTTTGAAGAACGCCAGGCCGTCTTTGGCCGTAACGTCCTCCCCGAGGCAAAGTCGAAATCGTTCCTCGAATTACTCTGGGCAGCTTACAATGACAAGACATTGAGTACGGTTTAAGAAAATTTGTTGTCAAATCTCGGTAGAACTCACTCAAAGCAAACAGTCATGTTGACGATTGCGTCGTTTGTGTCGCTTGCTGTCGGTATTTGGGAAGATTACTCGCCACGACACCCGCCGGATGAGCCACGTGTTGGGTGGTACGTATCGAGCGAAAAAGTGGCTGGTTGTGTTACCACGCCTCATGCATGCATGGTCTCACTCACCCGTCATTTCTTTTAATTTTTCCCGGATTTCTAGGGTCGAAGGCACTGCTATCCTGGTTGCTGTCCTCGCCGTCGTCTTTACCAACGCCATCAACGATTACCAGAAGGAAGCCCAGTTCAAGAAACTCAACGCCAAGAAAGAGGACCGCGAAGTCAAGGTCCTCCGCAACGGCAAGATCCAGCAAATTAGCGTCTATGACCTCAACGTCGGTGACGTCCTCGAACTCGAACCGGGTGAGATCGTCCCCGCCGACGGTCTCTACCTCGACGGTCATAACCTCGCCTGTGACGAGTCCTCTGCCACAGGTGAATCTGATACCATGAAGAAGCAAGTCGATTCCAAGGGCGACTGCTTCATCCTCTCTGGCTCCAAGGTGCTTGAAGGCGTTGGCCAGGTCTTGGTCGCTGCTGTCGGCGAGCACTCCTTCTTTGGCAAGACCATGATGCAGATGCGTGACGACCAGGGTGAGGGCACCCCGCTCCAGGTCAAGCTTGATGTCCTCGCCGAGCAGATCGCTAAGCTGGGCTTTGCCGCAGCCATCACTATGCTCGTAACGCTCGTCATAAAGTACTTTGTCACCGCCTCTTTCCAGCCTGAATTCCCCCCTGCCAGCGAAATCGCCTCGTCCATGATCAGTATCGTCATTCAGGCTATCACGATTATTGTCGTTGCTGTACCCGAAGGTCTGCCCATGGCCGTCACGATGGCCTTGGCTTTTGCCACCACTCAGATGCTCAAGGACAGTAACCTCGTCCGTGTCCTTGCCGCCTGTGAGACCATGGGCAATGCTACTGCCATCTGCTCCGACAAGACCGGTACCCTGACCCAGAACCGTATGACCGTTGCACAGGGCAATCTCGCCCGCGAAACGTTTGATGCGCCTGAAAAAGCCCGCGATTGGGCCGACCGCGTCAAGAAGGCTAGCAAAGATAAGGTGCTCCCTGTCCTGATGGAGAGCATCGCCATCAACTCGACCGCGTTCGAGGGCAAGGATGAGAACGGCAATGTTGACTTTGTCGGTTCCAAGACAGAGTGCGCTCTTCTAGGTTTCTCCAAGACGCTTGGCTTCAAGTATGATGACCTGCGCCACAACGCCAAGGTGGCCAAAGTTTACCCGTTCTCTTCCAAGCGCAAGACTATGACCACGATTGTGGAGGTCAAGGAAGGTTCGCCCGCGACCAAGGGCCAGTCCGACTACCGCGTGTACACCAAGGGTGCCTCTGAAATCGTGCTGGACGCCTGTACTCACTACTGGGACGCCGAGGGTGGTGTGAAGAAGCTGGATAAGGATGCGCGCGACATGTGGGACAAGGTCATTCTCGGTTATGCAGATGAGGCGCTGCGCACCATCGCCCTCGCCTACCGCGACGTATCTTCGGAGCAGTACAACCGCATGTCCGGCGAAGAACCGCCGCTTGAGAAGCTGACGCTGATGGGTATCGTCGGTATCATGGATCCGCTGCGTCCTGGCGTAGTCGAGTCGGTGTCCAAGTTCCGAGAGGCTGGTGTGTTTGTGCGCATGATCACGGGTGACAACATCAACACGGCTCGCGCGATTGCCCGGAATGCCGGTATTCTGACCAAGGGTGGTGAAGCCCTGACCGGCCCCGAGCTGCGCGCCATGTCCGTCGAGGAACAGCGCAAGGTGATCCCTCGTCTCCAAGTGCTCGCACGCTCTTCTCCCACGGACAAGACCATCGTGGTAACGCGCTTGCAGGAGCAAGACCAGGTTGTCGGCATGACGGGCGACGGTACGAACGATGGCCCTGCGCTCAAGCTTGCTGATGTCGGCTTCAGTATGGGTATCGCCGGTACCGAGGTCGCGAAGGAGGCTTCAGATATCATTCTCATGGACGACAATTTCAACTCGATTCTCAAGGCCCTCCTCTGGGGTCGTGCTGTCAATGATGGCGTCCGCAAATTCCTGACCTTCCAACTCACTGTCAACATCGCCGCTGTTATTCTCTCGTTCATCAGTGCGGTTAGCTCTGAAAACTCGGAGAGTATCCTGTCTGCTGTGCAGCTGCTCTGGGTCAACCTCATTATGGACACACTTGCTGCTCTCGCACTTGCCACTGAGCCTCCCACGGACGAGTTGCTCCAGCGCAAGCCGATTTCCAAATACGCCCATCTGATCAACTTCAAGATGGCTAGAATGATTCTCGGTCAGGCTATCTTCCAAATTGCAGTCAATCTCGTTGTCATTTACCTTGGCAAGGACCTCTTCCACCTGAGCGACTCGCCCCAAGACCAAGCCGTGCTGCGTACTCTCGTGTTCAATATCTTCGTCTTTTTGCAGGTGTTCAACGAGCTCAACTGCCGTCGCATCGATAACTCGATCAATGTGTTCAAAGATATCACCCATAACTGGATCTTCCTTGCCGTGCAAGTCGCGGTGATTCTCGGCCAGGTGCTGATTGTCACCTTTGGTGGTATTGCATTCAAGACGACGCCTCTGACGCCGATGCAGTGGCTGATCACGGTTGCTATTGGTGCGTTATCCCTGCCAGTGGGTCTGGTGATCCGTCTGTTGCCTGACTGTGGTATCGAGCGCAAGTACAACGAGGAGGCGCGCCAGCTCGCGAGCTATTCGCGTATGCACTGGGAAGGTGCGATTGGCGACGTTCGCAACGGTCTCAGGATCTACTCGCTGCTTCGCAAGTCACGTCACCCGCGTCGTTCTGGCCGTTCGAACTCGCTCAACAGCTCATCCGCCAGCTTGCTCGGATCAAGCCCGCCTCAACGTCATTATGGTGCCACGGCCAGCGGCAGTCAGGACTCTTCCTCCCATCCTCAATCTGGCAACCGCTTTGCTTCGCTCGTGCAGTACGCGCAAAACTTTAATAATGCGGCTGAAAATGCGGCTAACCGACAACAGCAGCATTCTTAAGCTGAGCCAACCTTTTCAAATGAATAAAAAAGCTTGGTGTATATCACAGTCAAAAATATCTAAGGATGTTAGTTGGAAATACAAAGTGGCGATCCTTTCCTCTTTCCCTGTTTTTTGAAAGCCTCCATGTTAACTGCAGCACTGGTCAATAAACATATAGTAACAGAAAAAAAGCATCTCCAAGGATATGGCGACGAATTACTTGATGAGTTTCTGTCCGTAGCTAGCGCCGAGTAGGCCGAGAAAGCATCTATGGTTGTCACTGCGACCACATACACGGCGCTATATGCAGTATACGTGAGAGCATAGCTAGTTAGGGCTACATCTGGCATAGTAGAAATTAAGGTGTGGCGAGATGTTTTATATTCCTTGAATTAACCTAGACTCATCTATATAGTTTGAGAAGCGGGTGGATGACAAAGATTAAGACGAAGAGCGCCTGAGCTGATATGAAGACAACCAAAGGGATGAAGTAAGATAGCAATGGAGATGCGGGATTAGACAAACGAAGCAGGATAGTTTCTGCGGATGGAGTGACAAGGCTCATGCGGAAAGCCTATCCTATAAGTCATCTAGAGCTCATTTTATCTACTCTGTTGATCCTCTGGTTATCCAGCATGTGGCCCATTCAAGCAGCTCATACTCCTCTCATTCAAAAGAGCACTACCAGGCAAGCCTCGTCTAGTTGCGTATCAAACTGCGTCTTGTTTCTCTTCCTCATCCTTGCCTGAGGTCATATTCACGCTGCGTCATGTAATGGTTTGAGAGCCTGTGCGCAGAAAGGACGAATACTGCATACAGCGTTCTTTTTTGTATGCCACTTACAACTACGTCACTGGGCGGCCGTAGTATTTCCTTTTCTACCAAAAAACAGTTACTTGGGTGAATGACGCTGTATGTGTGCTCTATTCTATATATTCAGGCAAATTGAAGGACGATATATATTATAAAGGCGGATTATTTTCGACGTTGCATGCTGTATTAAAGCGACATTGCACTAGAGAATAGTGAAAATGTGAGGAGAGATTCAGCCAATGAAGGGTTATAATTGATGTCCCGACGTCACTTGGCGTGCCGCGCGTCGTCTCAGTTTCTCGAAAAAGGTCCCCCTTTCTTTACTTTTCCTCTTCACCTTTTCATAACCCACCCGCCATGGTAACGCATATAGACGGAGTAATGTTGCCATATATACTCACGAATAGAGTATAGTTTCGTAATCAATATGATAATGACGTGTCTACGTGGTCCCCACAAGGCCGACTTCACCAGGTCGAGTACGCGATGGAAGCAGTCAAACAAGGTTCAGCTGCCATTGGTCTGAGAAGCAAAGAATATGCCATCCTTCTCGCTCTCAAGGTAAACTCTTACTAATAAAGACCCTAAATGTTGAATAGCTGTTCTTATCATAAACTCGTTTTTACTTTAGCGCTCGTCGGGTGAACTTGCCTCTTACCAAAAGAAACTGATCCGTATTGACGATCATATGGGCATTGCCATTGCCGGTTTGACCTCGGATGCACGCGTTCTTAGGTACATATATATCCCAATTCAATAACAAGGCGTTCGTCTAGTGTGTATATTCGTATCCTAATATTACAATAGCAACTTTATGCGAAACGAGGCGATGCGGTCCAAGATGATGTACGATAGACCCATACCCGTCCAGAGAATTGTCAACACTATCGCTGACAGTAAGTCATATAAACATCTAGTATTATATAGGATATATGAATAATTTTCAAAACAGAGGCTCAGGTCAACACTCAACAGTACGGTCGTCGACCTTATGGCGTTGGTCTGCTGGTCATTGGCTACGATGTGAGTAATACAGGCTTATAGACGAGATGACACGGTGATCTCATTCCTAAACTAAAATCGTATATAGGAAACGGGCCCGCATCTTTTCGAGTCGTCGCCCTCCGGTACTGGCCTGGAATACTTCGCCATGTCTATCGGCGCGCGTTCGCAGTCAGCAAAAACTTACTTGGAAAAGAACTATGAACAATTCGCTGATGGTAAATCATCTCGAAAAGCCAATCCTATTCATGTATTCATGATATCTATTCTTGTATTTGATAGCTTCGCTGGATGATCTGGTGAGACACGGACTGCTTGCGCTGCGGGACACGCTCCAGCAGGACAAGGAGCTCAACATTCACAACACATCGCTGGGTATTGTCGGCAGAGACAGAGACTTTGAGATTATTGAAGGCGAGGCGCTGCAAGGCTACCTGGAAATGCTCGGCGACGAAACAGCCCGGTCCCGACGTGGCGCCGGCGGTGGCGGCCGCTCTGCTGCAGACTCAATAGCAGCGGATGAGGTGGCAGGAACCGAACAGGATATCGCACCCATGGATACTTCGTCGTAAAAAAACAATAAAGAGAAAGAACAATGGATGTCAATAAACGTATAACCACAAAAATGAAAAGATGAGGGAATGAAAGGAAAACCATGCATTTCCGTGTTTAAAAATGACGAATAGGAAGACAGGTGGCTGTGTGACTTTAGATTTTCCAGCAAGGCCCTCGATTCATTTTGTCATATTACACACTTCTTCCATAGCCTCCGACCACCATGGTAAGTCATGGAACAATGCCGACAACACATGGCCACTGACATTATGACCTAGTCTACTCCTATCATTATTGGCTTTGCCGTCGCAGGAGCAGCTACTGCGGGTCGTCTTGGCATGAGGGCCTTTCAGGAATGGCAGAAAATGCCAAAGGCTGCCAAAATGCCACGATTAACGAAATACCACAAAGGCGGCTTTGAAGCCAAAATGAGCAAGCGAGAAGCAGCACTAATTCTCGGCTTAAGGTCAGTGATTGCTGAGTGCTACATGCATGGAGAATGGTATGGGGGAATAGTATGCTGAAAGGACGGGATAATAGGGAAGCGCAAGCTACAAAAGCCAAGATCAAGGAATCGCACCGCAAGATTATGTTGCTGAACCACCCTGATCGCGGTGGTTCGCCTTACCTGGCAACCAAGATTAACGAAGCAAAAGAGTTTTTAGAAAGCAAGACCAAGAAATAGTTAAAATATAACTTGCATACCTCCCCTTTCCCTTTCCCTTTCTTTTTTTTTTTATCTGTAAATTATAAAATGGTAAGCAGTAGCGTATGGTCTTGATACCAATACCCCTATAGCCTGCTTTAGAACGAATAGCTCTTTTGTTTTCCTTCTTCCTCTCTTTTTCTTTCTCTTGCTCTCTACAATTTATTCCTTGTTTATTTCTGTCACTGCGAGATGAACACGAGCATATCGTCTCCGGCGGGCCTTGCGCTCTGGCCAGTCGAGGAAGAAGACGATGATCCATTAACAAAGCAACTACCCGTAACAATCCAATGGAATAATATCAAGGTCGAATTCAATCAGCGGTTTAAACGCGAATGCAGAGTACTTGATGAAGAACAAACCATTGCGCCACCTGAGAAAGATACTACGGATTATCTTAAACGACGTGTTCTGGTGGGGCTCTGCAAGAGCTTGATGCTCTATGGTGCGCCTTGCCATCGTATAGTACGGTAAAAAGAAGCACTCAGCAAGGTCATGTTTATCTTATTTTTCAAAAAGGAACAATCGCTCGAAAACACAGCCAGATTCCTCGATATCCATGCCACCTTTTTCTTTATTCCGGGTATCATGATGATATGCTTCGGCGAACTCGAACCGCAGACGCTCCTGGTACGATGTCCTCAAGGATTTGATATGGGCAAATTGGCGCGTGTGACAGAGGTCGCGAATGCCATTTGCAAGGAGCACTTGAGTCCGAAAGAATCGATCGACCGTTTAGACGCTATTGCCGCATCCTCGCCTACATGGAATCCGTGGATTATGGTCGGTGCTCATACTATCAGCAGTTTGCTTACCACACCCGTCATGTTTCGCGGCTCCTGGACTGACACAGCTGTCAGTGGCGCTCTCGGTCTGCTTGTTGGCATACTCACCCTGCTCGCCGACAAATACGCGGCTTATTCGAATATTTTCGAGCTCTCTACTACCATCCTCGTCGCGTTCATTGCAAAGGCTCTCGATCAGTGGGTCTGCTTCACAGGCGTTTCCCTGTCAGCCACTGCCACGTTGCTTCCTGGGTACACCCTAACTATGGCTATTGTATGTTGGAAAGGCCGTGACATATATACCTTACCTAAATCTGACTTCAATCGTGCACTATCTATTTCTGCAGCTAGAACTTTCTGCGAAGCATGTCATTACAGGAACCATCCGTTTCGCCTATGCGCTTATTTATGCTCTCTTTATTGGCTATGGTCTCGAAATCGGTACCAGTATTTACGACGCCGTCGACCCGTCCTCTTCGCCCACTGACTTTGATACGTGTTCCGGGACGGTGCCACAATGGCTTATTGTTCTGCTTTTCCCACTTGTGGCTATCAGCATGGCCATGACCCTCGGTGCAACGATGCACCAGTGGCCATCCATGGTATGCTGCTCGGCAGTGGGCTTTGGGATGACATTGATCACGAGCAAGGTGATATCGGACTACCAGATCGTGGGCACATTAAGTGCATTCAGTGTCGGGCTATTCGGAAATCTCTATCTCAAAGTAACGGGTGATTTAGCCTTAGTGCCACTTTCGTGTGGCATTGTTTCACTTGTGCCGGGATCAGTTGGTATCCAAGGGGCGTATTATTTGATCCGTCAAGACGATCAGGGCACTTCGTTCGCCATTCAGATGGTCGTCGCCTCCCTTGGCATTGCAGTTGGACTGTTCGCAGCCACCCTCATTGTTTATCCCCGTGGCAGAAGGCCTTGGGTCTATTTGTCATATTAACTTACATGGGGTAGACGCTACCCCATCATTTTATCTACAAGCATTTCATCCTACATAGACACGTTCGAGAGTATCTGTAAAGCATAAAAAATCATATGCAGGTAGACTGCAGAGAAGGAATTCTTCTCCAAATAGGCATTGAAGAGATGGAAAGTATACAAGACAGACAAGACGTCCGTCGGCTCTATTGGGATATGTTACAAAAAGAGTACAGTGTAGATTAAGGTGGGGTAGAAACTCGAAATGGACGGAGATGCAATAAAAAATATTGAAAAGATGGGTATCGCTCGTGTCACTGCGCCTATGCTTCCTTGATATCTTCCACGAACTCTTCCATTTTCTCCTTGGCCACTGGTTTGATACCACTCGCAGAGTCCTGTTCCTGCTCTTTGTCCATTCCGCCAGCTGCTTCCCCTTCTTCTTCCTCTTGTTGACGTGTCTTGCGATCTCGTTCCTCCCACATCTTTGGTACCTTGACCTTGACAAACATGGGGTATACCAGCTTGTCTATGTATACGTTCCGGAGTTTGGTGGTGATGAGTTCGGTCAGCTTGGGTAGGTCTTCCAATTTGGTACGTGATCCAATTAATGATCGCACGTTAAAGTCGAGGACAAAGTCAGAATAGGATGAAATGGCAATGTAGCGTTCCAGTGGCTGTTCAGGCTTAGTCGCTGTCTCGGGCGGGTTAATCAACTCAATGGTGAGCTATAGGTGATAGAGTTCATGAGCCGCAATGCAAGGAATCAGTCCGATGGTTACTTACAGTGCCTGCAAAGCGCGCAACCGAGAGCAAGAGCGAGACAGGCAGAGCTGCAAACGCTTGCTTTGGCCAGTTTAGAATGATTTGCGTTTCGATACCCAGAGTAATCTGGTCATTGTATTCAAAGTCGATCTCGGCGCGCTATTCCCAGACATGTATTAGAGACCACTTCCTTCTGCCAACTTGATATTTTACCATGGAGCCCACATCGTCCGAAGGCCGTATCCTGGCACTGCTAAATATAGGAAATTCTTCGCCCAGGCTCAACTCGGTGACATGCACTGGGCCCTATGATACGCGTCAGATGACGAATAAAAGTGATATAGCATACATACCACAAAGCTGGGCCGCACGCCGCCGTTCAAGACCTCATTGACTGCTAAGATTAATCGATTATTGACGGTCGCGTCGTCACGATACTGCATGATAGCCTGTGCCAGCAGGACGTTGAGCCAATCCGTGCTCTCAGGTGGATGGTGAACCACGTCGTAATAGGTCTTTGAAGTGATGTATGCTGCCGGCTGTTGCGAGGCCGCTGCTGCATTCGCCCGCGATGGAGGTGCATTTGACAGACGAGACGGGATATACCGCTATATTGTAATGTTAATATGCTAGCTGAATACCTGGATCTATTTTACCTTCTTAACGCGTCTGACGTCTTCCATCAAGAGATAGCGCAGGGCGAGGACAATGAGAATAATGACACTCAGTTGTCCAACAATAAGGCCCTTCAGAAAGGACATTGTGTTGCCATACAAGCAGGACTGATCCCTGAATTCTTCTTTGAGGTAGTTAATGACCTGAGGAGTCAAGTACGTCAGAGTCGCAGACGCCTCTGCACCCGTGGACGACTCCATAATACGATATGTTGTCTGACACTATCGTCGTAAGAAAGTCTAAATTTCCTGCAATTCAACCTATTTGTTGCCTTTGTGACTGGACATTATCCGGCTGCTTCCTTTCGTAAAAGGAAGGAAGCCGCTGGGCTTCATAGACTAATACTTTGTACTTGTAGACAATAGCAGCTTGTCGTATATGTAGCAAGACATTATCAGTATGAGTTTCCACTCTATCATAATAAAGCACGTCCTACCAATATATGCCTCTAGATTCGGACACTACTACCTACTTATTGTAACGCTGCCACAACCGTTATGATGCTGGAGATAAATTATGTATATAACGCGATTACAAGTATCTTTCACGCTGGAAAGTATCTTATGAGATAATTTGGCTTAGTGATGTACATATAAAGAAAAGAGAAGAAACGGTACCCGAGTGCAAAGCAGTTTTGCAGTAGCAATTTCTTGGAAAATTGTATTAAAGCAATAAATGTAAACCATTCCTGTTTGTGGTTCTATGTTAAGCTGCCAAGCTATATACAGATGAATCAGTTTGCCTGAGTCGAAAGCTATATCGAGCGTGCGCTGGAAGAATTATGCTCTGTGCGTTTGGGTAAGTGCCTTCTTTGACCGTTAGGCTATATACGGGCGAGTTTGTTATGCCGAGGAAAGCCATAAAGTATGCTCTCTGGTTTAACTAACTTCCGTCGCGGTGGGTCGCAGCGCATATTTACTACATTTCAAATAAGGTATGCTTTACCTTCATTTTCGTATCGCTTGTTTATACTGTGAGCTATATCTGCATGTATGTGACATGTGAGCTTAATCGATGTAATGAAGAGAGTTGCTCGCTTTCGCTGCAATGGATCTGTCTCTTTCTTTGATCTCGCCGTTTCCATTTTTGCATGGTTATTCTGTCCGTCTTCCTGTTTTCGCCTTTCTCTTATTACAGTACTTCTTCGTTTCTCATTTAATACAGTGCTTGATGAACATCTCCTTACTGATCGATATTGGAGACGTATAATCGCGCTTCTTTTTTTTTTTTTTTTTTTTTTGAAATACTCCGTGGGTCCCAGCATGGTCTAGAAAACCGTCGCACATTGCGTACAACTGCTTTATGTAGCTGGAGCCCGTATCGCTGGAGACAAGCGCTCCGGACAAGCGTTATTTTACATCTGGGGCGAAAGCTTTATCCTCGTCGGTAAGATCAATCTAAAGCACAGCTCTAGTTTACGCTTACTCCTTCATGGTGATTCGGAGGAAGTGCTATTCCATAGGATAGGACGATGAAAAAGCTCATTGAGAAATACAGTTTGTAGAATGGATAAAAAAAATGAAGCACAATCGGCTTGGTAATATGTACTGCGATGCCTGAAGCATGCTGTTGCGCAGTATGACAGGAGGTACCCGGAGTAAAGCTCTGAGGCATTCAGCATCTCGGTCATACTATCTAAAATATTTATTCGATTCGCAAATCATCCACATTAATTCTCTTTATATGATATCAACTATTAGTAATACGTTTCTTTGGAGAATACGCATGCATAACAGGTGATTTAGACAACCCTGTCATGTCGGCGCTCGTGCAAGTCATGTGGACCATAGCGCGCCGCCGCAGCAAGGAACCTAAAACGGGTTTTCATAGACTGGGTTTCATGAACTCTACTTTGGCGGTTCCCTGAAAATGTCACAAGTCGTAAGCTATTGATAGCATGAGAGATAGGGTGCTCATGTATATGCATGCATGTTGGCGTTCTGTAGTGTTACATAGCTGCGTGGACATGTCATTCTTCACCACAGCCACAAAGATACCCAAAGCGATCGGCGTGGTTTGCGTCGCACGAGCTCGGGAATGTGATAATATAACCATTCGGGGAATCTGCCAGGCTAAATAATTACTGTGGCGTTTTGCCTCCTTTCCGCTATACAATTTTACAAAGTTGTGCAAACGTGTATGTGGATATGTATATACTGTATATGTATGCGTGCTGCATAAGGGTGATCCATGCCGACAGATAATCAACAGACTTGCATGGCAAAGAATTTCTTGCCAAGCAACAATGAGAAAGGGGTTGTCTGTATGCGGTCACAGCAGCAGCAGCAGCAGCAGCAGCAGCGGTCTTGGCAGTGAATTTGGGGATTTTTGATTTTCTCGGGTGAAAGGGCTTGAAAGGAGAGGGGGTTTACCATTCTAGGAGAAAAAGCGCGGCAATTGCATGAAAAATGATGATGCCAAGGAGAGCAAGAGTGCGTGTATTGCATTATTTACAGTACATACAGCAGAGTACAGTATAACGGCCGTGGAGTGTGGCGCTGACAGACATCAAGCAGCGGGCAAGGCGGGGTGACACGGCATAGACGCAGGGCCGTGGATGAGAATGATTCCCCGCTTTGAAACCAAGGAAAAGGAGCCGTATATGGTAAAGTGTACCCAAGAGTTGATTTAGGCCATTCTATTTATTCCCTTCTGACATCGGGATTTCCATTGATACTGTATGACGATGGGTATTGTATATGTAATATATTGTATACATACAGAGAGCATGTATGTTCTGTATATGTATGACGCCACGTGCAGTTTCAAGTCAAAAGAAGAAAGGTGAGAAGGAGAATGGCGAGTTGTCTGGCTGAGTGGCTTGTGCGCTTTCCCGCATCACGAACTGGATCGACCAATCAACCGGAAGCGGATTTCCGTAAGGGAAACACACTCACTTATGTTATTATTTGAGTTGAAGTTGAATAAAGCGTGAGTGAACGAGGGCGGGTGGGCCTGGCCGTAGCGTTCCGTGTATTCCTTCTTGCGCTTTATTTCTCTTGTGTCTTACCCTTTTTCTTTTCTCTTCTTTCTCTTTTTATTATTCTCTCTTCTCGTCTTCTCTTTACTCACTCACTCACTCTCTCTCTCTCTCTCTTTTTTTTTTTTTTTCTCTTTTTCTCTCACTGTCGCTCTCTCATTCACTCACTTTACTCTCTTTTCCCCATTTATTTATTTTCTCTCATTTACTACCCACTTTTTGTTACTTCTCCTCTCCTTTTCTGACCATGCCAGGCGATGAACCACCACAAGCAACTATGGAACCGCGGAAGAAACGCGCCAAGATCGTCAGTGCATGCAGCGAATGCCGTCGCAAAAAGACAAAGTGCAATGGTGAGCAGCCTTGCCGTAATTGCCAAAAGTCGTCTGTGCCGTGCGTGTATCCGTCTGCGACCCAAAACGACGACCGACGCAACGCACCAAGCAAAGCGGCCCTGGAGGCCATTGAGCACCGTCTAAAGACCATCGAGGATATGCTGCGTACGATACTGCAGTCCCAACTTTCGGTAGCAGACTTGGATCCCACGGCGGTGAATAACTTTCTGAACAGAGACAACCACACGACCACGTCTGCTTCCCAGTCCCCTTCGCCGCGTCCTGTTCATTATCCTCCGCCGCACCATTCTCCTCCTCTTTCACACCCCGGCACGCCTCTCCTCCATCATCATAACACAACTCAACAACAACAACAACAACAAATACAACAACAATCCACTCCACAGCGGCAGGCACCGCCCCCTTCTTCGTCCTCCTCCTCCTCCTCTTCACATCATCTCCCTTCACAGCAACAACAGCAGCAGCAAACGTCCGCCACTTCCTCGTCGTCGTCTCACCACCATCCTCATTCTCATCATCACCATCCGCAGCAACAGGCCTCTCCTCCACGTCCTTCCTCGGCTGGTCCTCAGTCACCACCTCTGCAACGTCCCATGCCGACCGCACCCCCGCCACACGACTACCGACTTCCATCCATCCATAACCTCTCGGCTCCTTCTTCGGCTTATCCTCGGCTGATTGACTCTTCTCACCACCATGAACCGTCATCGCAGCCGCCGTTGCAGAATAAACAACAGCAGCAACCACAGCAGCAGCACGACCTTCCTCCTGTCGGTTTCCATGCTTATTATGCGTCCTCTTCGCCTTCGTATCCGGATGATCGCTCCGACCCGGAGGACTTTAGTTTGCACAACATCAAAAAGCGAAAAAGATGATCCTAGTTATATTTTCCTCTTTATTTCTTCTCTTCTCCCACTTATTTAATAGACTTTTAACAATTATGTGTGTGTACAAATAAACACTGGTCTGTCCCCCCCGTACTACTTTTACTCTACTTCATAGACCCCCCATCCCAATGTTTGTCGTGCAAAATGAAAACATTGATGCTTGCTCGGTTTGTAAAGAAAATGAGAGTACATAATACGAAAAATATAGACGATTGCATATCCTTATGTACTTTATTCTGCACGAGCTTGCATTCATATGCCATTTCGAGAGAATATACACATATATATATGTAGCCTTTTTTGTTCTTCTCTTAGTCCTTAGTGGAACACGGTGTCCATAACTTGCTTGAGACACGCGACAGCTCGGCGTACGTCGGCAAAAGAATTGTAGAGCGGCGCAGGGGCGATGCGGATCACTGTTGGTTTGCGCTCGTCACAAATAACGCCGCGTGCATGCAGGCCCTCAAACACCTGCATCATCCGTTCCGGGAAATCGAGCGACAGCTGACAGCCACGCTGGGCGCTATCACTCGGCGTCAGGATTCGAATATGGCCTGCCTTGAAATGATCGTCCAAGACTGCCAACAGTAGCTGTTCAAGATAGCCCGTAAGCTTAAGCGACTTGGCCCGTAAGGCCGGGATGCCTCCAGCCTCATCAAAGATCTGGAGCGAAGCCAATAGCACGGTCATGTTGAGGACGCTAGGATTGCTCAGTTGGAACCCGGACGCGCCGGCACTGGGTCGGAATTCTGTGCCCCATTGATACGTCAGGTTTCAAATTCGTGCGTGGATGAAGTCTAATTTTTTTTTGTCCATCTTTTTTTTTTCTAGGTTGGTCTTACCTGGTGACATCTCGAAGCGATTCGTTTTTTCGTTGCCCCACCAGCCAGCAAATCTAAAAAGAGAAAAGGAGAAACAGAGTTCACTCAGAAAATAGTTCTCATGTGATCCTTGCGCAGAATGTGTCGTTATACCTCGGTCGATCAAAGTCTGTCGCATATTTCTCGTGCACGAACACGCCCGCAATACCACCGGGGCTCGCGTTCAGGTATTTGTAAGAGCACCAGCACGCGAAATCAACTTCCCATTCGTGCAGCTTCAGCGGCACGTTGCCTGCAGCATGCGCAAGGTCCCAGCCGACGACGCATCCCTGTAGCAGTATTAGTAACGGCGGACAAAGGCAGAGAGTGTTTTGTCTGCATTTTTGTTTACCTGTGCGCGGCCAGCGTCGGTGATGGTCTTGATATCAAAGTACTGGCCAGTATAGTACTGAACGCCGCTGAAGAGGACAAGAGCAATTTGGGGATCATTCTTGATGGTATCAACAATGTCGCTGGTCCGGAGATAAGTCTCGCCAGGCCGTGGGGAAAGTGCGATAAGTCCGATCTCCGGGTCGTATCCATGCAATTTTAGCTGAGAAATGACCGCGTACTACAGGTACACGAGACGAAGCATATCCAAACAGCAACGCGTGAGAACAAATTATTATAGGCAGAGCCAAACCGCTAAAGATACTTTACATGATCCGAAGGGAAGGCTTTGGCTTCAATCAGGATTTTGAAGCGGTCTGGCTTGGGGTGGTAAAATGAGGCCATCATGGTATGCAGGTTCGCAGTAAGTGTGTTCATCGCCGTGACTTCGCCGGGCTTGGCACCTAAGAGCACAGTTAGGGATCAACCTTCCTTTAATAGGGCGACCGTTTCAGCGCTTACCGACGATATTAGCAAGATAATCCTTGACGTTTTCATCCACAGGAGCCCAAGGGCGGCCATAAGGGTGTTCGGTATGTGCGAGGACACCCCTAAACAGCATCTCCCTCGTCAGCGCACGCACGTCCAGGCACACACACTGTGCTCAAAGTGAAGCTTACCGAGTGGCCCACGCGTCAAATTCCTGCTGCACAAGGGTTTGCGCCCGCTTCGGCATAAGACCCAGTGAGTTACCGCAGAGGTAGGTCGATGGCAAGTCGAGTTCAGCCTCATCTATCATTTATAAATAAGGCACAGGCATTGAATGATAATGCATGGATGACATTAATTTTCTTTATCTTTTACCGGCAACAATAGGATTCTCGCCAGACACGCAGCGCCGAGGAGGAATAGCAAATTCGTCCCGGTACTTTTTCAAGGTATCTTGGCTGTCCAGGTGTGCAGCAAAATCTTCTGAAAAGAGCTCGTCCTTTGGGACGTCGAAAAGGGTCGAGGAAGACATAAAAAATAAGTCAGAAGGAGAAAGAGAGAAGAGGAAAGTGGAAAAAAAGAAAAGCAAGGAAAAATAGATCCCCGAAACTGGCGCTCTATCATCTAACAGTCGTTGTCCTTTATATACTTTTCGTTTAATCATATAGCTTTTTTCCTCTTTTTATGTAACACGTAGTATTATTCTTTTGCCTTCCTATCTACCGGGCCCGCTACAACCTTTTCTTAAAATGTGAACGTGCTATCTTCCGTGTGTTTCTGTCGTTTAAGGAGCAAGAGAATAATCGAGTAAAAGAAATTACTGTATCAGAAAAAGCTTTTGCCTTTGAAACAATTAAGGTGCTGTCACCCAGAACAAGAACATTTTGCAAGAGACACGCGTAGAATAGAAGATGAAGCGGATAAGGCATCAAGTGTGGCAGAGGATATGATAGAATGACTCGAGCGTTGCCTTAGTCTGATTTTATTCCATTGGGCAGTGAGTGGCTTTTGGGTCACCGAACGTCATAGGCTCACTCTCCCTTCCAGCTCCTCCAGCTCCTCCTTCTCCCACTCGACATGTCTGCCCTATCCGATGATGCCATCCGCAAGGTATTTGTCATGCACCATCGTAGCGTTAGGAAGACTTACACAGAAGCAGGTGTTTGTAGAGTTGCAGGCCAAGTACGTCGCATCGCAGCAACAGCTCAACACTGTACGCGCTCGGATGCAAGCCAGACAGCGCGATCGCAAGATGGCTGAACTTACTCGTCGTGAACTCGACACTCTCGAACCCCACACAAAAACATACAAACCTGTTGGCAAAATGTAATACCTACGATATACGAAGCACACGTCCATTGATCTTTATTTCATTTTTCTTCTCTCCTTTGTACTTTCTTGCCTTCGAAACAGGTTCATCCAAACGCCATTGAACGATATGAAGCAGCAATTCGTGAAACGTATCGAGGACACGGACGAGGCGATCAAGCAGCTCGAGAAGTCTGAAAAGTACTGGGACAGAGCCGCCCAGGATGCGCAGGGCAATCTGAAAGACATCATCAATGGCCCTCGCACTATGTAACAGCGTTACAATGTAATAAAACAACGAGCTTGCATACCCTTCTCCACAACTGCATGAAATTACAACTCTACAAAGATAGGACACATGGCAAAGAGTTGGTTATTCTTTTTTGTATTTGTACAAATCCAATATTTGAAGATGGGGTTGTATCTAAACAGTTTAGAAGTACGAGATGTCGCCGAACTTCTCCTTGTAACCGGGCTGGGTGTACTCGCCCTTCTGGAGACGCTTCTCGATCTCGGTGGTGAGGTCAGGCTTAGCGACAATGATATCGTCGACCTAGGGAAAAAGGGAAAAAAAGTAAAACCAAAAGTAAGTTCAAGGTTCATCAGGTACATTTCCGCCCCATCGTCTCTCTCTCTCTTTAGTTTGAATCTTACAGTGAGCTGCTCAATGGGACGCGAGCCCTCAATGTTGCTGAGGGTGGCCTCGAGATCCTTCAGCTCGGCGTCAATCTTCTGGACGGTGGTCTTGGCCTTCTCGACCTGTACAGTAAAGAAATAGGTAAGTAAACAATTCAAGACGCGCGAGGAATGAGGCACTATAGGAATGACAATTCGCGGATAAAAATAGTAAAATGACAACATACAGCCTTGGTCTCGAACTGGTCAATGGCCTTAAGCTGAGCATCGAGGTTGTAGGGAACAGCCTTGAAGCCCTGGACGGCCTTCTCGGCCTGGTCAACGATGGCCTGGTTCTTGAGGACGTTGCGGTAATGGGCGAAATCAACGGTGGTGGGCTGGGTCTTGAGCTCAGCGAGGACACGCTTGGCCTCATCGTTGCGCTTACGGAAAGCTTGGAGCGAGGCAGCGGTCTCCTTGGGGAGGCTGGTGCTCAGCTTGGACCAGTCGAGCTGCTTGACGGCGGTGCGAAGAGATGCCATGTCGAACTTCTTTGTAGTGTAGAGGCTGTGTAAATTTTTTTAGGCGGGGGTCGTCCTTACTCTTCTCAATCACATTAACACGTCACTCCAGACGGACCTTGAATTATCAATTTCCACCCTGGCAACAAATACTCTTTCATTCCAAATCTATCATGGCAACCCCACTTAACTGCATCCGAGTATCCCTAAGATATCATCCATAAAGGCGTGCATGCTTATTTTATTCTTTCAAAATGTAATCTTGAGAGTCACTACCTGGAATGGACCAATATTCAAAAACGCACCCTCTGCCTGCCGCCGCAGCTCAGCTTGCTGTCGCAACTCTACTACATCGTCATCCAGGACGCGCAGGTTCGTACTAAACGCCCGGTCGCCCGGTGATGTGGCGTCGTGGCTCATACCCGAGATCGGCACTGGCTCCAACTCGTCTTCCAAGATATTACACCGTGATATCGACCGCATAGGCACGGAACTACGCGTTTTGTGTCAATCCAGATATAACGTCTTTTGACTTTACGCGTGTGACGTACCTAACAAGACGCGCACGGGCGTGGCCGCCGTAGGCTTCATACATTCGGACAATGATATCGTTGCTATCTTCAGCTTTCTTCATCGTGTCCAGAACGACGTTAGGTGCTCCTTTCAGGTAGATACGCGGCAGCATGTTTGCCACCTCGTGTACTTTTTTCTCGGGAATTGCCCTGAATTATAATTTTGAGCAAAGAGAACATAATAGACGTGTACTCTCATCCACACATACTTTGTCAACAATGGCACATTGAAGTTGTATCCCTCACGAACAACATCAGACTGCATGAAATGGCCTTTGTGAGGGTAGATGGCATACTTGAATACATGATGTCCTGTATATCCATTTAGCAAATAATTGGAAGTTTGTTCAGATTTTATCCTTACCAATATCGCAGTTGGAGTCGGGTGCTTTCGGTGAACGAATCAGGGACAGACGCACCACGTTATTATGGGCCGAGTAGCCATACTTGCAATCATTGAGAAGCGCGACGCCGTAGCCATATTCAGAAATATCGGCAAACTTGTGACCCGCCACTTCGAACTTCGCGCTGTCCCAGGATGTGTTGTAATGTGTCGGTCGCTGTACCGTACCATATTGTGTCTCATAGGTCACCTGTACAGATTCATTTTAAATAAAGTTGTGCCCGTTGAATTTATAGAGACTTACGGTATCTGCTGTGATATCCCATGCAAACTCCACTTTCTAAAGCATGAGGATGATATGGATGAGTCCCTTCATCACTGATGTCATGCCTGCTTAGAAAAGCTTACCAAAAATTGTCGATTCTCATTCCAGTCCACCTCAGTCTCGAAATCAATTCGTCTTGAAATAGCTGTCATAACTACAATTTGCCTTAACCGGCTCGTCTCCGAGATGGACTTCTCGACGAGCAAAGCAGCACGCAACGGGCCTTGCTCGAGAAGCTGGACAGAACCTTCCTCCACGACTCGGTTCTTCTCCAAATGATAGATTTCAACTATACAAAAATTCTCTCGGTTAAACTCTCTTGTGTCGCAGAAATCCAACCTTCTTGTCCGGACTTACCATCCCAGGCTACAGTACAAGGGATACATATCCTATTTTAGTCATTTCTGCCAAATTCATATAGTTTCCAAACTTACCATCCCAAAAGAGAGGCTACAATTGTCGAGCGTCCAGTGTCAGTTCTATTTCTCATAATGGGCTTTGTGTGACCTTACAATATCTTCGTACATACGGAACACATTACCGCGTTCGCCAGGTTTAATGAGAGGGCGTCTGCGTCGTTGTCAGCTTTCGCGAAGGAATTACCAAGAAACACTTACTCTAGCTCCTTATCTTCAAGAGCAATTAGATGGCCGGACTTGTTGAATGTTGCCCGAATATACATATTTTCCATCACAATGTTGTTATGACGGTCAGGTGCCACCTTGACAGGTTCGTATTCGGGCTCATCCGTTAGAGTGAAGCCTTTGGCCCCTAAAGCGGGCACGTCGTTCACTACAGGGTACAGCGTCAGTTTTTTCCATGAAATCGCATTATTCCCCCATGCCCGTACCTAGTGCGTAGCCTGTTCTACCAAACGCGGAGTACTGTTTCATAGTTGCGAGACCTTCATCTAAGGGGACCTCGATAACTTCGTGCCGGGGCCATGAGAGCGTATTGAAGACCGCCAATGCTTGCTTCCCTTCGGGAGCTGCGCTTGGGTTCAGCTGGAGGAGTGTCTCGATGATCGAAACCCGCATTTGTTTGGCTAGCATATCGACTTTGGTATACATCTAATCGAACTCATGAGAGAGACGACTCACTCAATCGGGGCACGGCTTCAAGGTATGTACCTGGAGGCAGTCATCGTAAACCATTTCGATCGAGGTACCGGACATGACATCGTGAAATTGGATCAGGCCCACCATCTTCCAAAACTGGTCGAAGTCGGCCTTGGGGTATCTGTTTTTCCCCGGGAGCATGGATGAATATCAACCAAATGGATCCATTCATAGTACACTTACTGAAAAGTTTCTGCATCGATCATGTGTGCAAATGTCGCGAGCATTTCTACGTCGCGTAGAAGTAGCTCGCAGCTTCGGTTTAGCTTTTTGCATAAGGCATGCGTTGTGAAGATACCGCGGTGAAGCTCGAAGTACTAGATGGGTCCATTTTAGGAGATAAAACATATTTCTCTGTATCCTTCGCTTACCATCTCGCCCTTCCAGCATGCCAAAGTCGATGTCTGCTTCTCGAGTTTGTCATAGAAATCAGAAGGCGCACCCATTTCGACTTTTGGCAAGCCGTCCTAGCAAGTATATGGTTATTCCGTCATCGGCTCTTTCTTTTCCCTCTTCCCACTTACCACGTTCTTCATGCGGCGCAGTCGTTCAATCATACTTGCCAGAGGACCACCACCGCCGTCACCATTACCGTACACAAGCAGGCTTGTGTTCGAGTTCTCCTTGTCTCGGTGATTACGAACACTGTGAGGCACATGAGTGAAATGCATTGACACGCCATCAGTGACTTACGTCCGGATGAGCTCTTCGGGCGTGCATTGCGCATTGTAGGTCTCTGAGGGAGCCATATGTGTGAGCGCTTTAGTGCCATCAATGCCGACCCACCAGAATGTCGTAAAAGGGAACTAGATACAAGAAAAGTACTTGAGCAAGCCTTGACGCGTATCATTATAACCATTTGATTCTACCTTGTTCACGTTATTCCAAGAGAGCTTTTGCGTGAAAAAGTACTTCATGTCGGCGAGATGCATCAATTGTGGTAGCTGCATAACCAGGAATGAGTCCTTGTACCAAAGTCTCGATGCGGCCTTAAATACCTGAGAAGCATAGCCAAAGGAGTCCGGAAGCCAGAAGATCTTGCACCGCTTGCCAAAATGTTCTTCATAGAACCGTTGTCTACCATACATAAGGCGTTGAATGTGTATGCCCCTGTTTCCTTTGATTACCTTACCCTAGGAGGAATTGACGGCATAACGCCTCACCGCTCGGCATATTGGTATCCATCTCGATCCAGGTCTAGATAGAGGTCGTTCGTTCTGAGCCTCGAAAACCGCGCGTGATTCCGTGAATACTACTTACGCCGCCTGTTGGCATGAATTGACCGACCGCAATCTTTTCCTTGATTCGCTCCCACAAGGGTGGGTAGTTGTCCTTGACCCATTCAAATTGCTGAGCTTGCGAGCAGATGAATTTGTAGTCCGGGTACCGATCCATGAGGTCGATTTGCGAGGTCCAGCTGCGCGCAGCTTTTCGGATCGTCTCCTCAAACGGCCACAGCCAACCCGTATCTGTTGGTACGTTGGATGTTCTCGGTTAGAAAACAGCGGCAAAGACGCGCGTTATCCGAAACTCACCGATATGACAGTGACCCAGGGCAATAATATCATGCTGAGCATCACCGTTTTTGGCGCTCAGGAACCGAGCCGCTATTTTAAGACATTCCTCTATGCTACCATCGTCGCCAGGATGAAATGTATTCACAATTTCATTGGCGGTGTTCAGGGCTTGTGCTGCACGCAAAGAATCGGTCGGTAGATCTCTGGCCATGCCGAGAATAATTTGGAAGTCGTATAGAAGGTCCCATGCCAGTTTGTTCGGTACAGCAAGGTCCTTGCAGGTGACGTCTCAGCCAACAAACACATACATGAAGAGATAGTCATTCTACTCACCAATTCGTTCAGGTTGAAGAAGCGGTTTGGATCGGGAGGACCTATTAAGCCATTGCCAGCGCCGAACATACCATTGCATGCCATTTCAATATAGAATTGGATGACCTCACCGCCTTGGGCATTCGTCGTAAGTATATATTCGTGACGCGCGTCGCTACCGGCTACAGACATAGACAAACATAGCCGATCAGGTGAGCAACACGAAAAAAGGAAAAGAAGCATGAACAAGTGTATATACCTCCTCCGGTCAAGCCTTGGAGTGGGACACCATCGACGCTCCATATCATGGCCTCGTTGTCTGCATTCCAAATGAAATGGACCTCTTCTCCAACAAACTCATTCGGAATTCGGAGCTGCACATGGAACCAGTGGGTTGACTGCGAAAGGGTACGGTCATATGAGCCAAAAGTCAACATCAGCTTCAGTGGCTCTTATTTTTACCCAAGAGGGACCAAACCACTCGCCGAGACGCGTGGGTCGAAACTCCTGATTAACAGCCTCCTCAAACGGGATCCTACGGAGATCAGGTACGCTGTAGACCAGTAAGGATATGAACTCCTCTGGATAAAACGGTTAGCGAAAGACCGTCAAACTAGGCATATCGTCGTACCCGAGTTGGTGCGCGCCTTGTACAGTTGAGAGAGTAGGTTAATGTCGTTGCCATTGGCGCCTCCACTTGTAAAGTTGCTGCAGCGATCGATAGTAATGCTCCTAATCAGTTTGGGTGTCTCCAACACGCCTGGACCCTGGTAACGCGAGTTGAAGAAGTTTGGGTCGTTCATAGGGTGTATTGAAGAATAAAAAGAAATGGAAAGGAAAGAAGGGAAGGCCGAGAAGAAAAAAGGCGAGAAGGTTGGAAAGAAAAAAAGTGCGTGTGTATATGAATAAAGAAGTGAACAAGCGAGCGAGTGAGTGAGCAAGTGTGGATGGGTTGGACAAATGTGGGGTTGCCTTTTTTTTTTTTTTTTTTTTTCTTATTTCACTTTCCGTGTCTGATCAATTGACAGCAAATGCACACTTTCCCGCGGATCATCCACCACTTGCTGTTCCCACACACAGACGTTCATTTGTTCATTTTGTTGCCAGAGTACAGCGGGCACAGTGTATCGAATCTCCCAATTTCCATGCTACATGTTGATTTTTCTTTACATTTCTCGGTTCTCGTATCACGTCTGCTGTGTACACAAACTGTCTTCATCGTTGCAGTAGATCCGCTAGGATCTCCACTATCCATCCAATCTGGAAGCCATCTGGGCCTTTTTCATCACAGTTCGCTCGCTTCACTACGACAGCGTGCAGCTCTCTCTCACACACTCACTCACACACGCTAAAACCTTAACTTAAGTTGCCTTCTTTTCATGGTTGCTTATGAAAGTGTGGGTTGTTTATTCCATGAACACGAAACAGGAGAAGTAGTCTGTGTCCTCCTTTCAAAAAGCAAACTCGGCTCTGCTAGAGAGAGAAATAGTGATCTTACGCCTAGCAGACAACAAGAGTCAGCCTTCCACGGATTACATAAAACAAAAATGATCCAACTTACTCTGAAGCGGAAGCGCGGGGGAGGAGCACGGTTGCGGCGGTCCTTGACGGAACGGACACGCACAACACGAGCGTGAATAGCGCACGAGACGCAGTAGTGCAGCTTCACGTACAGCTTGGGAATGGCGTATTCTAAAAGATTATGAGTATACACGCAGACAATTAACAAGTTGTCCTGTTTACCCTCATAGACGGAAGCCTCCTGCAGATCACGGACGGCAGCAGCCTCAACCATGTTGCGGATGTTGAAGCGCTTGATGGCCTTGTCCTAATTAGAGAAAGGGATATAAACATCTAAATTGCCAAATGCTGTCCTGCTTCAAATGTACCTTGGGGACACAGCGGCAGCAGTTGATGCAGCGCACAAACTTGTTGTGGCCACGGCCGTGCTTGTTGCGTCCATTGTTTCTTCTCTTGCAGGTCTGAAAGAAAATGAATTGGGAGGATGAGTTTTATGAGATTTAATTCGAGTGAGGGTTCCAAATCGAAGGCGACAAAGGTTGTATCGTTTCAAATGAAGAACGGATGATGATTCGTGATTGATGTCGCCTTCATTTAGAGCGTGTATGAACGGATGGATTGGGATGTATGGGATGGATGGAGGGTACATACCATGATGGATGGATGTCCTAAAGGAAGGATCTCAACTCTGCGGCCTGACCGTCAATTTTTGACGGACCCCCTCGCTGCTCCCTCCGACGAGAATTTCAGCCAGCCATATTACTGTATTTACTGTCCCTGAATACTTGGATATATTATCTTCTTTCTGCTTCCATTTGCACACTGGCTTATCGTTCAATAACCTATCATAGCTCCCATAATAATCTCATAGCTGCTCAAGGCTGAACTATATGTCCTCCTATATATATAGAGAGTTTTTCTGTAATTATATAAATCTCTTCTTTTTCTTGCCTGGCTTCTGCCTCGTATCCAGCAATGATTTTCGTTTTTCGCTGCCATCAAATAGCATCATCTTCCCGTTGAATAAAGACATATTGTTAGTTCACTTTCTGTTGTGGCTGATCTTGTATAGGCCTCCATGCATATACTGAATATTCACAAGAAGAAAAAACAATATACCGTCGACAACGGACCTCTTAAGCTTCACAAGTCCCTGGCAGCGCGGGCATTTTCGTTGATCTGTCTGGCTTGAATCTTTTGAAATATGAAAATGCAGCAGAAGCAGTTCAGTATCCTTCCCTTCAAGAACGTTTGCGGAGTAAAACGAAGCCAGTATCGGTCATCCTCTGCAGTATTATAGGCCCTTGAACTCGATATATAGATGTACCTATTTTGCTTTTTCAAAATGTATATAGTATATAAACATCATAGTAATACTACGAAAACAGGTCCTTATGTCAACTGATTTGCCTGAGAATCGCTCCCGTTACTTTATGCTTGCATTGTATGGATAATTATGTTTTACTGTGAATATTGCAAGAGAAAAGGATATAGCTGATCAGGGTGATACATATCTTTGCATGTATATGTAAAATATAATGTGTATGTGATTATGTGCTGTGTGTCAAAAAATGCATGTGGATGGTTTAAATGGGGAACTTGAAGTTGAAAGATGATGCAAAACTCGGGCCAACGACCGCTGGCGCAATGAGAAGACCCAGGAAAAGGATCATGAGCGAGCCTAAAAAGATACCATACATGATGGCTGTCTGACGCCGTTTCCGACGCTGAGTAAGGGAATAAATGGGCGCGCGTATCTGCTTGCTGGGACGCAGCCAAAAGAGCATCACCGAGTGCCACTGGTCAATCCCCGGTATCAGGCATATCAGGAATAGTGCGAATAAGATAAAGTGTCCCATGACGAAATCCGTAGCGAACAGGCTCATCTCGACAATCTTGCACACGTACTCGCGCAGAGGTTGCGACAAAGCATGCCAGCCGAACTATGGTAACCAAATGAATATCAAGCTGACGAGATTGATCTGAACCACTTACCCCACGACCGTACCACTTGCCCGTCCACCAGCCCTGGTTGCTATGTCCTTCCAGGAACTCGCGGGTGAGAAGGAGAACGGTGATCAGTTTAAAAAGCAAGCGCTGCACAGCGCAAACCGCAATCATGCCCAGGATGGTACGCGCGAACTGCCATCCTTCCAGGAAGTAGAGCACCTCGAAAAAGACGATGAAACCGATGACGGCAAAACCATGTGCGAGTGCTGCCATAGTAGCACCGAATTTGATACCACAGCAGAAGGAAGCAAGCGAGCCACCCAAAAGAGAAAGGAAGAATACTCCTCCTAGGACGCCTGCGTTGAGCGCGATAGGACCTAAGGCAATGACGGCAATCCGCAAGACGCCACTGGGACCGGAGTTGGGAAGCGAGGAATCGTGCGCATCGAAGCTGCGAATAAAGGTATAGGCGATCAGACAGATAATGGCAAGAACAAGCGGTACACCGATCTCGGAAAAGAAAATGACGCTGAAGCGAGCACGTGGCTGCTGAAAGACAGGCGTCTGATACTGGCGTTGATCCTGTTGACCGAGGCGCTTGCGCTTGACACCGGTAATCTTGGTCCGTGTGTAGCGGCAATAATCGATCCACGCGTTCCCATGCGATTTACTGTTACCGCGGGATAGCCATCGGATAAAGTCGCGGTAATCAACCAAAAAGTCGACGAGCGCAAACTGGTGTGGGTTGAACAGGAAGGGCGAAAGCACAAGAGCGAAGACAGTTATCCAAAAATAGATGTAATGCGGGATCCAGATCACGATGGAAGCAAAGAGCAGCACGAGAAGACTGCGTGCGCCAAAGTACATGCTTGTATCGGCGAATCGTGCATAGAGCAGCGAAAATGGAACGCGAGCCGTCGCAAATCCACGTCCAGTTGCAATATACCGCGCGCCACCAAAGGACAGATTATTTAGGATAGCATTGGCGTAGGTCTGTGTCACAAAGATTTCGAAAAAGGGTGACAGCGAGAGGAGATGCTTCGCGAGACGCATGATTGCGCGGAAGAAACCACGTTCGGTGAGCTCTTGTAAGAATAGCGGCAAGAAAGAGACAAAGAAAATGACAAAGATCGAGATCACGACGCGCTTGAGCCAGTCAAATACAGGCACCAGGTTGTAGCAGCCGGCAGGCTCGAGCGGCGCATCAGGAGGCGCTTCTGGATGAAAAGTGCAGATCGTCAGTGGCATGGCCATGGAACCCAGTATGAGCAGCACAAGCATAAAGAGTTGGACGGACAGCATGATAAAGATGTTATTGACATGGAAGCCCGGATGCGCATAGTAAAAGGTCAGGAAGCGGTCCAGGGGCAGCTGCGTTCCGAGGTAGTAGTATTCACGGGATAGCATTTGTTCGCCCATACCAGTGCCGATCTTGGTCGTAAAGTTGAGGATCGAGCTAAAGCCAAGATCGCGACCTTTGCCGCACTGGAAATACTCGACATGCTTGATGCGACCGCCTCTCTTAAACGCGTTCATACCGGCATAGATATCCTCGTTCAGGTGCAGGCCTTTCTGGCCTTTGCTGACGCCACCACGGGTTGTCATAAAGATGGAGTTCAAAAAGTCAGGATGGCCGTAGTGAAGCTTAAAAATCAGAATCAGAAATCCATATTAATATATGCTCACAAATGCAGTCATATATATCTTACCTTGCCGCCGATCGTGGCCATGATACGCTGGCTGAGAGTACCAAAGGTCTTTTCTTTACCAGCTGCGATATCACCAAGCATACCAATATTTTCCGAAAAGATGTACTCGCGTGCGCCTACGATAGCGACCGGACCCGTACCTTGAACATCCGTGTAAGGAGAGACGTCAGTGCGACAGTTATTTTCAAACTCGCCGAGTACGCTGCGGATCTTGAGACATTCCTCCAGATAATTGTCTTGGTTGGCGTCGATCAGCTGCAGGTATTCGCCGCGGTGGAATGGAAGTGCCACGTTTTGGTTGTCAGACTTGCCATCTCCCAAAATTGGGTTCCCGGGCAGACGCACACGGAACTTGGGTGTACGCGTGCCGTCGGCAGCGATAGGGCAATGACCGTCGATTAAGACCGAATAGTACACGGAGTCCACTTCGGAATCATGGACGACATCTTGCTTTTCGAGGTAAGCGATCTGGAGGTCAGGATAGGCGCTGAGCAAGAACTCCACACATTCCTTTTCTTCCTTGTCGAAAGACGTGTAGCGTTGCATTGCCAGGAGAAGCTTAAACTTGCGAGCTGCCATCTGATCCAGTGCGGCTTCCGCCTTATCGGCGTCCGGAGAGGCGAATAACTCGGGGTTCTCGACGCGATAGAGGAGCTTGATGGCCTTGTGATAGTTCATGAAGCCAGTGACAGTGCGGTACAGCGTCTGTGAGCGCAGCGAAGCCCAGATACGCGTCCGCAGGGTATACTCGGGAGCAGAAGACTTGAAACCAACGCAGTAGAAGGGCAGATCATCCGTTTCTTTCTGGATGCGTGTCTTTTCCGAGGACGCCAGGCTGTTGAGATCTGACTGTTGCTCGGGGATATCTTCCAGAGTTGCTTCGTCGGCAAACACCTTGGTATCACGCACAAAGTTCTCCCATTCAAACGGGTGAAGTTTCTTCAGATACTCGAGCAGGGTGATGCGGGTATTGCGGTCATCTTCGCGTATGATTTCTCGCAAGGAGAGCAGAATCTTTTCACTGTAATGGGGCGTCATGACGGTAAAAGTCGGCATGGCAGGGATAGGCATAGGTTCAGGCATGGGTGTCGTTAAACTCTGCGCGAAAAAATGCATGCGGCGCTCGGCTTCACTTTGCTGCGGATAGTATTCAGTCTTGAAAGCCACATCTTCTTGCGATACAAAGAACGTCGGTGGTTTCAGTGCACGTTTGCCTTCATCCTCACCGCTTGGTACCTGACAGCAAATTGTATGAATAAACCGGCATTAACACACATGATGTTCCTTCTCCTTACCTGCTGATACAGCAGTTTACCAACGTGATCGGCGGATAGCAGATGTTCACGATACATGGCAATGATGAAAGCGTTCCAAATCTGCGAGCATAGAAACTTGGGTTTGTACTGGACTTCAAATTCGGACGAGGCGAGTATCTTGGCATAGATCCGCTTGGGCAATCGAGAGAACATGTTTCGCCAAGGGGTCCATATCGAGATACCAAGGTAAAAGGAGCGCGCGACAGAGAAAACCGTATTCCAGATGATATACCACAGATAAGTGTCCAGGAAGAATAGTATGAGCTCCATGAGGAACATGAGCACGAGCGTGACGGTAGGCATGTATGTGCAAAGGCCTGTCCCCAAGTAGGGATCACTACAGTTTTGGACGCGCATCCGTGACATGACGGTCAGAGGATCCTTGAAAGAAAGGGCGAGGAAGAAGTAAGACTCGATCAACTTGCAACTAAAGACGCAGAACCAGAGACCAATGGACATGAGGCGGTCCATACGCTTCAGGTGGGGAAAATTGGCCGTGAAAGTCTGACTCGCCAAGCTCTTGCGTGCGTTTTTGCGGAAACGGACAAAAAGGCGAGACTGAGGAATGACGGCAAAGAAGATGCTGCTGGCGATGCTGATTAAAAGCTGGATGACGGCGACGATCGTGGATATTTTACTCGTCCGGTCGAAGCGGATGCAATAAACGGAGGGGCCGACATTGACGAGGAAAATGGGAATAAGGAGCGCGAGTCGCCGTGAGAGAACACCGGCACGATGCCATGAGAGCGGTACGTACACGTACTCGACGATGCTGGCAATCATCACGAGAAGAGTGGCGATACCGCCGCCGAGGGCGACAACAGATAGCTTGACGGGCGTTTCCAAGGCGGCCTGCTCCTTATCTTCGGAAAGATAGATTGAGTCCGCGTTCGCGGCAATGTAATACCAAAAGGCGACAATGTGGATAATCCAGATACGTGTAAAGTTGACAGCGAGATGCATCCAGGACCGCTTTTCCTTGAAGGTCTTCTGGAAGACACGAGCCCACTCAACGTTTCGCAGGTGCAGGTATCGCTGGTGCGGCGCTAGTTCCGTTAAACGTATCCGTCTGCCTTCTTCTTTGCGAAGGACGATGCGATTGAGGCGTTCTGGGTACCAGAAAAGTTGGTTGATGTCGTCGTAACCAATGATATCTGCGTGATCTCGCTCGCGATGTATGCCTTGCTTGTCGTAAGACTCGTCACGGACAAAGGTGTATATAGGAGCAATAACATTATCCAGAAAATCCCCCTCGGGAACGACGGTCTCGTGGGTCATGGCGTCGTCGTGGTCCTTGGCGCACTTGAATATAAAACAAAGAGCTTCAGGACAGAAACGAATATTGGCAGCCTCAGCCCAGATGAGTAACCATAGGGCGATCTGGCGCACGCGTTCCAGGTCGGTCAAGGATTCCATACGCAGGCGCCACGTTTCCTCTGCGGACTGAAGCGCGAGCCCCTCGTCGGTGTGTCTGTTATCCTGAGGGCTGTCTTCGGCGACGTGAGTAGCAGCGTGCTGATCACCCACAGCCTCGTCGAGATCCAGTTGAGCAGCAAAAAACCACTTGCGATAATTTGCGTGAGGACCACCGATATACTCGGCATGTAGGGACTGCAATGCTTTGGTGCCGGGCATACGGGAGGAACGCGAGTCGAGCATGGTCAAGAGATGCTCATACATGTTTTGCATGCTGTCATGTTGGAAGCCGAAGCGGTTGGTCAGTTGCACAAAGACAGACTGGATCTGGTCGACTGGAACGGAGCACGTAGCTGACCATGCTGGGAAGGCAGCTTGAGTACTGCTATTGACGAGGGTGTCGTTGGAAAGATTCGATCCTGCTGAACCGCCGAGGCCAGTGTGATGTTGACGGCGGTGTTTGGTTTCGATTAAATGCAGCAGCGAATCCGTCGAAGGGGCATAGCGTAAATACCGCCCCACTTCTTCCATCTCTTCGCGTACGTTTCCGTAAACATCGCTCTGAGTCCGTGTAGACCGTGTAGAATATGCATCTAGCCATCTTTCGCTATCCACAGCGTCGTCTATGTATACCACTGAATCCGTCGTCTGAGCTCATTTATTCCTATACAAAGCCAGCACCTTGGTCACCTACCTTGCTCGTCTTGCGCCGATCTCACATCTGAAATGTCTTGTGATGATATTGTTTGTCCTATTTGTGTTCGTGCTTGTGGCGGCGTTGCGGGAGGTCTAGAATCACAAACATATATGATATGGACGTCAACAAATCAAAAGGGACAACAAATGGCATTTAGAGCGTATACCCTTCTCGTCTGGAAAACATGCTGTTGATTGGATAGTTATCATCACTACGCTGTTTTTTATCATGCGACATGAAGAACTAGGCGCAGGAAGTTCAGAGTTCGGAACAAGAGGAAGAAGAAGAAGGAAGATATAAGCGAAACAGGTCGCAATCCCACTTTGAGGAATGGGAAACCCATGAGTTGAGTGTGTTTATCATTATGGTTTTTTTTAATCTCGCCATACACACGATCCAATAATATTTTTGTCCATCTCCCAAGGATTCTTAAACTCGCTCTTGTGTCGCGTACCAGCAATCGACGTAAAGAAACTTCCCGAGACAATACTGCACCTGAATCATGCCCCAGCAATCCTGCCTCTTTTGGTAGCACCCCCGAAACCCCTTCAATTAACTTTTGTCATCGATTCCATTTACGGTACATTCTTCTTCCACATACACACAAATGGTAAGGATTCCATGATTCATATTGATGAAAAGAAGACATATCGTATCAGGGGCTTTAAATCTCTATGCTGTCAGCAACTCGCGAATCGTACTTGTTTGTATTCAAAATGTTTAATGTTAACAAGCTATCGTCAGACAATACTATGTGATACATCACTTCTTCCCAACCGCGTATATCTCAACGTAGCATTGTATTAAGTGTGCTCAGTATGGAGAAAAGCGGATATCGTTATATATCTATTGTCCAACGTATCCTTAGCAGTAGCTGGGTGAGGTCTGTCCCGTCGCAGTATGGAGATCTGCCCTGTGGTTCGAATGCTGACAGTCTGGGCCTTCAAATCGCCCCACCCTATGAGACATTCATGATAGGTATTATGAATACTCTTACAGTTCTTTGTCTAACAACTGGCGGAGCAGAATCCATCCGGCTTAATCAACAGAAAGTATGATTGTAGCAGAAAGTATCGTCAACATACAGAGTTCCACTACATATAGAGTTTACTACATATAGACACAAGGGGCAAAAAAAAAAGGAACCCGTGCATATATACTGCTACGGACGATATGGAGTAGATCGTTCTCATGGTCTGTCCTGTGGCTGAACTCTTTTATCTCCTTACATATACGTTCCCTTTTTATGTACCAGTAGAGGCGCAACCGTAAAATCTGCGAGAAGCGTTTACGCACATCCATATCGTGATTGATTTTGCAGGAAGGCAGCGTTAACACAGCATGCCAATTTTTAATTATACACGTATAATTCAGTGGTACATGCAGATATTACAAAAGATTGACTTTGATTTGCAAGGAACGCCCCTAGTTGACATCTGCAACGCTGACAAGGAGGAAGTTCAGATATGTGATACGAATCATATTTGGCGCGCATGTATATACCGCGTGACTACATACATATATTGTGCCACAGAAATCGATAGTCATCTCACGGGGAGCGTCCATCGAGATGAGTGTCTTGCACGTACAGTACCTCTACTAAAAGATATCCCGCGTAAAAGTAGTCATAAATATATTAATAGCAAGTGGCGCGTAGCAGCCCAAAATAACCCCGCTTGGGCAATAGCTTATCTCGGTATACATGTTTATTTGGCTATAGTGTCAGATATCTATAGCTTGTTCTTTGTGTGCACCTCGCTTAACTAAAGTTTGGTCGCTTTTCATCATTCCGATATATGATTAGGTAATTGACTGCAGTCCGATTTTTTTGGCGAATCGGGACGATGAAAGTCTGGTCTGCCTGACCAATCTCGTTTCCAACGCGATAAGCCGGACTGTCAGTTCTAGCCGGAGACCCCTGAGCAGGTCATTTGGGTCATTTAAATGGTGCAGCTGTAATGGGAAAAACAGAGAGGCAAGTAGTTGCCGAAGCAGATGAAAGAGTAGATACAGCATACAGTATACTCTTCTAGCATGTTCGCCCTTCTCAAACCCATTAAGGTGAAACCTCGGGCGGCGCATCATACCTTGTGCTCAGAAATATATATAGTCGAGCGATAGTCAAGGATATATTAGCCACTCACTTGCTTCTTTTATGATGTTGCGCCTCTAGGAAGAGTAATTGCAGTTGTTATTAGACCAATCAACCAAAATACCCATTTAATCTGCTTCTTGTGCCAGCGTCAAAGTAGCGGAATGCTAAAATGATATGTCATTCCCGCCAAAGCTGAGTTAGTAAGATGCTAGGCATAAACGCACCATGGGTTAATGACTTCCAACACAGATGATGTATGAACAGTGCCTGCTTAAATTTTCATAAGCATATAACTGGAGCTTTGAATTGCGGTAATTTGAGAAGAGCGCAAAGAGTTCACCAAAAAAAAAGTCCACGGCAATGAAGACGACAGTCGGGTTAACGTCGCCTCGCGTCAGAGACATGTGCGCATCAAACAGCACCTGGAAGTCCAAAAGTACGTATGCTGTTCGGGGTTCGATTGCAGATGTTGCAGTGATAAATGTCCCGCCGAGAATTATTATGCATCCTGGTCCCGTCCTTCCCGGTAATGCGTTTATTCCTTCTTGCTGTCCTTCTTTTATTGGCGGGACAATCCAGTGTAGCACTAAGTGTACTATGTCTCTTTTATTTACCTCTGATGATCATGGCGGCGAATATACTACATCGTCCATACACAACATATACTTATAGCATAGCTGACTATGATATCTAATGCTATTAATGTTGAATAAAATAGGAAGGCAGACTGTCGAGCCATTACTACAGACAGCAAGCAAAATAACGCACCACTTTATGATATACTGTATGTATGTAGAAAGTGCTTGTTAGTAAACTAAAAGCGGAAGGAAGGAGACGAAATCCATGCAGGCGAGTCACACAGGCACACGCCAAGAGAAGAGCGACACACACCGTGCGCGCGTGCAAAAATAAGAGACGATTCTTCACTTATGCAACTGGTTCTGCCAAGGCCCGACAATTAACACAACTCATGGTAAGACTGTGGTCTATGAATCATGTATGGACTCGAGCTGACCTAATCTCGGTAAAAAGGACTTTCTATTCGGACGGAAGAAGACGCCAGCCGAGATGCTGCGTCAGCATCAACGGGCCATCACAAAAGCTCAGCGTGAACTCGACCGTGAGCGAGAGCGTCTCGAAAGACAAGAAAAGAAACTCATCGCCGACATTAAAAAGTCGGCTAAAGCCAACCAAATGGTAAGCAAGTGAAAGCACCGGCGTTCGCTATTGATTTGTTTTCACTTACTGTATTCCACTATGGTATTACTCTTTCTACTACTATCAGAGTGCTTGCAAAGTCATGGCAAAAGACCTTGTCCGCACACGACGATATATCCAAAAGTTTTACCAGATGAAGACACAACTCCAGGCGGTTGGTTTGCGCATCCAGGTAAAGAAGAAGAGAAAGAATATAAAAGAGTGAACATAGCAAGTAACAAGTGATGATATTAACGTGAATACAGACGCTGAGGTCAAATCAACAAATGGCCGATGCGATGCGTGGGGCTACCAAGGCCATGGGATCCATGAACAGGCAAATGAACCTACCCAAGATCCAACAGATCATGATGGAGTTCGAAAAGGAGAGCGAGATTATGGATATGAAAGAAGAAATGATGGGTGATGCCATCGATGACGTCGTCGAAGAAGAAGACGATGAAGTTGAGAGTGATGAAATCGTCAATAAGGTCCTGGATGACATTGGCATCAGCCTCAACCAGGAGGTAAGCAAAACCGGAACACAGCGTTCTACTGGGTGGATCCTCATCATCTTTATCTTTTGTTTTCCAACACCAAAAATTTACTAGCTTGTGGAAGCGCCAACGGGTATTAAACAGCCCGCTGCTGCACCTGTCGCTGCAGAGCGGATCCCTCAAGCAGAAGGACTCTCAGCAGATGATGCAGCGTTACAGGCTAGATTGGATAACCTACGCCGTGAATAAATAAATATCTACATCTTAAACCCAAAAATACGAGATGCATTGTTGTAACCAAGCAGTGTGCTGTGATAGACTAGCAACGGTACAAGCGTTTCACAATTCATGATGTATATAGTGCACATACTGTATACCACTGTACCTATTTGAATCTGTTTGATGGTAGATGTGCTACGTTGAGAACAAAAGTAATAGCCATATTTGTACGGGGAAGAGCGGGAGAGACGCTGAATAAAGCGTCCGACCGACTTTCTTCCCTGTTTCGTTCGAATGGCAACAGCATCAGAACGCGCAACTTTAGAATGTCGGCAAGACAGACTGTGCCTGAATATTACGACCGTCGATTACAACCGGCGTGATCCTGTCTTTTGGATTGAGGCCATGGTAACGAAGGCTTTTGAAGAAAAGGAAAAACGAAAGAAGAGCTCACTTTGCTTCTTGGATCCGTCCGTCGCTTAGAGCGCTTTGCTAAAGTACCGACATAAACAACGACGGGTACCACGGTACTACAGTGAACTCGTCAAGCTGCACGACCACTTGTTAGCCACCCTCGACGACTCATACATTCCTGCCATTCCACCATGTCCGATTCCGCGTTATGATAAGCAGGGAAACCTACTTGCGCGCTCTTGGTGGTTGCAACTCAGTACGACACGTGCCAAGGATGGTCATCTTTCTTCGGAGGAAGGACCTGAGGCTATGATCCAACGTTGGCTTGATAGGGTGGCCAGTCATCCACGCGCACAAGAGAGCGAGGCTCTGCGTGAGTTT
This sequence comes from Syncephalastrum racemosum, assembly GCA_002105135.1. Classification (NCBI taxonomy): domain Eukaryota; kingdom Fungi; phylum Mucoromycota; class Mucoromycetes; order Mucorales; family Syncephalastraceae; genus Syncephalastrum; species Syncephalastrum racemosum. Next base: position 486,207 of record MCGN01000009.1, on the reverse strand, counting down.
ATTGAAAGTGACACCGGTGTAAGTTCGCGGTTGAGTCAGAAAAAAGAAAGAAGGAGGGACAAACATTGTGCGGTTATGGTCCGCCCGCTAAATCACAGGAAAAAAAAATAGTTTCGGCCATCAAGGACCCGCAAACAAAAGCACAAGTCCGCTGCAGGCATCCAGAAACACGAGCTCGATGAAGACTTTTGGCAGCTGCGTGATCAGATCGACCATACCCACCGCTACCTGCAGCGTATCACAGTGCCTGTGCATACCAATCATCCATGGTCTGACATGGCATCCGCTTGGGTCTCGTATGGCGGTATGGAGCGTCATCCTGGCTTGTTCATGTAGGCAAAATCCTTCTCCACAAGAACTAGCGTCGCACTCACTATCATTTTAGAGTCCATAAATACATGGCCAAAAGCTGTCATATGATCGATGACATTGAAAAATTACAGGTAAGATTGAAACAAGACAAGGACCGTTATCAGATCAATGGATAATGAATCATTTCAAAAAGGATGTAGCGGCGCGGGAAACTTTGGCTCTAGAAATCGAGTATCAGACCCGCAATGCGGAAACAGCACAGGTAAGAAAAATTAAAAGCAGAAAATAAAAAAGAAAATAGAGCAAAAAAGAAGCACAGCTACAGAATCGCTTACTGAGATCTTTCAAGGATATCATGGCACAACGTCTGGATGCCCTGGTAGACTACTTTGCCGCTCGAAAACGGACCGAATCTCGCCTTCGTCATGTAGAGCGGCTAAGGGCGTCTTCTAATATTGATCGATCCCAAGCAAGTGATGCCATTGCTGATCTTGACTATGTAAGCAACTTCTCAAAGGATTTGATTGGATATTGACACGCAAGCAAGTCGAGGAAAACAGAGCAGCAGACGCTGGAGCGCTATGAAAGGATTGACAGCCATTATGAAGCTGACCTTGATCAGCGGTACAAGGTGGATATGGCAAAAGATCTTAATTCCGCGATAAGAGACTATGCAAGAAGTCAGTTACTTTTTGAAAAACAAAAGCTCGAGGTTTGGGAGAATACTCTTGCCAACATTCGACAACAAGCTTGATAAAAAATACCCCTCCCCCCTTCCACCAGCCAATTTTTTATATGATACATAACATATTGTACATACTGTGGTGTGCTATACATATATGAATCAATCTATCGCGGAGGCAGTGGCCGCACAAATGTCATTGGATCGGAGGAACGGCGAACTCCATCCTCCCTGTCGTGTGCACCCGAACGAAAGAATTCCGGTCCTCTGAGCACAGAATTTGTATTTCTTTGTCCCTGGACAGCTCACTTTTCTTGTTCTCTTTTCTTTTTCATCGCTTGAAACAAGAACCCCATGGCACAATCTTCGCCACCTGCCCTACTCGATTCGCTCGACATTGTCTTTCTGGGCACCATTGGTTTGGGTACCATTGCCTGGTTCGCCCGACGTCAGATTGCCGAGCGTCTCTGGGGCTCCAAGTCAAACTCCTCTGACAAGAGCTCCCAACAGAATGGTCAGCCTCAGGCTCCCAAACGCGAACGTAACTTCGTCAAGATTATGGAACAACAGGTTAGTGTGGGCGGTTGCTATGCGATGAGGGAATGGAATAAGGATATAGTCACTGACATGCTTTGCGTTTTTTTTTTTCTTCGGAATGTCATCAGGGTCGCAAAGTCATCTTCTTCTATGGCTCGCAAACTGGTACCGCCGAAGACTACGCTGCGCGTCTCGCCAAGGAGTGCCAGACTCGATTTGGTGTGAGCTGCATGACCGCGGATATTGAGCTCTACGACTTGTCTTACCTTGATACTGTGCCCGAGGATTGCCTCGTCTTCTTTGTGATGGCTACGTACGGCGAAGGTGAGCCCACCGACAACGCCGTCGAGTTTTGGGACCTGTTGACCGAGGAATCGCCCGAGTTCTCTGAGGGCAGCGAACTCGCCAACTTGCGTTATGTTGTGTTTGGCCTCGGTAACAAGACCTATGAGCACTTTAACGAGGTCGGCCGCAAGGTGGACAAATGCCTCGCTCAATTGGGTGCACGCCGCATTGGTGAACGCGGTGAGGGCGATGATGACGGCTCGCTCGAGGAGGACTTTTTGGCCTGGCAGGAGAACATGTGGCCCGAGTTCTGCGAGGCATTGGGTGTGGATGAGTCCAATGCCCAGTCTGGTCCCCGTCAGGCTACATTTGGCGTCGAGGAACTCCCGGATGTCTCGGACGCGTATCTCGGTGAACTGGCTGAAAAGGTCCAGGAAGGCACCAAACTCGTCTATGATGCCAAACGCCCGTACAACGCTCCGCTCACCACCCGCGACCTGTTCAACGGTGGAGACCGCCACTGCCTCCATATTGATATCGACGTGTCCGACTCCAACCTGAGCTACCAAACCGGCGACCATGTTGCCATCTGGCCCACCAACAGCGAGGACGAGGTTAACCGTCTCGCATCTATTCTTGGTCTGGCTGATAAGCTCGACGTACCCGTCATGGTCAAGGCCGTCGATTCGACCGCCTCCAAGCAGTACCCGTTCCCTGTGCCTGCCACCTACCGTGCAATCTTTAGACACTATCTCGATATCTGCGCCGCCGCGTCGCGTCAGTCGCTCATGACTCTGGTCGAGTATGCGCCCACGGAGCAGTCCAAGGAAGCCCTGCGCACGCTCGCCAAGGACAAGGATGAGTATCGCCTCAAGGTTGGCGAGGCTATGCGCAACATGGGTGAGGTGCTCGAGCTTGTTGCCGGTTCTGAGGCTCGCCCAGGGTTCTTCTCCTCTGTACCTTTCGACGTTATCGTCGAGAGCGTATCGCGTCTGCAACCTCGCTACTACTCGATCTCGTCTTCGGCCAAGGAAAGCCCGAAAAAGATCGCGGCCACGGCGGTCACCCTGTCTTACAACCCCGATCCCACTCCAGAGCGCACCGTGTATGGCGTCAACACCAACTACCTGTGGCAGATCCACGCCGCCACGCACAAGGTGGAGGATGGCCGCGTGTACCCAGCTTACGACCTCGCGGGCCCACGTGCAGCGCTGCAGGGCGTCAAGGTGCCCGTGCACGTGCGCCGTTCTCAGTTCAAGCTCCCGCGCAACCCGAACGTGCCAGTCATCATGGTCGGCCCCGGCACCGGAGTCGCACCTTTCCGTGGCTTTGTTCGCGAGCGTGCCCTGCAAAAGAAGGATGGCAAGCCGATCGGACCCACTATTCTCTTTTATGGTTGCCGCCACTCCCAGCAGGATTTTCTTTATGCCGATGAATGGCCCGAGCTTTTTGCCACCCTCGGCGAACCCTCTCGCATCATCACCGCATTCTCCCGCGAAACTGATCACAAGGTCTATGTTCAGCATCGACTGCAGGAAAATGGTCAAGAAATGTGGGAACTCCTCCAAAAGGGTGCCTACGTTTACGTGTGCGGTGATGCCCGCAATATGGCGCGCGACGTGAACCAGACCTTTATCAATTTTGCTATCGAATACGGGCAGATGACTGAAGAAAAGGCGCACGATTTTGTCAAGAACCTCCGAAACACCGGTCGTTACCAGGAGGATGTCTGGAGCTAAGCTGCCCTTCCTCATCCCTCGAGAAACAAAGAGATCAAAAATATAGTACAACTTAATGCTCGCCACCTACAAAACCGATTTACATAGATGCTCCACTACGATACACTAGATCCGACCCGCATACACACATATACTCACCATCCCCTCTTTCTCAATTGCTCTCTATAACTATTTTCTATCCCCATTCTCCTCCGCCATAGTACTTTTGTTTTCTTTTTTTTTGCAAAGTATTTTTTCAATATTATATTTTGGGCATTCTCCCTTTTATTTTATTTCGCAATATCGGGTGACGCCGCAAGTGTACCCGCGCTCGTGGTGGCGGCGGTGGTGGTGTCCGCCGCGTTTGTAGGAGTCGTCGTCATGATATTAGCATGATGATGATGGGCTGGTGATGCTGGTGTCGCGGTATTACTATTACTTGTGCTGCTGCTCGTACTATTGCTGCTCGGGACGGTGACAGTCGCGAGCAAGTCGTTGGACGCTGACTGCAACTGTATTGATACCGGGGCAACCGGAGCCGAGTCAGTGTTGGTTAGGTTGGTATTCGTGCCGGTACTGGGACCAGCAAAACCACTACCATTACCACCAGCTCCGCCGCCATTTTCATTGCCTTCATCTTTGTTACCCACGCCGCTCACCAGGGCCATGTTACTGCCTGCTGAAAGATTACTGGTGTTATAAAGGCGGTCAGGGTTATACTTCACTTGGAGCTCCTGGAGCAGTGCGTGATTCGCGGGCTTGCGAAATTCGCGCATAAACTCGGTCCATTCACCGGTGTTGAAGTTGTGAAGAAGCTTACGACCCGAGACCTGTCTGCTGAGCAGCAAAAACCCGCGCCCAACGATGGCGGAAATCTGCGAAATGCGCTCGCCAATGGTCAGACGACGGCGTATGGCCTCCCAGTTGGTATTGACAAGGACGCGCTCAACATCGGACCGGCACTGCACGAGGACGGGGCGTGGATCGGCCGTGGGCTCGCGCTTCTGCTTCTCTTGCCGCTCCGCCTCAAGGTCCTTGTATGCGAGGAAAAGTTGGAAATATTCATAGTTAAAGTAAACGCCAGCGTTCTTGGGTGCAAAGTCGCAGTCGTAGTGGGCTGGGAGGTTGGCCATGGTGGCGAAGCGATGCAACGGCGATAACAGACCCGATTTGGTGCTCCGTTCTCGGCCCTGAATGATCAGCTTAACGTCGTCGTCGACCATGCTGGCTTGGTGCATCAGATCCGGATCCGGTACGTTGCGTAAATCATTGATAATTTCCTGTCCTATCACAAAAATAAAAATTCACACTGAAATGAGTCTCCAAGACCAATATCCAAAGTGTTTTATATGCGGTAGGTGGTGGTGATGCGTATCATCATAGAAAAATAGAAACGTACGGCGCATGTCGTAGTCTTTGTCGCGTGGGCTCGCCTTTTTCGGACGTTTGGCTGCTGTTGTGATCGGGCTCTTGCGTTTCACACCGGTCGACGGACCGGCCTCGGCCAACGACCGCATGGGTGCTTGCGTGGTTGGCGTCGTTGAGCTGGGGGCCACCATATTCGGTGCAACCGAAGCTAATGCCGCTTGGATGAGTTGAGCCGAGGAATTCTGTGTATCCGAAAACAACTGAAAGGCGGCAGATGCAGCAGCAGTATGACTGTCGCTGTTTACATTGTGAATCATCGCATTTTCAGAGGGTGAGGTCAAGGAGGACGATGGCGGGTTATGACTGGTTGCTGTGCTCAGCATGGGTGGTGGCTCCTGTTGGGCGCCGGCGATGTTGACGCTGTAGAGTTGCTGCTCCTGGCGAAACATTATTTTGGGCATGTGCGGAAGTTTGAGGAACATGACGCTCTCGCCCAGCGCATGGCACAACGCAAAGAACATGGCCGCAGTTTGTAGCGGTTGTTGCTGCGTTCGGATATCTTTAACACATTGATAGAAACGAAGGATGCGATCGTCGCTCAAAATATCAGCTAATGTTGGTGACACATGGATGCATTCGTCCGGAGCTGGTAATTGCTGCCCTTGTTCCTGCGGCTGGTCTGTCCGTCCTGACGGCGGCTGTGATGGGGTAGAGCTCTGCCGCCTGTTCTCGGCTTGTGATGCGATGGTGGGAGCATTTGCGAACGTGGTCATGTTTCCAGGATTATCTCGCACGTTGTTTGATTGGGTATCAGCTGTATTCATGTTTGCGAAAGAGCAGGAAAAGAAGAGAAAGCGAGGGCAAATGAAAAGAGAGGAGGTGTGACAAGTAAGACGAGCTCAGCCAGCGGGAGAGTGCTTAAGGGATTGCAAAAGATTGGATGAGTGCGAGCCGTCGTTTGCCAGTGTCCGGCAGACGTGCGAGAAACAGGAAGGAGGAAGAAAAGATACGCGCAATCCGACCCCGCGCGTGCGCCCTCATCCCCGAAACATTTCGTGCTTTCTTGCCCCGATCCGTCGCCCGAGTTGGACATCGCAAGTCAGCCCAACCTGCAAAACAAAAGAAAAGTCCGCGTCCTTCGCTTTTTCTTTGTTTCTTCTTTATCTCGTTGGCAATGATGTTTTTTTCAAGAAAAGCAGAAGTACATGCATGTACCAGTTAGTTTCAGCAGATGATGCCATATTATCCCACCGTGGAGAACATAAACCTGCACGATTCATTGCGAATCTCCTGGTGCCAAATTTGCAAATATTTACGTCTTCAAGAATGTAGCAGACCTACGAAGTAAGCTTCTCACATGACCGCGTCAGCACCCTCTTCGTGGACGCATCGTTACCCGTGTAAAAAAAAACAGACTTTATCTGTATTGGTCTAGGGTATAGAAATATTAAAATACGCTCCTCTTTTTGGAGGAGATGTATTATAGACGGAGCGGCGGTGGTGATGTCTAAATTCAATTGTGTCGTTTATTATCTCTCGAGTTGAGTAAAGAAATTACTCTCTACCTATCATCTCGTCAGCTTTAGCGAGTTGAGTTTGAGTAAAAACCGACATCCACTTCTAGAATAATCTGCTTACATACCCATAAATACGATTCATGGTATCACTTTTAATTGCGGCCAGAAGATCCCTACTTCACGTCCAGGCGCTTTAACAAAACATAGTATAATGTGGTAAAAGAGGTTGTTGTTCTATCGTTAAGATATTAGATGCGCATGCATAGAGGCTCGATGTCTGTACTATGGCATCAGGACGCACTGCAATACCTCTATAAGATTTTTACATATACGCAGTCGCTATCGTCGCTTAAAGGATGAATACTATGACTCCGCTTTTTACCAACAAGACACAACATGAGACACGCAAAATAAAAAGGCGAGTTCCTGATAAAATGGATCATTACTTATTGTTCGTCCTTTCGTCCGAAAGATACTGCCAGGATATCCTAAAGCATTTACCATAGTAGCGGATGAAACAGTATAATAGTGCGCGGGTCGGAACATTTCGGCATATACACGTATAAAGGCAAGTATGCAATCTCTGACCGCAAAGGTTAAGTGTCAAAGCTGACACATGTATACCTTCGTATATAATTGCCAATCAACAAAGGTACATTTTTTGTAAAGCGACCACTTCAACACCAAGTACTGTACGCAGCCATACGATGCGTCATCCATGCTCTTGACGGAGGATCAGAGTATCTTCGTTATCTTGACGCACTTTGGACCGACAAGGCGGCATTGTCATTTGGTTCAGGTCCATTTACAGCGCCTTAAGACATAGGGTTTCTGATTAATGGATTTTTTTGTTCGGCGCGTCTCGCTTACTGGTTTGAAAGGTCTTTAGTGCGTGGTATTCATTTCTCGATGGTATAAAACGATTCATGCACATTTGTGTCACGTTATCCTTCAATCCACGTACAGCATACTATTCCATGTTGTACCCAGCAGGCTCTGCGAGGGTACACTCATAAGCGTCGCTATCAACCTTGTTCCACGATGTTCTTGAGCTGCGGTGGTATTATGTAATGTGGGCCTTATTATCCATCCCCTCTCGCTTAATGCATACCACCTCCTATCCTTACTCACTTGTGTTATGCGAATTATTACTTTACGTTTGCTAGAAGTCAGGAGAGATGTCAACGATATATAATGAATGAAAAAAGTCATGTAAAAGAATACGAGAAAGACCGAAAATGAAAATAGCCCGAGTTTCAGGCAAAGTTCGCTTGGCCAATTGAGCATTTGCTGCTTTTGCGAGCTCGCTTTGTCATATTTAAATCTCCGCAGAGCGCTTACGACCCAAAAATATGATTGGATAAGAGTGAATTCACATCGACGGAACCCCACAACAGAAAGGGTATATTTTTTGCGTGTGATTTATATGGCGTGCCCCCAAAAAAAGCCAGGAGAAACATATAAAAAGGCTCATCTCTTTTGCTTCTTTAGTCATCTTTTAACACCCCCAACTCTTCGTTATGACCAAGAACGTCCTCACCACCTCCAACGGCAACCCCGTCGAAAACAACCAGACTTCCCAGACTGCTGGCTACTGGGGTCCAGTGTACGTTGACACATCAGAAAGAGCGCACTGGCCGCCGTCCCTTAAAGAGAAAATTTCTCACGCAGACTTCTTTCTCTCTTCTTTTTAGCTTGCTTCAGGACTTCCACCTTATTGACAAGCTCGCTCACTTTGATCGCGAGCGTATCCCTGAGCGTGTTGTCCACGCCAAGGGCGCTGGTGCCCACGGTGTTTTCGGTATGTAATTTCTGGTTTCCTCAGAGAAAAAAATATGTCAGCAGAATTTCCTCAATTGACACATCTATTTCATTTTGCAGAGGTGACGCACGACATTTCGCACCTTACCAAGGCCAAGTTCCTGAGCGAGGTCGGTAAGAAGACCCCCGTCTTCCTGCGTTTCTCGACCGTCGGTGGTGAGAAGGGTAGCGCTGACACTGCCCGTGATCCCCGTGGCTTCGCTGTCAAGTTCTACACTGAGGAGGGCAACTGGGACATGGTTGGCAACAACACTCCCGTCTTTTTCATCCGTGATCCCAGCAAGTTCCCTGACTTCATCCACACCCAGAAGCGCAACCCCCAGACCAATTGCCCCGACCCTGGTAAGCTACAGCAAGACGTGAACCTAGTCCTTGATAGGCTCATCATGACCGAATTTAGATATGTTCTGGGACTTCTTGTCGCTTGTGCCTGAGTCTATCCACCAGGTCAGCATCCTGTTCTCCAACCGCGGTACCCCCGATGGTTACCGTTACATGAACGGCTACTCGTCGCACACCCTCAAGCTTGTCGACCACAACGGCAACTTCAAGTACGTCAAATGGCACTTCAAGACCGATCAGGGCATCAAGAACCTGAAGGCTGACAAGGCTGCCGAGATCGCTGGTCAGAACCCTGACTACGCCACTGCTGATCTCTTCAACGCTATTGAGCGTGGCGAGTACCCCTCGTGGTCCGTCTACGTCCAGATCATGGAGCCCGAGGACGCCAAGAAGTATCGCTTCAACCCGTTCGACGTGACCAAGGTTTGGTCGCATAAGGTAAAGCTTTGTTCCTTTGTGCATGCAACGTGCTTTTTTATGTGTGTGGGAGAATATTTCGCGTTCTCATCACATGCCGCCTTTCTTCATGTAGGACTATCCCCTCCACCCTGTGGGTAAGATGACCCTGAACCGTAACCCCGAGAACTACTTTGCCGAGACTGAGCAGTCGGCCTTCTCGCCCGCTCATCTTGTCCCCGGTATCGACATCTCGCCCGATCGTATGCTTCAGGGCCGTCTCTTCTCCTACCCCGACACCCACCGCCACCGTCTTGGCCCCAACTACACCCAGATTCCCATCAACCAGCCCAAGTGCCGTGTCGCCAACCACCAGCGCGACGGTTTCATGGCTGGTACGACAGAAAAGAATCTCACCCCACAAAAAAGTTAAGATTCACTCATGCAAATTTTATATTTTATAGTCAACGGCAACGGCGGTTCCGCCCCCAACTACGAGCCCAACTCGTTCGGTGGTCCCTACCAGAACAATGTGGCTGCCACCACGTTCTCTGCTGAGGAGATTTCTGGCTTGACTGGTCGCTTCACCTACGAACTCACGGACGATGACTTTGTCCAGGCCGGTGACCTTTACCGCCTCTTGTCCGCCGAGGAGAAGACCGACCTTGTCAACAACATTGCTGGTCATCTCAAGAACGCCAAGAAGCACATCCGCGAGCGCCAGATCGCTCACTTCAAGCGTGCCGACGCCGAGTACGGTCAGCGCATCGAGGAGGCCATCACCGCTCAGCTCCCCAAGGCTTAAGCAATATAATAATAATAGCTGGACTATATCCTTTATTTGTTATGCTCAAATCCAGTTGACTGCACACAATCATATACTGTGACCATCGTGTACATGCTGTTCATACGGAACTCTGAGAAAATAGGAAGTACGACAGAAAGTGGGATGGGGGGAAGGGATGGGTATGTGTGTGCGAAGGTGATTAATGACCCTCCGCGGACTTTTGCTCCTTGGGCTTCTCGGAGACTGCTGTCGCTTGAACCTCTTTCTCGGTGTCACTAGGGACTACCAAAACGGCGCGATACCGGGCCGTGCCCTCATGCATGCGGTGATACGCTTTCTCAACGCCTTCGACGGTCTATATGGAACGTGTGAGTATGGCTGAAAATAAGGTATATTTGCATACTCACCATAGGGTATTCCTCGATCTGAGCGCGAATATTATGGCGAGCAGCAAAGTCAAGCATGAGAGTATTGATCTTGCGACCGCCAAGAATAGCGCCAGTGAAGTTCTTTTGATCCAGCAGGAAAGGTAGCACTTTGGCGAACTTGATTTCGTTCGGGGAATACCCACCAAGCGGAAGTTACCATTTCTGCGAAAGTCTGTGTATCAGCGAATTGAAAGGGGTATCATGACACCTCCAAACAAGAACAAGAATGATACGTACGGTTTCAACAAGTCGAGATAAACATCGTAGTCAATGTCAACGCTGACAGTGCTGATAATCACGTCGAACTTCTCTGCCTTCTCAATGAATTCAGGAGTGAATTCAGACGACACCAAAAAGTCATGTGCGCCGAATTTGCGCGCCTCGGCTTCTTTGTTGCGACTGGTCGAGATGGCGGTCACGTGGCAACCCCAAGCGCGAGCAAACTGCAAGCCCAAGTGACCGAGACCACCGATACCGACAATAGCGATACGGTCGGTAGGTCGTACATTGCCCTGATAGATGGCCGAAAACATGGTCGAGCCGGCGCACATGAGAGGCCCGGCGTGCTTTGCCTCGATGCCCTTGGGGATAGGGTAAACAAAGCTAAAAATATTCGGGTCAGCAAAATAAAGCTAGACCAGCAAAGTGAGTGATTTACCGTGCATCGCAAATTGCGCCATAAGCATAACCGTTGTTTCGACCCTCAGGAAACATGCTGCGCTTGCGGCACATGATGTCGTTGCCCGAGTAGCACTCCATGCAGCTCAAACAGGATGACTTCATGTAGGCATAGCTAAAAAAAAAGATATCCGTGTCACCAGCAACCCATAAGACGAGAGCGTTCTTCTGTCCTTACCCCACAAGGTCACCCTTGCTAACATTGGTGACACGAGTACCAACGTCTACTATTTCCCCCACAGCCTCGTGACCCAGAATACGGCCCTCTTCGCCAGCAAAAAGACAGTCCGTATGGCAGACGCCGCATGCCTTGACCTTGACGTACACTTGATACTCGTCAAGCGCAGGCTCCTGATGGCTGACCTTCTCGAACTTGCCCTCCTCTTTACTATGTGTTGAGAAAAGAAGAGCCGATCAGTAATGTCGAATGTGACAGCAGGATGATGACGAGTCTTTGAAACACATACGTGGTAGCAAAACGCTCGATCGTATAACCTTGAGTGGCGACCATAATATGAAAAGTATGAAGGAATACAATAAATTCCAGATGTGAATGAGGCTTAAACAAAAAAGAATTTGAAGTCGTATTTATACTCGCGAGCCGCTGGATGCATAAGCTTTGGTGGCATAGGACGTCAGCAACTCAGAAGGGTATCGATTGACATGCCCTGCTCCCAAATAACTCAAAATGGCAATCAATTGACGTGCCGTATTTTTGGGAAACCACGGACGTATACATACCCAGCCTCTGGTCATTCAGTAACCCCGAAGCGCGCAGTCGTACGAGCGCGTATGTGGCACCGATTATAAGGATCGGCAAAGTTTGCGTAACCTCCGATTACCAATGTAGAAAGCTACAAACAGGTTTCAGGGTGACACTTAACCACCATCTGGCCCACTTCCTCCTGCTGCTGTCTATTTTGGACGGCCTTAGATCACAGTGCATTGTATCTTTCACCTGCTGAGCCCCAGTGCTCCAGGCTTGAAGTTGTGCAACGCTGCCTCTACCCCTCTCCCCTCAGCTCCACAACCTTATTTCTGCCATTTTCGAGAGCTTGTCATCGATATGAATTATGTTGCAGGCTCATTAATTTACATGACGGTAACGGGGAACGATGTGGGCTGAAAGCCTCCATAATATGTGCTAACAATCATCATTATCATATTCTCAGATTCAAACCTAATAACAGTATACCTAGTCGAAAGACGAAGCGCGAATAGTACATTAAAGAGCACGATCTATTGTATACCATTTGCACCCAGTTACAACCGGCACGTGGAAGCGCAGGCCCTATGTGCCACCATGCTTTTTGGTGACCCAGGCTACCCCGTATGGCGTTATCGAAGATACGGTAGGTTTCCAAACTATAACCATATCCCATTTTATTTCATTCGTGCTGGAGACACAGTTTATGTGCGACACAGGTCATCGTATACTTTTTTTCACAATTCAAACCATAATAATGAAGAGTTAACAACGGGAATCGCTATATGATATATCGTCCAGTTGTCAGCCAAGGCGATGAACGCTTTACAATTCTCTGACGCAAAAGGAATTCGCGGGGTCGAGGACTTATACAGATGAAGCCAACATATTATAAAATATGCCTGAACCTGTGCATCTTCCTCGAGTTCCCTTCTTATGGATTCCTCCTCGCATATCATACTTTCGCGGAGCGCTATTAAGCGTACTTAATATGTCATGCTCGTTAGATGGCGTGACGAGTATATGCGCGCATCAAGTTGCCAGCACAGTTTTAGATCGTATCACCCTCGAGTGTATGTTATTAATATGGTACATAGTACGTATTAAATGAAAGTTATGCACCGTTCAAGCACAGAGGCAAATATATAGCTTATTTTACGGTCGAATTACGTGTAGGTAAATTACAGCCAGCATAAACATGCACGGGCTATGTGCAGTGCGTTATATACACATACATGTTCTCTCTCCACCGATATACGTATTTTTTTCAGCCAGCACATATCTGTTACGTCTTTCGTCTATTCTGTGTGTTCCAAACACGTCTTTTGCTCATGGTTTCACAGAAAGCAGCAGATCACCGTAAGATCTGTGTAATGTTCATTGCTGTTATATTAACCTTCCTCAATCAGTTGGAACCGAGCACTGTGGAGCCACAGCTGGGCTATAACGCAATGCCTGCGGACAAAGCGACTGGGACCGATCCAGGGGCGCTTTTTTAGCGTTTGCGTCTTAAGGGACAAAGAATAAGGAACGCGATGACTGTCACCTGTTTCCTCATGGTATACAGACTGACGGCGCAGCGAATTAGACGCACAGACGCGGCTCTTATGGCGGCTTTCATGGAAGGACAAATGAAGTAGACATACCCCCAAGTTTATTCGGGAATTGCATCAACTGCTCTAATGTCAGATACTGTCCTATACCGAGGACGGAATGGATCACTTTGATTAATAAGTCATGCACGCGCATAGCCGCGGCTTTTCAAAGAAGGAAGGGATCTTCAAAATAGAGTTGCAACATTCGTCTCCTGTAAAGCCTCCTATTGGAAAGCATACTGTACGTACTGCAGAAAGCAAAAGTTTGTGAACATGTGCAAATTGGTCGACTGTGACAAGAGACAAAAGAGGCTCTTTTATTCCTTGACATATTGCGTTGTGCTTGTCAAGGTATTCTGAAAAGAAGTGACCTTGTTCCCTTGCCGAGATTGGCCTACGGTGGTACTCGAAACCGAGGTGGACGGGCCAGATTGCTGCTGCTTTTGCTTTTGACCGTTTGCAACACCAAGCAAGGATTTGAGTGTAGCTGAAGGTTCGGCCGCTTCATTGGGCGGCGATGGAGGGGGTATGATCTTATTCTTCCCAGATGACTGCTTTCTACTGTTCTTGTTTTTGGATCCTTTATTCCGCTCAGTACCGCTGCCACCACCTTTTCGACTCTGCATCTCCTTGCGTAGTATAGGGAGGACTTGTTTGAGTTTGCTATAATACAAGTAAGTACATGGAGCTCCCCGATTCCATCAATGGGCGTACCTAACAAAAGGGACAACCATGTAGTAACGCCCTGACGGTTTAACGCCGGGCTTAACGCCGGGAAGGTCTTCCAATTTGAACCATTCGATTTGCTACAAATGCCATGTTAACCGTCGACTCTGATCAAAGCCCTCCCTCCTCAGATTTCCTCCCCGCGCTCTTCCCCCCTTTCCCATTCCTTTTCTTGTTGTATTTTACTTACACTAATTTCTTTGCGTGTCCGTGGTTCGAAATGTGTTGTCTCGGGTACGCCCATAATGATGTAGAGACGAATGGACTGTTCGCGCATGGTTCTTTCGAAATACGTATCGGTCATCAAGGGTGAGATATCATAGCCCGTCTCCTCAAGGACCTTGAAGAAAAAGTTCAGCAAATGTTGAGGTATGTAGCAAGTAGTGGTAGGTTACCTCTCGTACAGCACAATGAGCATATTCTTCTGACTGATTGATTTTACCCTTTGGAAAACCCCAGCCTGATTTGGAGCTCCAACCTTTAACGAGGAGACATTTGTCGAGTGTTTCATTCAGGATAATAGCGCCACAGACGGGTATACGGAAACGGTACTGCATAAAGTCAGCGTAGAGTCTATCGTGCTTGTGGGCCCATTGTTTCAATAACGGGCAATGCTTGAACAGTAAGAAAGAAAAGAAAAGGGGTTAAGGATGATAATGACTCTGATTTCTGATTCTGGTAGGACAGAATAACGCGCGTCAGCATAATCATAAAATACAAGGAAAAAGGATATTTTTTTCTGAGAAAGTCTTGAGCTGGAAGGAAGGTAAGTTTGGCTGAAGCAGTCGCACAAAGTCTTCATAGAACCAATGTGCTTGTTCTACTTGAAAAGCAATGCGTTCAAAGGATTGAAGCTCTTCGTCAACGACATTGATGATGAAACGACTACCAACGTATAAAAGATTAAGGATACATTCAACAAGTCGTATAGAAATAATAGTAAGAATAAAGAGTTGAATAAGTATACCTTGACAAGTCGTCTAGAATCTCCTCGAGAGAAGCAGTAGCGAGGACGCTTGAATGCATTGGTAAGTTAATGATAGGTATAAGAAGAAACAGCGCTTTGCCCCGCTCATTGCGGCCGACAATCCAGTGGCTGGACTCGAATCACCCAATCAGCTCATCAAACACGATCCATATCATTGTTTGCATCCGCACTTCTACTGCATATAACCACTCTTGACCATACTTGCCGGTGATGTCCATTGTAGCGATTCTCTACTAGTGGAAAAAAGTATGTTTTATACATATGTGGAAAGAGAACAGTATATGCTGCTCGCTGTTATTTCATGGTCGGAAACGAGACTCTTCTAATTCGACTTACACTTTGGATTTGTCATGCGCTCTTTGTTTCTTGAAGGACAGCCCTAGTACCGCCTGTTCTCATTCAAAGAAAACCATAAGATACTCAGCCTTCTCGGCCACAGCGAGCCAATCCTATCACTGTTCTTACGTTTCCTGGGATGACCACTGATATATGCTGTTAGGTAGCCTACTAGTTGAAGCAATGTCCTGTCCAACCGCTGTCCTTTCTATTTAATGGCCGTATCACTTACAATACTGTATGTATTATGCTACCTACCTCGCTCCAACTGGAGAATTCGTTCCTTTGACCATGCCATCCTATGTATTCCGCTCACTCTTCTCTAGAGTACATGTTGGCTTCCAATTACATCTGACCACCCAGTCCAGGGGTCCTTCTAATGTAACTCCACTTTTTCTTTAGTTGAACTAGATGTTTTCTTTCTTTTATTTTCTTTCGGTAACCCGCAACATCCACATGTTTTTAGGGGCATCATTCTCCACGGATGATGTGATAGTTTCTTTTGTGGACCCGAGCGCTGGGCTGTCGCAGCTCATGACTGATCCGCGTACCTGCGTGCGGTCATGGTACTGCATATGCAATGACATATATTGACACTGAACTTATTTATGTCATGAACCTTTGTGTCTTCCTGATATTTCCTTTGACATATCTACACAAGCGCTGAATATTGTCAAGACCGTTGTCTGTCTTGCCGTCTTACGGTCTACCAACGTACGATGAATGGCTCAATATCTTCTGGACGGCCGCTAGATGCAGGCAGGACGTTCCATCTGGATTGTCACCGCGCAAACGCACTTACAATTGCTACATCTTTTTTTATTAACGGTGTACATACGTATCACGATACCATGGGCTCGTCCACAGCTTGTGATCCTGCTGGTATCTTCGATTTTTTTTCCGGCCGTTCAACCTCAGCTGTGGTGGTCTTTCTTCCAATGCTCCATACTGCTTAAACAATGCATCCTAGAGACAAGGTTGGATGCATTCATTTTTCATAAACCGGCAAAATGTCGCTATGGGTAGTTTAAGAGACCCGGGGGGCGGGTTCTGAAGCAGTCATCTAACCTACCGCTCAACACAGGACAGCAACTAATCGTCAACGTGTCGTAAATTAATCTACTCGTATAATATTCATCGAGATTCGCTGGGAATACTTCATATGCATAGCATAGTTTATCTGCTAAAGCGATGAAATAAATGGTGGCGTCAAATCGAAAAAGAAAAGCATTCAAATACAATTTTCCCCAATTATGCTTGCTGGGTTTCTGGGAGAACCATTTCACCGGAACACGCGTGCAATTTCGCGGGCCCTTTCCTAATTGAATCTTTTCTCTTTACTGGCTCTTTTCCACGTATACGTCGTATACAGATACTTTGTTGTCATGAACTTTGAATTGGATCAGCTCAGTTACGGTCTGCTGGCCTCTATATTTGGTGCTGCGGCTCTCTTGTCAGTTCGCAATGCGCGTGGACCTGACATTCATCCTCTGCTTCTCAACACCCAATCGGACGTCTCGAAAGTGCGTTATCCTGGAAGCAGTGCAGTGTACCGTTCACGCATGTACCCCAATGGTTCCCCTTTACTCGCCACCTTGGACCGCTCCATTCGTACTCTGAATGACCTTTATCGTGCCGCCTTCGATAAGCACAAGACAGAGCCCTTCGTCGGTCAACTTGACAACTCTTCCTTCACGTGGGTACGTATTTGTACTCTATTTACCCCATTTTCCCGCCAGACTCCCTTCCATTTTCTAATATGACAGTTTTAACTCTTTCATAGTCCACCTATGGTATGTCTTGAAAATGCAGCACCCTGGGAACTGCACTGACCGTTCAAATAGAAACCATTGAAAAGCGAGCCAAGCAGCTTGTTTCAGGTCTCATCAAAGCATGCTCCGTTACGCCTTTGTCGCAGAACGAGGCTTCATTGGTCGGTATCTACGCCCACCGTTCGGCCGGTATGTCCACTCTTTGCTAATAATTTCAAGTTCTTGACATGTTCCTCTTTCTTTTTTTCGTGCTTGTGCTTTTGTGGTCACCAGACGTCCTTGCCACCGAAATAGGCTGTCATTTGGCCGGTCTGGTCACTGTCCCTGTTGCTGCGCAAGCAACCTTTTCTCATGTTGCCCATGTATTAAGCCAGTCCCAGCTCCAGGTGCTGGTCGTCGATGCTTCTCTTGCTGCTGGAGCTCTGCGTTTGATTAACGAGAGTCAGACCGCCGTCCGAGTCGTCGCCGTACTTGGGCCGTTGACCGATGCAATTCGCTCTGCAGCCGGTAGAGTGCAACTAGTTTCCTTGAGCGAACTCGAGGCTCAGGGCTCCCTCGAGGGTTTTGACCAGACTCAAATTGGTATGTCTTCATATCTTTCCCGTTGTTGGTGCTTATTGCTTTGAATAGAGCCTGACACATACGCTAGTGTCTACTATTCCGCGGGAAACGTGAGTATTGAAACAGGTCGGATTCCCTCTATATGGCTGACACGATAACGTTTAAGGGAAATAAGAGCTCAAACGGCGCCATTTTGACCCACAAGGTAATTCTCAGCAATACCCTTCGCCATATAATATTAAATGTAATTGAATAGAACCTGGTGGCTGTCGTTTGTAAGTCAATTCCGAAAGTGTGGACATGGTAATGACCGCTCCTTTAGCAAGTTACCTAGCCATCATGCCTCCTCAGCAGCGCATCACATCCAAGGACAGACTCATGTTTACCTATCCCATGGGTAAGCATATTCAACAATGGAGTGCCCAAGAGCATGTGTAACTTATCTATGAACCAGACAATGTTTACGGATACGCTCTCACTGCTATAATGAGCGCGGTGGGTGCTTCAGCGGCATACGGTGGCGAAGTGTCTGGCGACCGAAACTCGTCCAAGGTGGACGACATCCTGGCGGCCGCTGTCGCATGTAAACCCACCATCTTTTCGAGGTAAGATAAAAGCTAGAAGATAGGAACAAAAGCTCATTCTCTTCTATATAGCGGCGGTGCCTTTTTCGCGCAGACTAAGGAACTCATTGAAGCTCGCTACGGAAATTCATTCTTGTTCAAGCGCGGGCTTGATAAGAAGCAAGCTCATTTTGAGGAAGGCCGCCTTGTCAACGACAGCAAATACGATATGCTCGTCTTCCGTGATATCCGTCAAAAGTGCTTTGGTGGCAGTCTGAGATTGATACTTATTGAGAATGGTAAGTAATTCCTTGCAAGGATGCCTCTCCGGGAGATATTTTCACTTATACACGAAATCACAAAAGCAGACGACAGTTCGAACCAAGACGTCCCATTGGCAACCTTCTTCCGCGCTGTCATGGGCGTGCAGGTGCTCAAAACCTTCAATCGACCAGAGACAAGCTCGACAACCGCTGCGTCCATGTTCTACGACTACGCCGCCGACCCTGCTGCCACAGGTGCTCCATTGCCGTGCAATGAGATGAAACTGGAAGATGTTCCTGACCAGGGCTACACGAGCGAGGACTCGCCCAACCCGCGCGGTGAGCTATGGATCCGCGGAAACAACGTGTTTGCTGGTTACTGGAAGGATAGCGCTGCTACAGCTGAAGTGATGGATGCTGACGGTTGGTATATGACCTCCACCATTGCTGAAGTTCTGCCTAATGGGACGTTCAAATTGCTTGGCTCTAAATAAGTCTTTAAATAAGATGTACTGTGTATTTTATTATGATGCTTTTTCTCTTTGGCCGATATTATTCCTCTTTTGATTGTCCTGGGAAGATGAGCCGGACCCAATCTATTGAGCGACGTGCGAACGGATGCGCTTCCGTATTGAACACGTATTCGTCGAGTGAAATGACGTCAGGAGGACTGAACAACAAATAAAGATACTTGAACGTTTCTGCGAGCAAGAAGCTGGAAAAAAAAATTGAGTGGATCAACGCTCGGACCCTTTTTACTAGGTACCTTTCCATCTTGTCTATCCAATTGTTGGTGGCCGTTGTTCCGTTGGCATAGGCGTCAAGTTCCACGTCGCGAATGGCTGCATAGCCACTAGGGGTCTTGCACCACTTCTCAATTGACTGATATATTTCCCAGCCATACTCCTATACAGAACTGTATTAGCCAAGTCGCGAGATAAAGCATGTTTCCAGCTGTAATCTTACTCTGTACTTGGGATCGCCCGTGATACGGTAAAGGATGAAGATGCTTTCGAGGGTTTCTGCGTTGCAGGACGAAGATTAGCAACCCAAGACGTCAGCAAAACTTCGCGAGAGATTCGCCACTCTACTCGTCTCCTGGCTTCTTTCTTACCTGGTCGAAGCATATAACTCCTATCCACTGGATCAAGACCAAGGTACCGAGGTTTCCCCCGGATGTCAGGCAACGGACCTTCGAGTTGATACGGGGTCACAGGGCGACGGTACATATTCCGCGATGTACCTACAGGCACGGTTGCATTTGAGTCGTTCCACCACTCGCGGGATTTACTTCTGTCTTTCGCGTATGTAATGCGGTTGTAGGGTTCCACGTTGTACGGTACACGCCATGTCTCGGGACCGAGACCAGTGGATGATGAGCGATACATATAGACACATGTTTCAAGCAGACCTTCGGCAACGACCAGGTCATCCGGTCTATCGAGCAATTGGGCCCCGATTGCCAACATACCAGGAGCGAAACATGCCTATAATAAACAATGAGCAATCCATTTTTTGAAAAAATACGTTGTTTTGCTCTACCAAATGATCCATTTCTTCGCCTGGTTGCATGGTTTCTGTATCCAGCGGTGGCAAAAAGAGTAGTGGCGTATTAGGCAATTGATATAACATATGTCGCTTAACGTTGTCGATAGATTCAATATCTAGGGACACAGTTATTTAAGTCTAATATAAATAATATATATTGGTTGAGACGACATTACGGCATACTTACACATTTTGGCGTACTGCGGTATCATGCCCTCGGTCAGGATATATTGCTTTAAAAAATACTATGCAAAGAAAAATGAGCTACCCCGCTCTTACTCACAATGGGAAAAGAAGACGCCGTACCTCGTATGCACTGTCACCCATGGCGCCCAATGTGCACGTTGCTGTAGCATGTACGAGTCAACATTAAATACGGTTTTTGAATCACAGGGTCCCAACGTTCTCCCGTTATGTACTTACAGTCTAGGAACCGGCCGCCAGCCGCGGTGCTCATATGAGTTGGATAAAGCCCAGGGATAT
Organism: Syncephalastrum racemosum; assembly: GCA_002105135.1. Taxonomy (NCBI): domain Eukaryota; kingdom Fungi; phylum Mucoromycota; class Mucoromycetes; order Mucorales; family Syncephalastraceae; genus Syncephalastrum; species Syncephalastrum racemosum. The sequence goes on along the minus strand of MCGN01000009.1, from coordinate 465,795 downwards.
TCAAGCCGTGTTCATATCCCATACGGTCGAGTGCCTCCGTTATTGTCTGTGCCTATATTATACCTAACTCAAATGAGCAAGCTGGCTATGGCAATACGCGGATACTTGCCTTTGTCGCATAACGGGTGTCGCCGGTGTGGTGGCTTAACATGAAGAACTATGTGTGTTTAAATTGCATGTTCAGCTATCACATATTACTTTATGACTTGTGTCCCGTCAGCTGACTCACTAGATATCCTTAATATATCAGTTTGCAGCCCGTGTATGATGTCCCTTTTACTTCTTCACCTTCAAGTTGCACAGTTCCCACTTCAGCGAAAAGAGTTTTGTCGTCGAACGGCAGTGATCTAAAAAGACTAGTTTAAAAAAGACATATATACACATGATTACGTCCATATACCTGCTCTGGTCCCAAAAATGGGATGGATAGCCAGCAGCGTTATCAAATGCTGGCAGGAGCGCCTGTCCCAGTGCCTCAGCTTTACGCAAGAGGGCCTTGTGTCGGTGTCCTGAAAGTTCATAAGCACTAATAAGACCTGCCAGATGTCGTATTGTCGTTTCGAACACGGAAAGCCTCTCTTCTTTGGTATGGAAATCACGAGGTAAGTGAGACAGCGCTTCATTGAATTCGGCGTCGAGACCCATGATATGTAGTGTGGTGAGCGAATCAATCAGGGTGGCGCCCCATCCACCGAATTTGTTGATATATGTGTTGCTCACAGGTCTTAGTTCATCTTGTCCCATGGCATATTTCTCTATGTAAATGGGCGGTCAATGATATTGACACCTTGACTGATATGAAATCTGTGTAACTCACTATAGCCATGCCATGCATGCAGGAAGGATTGCTTTATATCTGCCCTGCGCTGTTCCATCTTTTCTGTCCATTTTACAGGCATAGCGTCGGGGAAAACGTATTGAATTCTGGGCAACTTTCGAATGTTATCCTTGCATTTTGGACTAGCGCTCTCACTCTTCGCATCAGCAATAGTAGTAATAGCAGAACTATCAGAATTGCTGCTGCGTGCCGTTCTCCAGTTGGAGTAGACATGGGCCAGAGCCAGCGTGGTTATCATGGCAGCGATAACAAATTGACACCGGTGGCGTACTGTGGCTGGCCATAGTGCGACCATGAGATAGGCAGGGATTGCGTCCTGAACGAAGGAAAAAAGGAAACGAAAAACAAGAAAGCAAGGGCTGTGACATCGTATCAATTGAGAGCTCTTGGCATTTTCTAATGGTTGTAACGCAAAAGTCTCTCTCAATCTCCGTCTCCCTTCCCCGCTGTCATAAATCTATACATTGTCAGAAACTCCACTTTGAACAATGCCCCCACGCGCCACGCAAATGAGTTGGGACGGAGCAGAATAGAGCAATGATGCTGGTACATGAAATATATTATCATGGGTGAGTGATATGAATAAAGCTGTTAACGACGCTTCTGCCGACGCTTTGATACTGGTGCTGGGATCAAGTATTCGAGTGTCGCGTTCTGCTTTGAATCCACGACTATCCTCTTTCGGAATTCGCCGATGGCCCCGAAAGAACTTTCACCTATCTTCCTGATCTGATCATGATCGAAGAAAGCGTAAAAGAGTTCTTCTTCCATATCTTTGGCTGAAGAAAGTGATCTTGCCTTTGCTCCGTTATCACTTTGCACTGAGTACAGATCGAATGTTCGCTTGCAAAAGATCTCATAAAGCGAGTACCATTTGAGCGTGATCGGATGATATTGATCGGCGCAGATACTGGGGCTGATCTCCCGTACGTATTGTGGATAGCCTGCCATCTTGAGGATAGTATTGGCCAACACGACAAATGGGATAGTAAGCAGAGGATGGAAGATGTCGGTTTTTCGTGGGGAATAAGGCCGCAGGGTATTTGATAATTGGCATAGAGCATCAATTTCTGGTTTCGTGCAGATTTCGAGGGGAGGCATGATGCGGGCGATGTTGTCTGGTGTTACGGGGCCATCAATATCCTCAGCTAACACCAACGTTTTCAAGCATTCTTTCAGCACGCTGATTCTGCATTGAGTCGTCTCCGATACTTGTTGATGTCGCTGTTGTTTCTGATGCCACATGATTCCGTCATCAATGCTCCCTGCTTCGTTAGCGGTGACCCTGTCGTCATAACTTCCATGCTGGTCTTTGTTGTCAGAATAATGTACGACACCGAAGCTATGTACAGAAGTTTTGCTTCCGCCATTCGATATTTCAACGAGGTTATCTTCTTGGTTATCCTGATATATGCATGTATAAATACTTATTCGTGATCCGCGCAAAGCTTAGGCTCACCTGTATCGATTTCAAAGACTTTTTACTTTTTCTATGTCGCGGAGCAGTGTGGACCGCAGATTCGGCCGGTCCTTTGGTTGCTCTCCTCGACTTATCTCTGCGTTTATGAGTTGGGTTACCGTCATCATCTTCGACACCTCGGGAAGGCAAGCGATCGTCCTTTTTTAGCAGGTTGGCACGATACGTCTGCTCTTCTGCATCGGGCGACAGGTGTAACTGGAGCAGGATAAGACAAAGAGAATCAAGGGATTGCTTGAAAATGTTGCCCTTACGCCATTGCTCCCCGCAACGAGCAGAAAGTTCTATAACGGCGACCTCTGCAGTGCGGACACGTCTGACGAGAGCCCGCTTATGCTCTGGTAAAGTCAGACCTTGAATGATTTGGTCCCATTCTTTCTGAAGGGGAGTAGTGCCTTTTTTTTTGTGAGTAAGGAACAATCGACGATAGATATGCAGGCAATGAACGGGCGAGAGGAAGTCTCTGTGAGCACGGCTAGATTGGATAAGCTCGAGAATGCGTTGGCGTTGGCCATCGAGCGGTCGTATGGAATGAGGAATTGGAGAAGGGGCGCGGATTTGCTGTTTGCGTGGTATGAATGCGAGAGGGCAGAATGGTACTGCTGCTGCTGTTGCTGTTGCTGTTGCAGTAGTTGTTGTTACTGGTATCGGTAGCTCGGTGGATGTGTGCTGCTGATCTTGCTCGTTATAACAGGACAAACCCTTCGCTGCAAAGTGCAGTATTATCTTTCGTATAGCGTCTGAGAGCTCTGACATATCTTTGGAAATATGGAGCTGTATCTCGCCAAGAACCTCTAGAAAGACTTCCTGTCTTTGGAGGTCATTCCGCAGGAGTGTCTTGACAGGTATCGTATTCGCAAATACTCTTTTGTGCTCTTTTTCTTTTCTGCGCTGGATCTCCATCCATTCATTTTCCTCCTCAGGTGTTTTCAACGCATGTTGATAAAACTGGTCGAATCGTGCATCGACGAGCTTGCGCCAATGTGTCAATTCATACCCGGTGAATATGCGCACCCAGCTGCCGTTGAGTGTTATCTTGTCAAGCAGAGCCGGGTGCATACGGGCTTTTAGAAGTCTTGCCGTCTCGGTAAAGATGCCGCGCGGTATTTTTGGCCTTGTCAACAAAACCTCTTTCAGGCCGAGTCGTTCATCTGGCTTCGTCTTGCTGATAATCTCCTTCAGTTTTTTCTCGCACACCTCGTCCACCGTTTTTAAGCATAGTTTCCGTAGCGATGGGTCCCCCTTTTTGTTAGACCAATCGCTTTTTCGATAAAAGAATTCCTCGCGGAAATGAGCGGCTTCGACCATAAGAGTTGCTGGGAAGGGGTCTCGCTAGCTTCCCACCTCCTGGCCGTCTCGCGTCACTCAAAAAGTCACCCCGCGTGGCTGCTCTGCATGGATGGCTCAGACCAAGAAAATGTGTTGTACAACGCCATAATCTTTATTTCCCCTAGTAGCAAGTACTATCCGACAGATATCTGCCAATTAGTACCTTTCTAAAGAATTGTCTCCTGCCATGTCTTTCTGTGGACAGAAAAGGAGCAACATAAAAGTTCCAAAAGAAATGGTCAGTGCAGGAGAACGTTTATGCATGTCATAGATGTATGCGCGTACCATTTCGTTTACCGATCAGGCCCGCCAGACCGCTTACAAAGGTAAAGACAGCTCTGATCCGACATATTTGTATTCGCTGAAGATAAGGTCTCGATGTACAAGCCGGATATTTTTTGGTACGGAAATACCATGACATGATCTCATAATATTTTATCTCGTCCCATTAGCATCCCCTCACATGATATCATGTTACCTGCAGATCCAGAAGCCATTGACCAAGCCACTCTCTGTTTCATCGACGCCAACAGAACATTCTAGCCAGAAAAAGCAGATGTTCCGTCACCGGACGCCTACGTATGCTTAAGAAAACTTCGATCCCCGAACAAAATATAAAAGTCTGCCGGCAGCGCAGCGAAATAGAACTTTGGTTTTTCTCTTTCCTTTCGCGGTCGGTTATTCCACGCAACTTCGCCCTGTTGTCCTCGGGACGACAGGCAGCTCTTATGCCTGATATGCCGCCGCAGGCTTCCTATCACAGGTTCAAGTGATAGCGATCCCATCCAAGGCGTCAAAAAGCAGCCATCTCGCTTATTCCTGAATATGTGTGCCTCCTCTTCCCAGCTGTGTACTCTGTCACAAGTCTCTTTCGGTGTTCCCGTTAATTCCATCCAAATCCAAATCCAAATCCAAATCCAAGTCAATCAGACGTGCTACTTTCGTCGGTGCCTTGGTGTTTCAAGCGTTCCCAACGGGATGTGCCCCATTCCCTTGTCGAAGAAATTCCGAGGTTGAAGGCGCCACTCCCCGGCTCGTCATCTCTGGTCTTCGTTGTTAAGCTGCCGAGGATGAACCATTCCCTCGATGCCGGCGTACCGAAGCCGAAATCCAAAGCACGAGCCCTCGGTGATCGATACCGGGTGCAGCATGTGCGGCATTTCCCCCCTGCACCCGATGAACGATACCGATGAAGATGATACTTATTGACGAATGCTCTGAGTATCTTCCCTACTAGGGAAATTGATTCACAAACGTGAAACGAATGCTACGACACGCCTGGTGAACGGCGTTTACTTCCCACCTGTAATGGTGGACGACTCCAATGCGCCCGATGAACGGCGTTACTTCCCACTTGTAGCGGTGGATGACTTCGTGGACCAAATTGGTCCGCGAAAGTATTGGCCGCGCTGGCGCCTAGGTCGACATGACGATAGGTGGGCCTTGTCCTTGACTGCTATCCTACAGGGATTATTGGGCTTGTGACAATTCAGCACCCAACCGAGCACAACATTTCATCGTGGAACGGCGGATGGCGTACACTACTCCCTTTTTGCTGTCCAGGAAGGGCGCTTTTTTCCCGGGTTTTGCGCCCTTGTAGTGTATTTTTCTTGATGCTTTTGACGAAAGAGAATACCCCAGATAGAATAAAGTCCACTATTTTATCTGACAAACGTTTGACGGCATATTGTACATTGTATAGACTTATCAAGATTCTGCCGAATCAAAGAATAACACAGTGATCTTTGCTTGCCGAATGCAGAAGTAGGTCGGTGATCATACAAAGATTGAAAGGAAGTAGAATGTTATTAGGAGCGTGTCTATTTATTTATTTGAATAGAAGAGGAAACAGGATAATATTATAGATATTATTTACTACATCATGCAATGATCTTTTCAACAACCTCACTGGCAAGCTTGGCGTTCTGGAGGACGTTGGTGGACGCTGCGCCAAAGGAGGGATCGCCCAGCGCTGAAAAACCCAGCTCTTCCAAAAGCATCTTTTGGCTGCGTTTGTTCTTGGCCTCACTGAAGACAGGGTCTGAGCATGCCGTGACAAGGATTGATTTTACCGATTCGATGATAGGCTGCGTTTGGCTGCTAATAACGATCTGATTCATCTTCGGTAACAGAGTATCGTACACCAGCGCAAAGACCTCAGGCATCGCCACAGCCGCCTCCGCGAGTAAACCATAGATAAACAAGCGCTCAGATTCATTATCGGCTGAGTTAAGTTGCGCAGCAAGCAAGGATATGAGGAGGAGCGCAGTCGTGTTATCGGGTATATCGAGTCTGTCAAAGACGCCATAGTATGACCGCCCTGCATCCACATCCACGTCGTCGAGTCCCGCCAGGCGTAGTAATTCGCGTAACGCCTCATTCTTGGCAGCAATTGGCAGCAAGCCAGCGACGTATCCCAGGGTTCGTGATTCAATCATGTCGCTGCCTGCTTGTTTGCATTCAATATCCAAGAAAGTGGTCAGACCTTGGTAGATGGTGTCCTTGGCATTGCTATAGCGCACGCCTTTCATAAAGATACCAGCGATGGCAAATGAGAAATGAGTTTCAAAGTCCACGCCGCACAAGTGGTCGAGTTGCCGTGCTGCATCGGCCATAGGTTCGCGGGCGGCCAGCAAAACATCCACGACGGTGTCACCCACAAAGAACTCGTCGGCGTCCAGCGCACGTAAGACAGCTTGTAACAGTTCAATGGCCATGGCAAACGTCGGGCTGTGGTTAACCTGAACAAGGGCGACAGCCACCCAGAACAGTTGCAACAGGTATCGCGAATCACCTGGCAGACTCTCCACAATGTTTTTCAGGCACATCATGATGCTCAGCACCAGGTTCGGATCCGATTCATTAAAGATGGCCAGCGCGCCACGAAGCGCCACCAGAATTTGATACAGCAGGTCGTCGTCGATTTCTTCCCGTCCGAGGCAGCCTAGTACCACGAATGCACGAGGTTGAATCGCAGGATTGAATTGGAAAGCAGTGCTCGCCACCAAACTCATCCATCGTGCCCGCCACACATTTGCAACATCCGTAGACGGGGCACCGCAATAAAGAACTTCCAGCAAGTGATTCACGATAGTTTCCAGTGAGCCAAGTTGGATAGGCTCGGCGGTATCTGTCAAGGTTTCGGTCGTGATCGTAAAGGCATTTGCATGCGGCTTCAAGAGACCAAAGAGTAGCCGCGACTTGGAATCGGACAGTTCAGTGAGGAGCAACTGAAGCTTCTTCACATTGCCCTCCGGAAGAGGCATCGAAGTGCACAGTGACTGGATCATGTTGATCACCAGGCCGTGCACGGAGGCGCGCACCATGGTGGCACCGACGCCAACGACGAGTGACACAATATGGAAAATTTCAGGCACATAGCTCTTGACAGGTCCGCGGTTGTTGAATGACAGCATGAGAATAAAACGTAGCAGCACTGCGATTTCGGTCCAAGTAGGGTGATCCGTGAGAACACGTGTTGGCTTAAAGGATGTCTTCTGCAAGACTTTGCGAAGCCGGGAGATCACCTTGCCACGGACGGCGACGTTGGACAATGTGACAAATGTATCTGCCATGGCCTCAGCTTGAGTAGAGCCCACGCCATGTTGGTTTGAGAACACGATGAATGAGTCCAACACCAGGTTCAATACATCGTCGACTTTGCCTATTGTCTTCCAGACCTTGGCCTGCACAAGCTTGTACATGTCAGTACGTGCCACCGTCAAGTCGATCAGGAGGCGGAGCACCTCCTTGCTTTTAGCGACGTCTTCAGGCGAGCCACGACAGAAGAGAGCCAGATTGGGCAGCCATGGTGTCATGTAGTCCAGACAAAGATAACGCAATGGCTCGCTGGACTTGTTGAAACCAACAAAACACTCGCTGAGGAACTCCAATGTAAACGACGGCTCGGTGGCTGCCAGCTTCTCGCTAATGTTGACAATGAATGATGTGCTGTTGGCTGGTAAGCACAGATCCTTGGCATCCAGAAGTTGCTTGCCGACATCAAAGTTAAAGGTCATACTAAGAGCATAGAGCAAATTATAGGCCGCCAGACGCAGATTAGGGTCATCACTGCCGATGTTGAGTAAGGCCATGTTAAGCAAACGACCAGGGACATCGTTGGGCCGAATGGTGCGCTCCGAGAGATTGGTAGGCTTGGACATCTCGTAACGGCGCTTGCTATGCCGGATGGCAGCGGCCATGGTATCGCGTTTCGGCGTTGAGAATGTCAGCTGGGACTTGCCCTTGTTGTACTTAAAGCTGAGCTCTTGCATGCTGTCCGCTTCTCGGCCGTGTTGGCTGACAGCTATATCTTCGATCTCGGACACGTGGAAAACGTCGTTGGTCACCGCGCTGACATTGTACATCAGCTCCTGCTTGCGCACGGTCATCACCTGGATATATTCGGCGCCAACCTTGACGGTCACCGGTACCTGGGCTTTGAACTGAGATAGGCGGTTCACGGGGAAGAATACAGCGCTCGGCTCGGTCTCTAGGCTCGCTATGAAAGAAAACATGTGAGTGAGAAAAAGAAGCGAACGAGCTTAGACTTACTGGTCGATTTGGGTAAATGAATTTCAGTTGCATGAATATGCTCCTGAAGTTCGACCAATGTCACAGCAAAGGAGATACGCTTGCTGATTTTGTGCGTGACAGGGCGTGGTAACTTCTTGATGTACTTTCGCAAAAAGGAGTTGGGGTTGTAAATGTGGATACTCGCTACATTGTCGTACACGTCGAATGGTAGCAGTTGCAGCAACTGACTAATCCATTGATTGGGAATCTCGTTTTGCGGTCCAAATTGGGTCAAATCGAGCACGACTTCGCAGAGCTTGCTGGCGGCGCGTTCCATGGTCTAGAAAAAAAAACCAATTAATACAGCACTTTTTTCTTGCCAAAAATCTCGAGCATACCTGGAGGATATAGTAGATGAGAAGCTCAAAATCGATACTGTCAGCCAAGACATTGCGCATGATCATGTAAAACACAGGCCTGCCCGCCTTGGAGACACCACCATCGTAGAAGATATTCTTGTTGACGATGCTCTCCACGCTACGGTGGCTGTTGCGTCGCATAAACTCGGCGTAAAGCTGATTAGCCGCGGCAAACTTGTAGCTGCGCAATCCGCTGAATTCTTGTTTGGGGAGTTCCGGCGGTCGTCCGAGTTGGGCAAGCAGGTTTGCGAACTTGTCAAATGATTTTTTCCACGCTGCCATTGATTCTTGATCATTGAATTGGCGCATGCGGCGGGCCGCTAAATCACGTGAGATACGTTCCATGTTATCGGCAAGGACCCGATGCAGCAATGCATAGTCATTGTCATCCATATGGCGCATATCCATTTGCTCGTCTGCGGGAGTGGCCGGCGGTACCTTGGAAATTTCGCGTAGAAAGCTTGTGACCTTGTAGATATTGCTCGTCAGAAAATCGTTGAGCACAATCATGTATGTTTCCTTGGCACCGAAGAGGACGTTGTTGGCTAGGTTCTGGATCACTTTGGTAGCCATCAAATGACCACGACGCATTTCGCGGGATACGGAAGCGCTGTTTTTGACCAAGCCTTGGGACTCGGGAGAGACGATGGCAGGACAAAAGAAACGCAAGAAAACAAAAGCACCGAGTGCAGTATGCATTGCTTCAGGGAACCGCTTGAGCACCGAGTTCAAGATACAGTGACAGACTTCGCGGAAGATGCGAGGTGCCTCGCCCGCTGAAGCGCAAATGGCATTGAGGAACATCTCGGTCGCATTGACCACATTCTGCTTGTTTTTGGATACATCTTCGCCTGGACCTGCCTTGGAAGGATCAAGCTCGAACGTCTTCTCTTCCGGGGGTTTCTCCATCAGCTTCTGGAACACAGGCTGGAGCACTGAGTGCACGTAGTCGCCTCCATAGTTCTTGGCAAATACAGACAACAAACGCGTCGCAATGCTCGTCTTGCGGAATAGATCGGTTTCGCTCGCTATCAGGAGGTCAGTACGCAAGTTCCCACATCGGTACGCATCCTACTTACAGGTATTGTTGACCTCTTTCTCAATGACAGCTTCTAAGAGCACGAGCGTTTTGCCACGCGAGGCAAAACACGCAAGCAACACGTTGGCAGCCTCCTCGATATCTGAGGCAGGGCAGACATCGCATAAAGATAATGCAATGTTGAGATCAAACTCAACAAGCATCTGCAAGGTAGACGATAGTTAATATCATGCGGATTCAAAGTTGGCAAGTGACTTACATCCACAAGCTTCTCGTAGCGATCGGTCATGACAGTTTCAGAGAGGGTCTCAAACTCTGTTCCTTGGTTCAAAATATTGGTCAAGACCTGCATAAAAGCAGTACGCGTGCGTGTGTCTTCGTGATAACCCATTGACAGCGAATACTTAAGGCCAGCATCCACGTTGGCACTGAGGAGGTTGGACATGGCAAGAATGGTGTAGTTCTTGAGCGGTGCCAGAACCGTTGCACTTTCCTTGTTCTTGTTGAGGACCATGATTTCTTGGCTGCGTAGGTTGTGGGGGTTGGATTCGATTTCGGAAATACGGCACCGGTTCAATAATTTCAAGAAGAACGTGAAATACTTGTAGAAAATACGGCTCTTGACCTGTGCAGCATCCGTTTCACGCACAGCTTCTGATGGCTGAAGTGGCAGCTGGTGGAGCAGCATCTCGATCGTTTTGAGACATGCCAGGTCCAAGTCCCGTTGAAGCTTTTCCGTCTGTGTAGACTCGTTGGAACTGTAGTGCGTCGTATCTGTTTTCAGGGAGAAGTCGCTGGTCCATTCGACGATAATCTCCAAAAGCTTGTTGCGCAGACGGAATTCCTGGCGCAGCGTGATACGGTCTTTGCGTACCATCAGCACCTCGCAGAGCTGGCACATCTTGATCTTGATTTTCATGGACTGTTGATTACTACCAAGCTTATTAAGGTACTGGGCATACTGGCTGATCAGACCGCTAAAGTCCACAGCAAACAAGTTGTCGACGGCATCATCCATACGGTCCAAAACAAGTTTCAGCACCGAGATAGCCTGTTCGACAAAGAGAGTGTATCGAGGACTGCAAATAGGGTCATGGTCACCGTTGAAACATCTGGCGAGTGTGTTCTCCAAGTGACGGAACAAGATGGGGTAAAGCGCTGGCGAAAGATCGGTGCCCATAATCTCTCGAACCCATTCGCGTACAATCACATTATCATGGGTGAGCAGCTCCACCATTTCCATGACAAAACGGTCTACCATAGCGGCTGACTCGGTGGGTGCTGAAATGCGTCGATACTGCTGCTGCGTCTGACCTTTAGGAGCGGCAGGCGACGTTGGAGATGAAGGCGTAGCCGCGCTCGAGTCCGCCATGAGGCATACACCGCCCAGGGACGCCAAAAAGCCAGCGTAGTTCTGCCACTCGGAGGACCTGTCATCGTCAATGCCATCCATACGCGTAGCTGTGTTTGTCGCCGCTGTGTTGACAGTCGAAGTAGGCGCTGACGTGGTGCTCTTGTCAATACCTTGTCGCATAGTATTGTTTCTCAGCTTATCGTGCCAAGCAGGGCCTTTCTTCGATGCTTCCGAGATATCCTCGCGCGGTTCCTCGTACGACGATGTCATCGATGGTGTCATATATTTCCAACGTTTCCAAGCTTCCTCCCATGCGGCCAGATTGCCTGGCGCATAATGCGTCATCATCCGTAAAAGTCGACGAATGCGCTTCTGCTGTGATTTGCGTCCGGCAATGATGCCCGTGTTGGACGTCAACTCAATATAAACCGGGAGGTTGTCGACGATCGTCAAGGCTTGTTGAGGATCCTCCGCGCTGTCGGTCAGATGTGCCTCGAGACAGATATGGCCGAAACATGCAATAGCACCGGAACAAATATCAGGGTCGGCAGAACAGAGCAATATAAGAAGCGCGACTTCCAAGCCAATGGACGCCTGTAGTCGCTCACGGACATCAGAGCCCTGAATGGCGATATCTTGATGCAACCGAAGGAATTCATTTCGCAGAGTTAATAAGCGGGCTAGCAGATCCAGGAGCTTCTTTAGCCCATCATCGCGTTCGCGCGTGTCCAAAAGCTGCTTCGCCAGCGTGAAAACCACCTGGGACGAGATCTTCCAAAAAGAATCCATGAATCGCGCTGGCGTGCCCCAGGTCATTATATAATCGGGTGCGTGGAGCTTAGACAGACATTCGGCTGCTGCTTCGCGTACGACAGGACGTGAATCGCGCAGGCAGTTGGTAATAGCGACCATCACTGCCGCGTTCTCCTCACATCGTGTGTCATTATCGCCCTGCAAAACAATTCCATCATGAGACATCACGCTCCTGATACTATTGTCTTTTGGTTTACCAGAACAGCCAGCTTGGGGTCTGCTTGATACAATCGCAGCATATCGAGAACAAGCTCGCAACGTTCGGTACAGATAGAGCGCACGTCGCGTTTTGTTTTCTTATCGAGCGCCGGATTAATCATTGTCTTGCGGCCGGTGGTAGATGTACTTTGACTACTTGTCTCTGACTTGTTGGGGTCACGGCTGGTGAAGTCGAGGAAAAGACGACGGAGCGGACCGCACATGGAGTCGTAAAGGGACGACACGGGTGGATTCCAGGGAAGTCGATTTTCTTCGGCTGCCAGGGCCAGGCACGCCTTCACTAAACTTAGCTTGAACAATGTAGGAGCACGATCATCCAGGCAGACTGGAAATAAGCTATGCAAGATGCCCCGAGGATTGAGGCGGTACATGGCAACCAGACAGTCGGCTAACAGACATCTATGGTCGATAATGATACCGAGATTGCCCATGAGACTGTCAGCGATGAGAGGCCGTTGTATATCGAATAGTTTCTCCTTGAGTTCGTTTTCAATGTCAGGCACGATATGACGGAGCGCTGATACGTCACTTTTGGATACATAAGTAGCGGCTTTACAGATATCCACGTAGCAAATGGCTGCAAGCTCAGCCATGCGTGTTCCTTTGAGTGATTTTTTCAGATTGCCCAAGAAAATGGTCTAGTATCAATTTGAGATGAGTGAGTGCAAAGAAAAAACATAAAGTCATGTTGTTCACCTTTTTGTTCTGCACGCCTCGGCTTTCGGATAGCGCGGAAGCAAGAAGGACATCGGGACAAAGAATGAGCAGCATGGTTTGCAGCGGCCAGAGAACGGCCTTCTTGCGTGTGGTGTCTGCCAGGGAATTACAGATATCAAAGAGGATCTCTGGACCACCGTCCATACGCTTCTGGCTGTGGCATAATCGCATAAACTCGGAAGGATAAGTTTCAATCCAGTTCCAGATGGCGCGTCGCAGAGTAACAGCAACAAAAAGCTGCGCCGACTTTTTGAGATGCATAAACGTCGAGCAGAGTTCTACCAAGGCACATGTGAATAAAGGAGAAAAAGCATAGAAGAATATGCACGACTTACCCTTCAAAATATTACTCAATCGCTTAGCATTGAGGGCCGAGCACTCGAGCAGACGCATGTCAGCTGTCTCTGGGTTCTCGTCCATGGTAGTAGAGAGATAAAGGATGCGTGCCTTGACTTTGCTAAAGACGATAGACCAGTTACTTGCACTGAGGTAAAAGACCACTCGACTGGCTGCCTTGTAGATATCGAGCATGATATCGGATGGGGTTCCGGTAGTGCCAGTGGCATTATACTCTGCACGCGTCATGACGCTCGCGACGCCGCCGCTGGGGCCATGCTCACGGTCCTCTATCGCTGCCATTTGGTGCATAAAGCGAGACATGATGGCAACAATGTATTTTGCAAGATTGTCCTCAAGCGGGGGAGGATCCTGCAACTCGCCGGGAAGGGCTTCTTGTTGTAACCAGCGATCTCCACTTTCTGCACTCGCACTGTTAATGGAGCCTTCGCGGCTCATGGAGGAGGTGGACTGATTGTGAAGGGAGTCTGTACTGCTGTTGCTCGATGACTTTCGGGCTTGGCGATAAAACTGCCAGTGATGTTGCATGCATGCGGATAACATCCGCAACAGAAAGAGTTGTGACTGGAGGATATCATTTGGTATGAATTCTTCCGAAAGAGTAACGGGAGAGGACTATGTCAAAATAGGATTATGCTTTAGGCACATGTCCGTCTTGATAGTTGTACAACTCCAACCTTTGATATGTTTTCCAGGACGGTAACGAGGGTACTGGCGATCGTAGGTAGTCTAAATTTGGAGAGTTCTATCAAGGCAGCAACTAAAGGAGATAGACATGTGTCAAAAAAAAAAAAGGTCAAAAAGAAAAATAAGGTACCGGATTGCTTTCACTTACCACTATGTGAGTGTGAGTATGCACATGAAGCGCGCAAATTAAATGAGGAAAGGTAACGCAAATATGAGTACACGGCTTTGATAGAACAACAGGTCACTTTTTTTGTAATTACGTCTGCTGAATCAAAGGGTCGCTTTCTAAATTGTCGAGTTGTCGCCCATTATTACTAGGAAGCTTTGATTGAAAGTTGATTTAATCGAGTTTGTGAGGATCGAATAAGCGTGCCGAGATGTGCTGTTGTTGTCGGCTTACCCTGACGGCTATCCGGTTGACTAAGCTCAAAATAAGCTTCGTGTCCGCGCTCATTTTAGATTATCGGGCAGCAGCAGCGAGAAAGAAGGACGAGGAGAACAAGACCGGCATGCACGGGTGGGGAAGGAAAATAAAGGGACGAGAGGGGGGGAATCTCTTTTGAAAGGAGCTGTCATTAGAGGCATGATGATTCCAAATCCGGGATCCAATTCAGTTGACATACAAGTAATGAACGTGCCCGGCGAAAAGTGACGTGTCGACGGTTGATGTACAAGCGATGCGGTAGTATAAGGCAAAAGTAGACCCAAAGAAAGAAGGAAAAAGCGGTATCTACTTTTGGCTCATCCACCTAGGCAACACTCGCCTCAATGAAGGTTCAAGCTCCGAAATGCTTTTCTCTCTTGCTTTACACATTCTGTGCCTTTATCCTGCTCTCTGCCTGTGTTCCTGTCTCGTTGTCTCTTTTGCACTACCCTAACCACAAAACAGGATCCGAGGTAAATCCCACCCTTCTCACTCGGATCCTTTTCGACTCTCAATTCCTTTCATGTACTGAAAACATAGCATACGACTCGGTAGGAGCTTACTCTTGGGTGCGACTGGAGAGATCTGACATACAAAGCAAGCCACGTTCACCGAGACGGTGTTAACGGCGGAGGAGATTCTCAGACATTTGAAAATGGCACGCTAAACATATAGGTACGTAAGCATTTCCTGGAAACCAAAAGAGTAGTAAAAGGATGAATGCATATGTATATTTGTATTATTATTTTTTTTCTTGCAGTTAACAACATTATTCTTTGTTGCGTCTAATAGGATCAATGACCATGCCCAGCTTAGTGATAATACGGGGCTTGGTGATCTTGGAGACAGTCTTGGAGGTATTCCACTCCTTGCCGACGGGCGCGCGGAGTGATCGCTCGTACTGCTCCAAAGTCTGGAAAGGATAAGGTACCGCTTCAGGTCGATATTTTTCAGCCTATCAAATGCAAGTCAGCCAACTAATTAACAAGACGTGCCTCACACATGAGGTCCGATCAAACCTTACCTTTTTGTTCCGCTTCTCGCTGATAATGACATTCTTCTTTTTCTTGTCCTGGCGGTCCTCGGGCTTAATGCCTTCCTTCACCTTGACAATGTGCGTCGCCTTTCTATTCTTGTTCTGCTTCTTCTTGACGCTCTTGCCTCCCCAAGCACCCCAGCCAGGGAGTGTCTGATCTTCCATCTTGTCGTCTTCTTCTGCTTCCGCTGCTTGCTTCTCCTCCTCAAATTCTTGTACGACGTCGTCATCGGCAAATGCGCGTTCAACCAGGTCCCGCTGCGTGAACGTCAGCCGACTGTCGTCGATAGCGTCCTCGTCCTCGTCCGAGCTTTCAACGTCTCCGCCTGCGGGTCCGAGTGTCTGCTCTTGCGCCTGTGCCTGCGCTTTCTTGTCCTTCTTTTCCTTCTTGGGGACTGATAACGCCTGACTCAGATCAAGCAGCTCTTCATCAGCATTGGTCTCGTTCGCTTTCTTTGTCTTTTTGATCTTTTCACTGTTGCGCTCCGCCCTATCCTCGATTTTGCCCTTGCTTGAATTGTTCTTTTTGGACGCTTTCTTGCCTTGTATCCGAGACTCAACTTGCTGCAACCACGGGCTGGCCTCGTCATCATCCATGCTATTCAAGCTGGCTTCCAATGCGCTCTTCGGTTCCTCTGTTTCGACGTGGCCCGACGTACGTGTACTCAGCTCAGCGCGCTTCTGTCGCGGTGCAGCAGGTGCTGAAACGCTGTCGTCCGTATTCTTCCCTTTCTTCTGCTGTGATTCCTTGACATTGTTGCCAAAAGTCATACGACCCGGGTTGTTCTGCACCACCGAGAAGGACTCATCTTTTTCGTCCTCAGATTCCTTTTCTCTGAGCCATTCATCTTTGAAATCATCCACCATGGCCTTGGTAGCCGCGGCCTCACGCTTGGCGGCATCTTGCATAAATTTCATGGCAAAAACGCCCTTCTCGGGCAGGGTATCATCCGCTTCCAGCTCGTTGCTCATCTTGTTGAGCTCGGCTGTCACTTTCTCTTCATCGCTGTAGTCTGAGTCAGATTCTTCCGCCGCATCGCCTTCAATCTTGCGCCGCAAGTCTTGACCGCGCTGCAACTGCTCCAAGATAGCATCTCGCGTGCCTTCGTCATGCTGTCCTCGCGCAATAGCTCGCTTGGCCCACTGGCTGGTATTCTTGTGCTTCAGCGTCATGCGTTCTTCGGCACGCTCAAGCGCCGCCTGCATTTGATCCTCCACGGTGGCCTCCTCATCGACTTCGCCAGCGATACCACCCAGATTGGCCTCCAGCTTCATCTTTTCCTTGCGTTGCAGCTTACGATAGCTCTTGCTCTTGATCTTCTTCAAGCGCTTCGCTTTGGCCTCATGGCGGAACATCAGTTCACGCATCATGCGCAATTCACGCTGTCGCTCCTCCACTTCCTTAACCGACAGCTTGTTCAGTTTGAGCGCCTCAAATGCCTCGAGTTCTTCGTCCTTGAGACCTGCATCTGCCAGTGCCTGCTCAATCTGCTTCTCCAGATCAGTCTGTGCACTGAACTTGTCTGATAATGTGGCGTTCGATGCTTTGGTGCTCGTTCCTGACTCTTGAAGAGGAAAAACAAGATGCTCGGCCTGTATAGGAAATCATGTGTTAAATTAATGGTGGCTGCAAGTTTAGAATATCTTGAATCGTACCTCACGGTTCTGCATGACAATGTCACTCCACTCGGAGACTTCCTTACTGGCGGCCTGGTAGGCAGCTTGGCGATCGAGCCGGTCTTGCACACGCTTGGGGACAGGCGCACTCAGAGCAGACTTCATGGCTTTTTTACCCTTGCCATCAAGCTGGAGCAAGCTTTGACGCAGCTCACTAAATGCGGCATCCTCACCGCCCATGGAGCCCATCAGGTCCTTCATGTCGAGTGTGTGCTTGACATCGGCTGTGCGAGAGCTGCGTGCCGGCAGATTGAACTCGCCTTCGTTGTACACCTCAGTGCGTTGTTCCAAAGCCCGTTTCTTTCTGCGTTCGCGCTGCTCCTCGATGGCCTTTCGCTTGCGAGTGTCGAGTTCATCAATGAAGCGCACAATGCGGCCGTCGTCCTCTTCGTCTTCAGAACTATCCTCACTGTCTCCTTCCATACCGAAATCCTCGTCATCCTCCTCGTCCTCGTCATCATCACCGTCAGCGGGCAAAAGATCACTGGCAGTCAGGCTCTTCGGTTGCGGCTTGTCAGATTCGTCTTCGGACTCGTCACGCAGCATTTCAGAGAGGTCCATATAACCCTCACCGTCTTCATCTTCGTCGTCGTCTCCTTCTCCGTCCGAGGATTCGTTCATGTTGATCTCTCGTTCTTCATCTTCTTCACCTTCTTCGTCGGAACCGCGGCTTCTCTTCTTTTTATCGGATACCTAATATACACCTGTCAATAAGACCGTCATCTTCTCGGAAACAAATAAATACCTGAGTTGAACCTGAGAACTTGAAGTTTTCAAAGCGCTCTTCGTCAGACTCATCAAAGGCTTCATCCGAGTCAATCTCCTCATCGTCTTCTTCATCGACGTGGTCGACACCGTCCTCGTAAGTGTCAACGTCGTCCATGGCATGACCTCGACGATTCATACTGCGCTCATCGTCACTGGCTTCGTACACATCGGTAATGCTGGTCTTCTCTTGTCGCTTTTTCCCTTTGGTTGGTCTCCCAGCTTTGTTCGTATCCTTTGTTTTCGACGGATTGCTTTTTTGTCGTCGTTGAGGTGGCATGGTCGTGAAGATCACTCGAAAAAAAATGCCACTTCCAACTTTAAAATTAAAGGTCCCATAAGCCACCATCCTTCATTGCGCATAAATCTGGCTCCCTTTTATAGTATGCTTTAGCAGATCATCATACTTATCTTCTTTCTTCTTCCTATTGACCTATCCGTCGTGAGTGCACATAGTAAGCTCATTACATACGCCACTGTCTTTGAAGTAGAATAAACGAACAAAGGCTTCATGAATAGTGACGGCACGGATGTCCCAGATAAAAGGGACATCCTTTATTGAGGTCTTCAACGTAGTAGGCAAGTCATGCGACTAGTATCTATTCGTCATGGAGGCTGTAGGTAAAATCACTTCTAATACTATAGATATATCATAACTAAATCTGCTTTTCGTAGCGCAGCTATAAGCTTACTTCGCCGAGCAAAAAACTAGTAGTGATCGTTATATAAAGACCGATCTTCATAGACTTTATTCAACTTATCGTACATATATTGCTTCCCTCTGTTCTTTTGCTCATGCTTTGTTTTGATTTCTCCTTACCATGGTCTGCCTCGGTATGCATATAGTCAAGTGTCCTTATGGACGCTCTTCGCCTGATCACTGTGTATCCTATCCCTGGAAGCCGACAACGTTGAACGAAACCCTCTTGGCCTTGTTAGTGGATCGGTTTCTATCCGTTGGCCTTTTTGATCGTGTGCTAATCTCTATTTTCAGACAATATAGAAACATAACTCCAAACTAGATTTTCCTTTTCTGCATTGTAGATTGGTCCGCTATTGGTTTTCTTCGCTCCTTTCTGTATTTCACCTCTAACTTTCTGTCACCACTTTATCAGTTCAGCTATAACTTTTGGTATCCTGCCTTTTCTCACCTGCTCATTTTTGCTAGGTTTTCTGTTTGAAAGGTGTGTTTGTATGCACGTAAAAAAGTAAACGACAGCGGATTTCTGTCGCTAGACCGATAGATGGTATGTGCTTTGCATTGCAATATGCATTGGCCCCAAAGGAAGTTAGGCCGAGGCCGGGGGGGGGGCGCCCGGCGGATAGAGAATACGAATGCTGCTAGTAATTAGGTACACCGCCACTCGACTACTATCTAAGTTTTTCAGTGCAAGTGTTAAGTGATGAATATAAGAGAAGGAAGATGTACTTGTTATGGCCGTCTGCATGTAATGCATAGTACCTACGTGTGTAGGAAATGGTCTTGACGTCCGTATAGGATTATCCATACATATGCTGATCTGCTGAATAGGTTCAACCATAAAGGGTAGTAGATAGAAAGGCTGAGGTCTATAGGCTGTGGTCAGGCGTATCGGTTACGATTTAAAGAAAAAGATAGGAATTGAATTCATTTCGGGTTCTGTTTCCCTGTGACGGAATAGCACGTCTTTTCTTTATGCAACCGCATCGACACTTCAATGAACTCGACCATTGGAGGAATACGTCCCAAAGACCACAGCCTTCTTTATCGGCTGACCTGAAGCAGACCAAACCGGAGAAGGACAAGAAGAATAACGGCAAGAACAGAAGCCATTCTCGGATTGCTTCGCACGACAGCACGCGAGATCTCCAGAACGCATATAATACCCAAACCCATAGCCACCACTACCATAACAACAACCCACAAAATGCCTTTGGCATTGAAGCTTCCAGAGGATGGCTGGAAAATGCACCTGTTCCTTCTCTGTCTCAATCGTCGGAAATGAAACATGCCACCACGACACCTTCCGCCTCCTCCTCTTCGAAAACAAGAGATAAAGCTCCTCTCACGGATCGCAGTGAGTTACCGCCTGAGAAGAGGGGATTGTTGATCATTATCGTGTATTAATGTATTAATTGCATGTAATTCTACTAGCCAAGGATATGCTGGGTGCTGTATCAAACGAGGATATCATGAAGTTGACTCAGATGACGGCGGCACTTCCGAATATGTCACGGAACAAGAACCCCAGGTCCTATGCACCCCAAGGTAACTCACTTATTTACATCCCCGGCCCCTTGGTGTTCTTTGCTTCTGCGTGCCTGACTTACCAATAATGTAATGCAATCTATTTATAAACTCTATCAGAGGGCACCTCTTCCGGGAAGCATTCCCGCGCCTCTTCAACTACCCACCATCAGCACCCTCCAACCGATCCCAACCTCTATGTCGAGCCTTTCGAGCCACAGCTACACCCATCCTCCAGTCATCCCTCTCCGGACTTACTCTCATCCAACACGACAGATAGTGTCTCTATCACGGCAGATGACAAACACAACCCCGAACCATCCAAATATCACGGCCTCGCTTCTCGTTTCTCCAGCAGCACAGATGAGTTACCCAACCAACGGCCGCACGAATCTGCCCACCCCGTCGTAACTCGTCCTTCACAAAGCACGCCGCCCCCCTCAGCCACTCTATCGCAGCCAATCCCTGCGCAGCACGATCGAAAGGCGACCCACCGTCAGTCGTGGTACAAGCACTTTATCAAGGGCAGGGGGGATAAAACAAAAGGCAAAGGCAAGGCATCCATGGAGCAGCTCAACACCAATCTCGAAAACGACGTCTTTGCCAAAAGCAGCGTTAGCCCGTCAACGGCTGACAGTGCTTCTCGGTCGTCTGCTTCTGTCCTGATGTTCCGGGAAAGTAGCCGAAGCAGCGCAGGAAGCGGCGCACATTTGAAAGACGATATGAAACGAACCTTGCACCCGTCCACGCTTCTCAAGCAAAGACTCTCACGTCGCCGGGGTCATCGTCGCACATCGTCTGCCGTTCATAGTCACGGACCTTCTATCCTCATTACAACGAAACAACAGGACATTGGGACGCAACAAGCGGCAAGACGCCACTCCTTCAACAGCATGCAGGACGCTTCCAGCAAGAGTTTCGAGGAAGACCTCTTCTCAGATCACTCGGGACCATCCATTCCTGAGCAGCCGTCCAATAGGCACCCGCTCTCGGTGTTGGAGAGACACTCTACCGAGAACGAACCAAGGCATGGGATGAAAACCGTCCTCGAGCACGAACGTCACATCTCGCCCCAGGTCACGTCGTTCCCAAGCGATGCAGAGGGATCTGCTCGCGATGTGAATCGTATCTATCCCTCCGGGAGCGAAGATGGTATCAAGAGTGGCCGTGAGAGTTCCACCGACATTAATAGCGTAGCTGGCAGGCGGACACACAGCACTAAGAGCAGTGTTGTATCTCTTGCGAAGGCGGAAACAACCAAGACGCTTCTGTTCGATTATGACTCGCTGCCGGATGAAGTGCTGGGATTGCTGAAAGCATATGAGACCCAAGGAGATATGGAGCTTGTGGAGCGCAAGATCAAATACAGCAGAGTTCCTGGCAATGAGGAGGAGGACCATGAAGACGACGAAGACGAAGATGATAATGACGACACGGAGGAAGAAGAATTAATCGATGCCAGTCAATTGATCTCGAGCTACCGAATCCCAGAAGCGACCCGTAAACCTCAATCGCGCCGTGTGGGTAAATATGAGCATACCTCTGTGTAAACCAAACCACGCCGTATTTACGCTTACCTCTTTGTTTTCAGCCATCACACATGCTAAAAAGGACGATAAGATTGAGTTTGTGAAGTTGATTCATCTTGAGGGGCCCGATGTGGCAGAAAATGGTATCTATATACTTCTTTATAGTTCTTATTCGCTAAAGCGCATCCTCTTATAGGTCCACTTCTGGATCTGCATGTGTCTCTATTGGGCCACGGCGTGGAAAATGCTGCAGAAGACGAGTAAGGGGTTGCACCGCACAAGTATCTCAATAAGTTGATCATCTTTGTCGTGTTTTAGGGCTCGGCACGAAACAGAAAAGCTTCTAAGCAGCATGGATGTTCGGCTCCAGGAACTCCAACGTCTCGCTTGCGAGTCTAGGGTAAGCTGAATAAGCAGAAATCAGACCTTTGATACCCAACCATTCATATTTGTGCTTGTAGCAATTTATGGAGGAGCACCGCGAGGCGATCGACAATATGGCGCTCGACGAAACGGAAGCGGTGGCCATTTCCAGCGGGCCAAGTCCGAGTAGCAGCTTCCGTGGCAAAGCTGCCGCCACGTCTCCGGACGACCGGCTAAGGAAGCGGCCCACTTTTACGACCGGCGCCTCCCCCGCCTCCTCCTCTTCTCTCAGCTCCAGTTCGTCTACAGGAGGAGGCGTTCCTCCCAAGCGATCCAACAGCGAACTGGGCACCGCGGTTAACAAACCAATGATGCCTCCTCGCAGCTCGTCTATATCCTCTTCAAAAAAGCTCGACCGCGTATCGTCGCTTTTTCTAGACAATCTACTCCCTTATCGCTCCATCAACCCCTTCGACTACCGTCAAGAAGAAGTGCGTCTCGGCGTGTGTGCCCTCGAAAGCGAAACGGTCGATTTTAAGCAGGCCTTGATCGATACCGAAAGCTTGATTCGTGATATTCAAATGGATATCAACGATGCACGTCATAATATGACCCACTATATTAAAGATATACCTGAGGCACATTATTCGGCAGTAAGTAGAAGCAAAAGTGAAAAGGCAGCGTGTGATTAACTCTTTGGTATAGCTCAAGAAGCTTGAAGTGGATATCGACTCTATCCTGGCGAATCGGGCGAAGAATCCTTGGTTAGATACAGGATATGCATTACTCTCGTATCTCTTGACATGTAAGTGAACGGTATACAGAGAGGAGCTTTACGCTCATAGGAATTTAGTGTTCGCTTTGTTGGTGTGGATCATCATCTGTGTCCTAAAATGGTTTCGCACCGTCGTCCTCTTCCCACGTAAAGTGTGGAGAACTTACTCGGAATATCTGGAAGAGCGAAACAAGGCTGTTAAGCGTGCGGGCTTGCGTTCTGTAGCTGCCGGTGTCGAGCGACCGCCCGGGTCCTCATCCTCTTTTGCGAGCTAGCTCTCTTTCCCTTATTGTAGACAGATTTAAATGTACCATGGCACGGGCAAAACAAAGAGGATGTAATAATGTGTAATTAGGGTAAACCAAGGATCACCAGGGCGTACATGTACAGCGGTATGATAATGTTATCATTTTGTGTCGATGATGCTTCCAGCAGACCTGTAAACGACGAACGAAGACATGTTGGTCATCTTGTGAAATTTTAGGTACTGTCACTTGCCTGCCATCATCGTCATGACTGCATAAGACATCCATTCGCTTTGGCCCGCCAAAGAAATGAACTGCTCGGCCTCTTCGATACCGACGAAGGCTGCAGTGTACATGATGAAAATGGAACTCAAGAACACTGTTACGACAAATGCCACAGTGCCTTCCACGGTCTTCTTTGTACCGGGCCATCGGACGGATCCATATTGCTTGCCAATCACAGAAGCCTGGATGGCGATGTCAATATCCTCTTTAAATACCTTGCAGAAGTACTTACAGCAGTATCACCAAATCCGAGTGTAAGGATACCTGTCAAGGAAGCGAGCACGTTTTCCGAACTCGAAGTATGTGAATATAGAAAGCACCCATATTGCCGCAAGGGACCTACTTTCCAAGCCATACAGGTGCGGCACAACCCAAGAGCAGGTAAATATGACTCAAGATGACGGGTCCCAGGTCGCGATTATCGATAAACTCGGTAAGGAAGACATGAATGTTGTTGCCGTATGGCCACACGGCAAAATAGCGCAGGTATTCGAGATAAATAAAGGTTGATAGCGCAACCCCGAAAGCAAGCTGGAGAAATGCGTGCTAAAGAAGGTATAATTGCATTAGCCTGACTACACCTTTTTTTATCATGCTGTGTTACCTCAAAAAGAACGCCAGGTACAAACATGACGACAGCAAGCGCATGGAAGAGCTTACGTTTCTTGTTGAGCGTAGCTGTCAAGGTTTTGCTTTCCACAGAAACGGGGGTATTGAAGTCCAACACCAGCAGCCAAGCAACGACAGTCGCTCCCACCGCAAATGCCCAATAGCCGCAGAGCAAAAGTCTAGAAGGCGAGAAAAAGACAAATGACAACGTCCTACGCCGAGTTAGATGGGTCAGAGACGTTAGCTGAAACGTACCATAACACCGGTTCTTGGCCTAGAATAGCCTTGGTGACAGGCTCAATGACAAAAAAGATAATCAGCGCTGTCACAGCATAGAAGGCGCAGGCGACGATGACCTTGCGCTTCTGTATGCGAGACCATACCAGCGTAGAAGGGCTGGACCGCCAGTAGGGTATCTGTGCCAGGCGGCGGGCGCGGCGCAATAGAGGATAGGAGACCATACCAATGACGACCATCCCCAAAACCACCGCATTCAGGAGCACCGAGGCTGCATGGGTAGTCTCCATCGGTTTTTCATATGTATCAAAGGAAAAGAACTATGCGTTGTGAGACCAAGATTATCCGGATCTTGTCTTGATCATTACCCTGTTATAGATGTATTCGAGAGAAGAGAATGTAAGGATAGCTGCGGCTTGGGACAGGACAGCCATCTCGCCGAGGGTAAAGCATCGTTTGAGCGCGATAGCCGCAATGTAGAGTGACCAAAGGAAAGCCGTGACCGTCATGATAGTTATGGACAATGGTACCTGGGCAAGGAAAGGAAGCCAACGGGAGCATTTGCGCGTCGCAGCGTAGGTGAATAAAGATGCAAGCATGACGCTGAGAACAAATAGACCGCGTTTCCGGAATCTGCGCTTAACAGGTGATACGTAGCGATTAAGGATGATGAGCACCAGAAATAGGACGGTCAAAAGTAAGACGAGGTCCAGCTTCACGTCCGCGCCTAGTATAAGTTTCAGTCATGCTTCCCAATACGCATCGTGTTGCATTCCTGTTTACCTTCCGTACGGTCTCTGTGCGCTTTTACCATAGCGACCATGGGCATCAGGATGGTGCCACACAAAAGACCGCTATCTGCATCTGCACTGACACGGCTGTGAATCATCCTGAAACGTAAAGCCAGAACACGACACTTACCGAAAAGCAGAACGGCTCACACCAAAGATGCTTACACCGACTGACGTGCTTGAAGAAGGCGAAGCAGACTTACGTGACGGCGATGGCGTCTTTTCGTTTTCGTTTTCCGAGACTTCCCCCGACGAGGTGGCGGTGGAGGATGATTTGCCAAGCAAAGGCGGCGAAGGCGGTGCCTTGGTCGGTGCTTTTCGTATGTATCCAAACCGTCCTATGCCTGCGAGCAGCAAGAGAAGAAATCCCCAGGCGACTGTGCAATATGGATCAGTAAGAAAATAGGGGGTGGGGAGGGCCGTGCACGCAGACACCCACGCATTGCATCCTGTAAATATGATTATTTTTAATTACCGGTATCGCAGTGATATGTGACCCAAGCGAATGACGAGAACCAGACAAGTCGCTCGAGAGAGTTGGCGTGATAATATGGCTCGACCGCCGCCATCGCGTCGACGAGAGGTGGTGTTGCACTTGTCTCAAGGCTTTGTTGCTGCTTTCTGAACTGGCGTTGAGCGCGTTTCCTGCGAATGACTTGAACTGTGGTCGAATCGGATTCCTCGGGTGAAGACGAAGAGGCAAAGCAATCTGCGTCGTCTTTGAGTGAAGAAGGGCTCGGGTTGATTTGCGCCGTGGTGAATGAATGATTTAAAAAAGAAAAAGAGAAAGGTAACACTACGTTTCAAGACAGTAAAGCAAGTGTCTTTCTCCTACGCGGAGTCTCCCATTAAAAACCAAAAAGTCAGGTCACCTTGCTTTTGCAAATTGGATTTTCGCATGTGCTTATGACACTTACAAAAAGAAAAGGCAGAAAATTAAAGAATCACTACGGTCTTCCTTTCCCAATATGATGCTTTCATTAAAGAAAAAGACAAGTTGTCAAAAGGGGGAAAAAGAAAAAGTAAAATGGTGCTTGCTGGAGAAATGCCTTGCTTTTTTTTTAAGGTTGAGTACGCGTATGTGATTGCCTTGGTGTGATGTGTATGAAAGAAGGAAAAGAAACGAACGACGAAATGCAAATAAAGGAAGAAAATATGGAATTGTTGACGATGGCTTGACTGGGTATAGTTGGTCTAGTCCTCTTCCTCCTTGACATCTTCGAGCATGCTACTACCACCGCTGCTGGCACAACTGTTACGGTTCACGTTGTGTGGTTTTCGCGACGAAGACGACGACGAAGTGGAGGACACATTCTGCTGCTGTTGCTGCTGCTGCTGCTGTTGTTGCTGTTGTTGTTGTTGTTGTTGCTGATGGTTGGGCTGCGTCATGTAGCCGCCCTTGCCACTGAGATTGAGCGTGTCGAGGAGAGTATGGTACAAGAACTTGTAGGCCCAAACGTTACCGCGCATGCGTCGAATATCCACAATGTACAGACCGGGCAAATTCTTGATCTTGCACAGTTCGACACTGAAGCGGACTTCCTCGCCCGGATCAACCACGGGATCACCATAAATCACCTGCACCGGCGTGCTCGACGTCGGCGTCGGCATCGGGCCTTCCGAAGAGGGCTGCAGGCAATGGTTTCGATTGTGGTGGTGCTGGCGCGCACCACGGAGGAACATGCGGAAAGGCGCGCTGGTCCGACGCTGTTGCTTTGTCGTTGAGCTATTGGACGCGCCGCTGGAACAGCCGTCGTGAAGCTGCTCGGGCCGCTTGCGTCGCACACACTTGAGCTTGTATTCGCCGTCTTTTTTGATGTCCATGCCCATTGAAAGCAGTGTCTGCTTGACCTCAACAAGGACATCTGGAGGCGAGCGCGACGTCAGCGCATCTTGGTCGACTGCACCGTGGTGCGTGCGCAACCGGGTATCGTTAAAGTCGACGGCATAGGACTTGCCAATGGGCATCAGCGCGGTGTGGAGTGACGGAAACATATGGGTCGATCCACCGAGTTCTGGACGGCCCATGCTGCTAAGCGATCGGTCTCGGGTACCTACAGGTAGAACATGAGTATCCAGGAAACGGAGCAGATCGACCTTCGGTCGCACATAGGGTGATACGTACTCAAAGGTTTTTTCTTGAACCAGTCCATCAACTTGGTGCCCGCGCTTCGGCCGCTGCCGTGGCTGCTGCTGCTCTTGTCCGCGATGGTGCGTTCAGATACGGAGGGCATGATATGAAGCGATGTGCGCGGCGTGTCGCGGTCCTTGCCGGTAACAACGCGCTTGAACCCGCTGTAACGATGATGATGCGGTGTCGATGTATGGTGCGAAGCGCTCTGGGCGCGCTCGCGAGTACCCTTGCGAGAAAAGGACATGGTTTTTTTGGAAGGATTCGGCTCCAAATGATCTGCAACGGAGTTGACAAGTAGACTGAGTGCCTTGCGACGTGTGCCACGTTGCTGCTGTTGCTGCTGCTGGACCACAAGGGGCTGGGGCGGCGGCAAGGCAGAGGATGGCGAGCGCTGACGCCGCGTCTGTTGATGAAGGTTGCCTGTGGCGGTAGGCGTGGGAATCTGAGGCGTGCTCATACTCATCAAGCCTTCGCGCGGCTGGGGTACAGGGTACGGGGCATGATGGTGTTGACCTTCAGACGTCGCGTGCCTTTGAGAAGGTAGGTGCTGTGGCTGTGGCGTCCGTTGGATGCTTGAAAGAAACTTGGCTTGTAAAATAGATGGTTGATGAAGGTCAGGTTTGCTCGCCTGCTCTAGCGTATTTTCCTTGTCAAGGTCCTTCCTATCGGCACAGCGGCGGGGTTGATCCGACAGAGTGACTTTGTCGGCATTGGATTCCGAAGTATCGGTATGCATGGACATCGGCAACTCAAAAGACGACACGTCGGGCACGGCAGACGGATCAGCCGTCGCTGCCATGGTGCCTTTCATGCTGCACTCGGTGGAGCTTTCCCGCGGGCTGTCACTTTGACTCGTGTGACTCGTGCTCTTCATTGAACTGTCACTGTCATTGTGAGACGGCACTCGCATGTCTTCGACTTCCTTGTCCACCTCCATCTGATCTTGTTTTCCTTCAGGTACGACCTGGTCATCCTTGGCATCGCTCACGTCTTCGGACGCCCGGGCCGAGGGAGAATGCGGAGCTTTGCTGCTCTTTTGCTGCTCTCGATCCTTTTTGTGATGCTGCTGATGCACAGGAAGGTCTGCACTCTGCATACCTTCTGCTTCGAGCTCGGCAATGGATTTGCTGAATAATTCCCGGTGAGGCTCGAGCCACGGGTGGCCCATGACTGTCTGCATTGTGCAACGCTTGGTGGGGTCCGGTACCAGCATTTTTTGCAGTAAGTCCTGCGCAGCGTCGCTGACGTAGTCTGGGAAGACGAGGGAGGTGTTGAGGATGTATTTGTACAGGAGGTTGATATTGTCGCCATCCGGATTGGCCGGGTCATCGTCGAAAGGCAGATAGCCGCAGAGCATCGCATACAGAATGACGCCGCACGACCAAATATCGACGGCCGAGCCCACATACATGCCTTCGCTGACGACAAGCTCGGGTGCAGCATAACAGGGTGATCCGCATGACGTCGCCATCAAGTCGTCCTTGGCCGAAGAAAACTGGTTCGCAAAGCCAAAGTCGGTAATGATGATGTTGCGGTCGCGGTCGAGCAAGAGGTTCTCCTATTGAACATAAAAATAGCGCGTGTAAGTCGTCCAACCCTTTTTCTCCTTCTTTCCCGATGATGCTCCTTGCCAGTTTAAGATCGCGGTGAACAATATGTTTCTGGTGCATGTAATGCACACCACTTATCAGCTGCGCAAACAATCGGCATGCGTCGCGTTCTTTAAGGTATCGATGCGCTAAGATGTCTTCGAATAGCTCGCCGCCTGCATACATAATAATATACGCACACACACACACACACATACACATACACACAGCAGACACATGGATAGCACACATACAAAATGATGTTAGTCCTACTCGGCTTTATGCTACCTTTTTTACTATATTCTTCTTGTCCACACTTGCCTGATGCGCATTGTAGGATAATGCCAATATATTTTTCTGTCTCGATCACGTCATAAAGCTTGACGATGAAGGGGTGGCAAACCGTCTGATTTTAAACCATGTCATTGAGCCAAACAAGCGCATCTCCTCGGCATCCATCTTTTTCCTCCTCCTTTCTCTTACCCTCAGGACAGAGATTTCGCGCTCCACTTTGCACATTCGGCTTGACGAATCAATGTGATCCTTTTTAATGAGCTTAATGGCAACCTATCATGGTTTACCATTTTCTGAGTTAGTCGCATAGACAAAGGTACATGGTGCATACATCTCGTTGTACGTGATGTACAAGCAAGTACGCATGTGAATCTTTTTTCTCGTCTGTTTCTTTATATTGCAACCCCCACCAAACCACAGCAATCATCTTGTCTCTCACTCTCACTCTCACTCTCTCTTCATTCTCTGACTCTCTGGGACTCTGACTCTCTAACTCCCAATCTCCCCTCATCCTTCGCCTCCGCTCCTCCTGTCCTTGTTGACCTCCTCCCCGCGCTCTCTTTTTCTTTCTCTCGTTTGCCCCCAACCCCCCTCTCCTCACCCCACAGACAACTTTTTCTCCTCTACACTTTTTTGATCGCCATCGTCTTTGTTTCCCTTCGTTTTACTTGCCTCTTGACTGGATTCAACATGAACACCGAGCTTGACCTTGCCGAATTCTCCCTCACCAAGAGTGTGAAGCAGCAAGTATGGGCCAAAAACAGTGGGTTTACGCCCTGCTGGAGGGAAGTAATGGTAAAGTTGATAGTAGCATTGCCACCATGGCATGGGCGGGTCCTGTTGGTCTTCGTCGTGTAATAAATGCATATTCCTCTGTACTGATCGTTGCTGCTGCTGATGATGATGATCATAATTATAGTGATGATTTGTGGGTACTGCGTTGACGGAGTAGGAGCGGGAAGGCGTATTGTTGCTGTTGCTGTTGCTGTTGTTGTTTGTGATGTAAGGCACGTCGTCATTAAAGACGGTAGTGTTCGGAGTTTGAAGGTGAGCAGGAGCGGCCACAGAAGGCGTCGGAACAGGTGGTTCACGGTCTCCGCGAGCGTCCACGGCAGGAGCAGCGACCATGGCCATGATGAGGGAATGAAGGGAAGAGTGAAGAAGAAAAGAAGAACCAAGGAAATAAATATGATGCACAGGCTAGAAAAAGGCGGCCCAGAAAACGTGACACGGTCAGGGGGCCAATTGGGGGGTTGATGCTCTTTCTCTCTCTTTTCTTTTCTTTTTTTTTTTTTTTTTTTTTTTTGCTGCGCTTGGTCGTGTTTGCTCTTAAAGAGGACAGGAGTAATCAAAGGACCGTTCACGGACCCTCCTCCGCAATGAATGAGTATTTACTTTTATAATACATCCTAGAGTAGAATAAAAACAACAACCCTCGCTCTCCATACACACAGAGGTCACACACGCCACAAAACGGGTACGCGCTCAAGTGTCACGGACACTCTTTTATTTTATTTTTTTCTTTTACTTTTTTCTTTTTTTGACGGATGACACCCAGAGACGAGCGAGGGAAACGCGTATCACTTTTTCACATATGAAATGATATGGTGATGCTTTGGTTTATTCTTACAAATGGGTATGCGAAAATAATTAGAAAAAATATGCAAAGAAAATGGTGCGGGTTCTGTCGTCCTTTCCCCCCTTCCACGTTGGATACTACTACGCCCACATGTCTTCATCCTCGTCTTCCTCTTCGTATTTGTGTTTACTGTTGCGGGCCATGTGCCGACGTCCGTAACTGTATTCTTCTTCTTCGTCGCCCTCTTCGCCTTCTTCTTCCTCCTCTTCGGATGTGACATCCACCTCAATGGTCTCAAATCGGTTCTGGGCATGATGATGATAGTGCGGGTAATAATCATCGGTCTCTTCTTCGTCTTGGTCTTCGGAGGAACCGTCTTCTTCGTCTTCTTCTTGGTCCCCCTCGGAAGGGTAGAGATCTTCCGGATAATAACAATACCGAAGCGGACTGCTCGGCTTCGGGAACCGAGCCATGATATCTTTCCAAGACGATACCCGGGTGACGTTAGGAGGCAGCGTAGTGATCGACGAGTGATGATACAGTTGACGGGACATGGCTGTCATGGTTCTCTTGTGCATGCTTGGTTTGATATGGTTCCAGCCATACTGCCCTTTGCGATCGTACAGAAGCACGTCGATACCCAGTGCCGCGCAATCCAGCGCATGCTCCAATCCATCGTCAATGAGGACGTCCACTCCGATTTCTTGACAGATGGCTGACTTGGGTTTAGACACGTATTCAAGCTGCTCCGTATCCGACAAATCGAGGTTGCAGAAATAGATACTCTCGAAAATGCCTACATAAGCAAAACATGGGTTGAGTAAAACTGTAATACGTAACATGATGTCGATATGCATAAAGACTGTATACATATACATGTAACGTTACTTTTTTCTATACATACCAGGATAATGCTTATCGACAAACTTTTTGGTTGCTTCGGCAATAAACTGCTGACGGGAAGTGATAATAATCAGGACGAATTTACGCTTCTTGAGAGCTTTGAGTGCCTCCAGGGCGAAATCCCGAATGGGTTCAATGTGGTCGAAATGCTCCGATTCGTAGAATTC
Source organism: Syncephalastrum racemosum (assembly GCA_002105135.1). NCBI lineage: Eukaryota > Fungi > Mucoromycota > Mucoromycetes > Mucorales > Syncephalastraceae > Syncephalastrum > Syncephalastrum racemosum. The sequence continues at coordinate 434,402 of MCGN01000009.1, read as the reverse complement.
CCGCATCTTGAAGCACGCCTCCTCCCGTGAGCCGCCCCAGACTCGGCTGTAATCATAGGTGTCAAAGTCGGCCGGCGTAAAATGGGTGTGATACACTTGATTGTGCCACGCAACCAGGGCCTCCAGCGTATGAGCCAGAGTCTGATCCAAATCGACTGCTACTGTCTTCCTCGGTGTATCTTTTCGTATGATCATGGGCATTTTACTTTAAGACAGTGACAGGATCAAAAAGCACAAATAGAAAGTGAGAGAACAAAGACAAGAGGGGAGGGAATGAACAGGCCGTAGGGGCAAACAGAGCAAAGGCTTGTGCACTTTTACGATACCCTAAAAGAAGAAGAAAAAAACCTGCAAAAAATGACAGCCCGATGGTTTTATATATATCATCGGCTGGCGGTGTTTCTGACTTCAGGCACAAGTAAACGAGGCCAATGGGCTTGGACGACAAGGAAAAAAAAAAAGATGGGCAGTCGGTTCTAGTAATGTGAGATACAGAATAGATATAAAAGGCAAAGGAGCAAAATTGATAAGCTGCAACCTGCTGATCGTGCCATCGTCCCTCTGCATATACAGCAGGCTTCTAAAAATGAGACTATTATCCGTTCACTTGAAAAGAAGAAAGCACTGGGAAGTCAGCCAACATAGACATACACCAATGGCAATCAAAAATATCTCCGTTCCAACTTCTTTGTGTGATCCCATAATAATGAGAGTTTTTATTGGAGCAAAATTTTGATACTTTCCCAAACACGTACCGGCCGTTTAATATATGAAAACGAGACACTTCAAATTATGCAACATCCATGAGCATATCAAACTTTATTTGTCTTACCGGCTCTCATTACAAACCGTCATAATGGAGAGGTGACAACAATGTGTTGGGTAATAACCAAGCGATCAGTGCGAGCTCTTGCTGACTTTATACAACGATAAGGCGGTATTTGTCCAGTTGGGCACGGACCTCCTCCTGTTGTGCGTTGTATGAATTAGCGAATTGAGAATACGTACATCATAACGCACCGTAAAAGGCAAAAAGGGGAAGGGGATAGCACTTACCGGAGACACCTCGTTGTCATTGTAAAGAAGAGTAAAGTTTGAAGCCTTTTTCTTACCGCCTTCTGTCGGAGCGACAGCACCAGTCGCCGACGTTCCTTGGGCCAGTTTCGTCGGGTCTTCCGTTGCCGCCGGCGGTCCCGGCGGTGGCTGTTGTTGGTGATGGGAGGCACTATAATCGTAGCCAGCAGCAGCAGCGGGTTGGGTTGCACCATGATAACTACCTTGGCCAACCTGCGCCAGTGGTTGCTGTGCAGCAGCGGCTGCAGGTGCGGGTGGAGGGGGCACTGGGGAGTTCTGGCCGGGGGTCGCTAACTGAGGATTAGCAGGGGGTGGATAAGGCGCCGCTGCATAAGGCTGCCCATAAGGCTGACTCGGGTTCCATCCAGGATAAGCTGGAGCGCTGTAAGAAACAAGTTGAGCGGGTGGTGTCAAAAAGACGTATCTCTTGTATGGCTTACCCAGGAGGCGGTTGGAATGTGAAAGGCGGTTGCGGTGGATAAGGCTGGTAGTAGTTGTATTGGCCGTAAGGGGCGGGCTGCGGCGGCGGTGCCTGTGGGTAATAAGGGTTGTAGGATGTAGGAGGGGCTGATACAGATGGGCTTTGTTGAATGGGTGCGGCTGGTATACCCGCAGCAGGTGAGACATCACCCGACGATGGATTACTATGTCCTGCTTTGTGCATTGCGATCTGCTGCTGGATCTGCTCTGGCGTCAACTCGTTGTAGCCGCCATAACCACCATCAGTTCTCTGTCTTTTGGGCGCGTTTCCGCCCGAAATTCTCATGTTGTGTGCTTCAATATCTTCAGGTGGGATGCCTTCCATACCAAAGATTTCAACGTCCAACGTTCCACGTCCAGGAAGAGCATTAGGGACACTGGTTGTACAGTAGCGGTTAATGGGAGAACAAAGTCAATTGTTGCCGACTTACGCAGTGATCTCCACCTTGTGCACTTGCTGCGCATGGACTGCCATACCACCTGCTGTAGCTGTCAAGTGAAATAAGGAAAGAAAAGGTTACTTGAAAGAAGACAAGCAAGATACGATAACTTACTCAGTCTCTTGCCACAAACTTCACATTTGAAATGCTTAGCCTGGTAGATTGATGTTATTATTCCAATTCCTTTGCTCAATGGATTAAACAACAAAATTTCCACTTACCCGCTGATGAGTAACCAGAACCTTGTCATCTTCAAAATCTTTTTCACAGTACCAGCACCAAGGTCGCTGGAGCTTCTGCGATTTCGACTTCTTTTTACCCATAGTTTTCTGTGTCTAAGGAAAGGAAAAAAAAGATATACAAAATCGGATGACGAAATCCCAGACCAAATCAACTCGCAAAAGGGACAAACGAGCATATTCTTTTTATTCTTTCTCATGACTATGATAAAACTTTCAAAAAATAGAATTATAATTAGCCACTACTGCAGACTTTTGGCGACATGTTGCCAGAAATAAGAAGAAAGTGACCAAGATGTAGGAGAAGATGGATGGTTACTCTGCCTGCCCGAGTCAGGAATGACCGCGACACGATAATCCTTGCCGTCATTGTTGTCCCAAAAATGACAATTATTGACAGCATAGCGAATCGCCAACTGCAATATGTGATGCTGCCTTTGCCCCTGGTAGTTCGGCCCGACAAGCTTTAAATCAAATGCGAATCGGTCCCATGCACCGCCATGAATTGATGCTTGGAAACGCGCTTCGACGTCGTGGAAGGTCTGCCAGTCATCGGTCGTGTATCGCACAAGGACGTGCTTCTCGAACGCAAGATTGGCGACGCGACAGGTGCCACGAAGCGAAAAGTCATTCATATTCCCCCTAAGCTCCAAGTTCTCGAGGCAGACAGTGGCGTCTGGTTTTCGGCTATAACGCCGGCGGGCAGACGCAGACGAAAGTGATGATGGCGGTGACGGAATCGTGGGCGACCAATTTTGGAATTCGAGGCGGCTGGCCGTGGTCGCCTGGACCTCGACGGGAGTGTCCGACTGCGAAAATAGACGTACTTGCTCGATATCCTGACTAAAATGAACCGATTTGTTGCTCCGTTTGCGTCCGACAGTGGAAGCATGATGGTAAAAGCAGCTCGAGGTGCTGCCGCTAGGCACCCCACTATTGTTATTATTGAAGCGATGCCTTTTGACAAGTGCTATGCGACCGCTGCGTCGCGGTACAAAAGGGTCCTTTAGACTGGTCGTGGCAAGTGCCATGTGCGTACACACAGAGAATTGGAGGTGAAGGGACCGAACGTGGAGAAGGAAGGAGAGAGTGAAAGGAGGTAAAAAAAAAGCGTGATGATAGTTTGTGAAAAAAAGAAAAAAGAATAAATGAGAAGCTTGTATACGTATGGACAAACCTGCTCTCGCTCTCCCACCCACTCAAGTGGTATCCAACGAAATCCAAGTTGCATTTAGCTTGGGACCGGGATACACACAGAAAGCGGTCCGAGCGATCGATAATATGCCAATATGGGAACTACATAATCCCATACGCACCATGTTTCCTTCCCACCCGCTAAATAATGAGCTGGGCACAGACCAAAAAAGAAAGCAGCAGGCAAGTGACGATTATGCGTGTATGGCGAGTCGTTTATTTAGAGTTCATGGCGGCATTATTCATTTTGCCGCGCATTTCTAATCTCTCCCTTTTCCTTTTTCTCCAAAAGACAAAAAAAAAAAAAAAAGTAACGGAAACGAAAACGAAAACGAAAAATATAATAGCTGCGCAAAAGGAGTGTGCATGCCTTGACGGCAAAGAAAAAACGATATATTGACGTTAGTAAAACATACATGCGTGTAACCGTCTTTTTCTTCTTCTTCTTCCCTTTTTGCCACTTTGTCATGGATGACAAGAAATAAAACGGAAAAGCTCGAAAGCAGAAAATACGGTATACAGGCAGCTCAGCCAGATCAGCGCCCATCCACTGTTTATCTTTTATTTTTTGGTCTGGGAAGAATTGCACAAACGCCATCTTTCTATGGTGAAGGAAAACGGGGGCAATGCCGAGAGTTTCATTTTGGGTCCATGCTTATTTTGTGGAAACTATACAAGAAAATACACACTTGACCATGCACATGGTTCATTGCCTGATATATGCAATTCGCGTGGGTATGTGTACTGACGCTACCATTACTTCTGTCTGCTGCATGTGTACAAACAATGGAACTGGATACCCCGAAAGGGCTGCCTGGGGGGGGGAGAATAAGTGCTTGGTTTTGTCGCAATTTTGGCCAGGAGTTATCCCCAAATAATATCTGCCTGTGCGCTCTATTTTTTTTCTCACTTTCGCTTTTTCTGTGCTCCTGCCTGCTGCTGATGATGTTATTGATGCTGCTGATTATGTATTATGCACTTGTGGCTCTGCCATCTCATTCTAGGCACAGTCACTGCATACTTTTTTATTTTGTGTCCACCCTAAATACCCCGAAAAAATGACAAAAAAAGGAAAGATCCAGGTCGCCTGACAGATGTTTCAACCCAATAAGAAGGGGTATTCGAGCCAGGAGTAAGAGATCGTCGATCATCATTTTCTCGTACATACATACGCAGCACAAAGAGCATAACACTTTAGAGGCGTAGGAAAAAATATTAATGGCAGACGGACAATAAAAAAATATGAATAGACAGCAGTACGCAGAGAGAGAAAACATGAATCATTTGATGGAGTAAGAACGAAAACTTTGTTAGCATATATACAACAAGCGGGAATATTCATCAGATTGAAGGATGGATAAGATACAAAGGAATGAAAGAGGTGAAAAATATGGAATACAACACCGAATTGGGGGCTGCCACAGTGAAATGTGACAGAAAATGAAAAACTATTTGCAGGCGTACTTCTTACGGGGCGTCTCCAGTCCATTGGAGACAGAAGTAGATGAAAAAATACGCTTCGAGGTACGACGCTGTCTGAGAGTGTCAAGCTCCAATTGCTGCTGCTGGCGAGCACGACGTTGGATGGCAGCCGGACTGTTGGACGGTGGCTTGCCGCGGCGCTTGCGGTGGTGCTCAATGGGATGGTCGCTCGTGGAAGAGAGCTTGACAAGGATCAAGGGCAAGATGCGTCGGCGGGCATTGATGAACCAGTTGCTAATTTGGTTCAAGGTCAGCCCGGTTTCTTGTTGAAGCCAGTTCTTTTCTTCTTCGGTCGGGTAAGGGTTGGCGCAATGCTCAACAAGCCAGCGTTTCAAGATGGCTGTGACTGGCTTGGGGAGGTTTCCACGTCGCTTGCGCTTGCTATCCTCCAAAAGGGATTCGCCAGCGCAAGTGGTAGACATCATCATCAGTTCTCGCGAAGGTTCTTGGCGGGCAAAATCTTGTAGCGTAGCGGGCCCTGTGGGCGGCGAAGTAGTGACTTCGACGCACTTATCAAAGAGGTGGAATGGTCTCTGCTGTTGTTGCGCAGACTGGCCTTGGTGAAGAGGATGCTGTTGGTGGTGGTGCTGGGTGATGGGTGTCAATGGAAGAGAGGGACTGCGGTGGTAGGGCTGCGGTGAAGAGGAGGAGGAGCACGACGAGTTATAGAGCAGACTGCTTGCATCATCTTCTTCCATAGCAGTGTGAGTCGTGCTGCTTGTTGTACTGCTGCCGCTGCCGCCGTTGCTGCTTTCGCTGCTTGAGCTCGTGCTCGTGCTCGGCTGGAAAGCGCTCGTGAGCGGAGGAAGACGGCGACGGTGGCCCTGGAAGATATCTGACCATAGTCGACTATTGGTATCCAGCATTCTGTGGACCTTATCTTTCTGGCGCTCGAGAATGGGTGATGCACAAGGCTCAAGTGTTCGCGCCGTGTACGTAGAGGATTGTTTCTGCTGCTCATGGAAAAGTATCACAGGTTGAAACGTACGAGAAGAGCCCTGCAACATAACGCTCAGCATACATGTTATCGATACTAAATTGTTTAGAAGGCATACCGTAGGTTGATGATAAGAATGCTCAGCAGCAGGAGTCGGCGAGGATTTGTTGGAAGGGAACATGGAACGTAGAGACGGAAGTGGGGTATAGCGGTGAGGATCCATCATAACTCAAAGAGATAGACTGAATGGTTAAGAAGTGTTTTGGCGGGCAAAAGTATGTGTGATGAGTGAATAGTGAAAAGAAGATGAGTTTAGTCATCTTTGCCCTCGTTTTATACTCGACAAAAAGTAAAAAGTCAGTGCATTGGATTGACAAGGGATCAGCAAGTGTTACACATTTAGAGAACCTATTGTTGACTTTCCATGAATATTTCCATGCTCATAACTCATTGTGCCTGTCTTTTTTTGCGCCTCTATCTCTATTATTCACTTACTCTATAGACCGCACGCACCAGAATCTTTTTTTTTCTTTATTCCCCCGAACCCCTCCGGGTTTCATTATTTGAGTCTCTTTTGCCCTTCTCCACAGGGATTTTCATCGTGCCCTCGTTCCTATTATTCAACTTCCCAATGGGGATATGAGCGGGCTGGGTCTTGGCTCGAGCAAAAATATTCTCGGAAGCATCTCGTGGCGCACACTCTTATCCTCTCTTATTCCCTTCCTAGCGACTTCATTTTTTGCTCCGTTCATATTCTGTCACTTGCAAAGGATGGCCCGCGCGATCGGAGAAGGGGTATCTTTTTAGGGCGTGATGGAGATCAGACTTAGTATGAGAGATACAAGAATAAAAAAAGAAGCTAAACTGTAGTGTACGGAGCAACGGCGATCATCTATACTGTACGCTATGCCAAAAAGAAAGCATACGCCTCCATCTGATTTGTCCGATGGACCATGTCTCGTTCTTTCTGTTGCCAAAATATATATTGTTCCTCGCGCTCGCGCTTTAGAGACAATATATTATGCACATTTCACTCACTACAAAAACGCGCCCGCCCGCGTGCAACTCGCGTCTCAAACTCTAAATGTGCACTCGGAAGAAAGATAGCAAAGGAAAATTTCGAGAGGACAAGAGGACAAGATGTGCACACGTCCCGCTTCTCCGGGTCCCCCGCATTTCCCCTTCCCCTCGTAACTTCCCCTTCATAATCCGTGATGCTGATATGTTTAACATTATCAGCAGTCAATGCGCGCAGCTTGTCTAAACATAGTTGAGACCACAATTGGATCGATCGAGTATAAAGAAAAAAGAAAGCGCTGTATGTCAATCAAATATGTTGTTGTCTGATTCTATGACTTGCTCCTTGGTTCATCTATTTCTCAGTTATCATGATAAGACCCAACCAAATCATAAAATCGCGCATCTTAAAGGGACCTAATCCATTAGTTGACTGTAAGAAAAACTGTTCAAAAAAGGTTGGCGCACGTTGACTGGTGCAGGTAGTCAAACATGCATTGTGCGCCCTGATTCGTCTTCCATATTCCATGATGATGAAGATGGGGGGAGATAAGAAGTAAGTCAAGCAGTCTACTCGTGATACAGGCCTAGTATGATCTTGAAGTGCATGCAAGGACGATTTGAAGGGTGTATATACTATACATACCCGTTAGTATGCGTACCATTCCAGCATTGATAGATACTGGACTCCATAGGATGTATACGATCCCTGCTGGATGGGTAATGTCCGCGTTAGGCTCAGACGCATGTTCTCGATGAACAGAAGAAGATGATGCTCGGATATGAGAGACTCATTAACAGGGGAGACGGATCAGAAAGGGGCTGGATGAGGTGAAATGGATGTAATGTATGGGGTGTACTTGGGGGTGAGGAGGGGCAAAAAGGATGCGGGGATCATAATTATAGAAACTTCTGATCCGCCCTGTACCGTCTCATCTTTATTGTACTGTACATTGACGAACTCCATCGGGTCATATTATAATTTCCCTCTCTTTTTTCTTTTACCTTTCGCTTGGCACACATCAAAATAGCGAATGTCGCCACATGGCAACGCTACGAGAAACGAATGACGATCAGTTGTGATAGAAATGCAATTCATACCACACACATACACATTCTCAAACATCAAAATAATAATGCGCCCCAGCGATTATTGCTGCATATACATACGTCTGTAGCATCCATACATCATGCCATATTCTCGCAAGAAGGATTGGTTCAAAAATAGAGAAGAAGAGATGCAGTGTCACCATTCTTGCCCACGCGAGTCAAGGTTTGAAAGAAAGTGATCCATTTGTGCTCAGCGCCAACAGATCGTATGACAAGTGTGTGTTCACACTGTAAAACAAGCCAGTAGTGGGTGGCAGTAACACTTTCCCCGGGTGGCGCCATCTATAGGAATGCTCTGGCTTCGTTTTCTTTTTTTTTTTTTTTTGTTTTATTCCTGTCAGGCTAACTCTTTTCATACGCATTCCGTTTTGCGCCATATTACCCCACTCACCATCCCACACGCAACCTCCTTTATTTTTACCTGCTACTTCTGAGTCTTTTTGCCGCGAATGTCTCCAGTGTTGCCCTATGAGCACAATTCGAACATGCCTTGGTATAAGCATCAGATACGACTTCCAACGTCAGCAGACGTGTATATTCTACTCATCGTCGGACTAGTGCAATAAAGTTCTAGATCATGTGGGGTCAGTCAGAGGCTCGTTGGAATTTCGTTCTTTCTTTTCTGAAACCGGTCGTCCCACGCTTCTTTGGAGAAGCATAATACTAGTATTTTCTGTTGTAATGTAAATTTTACATGTCGTTCAACTGTTTCTGTCACACCGCACCCCATGCTAGGCAGCATATATATTTTTATATTAATGTCTGGCTTTTCATTTATATTGCTTTGCAGCTTTCTTTGCCTGCCCTTTTCTTTCCGACCGATAACTTTGGCACAATGACGCTGATGTTTATAAAGTTGAGGCCAACCGCCGACAGAAGACAGAGAATCAGGTGATGCGTCTCGGTCGGGACAGCATTCATTTGACTGTCTACCACGTGGAGACAAGAGTGCTCTTCCCAATTCATAAATGAGAGATCATCGATGACTTTGTGCATGTCAGGTCACACAACGTACTTTTGATATCGGGACTTATTGCTCGAATCACAGTCGCATCACACGCGCATTTGATATCATTATGCCAAAAACGCCATGGTACACAAGCAAAACAAGGACATCCGAAACCTTACTCCAAGCATCGCTCTATTTTAACTTAAATTATGTATGTACCGAGACGAAAGAGAAAAAGAAGAGAACCCGATCATTCTCGCTTGGCGGCAAAAGCCGTGTATTGGCGCCAGCTTGTTCTGTTCTCGGTCAGGGGCTAGAAAGGCTTGGCTTCGGTGATTCTACAATCTCATGCATGCTGTGCCTCCCAAAAAAAGTTCCCGATGGGGTTAATATGCCGCAGCAAACTACAGCCATGAGCCAAATGAAACTCGCCACATACATAGCAAAGGTGACTCACTACTGCGGCAGATGACGATAAAGGCATGCGATGATAATTGTGGTTTTTGCTACCTATCTGTTCACCTTTCTATTATCCTTTTGTACAGTATATAATCATTATGTCGTCTACAACAGTAACAATCAACAGAATTGTAGCGCGTAACAGAAGTAACAGCAGCAACAGCCACTATTCAAGAACAGCCACACAACAATCTGTCCACCATGCCAGTCAGCTCACGATATCTTCGAACCATGGAATAGCATGCGAATCCTTTGAAGGAGCACGCCACGATGCTGGTGCCAGTACGAGCGAGACAGGCGACATTCGCAGCAAGAGCTGCGTCAGTCGCCGTCTCGGCATCGGTGCGTCGGGCTTGGTTTCGCACGTTGATAGTTCATGTGGACCTGACGGTCTACATGCACTGCAACAAGGAGCACCACATTCTATGCGGTAATGTGGGTATCTGTCACCGCCACACAGAGTTGCGCTGGGGCGACGCCGCCCAGCGGGTTTTGACGACCCCGAACGCGGGTGGAAATAGCTTAGTGAGCGAGGTCCTGTCTGCCGAAGTCCTGGATCGATTGCTAGGTATCCGTGCGATCAAGACCGAGATGGAACTTGTTTACAGCCAAGCCGGGCCTATCACGGATTTTGCGATCCAGATCGACACGCATATATGGTGGGGCGTCTCTGTCACACGAGCGTTGGCATTCAAGCGACGACTCACAGCGTACGATTGCCAACGGTTGCTAACGAAGAAGCTCAGTGGCATCCTCATATCCACCGAAAACGTCGTCAACTGTGCGTTTGAACGCCAGATCCTGCATGTCTGGGCCCGGTCGGGCAAAGATGCAGGTCTGGTGAGGCGGGTCTGCAGCAAATTACCTGCTGAGCTTGTATCCAACACCCTCATTTTGATTACCACCGCCAACTCGGATGCTGTTTTCTTCTCGAATGAGCTCAACAAGCTCTGAAAGTAAACAAAGAGCGCTGATTGTTTACTTGTAATTATTATTGTTTTGATGTATTTCGATCGTATTTAATAAAGGGCGGGCGTCGCTGGCTTGCGGCTGATAAACATGTCGCGCGTCCTGTTGGTGACTTGTCAACCGGACCAGGCACCCTGTGTAACGGCGCACAGAGACTGGGACGAACACACGTGAATGCTCGTTTTAAGGTCCAGACAGGAGCAAGACGCGTCCATTTCGAATGAGACAAAAGGAAAGAAAAAAAAAAAAAGAGATAAAATAAAATGGCAATAAACACGGAAGAAGCCTATTGTAGCTCTCCAGATTTGTATTTTTCGGATTCCTATTTTCTTTCCCAGGAAAAGGGATTGGGGGTTTTCTACCTACAAAGCCTACATAGTAAAGGTATAAAGAATAAAGGAGCAAGAAGCTAGGGCTTAATCCTTCTTGGAGAACTCGGACGCGACGTCGCCAACCTTCTCACGCAGCTGCTCGGCACGGCTATCGATGTCGCCCTGAGCCTTGAGCAGGTAAGGACGGAGAATGCGAGTGTAAAGGATTTCAGCACCCTATCGTTTTCCCCATACAAAGTAAAAAGCAAAAGAGAAGAAAAAGAGGTGAGAACCTAGCCCAGTGAAAAAATAAAATAGTTTCCCCCTTTTTAAATATAGAAAATAAACTTACGCGGAACTGAGGCAAAGCAAGCCAAAGGACAAGGATGGTCTTGAAGAGGTAGTAGAAGGGGAACCAGTACAGGAGGACATCGGAGAAGAACTCCACGATCTGAACAAAGCCAATCACAGTCCAGTAAGTCAACCATTGCTTGTCATCAGCAGTACCAGCCGACTCGATGGCCTTGAAGGACGCGTAGGCTGATGAAGAAGAAAAAGCACCACAAAATAATATATGAGATATGGGTAGGTAAAGATGACGCGTGTATATATATATGTGTATATACGTGTGTATTGATATAGGACTTACCAGGGTAGGCCCAGGAGACCAGGTTAGTCAAGAGCTGACCAGCCAGGTTGAAGAAGATCATGATAAAGAAGAGGGCACCAGCACCGAGGACAAAGTACGACTTGGGGACACCGGTTCTACGCTCAATCTCGTTGCAGTACTTGTACTGGCTGAGTTCCTTGTCAAGACAGGTCAGGCCCTGCTGGACCTTGGCCTGGACGCCTTCGACGCTGTAGAGATTGGGAGTGTTGGCAGTAGTCATGGCAGATGAAGCAATGAAGAAAAAGGAAAGAAGAAGAGGAAAAAGAAAGAGAAAAGCGAAAATCTTACGCACCCGCTTTCCAACTTTCTGTCTGCACTGCTTACAACCTTGTACACTAGTAGTTTTCGAAGCGCGCAACGAAAAAGGACGCTACAACATTTATGGAAACTTATTTCTTTTCCTCACCCGCAATTTTAGGCATGCAATATACGCGTCTCTCACTCTCTTATGTTTTTTTCTCGCTCTTTTTCCCTTTGATATTATTACTGCTTTTCTCCTAATATTCCATTTGCTAAACTATGGAATAGAGACATTATATGCATGTGCGATAAGGCACCTGTTTTGATGATGGTCCCCCACTTTATTATATATTCAGAAAGAAAGGAAATTGACAAGACTGCCCTGTGCGTCGCGAGAACTGTCATTTGTACGATCCCACCCGTGTCTTGGAGAGACACGACCCTTCTCCGCTCACTCCGTAACCAGTCGCACAGAGCAAAGAAACCAAAAAAAAAAAAAGAAACCATAAAGGAGAAGAAAAGAAATATAGAAAGACAGCTATACTCCTTCGCCATAAAATGAAAGATACAGCTTCAGCTCGAACTAACAAAAGTGATCAAGAGTAATAAAAGTGGAAAATTCATTCTGTAACCATTGATTATACCAGGAGATTGTGCTATCCTCAGGGAGGAATATTCTCGAGGGACGCGAAAAGGGTTGGGAAAGGAGGGAGGGCGGGGTGATACACGCGTATGCAGCTCCAGCCGCAACTCTAAAACAAGCCAACGCAGGAGACTGCGTATGACGCCTAGTTCTTTTTTCCTTGTGCCTTTAACAGGGAGTAGTGCTGATTCATGCTACATATGAGAGCGCATGTGTGTGTTTATTTACTGTACAAAAGGTTTATATGAGAACAAGGAAGAATCAGGAGGTGGTGTATGCGAGAATATGCAAATGGAGAACAGGAGTGAGGTCTTGGGCATGAATGAAATGAATACTGACGGACGCGTAGAGGAGCGGAGAATGGGAAGGGATAGAAATGAAGAGAGAGAGAGGGAGAGAGAGAGAGAGGGAAGGGTGAAAGTATGCAGATACCGGAAGAAATACACGGTACGAGGCGCGTAACAAATGATAGGTTCAAGTGCCTTGGGAGGACGAAGACGGACTCTGAAGGGAGGGTGAAGATGCTTCCTCTATCTCGTCTTTCTTCTTTTGCACCTGCTCGTAGAGGGCGCCGCGTCCTGTTACTTTTAATTTCAATGCCTGTAAAAGCAGCCGGTGCTTCAAGACCTGATCCACCGTGGGCCGTTTGTTTTCGTTGGGATCTAGTAGCCATAGCACAAACTGTTGCATCACCACGGACGTCTTTTTCAGTGCAGGTAGGATTTCAGAAAAATCACCCAAACGAAGCGACTCCCAGGATTCGCCGGTCTCAGGAAGCTCGATACCGGCAGCTAGTTCTAGAACAATCAGCCCCAGGCTAAGTGACATCACCAATGTTAATCCTATGCCATGTATGGTTTCCCACTCTCCTTCCTTTCTTTTTTTTTTTTCGTACCTGAAGATATCGGCTGGCTTGTCAAAGCGATCACGGAGCAGATCAGGTGCCATGTAACGTCTATCGCCTTCGCCCTTGATCCAGGCTTTGTCCTGCAAGCAAATAACGAGATGAGCACACGTCATCGAAGGGGTGTTGCGTTCATTCTCTTACCACGGGGCTCTGCACAGCCACGCCAAAGTCACCAATCTTGAGTGAGCCTTGAGCGTCAACCAGAATATTGGCGGGTTTAATATCAAGATGAACGATTTGGGCTGAATGGATGTCGCGCAAGCCCTCGGCGATCTCGCGTGTGACAGATGCCACCAGCGGTTCTGGCGCGGGTACTCGTTTGTGCTCAATGTATTGTTTCAAGCTGAATAAAAGAGATAAAGAGCTATCGGTAAGCATAACGACGAACATGAAAAATGAGATGTATATATGCGTCTACCTTCCATTTGGACAGAACTCCATCTGCAGATAGAGGAAACCTTCCTGCTCCCAGGCCGCAAAGAGATGGACACAATGCTGACTCTGTCGCACCGCATGCATAAACTTGGCTTCAACAATCTGTTGCCACCGATCGTGATGGTCGCAGAAGGGCAGTTTTGACTTTTTGACAGCCATCCATGTATGGGTATCGAGGTCGCGCGCTTTGAACACATGTGCGAATTCACCCGAGTCGACGGTTTCAATGACGTCAAAGCGGGCATCCAGGTAGTTTTCTGCAGGCTCGTCCTCCTGAGGTTGACTGGCGTCGCGCTCGGGCGTAAAGAGTTGGGGCACGTTCGTTTCAAAGTAGTCTGGAGTGAGGAAGATAGGATGGGCAGAAAGATAGGATGGACGTGCGCGTAAGCCAGTGCGAGCTCCATTGATCCAGTAGGCGCGCTTGGCATCGTTCAGGAGACGGTCGGTGGGTATATTGTCATCGATATATGACTGATGCGTGTAAAACGAGTCGTCGCCTCGGGCGCGCGAGGTACTGGGTCGTGACGGGCTGGCATCGAGTGCAGCGCTGCAGAGTTCGGTAAAATCGGATACGTCGGGCGGGTCTTCATCGCTCGAATAGTCAAAAACATGTCCGCGCGAGAAGACGGGCTCGTCATCGTTGAAGGGCTGGCTCTGCAGCATCGAAGACCGGTGCAGCATAAAGTCATTATCATTATTGTCATTGTTGTCTTCGTCATCAGTGAGACCTGTTCCTAGCAGACTCGGTCCCAGTCGCAGAAAACTTCGCTCTTCGGCTGCATCGCTGTCATTATCGCTTTCCAGTGGATTATAGTCATGTTTGTCCGCTGGATTCCGTTTAGGAGAACGAGTGCGTCGTGTTTTGCGAGGTGAATTTGTGTCGTCTTTAAGTGTCTTTGTAGACCGTTTACAGGACCTCTTCAGATCCCTTGACCCAGTGGCGTGTATTGGGGAGTCTGTCGATGATTGTGACAGGGTCATGCAACTTGGAATGATGTCGACAACTGCGGAGGTGGAAGAAACACTTAAATTTCGGGCCCTTCTACTGCTTCCTCTATGCACCACACACGCACAAAATTTAGGACAAGGCGATGATGTTCAAACGCCCACATAATTATCATTTCTAACATAAGAGTCGATTGTAGTGGTGTGTATGTATTGGGTGTGTATGCAAAATGAATAATACAAAAGTAGTAATGTTACAGTTCCTCGAAAACAACGTGTTTGCCCTTCTTCTTGTTTGTCTTTTGCTTCTTGATGGGCTTGCCTTCTTTTTGTCTTTCTTCTCGTGCATGACGCTGTCGCTTGATTTCCGGGTTATAGAAGCCCTTCTGCTCCAAATGCTTGTGGAAATCAAGCAGCTTCTTCTTCTTCTGCTGTCTGAAGATCTTTGTCTCATATTCTTTCGCCTTTTCGTCACGGTACCTATTATCCTATGTGAGTTTCCATGGCAACATACAGTATCAACACTACTACTTACGGTGCCAGCATCTTCATGCCCACGTATTTGTTAAGCTCCTTGTCGTCCGCCAACAGGATTTGTTCCGCTGTCAAACCATAATCTTCTGGTTCGACTTTGTTGTATTTGAACCGGGTAGGCAGATCACCGCCAATGACATCCTCATAGTTGAGAGAGTAGTACTCTTCCATCAACTCGTTGAATTTTGCCTTCTTTTCGTCGTCCATGATCTTTCGCTTCGGTGCTGCACTGGTGCCGCTGCCGCTACCTTCACCGCCATACTTCTCTCCGCCTGGCAAGTAGTCTGCGTCCATCTCAATATCCTCTTCGCCGTCTTCACCGCCTTCGCCTTGCTCTGCGTAGCTCACGTCGATGTCATCGTCCCATGTCGGCTTCTCCGTCAGATCTTCCTCGTGCTCATAATAATTCTCATCGAAGACACTGTCCATTTGCTTGTCATACGCGGCAGGATCGAAATCGCCTTCCAAATCGAGCTTCTCCAGACCCACGGCTATTCAAACAAAATAAATGAGTTAAGGCACACATTATGACCACCATTGGCACTGTCCAAGAACGTACTGTCATTGCCCGTGATCTCCTGGATCTCCTTGAGCTTGTCGGCGATCTCACGCATCTTCTTGTGCCGTATACCAATCAGTTCTTGCATCTTGGCTTCCTTTTCTGCCTGCTTCTTCAGCTTGCGTCGCTCTCTCTCCTTCTTGCGCTTATCACGTTTCCGGCGAAGCGAGTCTGGAATATCACGCGAGTGGGAAATAATCTGTGGAATAGGTCTAACAAAGGAGACGTGAGCAAGCCATGCCGTGACAGTACGCGATTAAGCTTTGATCCTTACTCTTCTTCGAAGCGGAAGTTGTACTTGCTCTCGAATCGATCGACTTCATCCAGATATTCTTCATCCTTGTCCAGATCGTCGTCGTTCGTGAGATCCTCGTAAGACGGGACTGCGTCGTTGGTCTTTTTATTATCCATCCAGCCTCGGTTAAGCAGGTAGCTGAGGGCAAAAAAAAATTAGAAAAAAGGTCTTTTTCATCATGGATGATACTTACTTCATCAAGAAAGAGTCTTCTTTGGACAAATCCGGATTCTCAGTATTGTTCCATTCCTTGAAGACCTCTGCGGTTGCTTTGTCCTCCTACGTCATAGTTAGCACCATGCAGTGAGCAGTTACTCGGGGTAATTCTCTTACGTTGATAGCGTTCAGCAAGAAACTCTTATAGTCCTCTTCCTCCTTCGTCGCCTCTTCAGTCGTCTTTTCGCGCTTCACCAAGAAACCGTCCTCATCCTCTTCCTCGTCTTCATTGTCACTACCGAAAGCAGCCTTCTTGAGTTCGTTCTTTAGCTCGTCCTGTTCATCCGAGAAAGTAAGATGCTTTGTCCGTCGTTCATCGTCATCGTCCTCGATACGCTCAGGTTCTTTGACGTAGCCACCATGCTCGGTGATGATATCACGCTCATAGTCTTTGAGTTTGTATTCCTTCTTCTTGACAGGCTCCTTCTTTTTTTCACCGAGACCAGTGGTATAGAACCGTGTCTTAGAGTCGTAGACACGGGGATCCTTGCTACGTAGGGCTGCGATGGTTTGAAGAATCTCGGTGTCCAGGGCAGGCGTCAGTTGGTATGCCTCCTCGTCTTCTTCATCATCGCTTTCAGACTCTGACTCTGCCTCTGATTCTTCGTCTTTCTCGTCATCGTCATCGCCTTCGCCTTCACTACCACTTCCTTCGGCTTCGGCTTCTGCTGCTGCTCTCGCCTCTGCTTCGCGTTCGGCTATAGACAACATTAGTATATAGAGCAGGTACATGGAGTCAATGTATTACCCTCTTTCACTACGATTTATTAGTTAGTTCAGGCACAAATTATAGTTGACTGAGGACTTACAAAGCTCTGGACGGACATAGTCTGCCGATTCGTCTTCTCTCTCGCGAATGTTGATGGCGAGTTGCTCTGATTCTGAATCACTCATTTAGAAACGCAGTGAAGAAGTGAAATTATTATGCAAAAGAAAGGGCGAATTTCAAATCCCATACGGTGGCTTTGCCGGTCCCTGATTTGGGATTGAATACAGCGAATACAGCGAATGCAGCACCATCCCGTAACGTAATTGTAGGCATAAATCTGACAAAAATAGGGTTCTTTGGCAGTTTTCAATTTTATCGTTTTTCGACGGTTTTATATAGCTGGAATGACGATTTTTCTCTTATATGTGATATCTTCCACTTGTGTTGGTCTATGTGGTCTATGTGGTTTTGTGTCTCTAGTCCTATCCATATTCTCTGCTACAACTCTAGTGACACAGTAGCTATTATGCCGCACTATGTAGACATCATATTAGAGACACATCACCGTGCTTAAAGTCATTCTGGCAGCCCTTCACTAGGGAAACATCCCACGTCTGAACAGTTGACTCGATCAACGCATGCTTATGCCAAGTCACGCTGTGCTCCCCCGGGCTTGTGTATTAATGATGATGTCTCTCCCTCTTGCCGCGGATAATTCGACAATTAAAGAGAGGCATACCGCTCGCATCATAGATGACTATATTTGTGTATATCTACACAGCATGCATATGATTGATCGAGAATAACTAATTTATAGTTCCTCGAAAGGATTTTTATCTTGCGGAACCAGCGAGCGCCAACGGGTGGAGCTAGTGCGATGAGACACGACGTGTAAGACAGACGGAAGCCCTATTTTTGCCTAGAAACATATATGTGGTCAAGAAAAACGCAGGATAATACGAGACGCATTCGACAGTTGGACGGACATCGCAGTGCACCGGGTGCTTACAGTTGTGAATAGACCAACTAAAGCAACAAAGGCAATCCCAGTAGTCGCTTTGAGGCCCCCACAGAACACACCTCGCAATCATCCATATATTTTACTATCTTCTCCCATGTCTAGGGTTATTAGTGCGCGCCTGATAAAAGTGTAATCGCTGGTTAGAACAGGTAAAGCATAACCGGACTTTCAACGGGGATATTTCGATAATGTCCCATATTCTGTCGGTCGCATACTCCTCACTCTCCCCTTCAGCTAAAATAATGGATCGTACACCTGAGGAAGCCGAGATTGCAGACGACACCAACGCCACCTCGACAGGAACCAAAATTCCCTCGGGTGAGATTGAGGATTATACCTACAACGGACATGCCATTACCCACGATGAGGTACTATCTCTTGATGCAATGCACGCGTCCATTCCATTCCATTCACTCACTCTCTCACTCGTTCAACCGTGCACTCGTTTCACGCTCCTCAAAGCTCGACCACATGTTTGCAAATCACAAAGTGCGCGAATTGAAGGGGCATAAAGAAAAGGTGCACACCGTAGCATGGAATTCAGACGGTCGGCGACTTGCGTCTGGTTCGGTGGATCGCACTGCACGCGTTTGGACACCTCACCGAGGGGTATGAATCAAAAAGCATGTCAAAAGCTTCTGCTCAGTTCTTGTCCCTTTTGTTTCTAGACGGACATTCGCTACTCGACTGAGCTCAAGGGCCACACTGACAGTGTCGATCAGCTCGATTGGGATCCGACCCACCCTGATCACCTTGCCACAGCTTCGTGCGACAAGACAGTGCGGTTATGGGATCAGCGCAGTAAGTATTTAAAAGTACATCTGGAATCGATGGACTCATTGTTTCTCGTGTAGCCGGTAAATGCACGGGCACGGTCAATACTGGGGGAGAAAACATCAATATCTGCTGGAGTCCGAATGGACAACATATCGCTGTGGGCGACAAGGTACAAAAAGGAGAAAAAAAATGGAATATGAAATATGACATACTCCTTTCTCTTCTCTGGTTTACTCATACACACACGCGAATCCAGAATGACACAATTAGCTTTATCGACACAAGGACCAACACGATATTAAACACGAAAAAGCACAGCATGGAAGTCAACGAGATCGCATGGAACCAAGCCAACGATCTTTTCTTCGTCACGACCGGCCAGGGCAAGGTCCACGTCTACGATTACCCATCCCTCGAACACCTTCATTCCCTTCGAGGTCATACCGCCAACTGCTACTGCGTCGAGGCTGATCCCACCTGCCGATTTATTGCGGCCGGTTCCGCGGATGCCACCGTGACGTTGTGGGACCTCAAGACTCTGAACTGCGTGCGAAGTTTTACCGAACTCACGTAAGTGAAAAAGTCGAATAGTGGAAGACAAGTTGCTGATGGGGATTTTATCTATGAATGTAGTTGGCCTGTGCGCACCCTGAGCTTCAGCTACGATGGACAATTTATCTCGTCAGCCTCCGAGGACAACTTCATTGATATCGTAAGTCTGACACGTTTGCCCAGATCACATCATCTCATGTTATTTTCAGTCGCACGTGGAAAGCGGCAGGAGCGTGTATCACATCCAGTGCTCGGCCGCGATGAACACCATTGCATGGCACCCGCGAGATTATCTGCTGGCATACGCTGGCGACGAATTGGGCCCAGATGGCAAATATGCGGGTAATCTCAGGATATTCAGTGTTAAAGATCCCCGTGGATCAAGTTAGGTAGATAAGGATATCTTTTTATATAAATTTACACCTTGTATATATCGTACAAACGAAAAATCCATCGATACCTTCCGTTTGTCTATCACAGATTCAAAAAAGAGAGAGAAAAAACACCTCTTGTAATTTCTCCGGCGCTGGTCATCACAACACTGAGCGAACCCCACATATCTCGGAAACATAAATACAATAGATTACAAATGCGACGAGACAAAAGTAGTTAAAAAAGAACTGACAACCTCTCGGGATTTGCTCTTGTTACTTTCTTTTACCCATGCGCATTACCTCCTTGGCCGCGATCAGCGTGGCTCTGCTCGCCACTGTGGGCCTGGCTGCCAAGGACACGGACGACACGAATTCTAAAAATCCCGCCAACGGAGAAGAAGTAGTCGAGGACGATGGAGACGACGACGTCAGTCCGCTCATGACCCCGCCCGTACCGCCGTTGCGGGCGCGCTACGTGATGCCGGACGAGCCGAAATACAACTATGCCGAAGTGATCCACAAGAGTTACTTGTTTTATCACTCACAAAAGTCTGGTATTCTGCCGTACCAGCGTCTGGCATGGCGCGGTGACTCGTGCAAGGTCTGCGTGGGCGACTTTAACGAGGATCTATCGCGGGGTTGGTACGAGGCTGCGAATACAATGAAATGGGGTTTGCCATTTGGCTGGACCGCGACCCAGCTTGCCTTTAACGTCGTGGTCTTTGAGGACGCCATGAGCTCGGTGAACGAACTGGCCGAGGGTCTGGAGTTGATCAAATGGGGTGCAGGTAAGTTGCGAGAGAGAAGTTTCCGATGGAAGGGGGTGGGGGGAACAGAGCGCGCGCGCTAAGTCCCGGATATAATAGATTACCTGATGAATTGCCACCACAACGACACGCATATCGTTGGTCAGCTCGGCACCAGCGCGCTTGGCCCAATTTCCAAGCAGATCGAGCTCGACGTGGACTTCAACTACTGGGGCCCGCCCGAGGAATACGAGCAGTGGGTGCCGACCGGCTTGCCGCACAAGGCGTACTACCTTACGCCCGAGAACCCGTCTTCCGAAATTGTAGGCGAGTACAGCGCAGCCCTGGCTGCAACGTCTATTCCCTGGCGCAAGCACAACGCGACGCTCGCAGACGAGATGGTCGACCGCGCCAAGCGGCTTTACAAATTTGCAACAGAACACCCAGGAAGCTATGTCACATCCAAAGACAATGCATACCAGTGGGCGACATTCTGGTACCCGTCCACCCGGTACGAAGACGAGATCGCATGGGCGGCAGCATGGATCTATGCCGCGACGCGCGAGCCCGAGTGGCTCGAGGAGGCCAAGAAATGGTATATGATCGCGTCTGACTCGTGGTATGAGTATTCCTGGGACGAGAAAGGCGCGGGTCTGCACGTACTGCTGTATTCGCTCACCAAGGACGGCATGTTCTACAAGAACGCGATGGAATATTTTGATCAGTTCTTGCCCGGCCCGAAACAAATTGTCAAGTTTACGCCACGCGGTCTGGCCTACATTGAGCACTGGGGCTCGGTCGGCTACTCGGGCAACCTCGCATTCCTGATGCTGGCGTTTGCCAAGTCGGTGGGCTATGATACCTCTGAGGGCAAGTCAATGGTCAACTTTGCCGTTCAACAGATTAACTATGCGCTCGGAGACTATGGCTACTCGTGGGTCGTCGGTTTTGGCGACAACTACCCGTCGAAACCCTATCACAAATCGTCTTACAACTCGTTCATCGACTATCCGATGCGCGGCGAGTTCCAGGACAAGGTCGAGGAAGACTTTTCTGGCAGCCGCACCGGGCAGCGCTTTATCCTGTATGGCGCGGTCGAGGGCGGCCCGAATGTGGATGATACCTGGCACGATGACCGATCCAACTATGAGTACTCCGAAGTCACGCAGGACTACAATGCAGCCTGGACGGGCGCGATCGCGGGTCTGATTGACTATTATGGCCCGGAGCGCTTTGAGCCCTACTCGGACTGCGGTCTCGATCTGGGCTGGTCCCACCCCAACGCGAGCACGCCGCCGGCCTGGCCACAAGACGACTGTTACCATACCTGCAACAAGGGCTGTGCGCGCGGCGACCTTCGCTCCTCTTTCTCTTGGCGTCTTCTCACCGAGCCGGACGCGCTGGATAGCAACATGGAAGTGCTCTACCCGGGTCAGGGCGCGATGCGCGCAGCCACCTTTGATGGTCGGAAAGAAAAGGACCCGAGCTCATACGATGCCAATCCACCCGAGTCCCAAGTCAGGGCAGCTGAGAATAATAACAGTGACAACGATAACGATAATAACCCTAATGACGCTGAGACTCAAGCTGAGAACCCGTCGAAGCAAGATAAAGCAGCTTCGTCCATGGCCTCGACCCATGCTGCATCAGCTGCAGGTCTCGCCATCCTGCTCATGGCATCCCTTGTGTTGTATTAAGAAAAAAGAGAGAAATAAATCGACTGTTTATTATTATTATTTTTTGCCCTTTTTCTTCTTTTTGTTCTTGCTGACAATTGTGATATGTTCTGCCCATTCTGCAGGCTCCTCGTGTGTCTGGCCGGCCACGGCGGGTGTGCCCCAGACCGTCCGCGAACTGCTGGCTTGCTCGTCCCGTTGGCGCTGTTGCTGGTGCTCGGCGGCCGAGTCGCGCACGGCTTTGGCAAACTCCTCTTGTTCGTTCGTGTCGGGCAGCGTCTGGAAAAAGGGGTCTTCCTGCATCATGCGCCGTGTTGCTTCGGCTTTGGACTTGCTGTCTTTTTTAGACCTGGCTTCCGCCGCCTTGCGGCTTTTTTCCTCGCGTCGCCGACGTTCATTGCGCCGTTTTTGGCGTTGGCCAAGTTCCTCTGGATATGGAGGGTCAATCAATAAAAAGAAAAAGACATAAAAAGAGAAAAAGCAATTGCCCAAAGGAAATTATACTCACGACTAAAGGTCTTCAATGTTTCATCCGAGACCACCTTCTTCAAATCAATCTCAATAAAAGTGACATCGCACGCCAGCGGCAAATGTCCCAGGTATTTGAATCGTTTGCGTACTTCCTATAGGTAGGATTAGTATCATTCAAAAAACGGAAAAAAAAACAATGCTACTCGACTTGCCTCGGTGATGGTGGTCTCTTCGACGTTTTCTACTACGAAGGATAGCTCGTGTGGAAATTGTTGATAGTCGCCATACTCATGCTTGAGGACCTTGATATCCAGGGGATGGAGGTATATATGCTGTCCGTCAGCAGCCTGATAAAAATAAAACTCGGTGGCGGGTCGCGTCGACCGTGCTTTGGATGCTTCAGCGGTAGTACTAGGAGCAGCATTGCTATTGCTATTGCTATTGCTCTTGCCAGTGCCATTGCCATTGCTGCTGCTCGGGGCGTCAATTTGCAATGCATGATCTTCACCCGTGAGGCGGAGATGATGTTGGCGATATGCTTCTGGCATCTCCACAGGAGGAGCACGTTGCTTTTCTGCTGCTACTTTTGCTTGTGGCCGGCTTTCACGCGCCTTATGCGTGGGCGATAGTGCGTCTGCTTGGAATAATAAGGCGGTCATCTCCAAGTTGGCTTCGTAGGATGTCAAGGGGGTCTTTTGGAGCTGTGCAAGCGCGTCCTGGACTTCGGCGACGCAAGCCTCGATGAAGGGTATCTCTGAAGTAAGATGCCATTCCTTGGCGTCGTCGAGTGCACGTGCCAGTTCATCTTGGTCGCGGCCGTACTCTGCCTCGAGATAGTCGTGTGTGGCGAGCATGAAGCGAGCAAAGTGGAGGGCGTTAGGCATGAAATGCCATGCATAGAGTGGCTCGTGGGTCGGAAGGAGACGCTCGACGCGGCTTGGATCGAGGGGCCACGTCTCGGATACAGGAAAGGCGAGAGTGGCGTCCGAATCGCGCTCGACAAGGCGCATGCGCACAGACGCGCCGGGCGAGAGACGTGCGTCATTGGTTGCAAAAGGCGCGATGGTCCTTACGGGTTTGAGGTCGCGGGCATAGACGGCGTCCCAGCAGATGGGGCATTTGTGCCACTTTCGGTCGCTGAGCTGGAGATAATGGCGGATGCATGGCAGACAAAAGGCATGGCCACATTTTGTGATACGTGCTGCGGTCGGCGGACAGAGACAGATGGGACAAGTGAGGGTATCCGCCACCAAAATCTGCTCAATAGCGGGCCACTCAAAATGGGCGTCTGGGTCAGCGAGTTGGATGGTGTAGTCTTGGGTCGGGTTGAGGATAAAGCGAAAGTTGGCATTGACGAAACGATCCTTATTGTAAGGTTGATACGTCGTTTTTCGACCGGATTTGCGCACAGTGGTGATAGGCGTCTGGTGCCGCTCTGGAAATCTGAAATTGAGCAGATGGTTGAGCGAGACACGCCCTTTCTTATCGGCTACCGGCTATTTTATGTTGAGCAACAAGACAAAAGAAATATATCCATGAGAGAGAGAAAAAGAAGTACTACCTCGGGTTCAGCAGGTGCATTTGGAGGGATCGTGTTGGTGGTAGTGGGACGTTGACGCGATTCACGAGGACGAGAAGCGGATCTGTCCTGATTCTTTTTGTAATTAGGTTTTGGGTTGCTACGTCTGTTGTTATGACGCGGTGGTCTGTTGGAAGGAGTGTTGGAATGCGAGTGAGAAGGTGGTGATTTGGGAGGTGTCTTTGAGCCGTCTGCGGAAGGAGAAGGCGTGAATGCAGGTGCATTGACATTGAGCTTTTCCATTGAATAACAAGGCAGACACAGACAGGCAGACAACAGACAGGCAGGCAGGCAGACAGGCAAACTGAACTCAAGTGACTGACTGACTCACTGACTGATTCACTCGCACTCAACTTTCGAAAATTAAATAATACAGCTCCCAAGTCCTGTTCTTTCCGCTCGCCGCCCACTCCGTAAAGCCCTCCATTACCACACACACACACATACGCAGACACATACACATAAACACAGTATAATAGTACGATCCTTCAACTCATTCGACTTATTCAACCGTTCACCTTTCATCATTCACTCATGTTGAAGTTCAAAACAAAAGTATTATATTCAGATAAAGAAGAAAAAGGAAGGGTGGGGAATCAAAAGTGTGTGTATCTTATTAGTAGGTGGGCCTGGGCTCAAAGTCTTGCAAGAACCGTTCATACGACTCACGGGTGCATTCGCCCCCATTGAGAGGATCAAAATAGAACTTGTAGCAGCTCCCATCAGCACATATTGCTATATCAAGTCTTGTTAGAGTTGAGCTACCCCTAGTACGCGTCTCTGCGCCACGCCTATGACGTATCCAAGTACTTACCAATCAGTGTATTCTTCTGCTCACCAAAGGCAGCAATGCATCGACTTTCAGTAGCGATCTTTGCGTGGGCAAAACTCCACTCGCTGCTAAAGTATTTTGGTAAGAGGTCCTTCATGAAACTAAGACTGGATCCGCGGTTGCCGCTGTGGGTGAGGCCGTAGCGGGAAGAGGACGAGGAAGCAGACGGTGTGGGATTCGGCACTTCGCCGTAGGTCGGCCCACGCGGCTTGTGTTCCACCATCGACACCACTGAGACGTCCAGGTTAAATATGTGGATGGTGCCCTTATCCGACGCGACGCAGAGCCGTGTCGATTCATTGTTGAAAGCGATCGAGTAGATTTCAGCTCGATCCATGCCCCGCCTAAGCTCGTTGAGGAGGGTACCGGTGGCTGTACTAAATACGCGGATCAAGGTACCCTTGTCACTCGCCGTCGCGCATTTCGATCCGTCGCTGTTGAGGGCGAGACAACTCAACCTTCCCGAGTGAGCTGCAATAATACTCACATTCGCTGTGGGTGGTGGCGGGTGGGAGTGACGTGATGCAGGTTCGTCTTTGGGCCATCCGAGCGAGTCAAGGTCGATCACCTGTACATGGCCTCGCTGTCTGCCAGGGATGATCAAGACTGCAGGCGTTTGTGCAGATGATACAGCAGCCAAGCCTGAAGGTGACAATTTGACGACTGTCAGTTACACCCCCTTTCTAAATCTCATATCTATCAGATCAATGATGTATTCTACTTGCCTCGTTCATTGTCACAAGTCTCAAAAGTGTAGAGTAGACGCGGCTGAATTCCGAAATGATAGACAAAGACCTTGTGAGACAAGACCACGGTGAGTCTAGTATGAGGGTTGAATAAAAGGAAAAGACAAAGATCGCAGTATATATATATAAATCGTACGCGCATGAGTTACCTGTCCCTTCGTAGTTTGACGTTCTTGACTTCGCTCTTGTATTCGAGTTCCAGCACGGGCTTACCCTTGATGCTATCATAGATAATGACTTTGTTGGGTGAATAACGTGGATTACGTCCGCCGCCGACCAAAGCCAAATAATTCGTTCGATAAAGCATTTCTACCAAGGCGATACCACCGTCGTGTGACTCTAGGTACAATGAGTCATGAAGGGGATTAGCAGGGTCGTATATAGAGATCCATACCGGTGCGAGCTTGTTCGACAAGAGGTTCTCCATTGTAGACCCTGAAACCATTGTCGAGACCGACAGCGAAGCAACCATAGTCTTGGTTAAACCCGGCGTAAAGAAACCCGGGAATGTCATTGGGATTGGAAGTCGACCGTGTCAGGTTCATTTTGCATTGAGGAGAAAGAAGAAGAAAAAGAGCAAGTAAAGAAAAGAAGAAGGAAAGAAGGAACCGAAGAAGGGGGAAGAGAGTGAACTCCTCTACCTTTTTTTAATACTCTGTTTCTCCACTTTGGCGCATGATTTTGCATTCACCATTCATTCATTCATTCATTTTCCCCGCTCTCTCTTTTTTTCCTTCATTCATTTTAATTGATACATATACAAATATACATATGCCAGCTTCTCAATGCGCCAACCCATTGTGGCGTGATTGGATCAAGGAATGGATGGAAGAAGCCAGGGCTATCCAGAGCAAAGCCTATTTTACCTACAAAAAGGTACTACTCTGTCACTACGTGTCCTGCTTTATGTATTTCATATTGCTCACACGATTCAAAAAAAAACAAGGCATACGATTCAATGGACCAGTGCACCATACAATTCAGCCACCCGTGCGAGACACAACAACTCAAAGGCATTGGTCCGGGCATGGTCTCTCGCTTGGAGAATCGTCTTCGAAAACACTGCACCCAGAACAACTTACCTCTGCCCGAGCGTCCGAGAGGTTAATATCGCCGTCCCTCTCTCTCTCTCTTTTTATTTTCTATCTGTTTGTCTTTTTTATTAAAACCCCCTTCACCCTCAATAGGTGAAAAGCGCGATCGGCCGGATTCAGGAGGGGACGAGAGCCGACGGACGCGCCGCAAGACGACGAAACCATATGTACCTGGATACAGAACGGGCGCGTATGGCATTTTACGCGCTCTTTTGCAGCTCAGAGAACTCTACGACCAACAGTACGCGACCAAGGAAGAAATCATTCGACACGCTCAGGACCACTGCGACAGTTCATTTGATACCCCCGAACCTGGGAAATCGTACACAGCTTGGAGCGGCATCAAAACCCTCGAGAAAAAGGAATACATTTGGAAACAGGGCAGTCCGGCAAAGTACATGTTGACTGATACCGGGTTATACATTGCTGAAAATTTGCAAAGCACTGCCAATGGTGAACCTGCAAGGCCTTTACCATCCTCTGGCAATACCCAAGAAGAACCTGAATGGAATGATACCCAGGAGGAAGAAGAGGTTGATTTGAGCTTGTATGTCCTGAATCCCGAACGGTTTCGCGCGTCTTCCTCCGTTTCCTCTTCCTCCAATCCCAACCCATTCGCCACTACCACTACCACCACTTCTACTCCGCTTGCTCCTGCTCCTGCTCCTGCTCCCGCTCCCACTACTCCATCTCGTGCTGCTTCTTCAATCTTACCGGCGGCGGTAACACAGCCTATCGAAATCGCTGATGACGATGAAGAAGAAGAGGAAGACTTGAGCCTCTACTTCCTTGAGCCCGAGAAACATACTGCAAATAACCGAACAAAAAATGTGACTAAAACACCCTCGTACGCTTCGGCCTCGCACATCAGACATCCCACTCCAACCACCCAAGACGACATCGATACCATTCTAAGCCAATCATCCCAGCCCGCTGAAATGATCTGGGAAGGCCCGCCCCCCAGCAACGAGCCCGATACCCCTTTCCCTTTCACCTACCTCGATACCCACGGCAATCCCGTCAAGCACATGGCCCAAGCCAATGTACAAATAAAAGGTAATTAAAACTATAAAAGCCCTGCATTTTACATGACTTAACTTGTTTTCGTTTCCATAGATCAAAAATTAACATACCACATCCGATTCGAAGCGAGTGTTCGCTCCACTGCATTGCGCTACGGCGTGATCGACCTCCGCTATGACGACCGGGCTCGGTGCACGGGCTTTCTCCCTGAAGAGCACAGCGTCCCAGTGGCAGGCGGCGTGCCACCCCAGCCGGTCCTGCCTCTATTTAGCAGTCAGGATTCGAGTAGCCAATCTCACCCATGGCCCAACCTCACCCTCTCCTCTTCCCAGCCCTTGTCCCAGTCCGAATTCACCGCATTCCCACCCGACAGCTACGAGATCGTGCTCGTCCTTGATACCCGGGAAATCAAAAACAGGAGCGACCGTGATTATTTCCAGGAGCAGCTGACCGCAAAAGGCGTCAAAGTCGTTAAACGTGCGCTCGAGCTCGGAGATGTCATCTGGGTCGCGCAAAAGAAAGGTTCGACGAGCCAGGGAGATGCACTGTTCCTCGATATCGTGCTTGAACGCAAACGCATGGATGATTTGGTGACGAGTATCAAGGATGGGCGTTTTCTAGAACAAAAGGTGAGCATACTCAAAAGATGAGATTATGTCTATCTGTATCTATGTACGTTTGCTAATGGAGAGGGCAGCATCGTCTGAGCAATGCGGCGGCTCGCAAGGTGTTTTATGTCGTGGAAGAGTACAATAAGGAAGCGGCCGTTCAGTTTGGCGCGCAAGCGGTTCAAACAAGCATGCTTTCGACCCAGATCACGGACCAGTTCTTCCTCAAACGCACGCTCACTGTGGACGATACGATTGATTTCCTTGTCAAGGCAACGCGCATGGTCGAACGAATGTATGAGGCAAGTAGAGAACGGGCCTCAGAGGGGCGGGGGGGGGGGGAAGAGAACATTTGCTAACCATGTTATTAGGGCGTCACCCTGCACCGGATACCCGAACACACGGTATCGCGGCACACCTATGTCGATCTCAAACAGCAATTGGGCTCGGCACACGTGATCTCCTATCCATTGTACAATCGCCTCAACAGCAAAACGGGGTCGATGCCGCTCAAAGACTTGTACCATCGGATGCTGATGGTCCTCCGCGGCGTCAGTGCGGAAAAAGCGACGGCACTGGTGAAGCGCTACCCTACCCCGCGTTCGCTGCTGGATGCGTATCAGACCATGAATGAACATCAGGGTCAGCTTTTAGCCAAGGAAGCGACGCAGGAGCACATCAGCCGGCGACGTTGGGGCCTTGCACTCAGTAAAAAGTTATACGACGTGTGGGGATCATAGAGTTCTCACTGGAATGATGGACACACATATGCTAGGCAACGTGACAAAATGAATAAAGAGGACTTCAATGTCAGATTTTTCGTTGCTTTTTTTTTTATTTATTGCAGTATTTCAGTTGACGTACGTCTGTCTATCATTACGATCTGAAAGATAAAATAGGAGTATACCTATCCCCTGTCCTCCCCTCTCTCTTTCCTTTGCTTCACCAGCCAGCTCGTGTCTTGGTACAACACTTGGCCATAGGATGACTGGAGTAGATCTCCCTAAGCAAGGGACACTCGCAATTTCCGTCTTCTTTTTTTTTTTTCTCTTTTTTATCCTTTTGAGTGGTATATTTCTTCTTTATTTCAGACTCGCATTACTTTCCTTTCTATTCATCACTTTTTTTTCTTTGTTTCATCCCAAAAGTAATATATACATAGTATGCCTTGCTTTGGTAGCCGCAAGAAAGCGAAGCGAAAGCAGCAGCAGCAACAACAGCAGCAGCAACAGCAGCAACAGGAACAGGCAGAAGTGTATCGGCGACCGACGACAGCACCTAACGAACTCGATGTCCCCAACATGGCTGCGCCGACAGAAGCGGCTGGACTCGACGGACGATCCTTGCGTGCCGGCAGCGCAAAGAGCGCCAACTCGGCTGCAGTTGCCCAGATACGACAAGAATACAACGAGCTCAAGTCCAAGGTAGGCATCATCTTTCTACTGCTATTTTATTTTTTTCTTGGCTGCTGTCTCTTTGACGACACTGGCCAAGAAAGTTCTCAAGGGAGACACCACATATAAAGAATGTAATCACTCATACTTTCTCATGGATTATACGTAGCAATCCGAGCACTTGGATGTGATTTCACGACAGAGTGCGGAACTCAAGGAACTGCGCGACATGTTGGCTCAACAAAAGCAGACAGAAAACGAAGAAGTCAACAAGGACAAACTACTCGAGGAGCGGGAAAAAGAAATTCGCAAGCTGATGGACCAAATGAACGAGATGGCAGCGGAAGGGCTTGAGTTGCAGCTCGCCGAGAAAGAGCAGATGCTGCTCGACAAGGATAAGGAGCTCGAGGAGCTCAACAAGAAATGGGCCCAGGCGGATGAAGTCGTCCGCCCAGCACTCCAGCAAGTGACGGAACAGCTGGAGGATCTCAAAAAGGCGGTATGTGCTTATTAATTAGAGTTTGTGCGTCGGCATGCCCATGTGCAATATACGTTTAATAATGAAAAGCTTGTTTCTCATCGTCTGTGACCTTATTTTCCATAGAATCAAGAGGCCGTGAGCCGCCTTGCTGATAAGGAGAAAGAGCTGGCTATCCTGAGGGCCCAGGTTAACCGCCGCGACCGGAAAAAGAACGATGGCAAAGACGAGGAGCGTCAGAAACGATTGAATCGACTCACGATGGACCTGGAGAACGACCGTATCATGATCCAGAAACTGGAAGAGCTGAATCAACAACTGGAGGTAATAGGAGGCCACTTTTCTTTATAAAGGGGCGGGGGTGTTATGCGAAAATGAGCACTTCATTTGAGCATGCGTGAACGTGTATATGTGTGTGTATATGGAAATAGGTCGTTGACGGGTCGTGCGCAAAGAAAAAAGGTTCCCCCTGAGCTGACCATGGACGCGCGCGCGCCGCTCGTTTTATCATACAGGCACAAAAACAAGAGCACGAGGCGATCTTGCAGTCGCATGCCGAAGAAATGGCCGAGAAGGACCGTGAGCTGGTGCAGCACCAAAAGTCGCTGAGCCAGCTCAAGCAATCCCAGGAGCGGGCCCTCCAAGCTCTGGAGCGCAAGCAGGCCGAGACGATCCAAGCGTTGAAGATGCAGCATCAATCGGATACCGAGAAACTGCGTGAACGTCTCGACCACGCTGAGAAGCGTGCCAAGAGCGAGATGAACGACGAAGTTGAGAAGCTCTTGCAGGAATTTGAGCAGTCCGAGCACGCACACTCGGTCGAGCTCGCCAACTTGGCACAATCGCACCGCGAGCAGGTGACCAAAATGCGCCAGGGCCAAAAGGCCGAGCTGCGCAACCACATGAAGCGTGCGTCCATGATCCTGGAAGACACGCAAGTGCCCGACCTCCCCTCCGCAAAGGTGATGCCGCTCCGCAAGACCACGGGCGGTGTCAACAAATCGATCCGCTGGCCCGTCGCGGCGCTCCAGCAGAACGCGATCGAACTCAACCCCCGGGACCCAAGCTTTGTCCAGCTCTATGTATCGGGCGTGTCGGGCAACGCGACGATCAAACGCAACCAGGAGAGCCTGCGGACGCTCCTCGAGGCCAACCAGGTTACATTCCAGATTGTGGATGTGGCCAAAAGTGAGCCCGCGTTGCAACACATGCGTCGTCAGCCAAAGAGCACGGGCCGCATGCTGCCGCAGGTGTTTGTAGGCGGTGTGTACCGTGGTCAGTACGAGGATGCGCTCCAGCATGTCGAGGAGGGCCGTCTCGAGGAATTCTTGCGACCTGCAGCAGGAGCAGGAACAGGAGCGGCAGGAGGAGGCTCCCCCACCACGCCTGCGCCCGGCCGGACGTTGCGCAAGTCGGACGCCCAGCGATCGACTGCGTCTCTGTCCTCAAACGAACCCGTGACCCCGACCTCCACACACGCGTCGGTGCCGGCTGTGCCCCCGATCCGCCGCAAGTCGTATGCGCTCGACGATGACGCCGAGCTGCTCAAGGAGCTTGAAAAGGAACTGAATGAACAACCGAGCCACGCGCATACCCTCCAATCCTTCTAATGAATGTATCAATTCTCCATTGCTAATATATATATATATATACGAAAAAATAAGTTCCTTGCTTTTCCAATTTGTTCAGGAGAACAAACGAGAATCAACAAAAAAATTCACCCAAAAGGAGAGAAAAAGAAAGAGTAGAAATCGAACGCGATGTTTTGAGAGGAAGCGAGAGCGACATATAGAGAGAAAAAGTGGATGTGTGTGTGAGATGTACATATAAAAAGCGGAGAGAAAAAAAGAGTCTAAGTATGTAAAAAGCCGCGATGGGGATGATTTGGGATATGCTGTACACGGCTTTTTGTCCTCTAAGTAAAAGTACTTTTTTTTGGTTGGATTTAGACCAGCTTGACGTTCTTGCGGAGAGACTCCTTGTATTCCTCGATAGAACCTTCGAAGGGCATGACATGGCCACCCTCGCAACGCCAGATCTGCTGCGCAACCTGCGAGATGAGTCGGAAGTCGTGAGAAACAAGCACGACACCACCCGAGAAGGCATTGATGGCCTCGGCCAGACTGTCAATGGACTCCATGTCCAAGTGGTTAGTCGGTTCGTCCAAAAGGATGATGTGGGGGTGGAGCGTAGCAAGCTCGCAGAAGACGAGACGCGACTTGAGACCGTCCGAAAGCTGGGCAATGGGCGAGGTCTGGTGGCTGCCGGACAGACCATAGCGGCCAATAGACTGACGCCAGAACGAGATCTCGGTGCTGACCTCAGGGAACTTCTTGCGCATGTAGTCGATGGGCGAGAGGTCCATGTCGAGCTGGTCGGCCGAGTGCTGCGAGTATTTACCGAGCTTGAGCGAGGTGTGACGCTGGACACGACCGTCGGTGGGCATGAGCTCACCGCTCATGAGCTTCAGCAGAGTTGACTTGCCGGCACCGTTGGGACCGACAAGGGCGACACGCGAGTCCATGTCGACACCGAGCTCAATGTTGCGGTACAAGCAGTTGGCCATGTTGCCATCGTAGGAGAACGAAACGTCCTGGAAGGCAAGGACGGGCGGGGGCAGCTTGGGCATGTCGGTAAAGTTGAACTTGAACTGCTGGGGCTTCTCGACAGGCTCGATCAAACCATCGGCCTCCATCTTGTCAATGATCTTCTGCTTGGACTTGGCCTGACGGACCAAGTTGGCGTAGGTACCAGCGGAAGCAATGAACTTCTTGATGTGGGCAATTTCTTCCTGCTGCTTCATGTAGGCCTTGTGCTGGTTGACCTCGTTTTCCTCCTTGGTCTTGACAAACATGTCGTAGTTACCACCATAGTAGACCAGCTTGCGCTTGTGGTTGAGGTGCATCATGTTGGTACACACACCGTTGAGGAAATCCTGCGAATGCGAGTTGACGACGAGGATACGGTCGTACGTCTTCAGGTACTCCTCAAGCCACACACAAGCCTCGAGATCCAAATGGTTGGTGGGCTCGTCGAGCAACAACAGGGTGGGACGGACGAAGAGGGCCTTGGCAAGGGCGACACGCATACGCCAACCACCAGACATGTCGCGAGTGGCCTTTTGCATCTGCTTGGTGGTGAAGCCCAGACCGGACAAGAGAGTGCAGGCACGGGGTTCAAAAGTGGCGGGATCCATCTGCTCGATACGCTCGTACAGATCGTCCAAGACCGGGTTATCCGCACCATCCTCCTCAGTCAGGAGTTCCTCGACCTGCTTCTCGAAGCGGGCAACCTCGCTCTTGGCGTGCTCAATCACAGCCTCGATGGCGTTCATGTCGGAGGGCTCAGCTTCCTGGTTCAGGAGATACGTCTAAAATAGGATAGATAACATGGATAAAATCAGCATCCCATGACAACATCTGCCTTATCATTCTGTTTGTCTACTTACATCGATGTGGTCAGGAATCTCAATATCTCTCTCGGCAAGCGAAGCAAGGAAAGTAGATTTGCCGGATCCGTTGGCACCAATGAGACCATAACGACGGCCAAAGTTGAGTTCGATCGTGGCATTGTCAATCAGGACACGACCGTGGTAGTTGAGCGAGAAAGACTCAATCTTGATATCTCTGCTACGCTCCTGCGAAGTGTAGACACCCGTCGCAGTACGATCCACGTTAATGTTGGCCTTGTTCATGTCGAGAGTCTTCTCAACAGCGTCAGGCGCAGCCTCAGCCTTCTTCTCAGAAGGCGTCTTTTGGCCCTTCGCCTTGGCCTTGGCTTCTCTCGCTGCGAGGCGCTTCGCCTTGGATGCCGACACTTGACCGCTCATCGTTGATAGATCAAGGAGAAAGGAATAAAAAAGAAAAAAAAAAAAGACTTGAAAGTTCTGCAAAAAAGCAAAGACTTTTTTTCACGATCCGTGACGGTCCTATGGTCTGATTGGGCCGATAAATGCGTCCTAAAAAATTTGAATATTTTTTGACCTATGACGTAGCTGCTTTTTTTTTTTTTTTTGGCTGGGTACGGAACGATTGCCGCAGTTTGGTTTTGTATCATATATAATAGAATACCTTACACGAATGTATATCTATATCCAGTATATGTTTTTCTTCCTTTTGGTTCGAGGCTTTCTGCACCATTAGATCAGGGACCAACCCCCATGCAGCTTAACGATACCGAATCATATCTTTGGGGTTCCAGATTCAATCCAGGAGCGAGTTGTATTCAGGAGACGAGTCTTTTCCCTTTCTTTTTTTTTTCACTTTGCATGTATGTCCGTTGGAAGACATTTAGGGGAGTTACAAAAGCAACACCATCATTTTTCTTAATTTGTAAGGAATAATACGCCGTGAACAAGTACTGATAATTGGGCCCAAGAAGCGTAATGCAGACACTGGTCTGCGCGCGTGTATGTGCAGGCACCTGGGCCATAGCAGTAGACCCGGAAATAAAAGTAAGTTCTTATATATACAATATATATACCTTGTGGCACTTGGATTTCAAACCGCTGGAGAAAAGCAAGTGATTCAGGCAGAAAGCTCAGGACTTGAAAAGTTTAGAGGGAAAGGGACAAAGGGTGGAAAGCTGAGTTTGTCAAAGATCCATGATGATGATGTGTTTTTATATTTAAACAAATGGATTGATGGCGTCGAGACAACAGAGTTGCGGAGTGCGCGAAACGGATCAGGAGGACAGCTTGTTTGGTCGTTTTATGTAAAGGTAAAGAAAGCAACAAGGGACTGATAAAATGAATGTGACATTTCTCAAGGTGTCATAATTTTCATAAAGACAAAAGCGACAGAATATAAAACATGCACAGACAAGTCCTATGCCAAGTATGCCTGTTGCAACAATGTCGTGAATTATGAGCCTATGCGGGGCACACCACATAGCACACATCGCGATTGACTGGCTGGGCTAGCTTTTTGGGGGAAATAGGTGGCAATGGAACGAATGGCGTATGTTTTTTATAAATATTTTATAATACGCATATACAAGAGTATCGGGGGATGATCCATGATCGGCTCTTCGAATGTGCTTCGGCCCACGAATCCTTCCTCCCGTTTCGAACCTTTCCTCTCTCCCGTCTCTCTTTGGCGCCCGCTCTCTTCTCTTTCGTCTCTTCCACCTTTTGTTGTCTTGCTTTTTTATCCTCTTCCCTCAAGCCACCCACGCCTCATTGCCTTATCCTCAGTCATCGTAACTTACTTGTAACATGGCTGAATTCGTTAAACTCTCCATCTTCGGCACCGTCTTCGAAGTCACTACAAGGTAAACCCAACTTATCCTATGCACCCACTTTGTTGGCTGACGCCACCCTTTTTTTTTTAAAAAAAAAACCCTGTTCACACCAGATATGTTGATTTGCAGCCCGTGGGTATGGGTGCATTTGGTCTCGTATGGTAAGACAGTATCTATGGTTGAGGGACGCACAACGTTTCTGACGTGTTTTTTTTTCTTTCTTTTCTGCTGGCGTCTACAGTTCGGCAAAGGATCAACTGACGGGCATGAACGTCGCGGTCAAGAAGATTATGAAGCCCTTTTCAGCCCCTGTCCTCGCCAAGCGTACCTATCGTGAGCTGAAGCTCTTGAAAGCCCTCCGCCACGAGAATGTAAGATATGCTTTGCATTTATGTGTTGCATTAACCTTTTATCTTTCATTGTTGTGTCTGTAGATCATCAGCTTGAGTGATATCTTCATTTCCCCCTTGGAGGATATGTAAGTGACGAGAATGACCAAAAAAACACGTATCGTTTTTCTTTTTTGTCTGACAATTGAGGATAGTTACTTTGTGACGGAACTTCTGGGAACAGATTTGCATCGACTGCTCCAGGCGAGACCGCTTGAAAAGCAATTCATCCAGTATTTCCTTTACCAGATCCTTGTAAGCAAAAAAGAAAAGAAAAAGAGAGAGTATCGGTGATCAGCTGATTGTTGGGCTAACAAACACACGCACGTGTCGTACAGCGAGGATTGAAATACGTGCATTCGGCTGGCGTCATCCATCGAGACTTGGTAATACCATCATCAAAAAAGCGCGGCAAAAAGGAGGCAGAGAGAGAAAGGTTTAACTCATACATTGATTCTGTTTCAAGAAACCGAGCAATATCTTGATCAACGAAAACTGTGATCTCAAGATTTGTGATTTCGGTCTGGCGCGTATCCAGGACCCTCAGATGACCGGTTACGTGTCGACGAGATACTACCGTGCACCAGAAATCATGTTGACGTGGCAAAAGTACGACGTGGCAGGTACGACTCTTATTTTATTTTAATTGTTTGTCTCTCCATGATAAAAGGAAGACTAACTTTTTTTTGTGTGTCTTTCCCCGTATTAGTCGACGTCTGGAGTGCTGGCTGTATCTTTGCAGAGATGCTCGAGGGCAAGCCGCTGTTCCCCGGCAAAGATCGTAAGTCATATACACTATACACGTATCATAGGTATGAGGATGGGGGATATTCAGACATTCGCTGTATAGACGTGCATCAGTTCTCGATTATCACGGAGTTGCTTGGTACACCACCGGATGATGTCATTGCCACGATTTGCAGCGAAAACGTAAGCACAAAAAAAAAGTTCCATTTTGTGTAGCCAACCATGGTGACATGGCAATTTCTGTTTTTAGACACTCCGATTTGTCAAGAATTTGCCAAAGAGCGACCCGGTACCTTTCAGTCAGCGATTCGCGGGCCAAGACCCCCAAGCGATCGATCTCCTCGAGAAAATGCTGACATTTGACCCACGCAAGCGTATCAATGTCGCTGAGGCCCTTGCACATCCGTACCTGTCGCCTTACCATGATCCTTCCGACGAGCCTGTCGCGCCCGAGAAGTTCGATTGGTCCTTCAACGAAGCTGATTTGCCTGTGGATACCTGGAAGGGTAAGTAAAAAAGCAATTGGTTTTCGTATTGTTTTACTGGGATTGGGAAGAGAGATGCTGATTCGTTTGCCTCTAGTCATGATGTACTCTGAGATCCTTGACTTCCACAATGTCGATAATGTGGATGGCTCCCAATATCTCGGTACGCCGCTGTCGGGTCCTGGCCTGGAAGCCCAAGAATATCAGCAACAGCAACAACAACAGCAGCAGCAACAGCAGCAACAGTAATATCATAGGATCTTCCTCTCTTTCTCTTTTTCTCTGGCTTTTGGTTTTTTTTTTTTTTTTGTTCGGTGTGCGGTCATGAATGACTCGCCGACGAAGGGTAGACCTTCGCGTGTTTACGTCGTCCACATACACTTGTTCACAATCACACGTACCTGCAGTACCCACGCACATTATCAATTCTAGCTCTCTATCCCTTTTTTTTCTTCTTTTTCTCCTCTATGCGAGTACACGTAACATTCTCTTTGTACAAAATATACTTGTATTGCACACCTGTGATTATGTTTTGTCGGGAACTAAATACAAGCCGGAACTT
This sequence comes from Syncephalastrum racemosum, assembly GCA_002105135.1. Classification (NCBI taxonomy): domain Eukaryota; kingdom Fungi; phylum Mucoromycota; class Mucoromycetes; order Mucorales; family Syncephalastraceae; genus Syncephalastrum; species Syncephalastrum racemosum. The sequence goes on along the minus strand of MCGN01000009.1, from coordinate 396,793 downwards.
GCCACCGCTGTCAAGTCGTGCTTTATTTGTTGATTTGACGAGGCCTAATAAATAGTTTCGACATTTTGCACCATGCTTCGACATTCACTTTTGACTCTGCGTTCCCTGGCTCAGCCGACCGTACGCCATGCCAAGTTATATTCCACAGGTAGGTTACAACTATAAATTGTGAATATGAAATGCACGAGCAATACTCAACTGGGTTTTTAAAGAGTCACTGTCTCTGCTGGCCCGCTTAAAAGAAGATCGCAAGGTGCTGATGCGCGAAAAGAAGCAGCCGGATCTGAACGTTGTGAAGAACGTGCTGAGTGATTACACGTACTACATCAAGTCAGCGAATGCCAAGGCAGACGAGAGTGAGGATGCGGCGGTGCAGTCCGTCCTGCAAAAGTTGGTGAAGCGACGTCAGGATTCGATTTCGCAGTACGAGGCCGGTGGCCGTCCTGAATTAGCCGAGCAGGAAAAGCAAGAATTGGCCGTGCTTGAAAAGTATCTGCCCGAGCAAATGTCAAAGGAGGAAATCGAGACGGAGGTGCGCAAAGTGATTGAGAGCGTGGGTGCTACGTCTGTGAAGGATATGGGCAAGGTCATGAAGGCATGGACCCACGCTGGCGCCGATAAAAAGACTGTGAGTGAGACTGTCAAGAGGCTCTTGGCTTAAGGGTCTTTTTTTTTTTTTTTTTTTGCCAATTGTTCCTGTTCAGCCAAGACAATTTGCCAAGTTGCCCAATTTTTGCATAAAGTACGGGCCCTTTTTTTCCCCTTAGATATTTATTACACACTTTTTTGTTTTTTATTCGAACAATAAGCTCTTTGTAATCTTGTACATTACACACACGCACACACATACAGCGAACGATAACACAAAGATGGGTGGTGGTCCAGCAAGTCCCCCGCATTTGTCTCAACCATTGTTGTCGTGTTCTTCTACTCCTACTACTACTACCGGCACACTTTATCCTGCAATACCCCAACCTCGCCTCTTTCGTGCAGTTTCATATACCTCTCGTCCCTGTCCTCCGCCTTTACCACCTGTCCCAACTGCATATCGCCAGCGAACACGCCACTATTCACACCCATCACGATCACGATCCTACCGCATGCCCAACGTTCGCCTGATCTATGCGAAATCAGGCTACTTTCTGCCTACGCATAATGGTCTTATTCATGGCTTCTTGGCAGCTGTCTCAAGCAAGGTTGAAAGAGATAACACCATGTTATTAGCTCCACTTCTCATACCCTCTCTTTATTCTTTTTATTTCTTTTTTTTTATTTGCTAGGTGGATACGACCATCCTCGTGGTGTGGATCCCGGAGCACTTGGTCCATGCTCAAGATAAACCATGCTTTGCTCGCCTGGATGGCGTGCTGGCCTCCGATGAAGGTACACTTCATTCTACGTCATTTTGATGGCATATATCAATGGCTGTTATTTTAGGCTTCCCCGACGTAGTCCTGGATCCTGGAAGCAACGAGACGCTTGTGATCCCACTCAAAGATATCTTTTCCTTTCACCTGTCCCCCCCGTCCATCATGTATCACGGCACGCTTGGCATTACCACACGCAATCAGACCCGCCTTGAGCCATTGCAATATCGCGGGCAGCACACCACCGCGTGGCCTGTCTATGATTTCATGGATATCCTGAGCGCATTTACTACTATCCAACGGTAAGACACCTATCCATTCTTTGTTTGTGTATTCTCATCCATCTGCGCAGATCACCTGAGAATGACCAGCTCCACCTCGTCTTGCCTGACGCCCAGCCCGGCATCCCCGACGCCTACTCAGGCACTAGGGCCGAGGTAGCTCAACCCGCGAGTGGCGGTCTGACCACGGCTGCCAGCCACGACCCGCTGAATGAAGCACTGCAGAACGCGCGGTGGTCCATCCTCGATCGGTTTTCACAGATTCCGGGCTTCTCCCGCACAGCTGCCCATGTGCTTGACCATCCAATCATCAAGCCTTTGATGCCCCTCCTTCCTCCGTCCGTGCAAGCCATGAGCCGCAATCAGACTGTCCAGACCACCATGCACGAGTATGACCGCTTCACGTACTATCTCGCCCGCTGGACCCACAGAGATACGCCTCAAGAACCCCCTCCTTCTGCCAAAACGGATCTCGACCAGATCTTTGCCGAGGCCGATGCTATCACTGCGCAATGTGTGCACACACGTCGCGGGCCGATCATGGCGGAAGAGTGGGTCGAATTTTTTGATGCAGAGGGCAAGCTGTGCGTGAACAAGGAGACCGTGTACCGCTCCATTTTCCGTGCGGGTTTGGACCCGGATGTGCGCATCGAGGCGTGGAAATTCCTGTTGGAAATATACCCCTGGGACAGTACTTTTGATGAACGCGAAGCCATTCGACGAAGCAAAGTGTGAGATAACTTTTGCAATGGGCGCCGTTGTTCCTTTTTTTTCTCATTCTGGTTTTTCTTTCATTTATGTTTTCCTTTATAGGGACGAATACTACGAATACAAATCACAATGGTTCAACGACATGGACACACGCACCACAAAAGAGTTCCAAGACGAGAAACATCGCATAGGTAAAGTAAAAATAGAAATGTAGAAAAGAGATAGACATTCCCTGGACCCTTGCTCAAATCTACGATAGACAAGGACGTCCATCGCACGGACCGATCCATTCCATTCTTTGAGGGCGAAGACATGCCGAACCCTGACCCAGACATGACGGTTGGCACCAACAGCAATTTGGAAATCATGAAGGATATCTTGGTGACGTACAATGCGTACAATACCGAGCTTGGCTACGTCCAGGGCATGTCAGATCTTTTGGCACCGCTCTTTGTGGCCATGGGAACCGAAGAAATGGCCTTTTGGGGTTTTGTTCAGTTCATGGAGCGTGTGGTAAGTAACAGAGAGTGAGAAGAGGGTCGATCGGCTGCGTATTGAAAGCTCATCCACCTACGTAGAAATCCAACTTTTACAGAGATCAGTCAGGCATGCACCATCAACTGCAAACGCTGGACCGCTTGATCCACTTTATGGATCCAGAACTGTACAAGCGACTTGAGGAGACCGAAACGGTGAACCTCTTCTTTTGCTTCCGGTGGCTCCTAGTATGGTTCAAGCGTGAATTCGAGTGGGATGATGTCATTCGACTCTGGGAAGTCTTGTGGACCGACTCCTTGTCACCCCATTTTCTCATGTTTGTCGCGCTTGCGGTGCTTGACACACATCGGCATGCCATTCTGAACGACCTGCATGCGTTTGACGAGATACTCAAAGTAAGAAACACATAACGTAACTATATGTTCTCCTATTGACATACTCGCCTGATCTACTCTATAGTACACCAACGAGCTCTCAGGCAGCATTGATCTGGAGGAGACCCTGCAGCGTGCCGAGGTCTTGTTTTACAAGTTTGAGGGGCGCGTCAAGGCCCTGGACCGCCGGCGAGACGAGCTGAAAAGCCAATTGCAAGTACGGGCGGTGTGGAACAATGACCAGGAGCGCGCTGCAATCGAGCAGTCGCTTGAACAGGTCCAGCTGGATGATAAGCTGAGGCAACTGCTAAAGAAATGACACGTCCTAACATAAAATAGCGCCCAACGAATAAAAAAAAAAAGAACTTGGTGCGCATAAAATGAATCATCTAAGCTTGCTGGTGAGAACACGGAGGTGGTGAAGTATGTGCGCGCAGTCAGGGATTAATAGACTTTTTGACATGGGGCCCCCTGGGCGTGTCGTGCCAATGGCGCCTATGTTCATATCTTTTCCTTCTCTATGGGTATGAATGAATGAATGAATAAACCTTTCCTATTGTTTTTTTTCTCTCTTTTCTTTTTATTTTTTGGGTCATTTTTAATTTTGGTCAAATTCGCGGGCACTCAAATAGCTACAAAGCAAAAAAAAAAACCTAAAGCTTTTTTGTGTCATAATTTTCTCTTACCTGTCTTTCCGGTTTTGCCAAGAAGACAGGAGACAGAATATACGAAACATAACGCAGGATGGACCGCAACACGACGGGTCTATACGATACGCTTGGCCTACAAAAGTCAGCTTCACCAGAAGAGATAAAGAAGGTTCGATAAGTCACATACATACGCACACACACGCACACACTTCTCTCTCGCTCCCTCTTGTGTTCTGAATCAACAAAGCACCAACTAAAACTCATTCCTCAAAGGCCTACAGAAAGCTCGCCCTTCGCTACCACCCCGACAAAAACCCAAACAGTGCTGAGCAGGTGATCATTAACACTATTCGTTTAAAAGCATCGTATTAACATGCTTCTTGCATGTAGTTTAAAGCAATCAGTCATGCCTACGAGGTAAGAAAAGAAAAAAAGAGAGATAATATAGTTGACGCTGCAGGGACAAGAAAGACTGATAAGGTATCAATACATTATATTGCATTATGTATAGGTCCTCGGCGATGAACAAAAAAGACGCGTCTACGATCGTTACGGTGAACTCGGTCTGCAAATGATGGATTCACCTGCGAGTGCATTGTTTGATCCCGAAATTGAGTCCATGCTCTGCACCGGTCTGACGGGTCTCAGTCTCGTCTTTGCGCTCTTGATCATCTTCTTTGCCTTTTTAACCGTCCGTATCGACAACACTGTATCCTGGAGCTGGGCCGTAGTCTGGATACCACTGTGGATCATCAATGCCATTGTAGCCTACGTCCTGCTCCAGTTTCTGCTGCGCGCTCTTGGCCATGGCGACGACGACGCGGACGACGAAGACGACGAACGAGAAGACGAAGCAATGCATGATGACGACGAAAGCAAGCGTCAGCAACGCCGGGCGAGCCGCCGCCGTCTTCGCACGAGTCGCCATGCTGTGTCATTCATTTACTTTATCCTTGTCCTCCTCTTTCAGATCTTTATCGTGCTTCGTCTCGATAATCGCGTCGCATGGTCGGCTGCGGTTGTGTTTATTCCGTATTTCATTCTCGAAGGCCTGCATTTTCTGCTTACAACTGTCCTGTTTGGCACGGCCCTTGCATCTGCTCGTGGTCAGCTCCCCCCGCCAGTGTGGCTGCAAGTGCTGCGCTTGGTGTTTGACCAATACTGGTTCTTTGTCCTGCGACTCATCCAGTTTGTTTTGATTGCTGTCAGAGCGGATAACACAATCACGTGTTCATGGGGAATTGTGTTTATTCCGCTGTACCTGGTTGCGCTCAAGTACGCTGTGCAACTCGGCTGGAGCTATCGCCGTTTTAGCCGTCTTACCGCTCAGCCCGAAATAGCTCATCAGGGCAAGACCACCGTCATGCTTGGCGTCGTGGCCTTTGTCATCGTTGGCTTGCTTCTCTATGCCCTGGTCGGCTTGATCGCGCGCCGTCTGGACGGTTTCAACCCAATTTCCATGTCACATGTGTTTGTTCCCATCTTTATCGCTTTGGTAAGGCCTTAAAAAAAAAGGCTTGGCAAACTGGGTCTTACTCACTCGCTCTTTTCTATTATTATCGCTTCTAGTCATTCCTCCTCTGCTGTTTCGGATGCTGTTTGCCCTGCATCCTTGCTCTTTCCTCTGTGAGTGACATGGAGGATTTGGAACAGGGCCAGCGTCTCGTCGATCCCAATCGACGCATCGCTTCTAGCTAATTAATTTCTCTTTCTCTTCCTTTATCCTTTTTTTTTTCTTTTTTCTTTTACGCATCTACTACTACTCGTTAACTATTCCCCTATCTGGCATCGCATGATTATCACTTCTTCTTTACACTCAATAATGTACTCTATTAGCGTTTTCTTCTGTTTTTCTTTCGTGAAATCCTTATGTTTTGTTCGTGGACAAAGTAAATCACATTCCCCGTGCAGGATACGTAAAGAGGTTAGGGGGGGCCAAGGGAACGGGAACGGGAGATGCGGACGTCTTGTCTTGCCAGGGGTAAGAGTTGATTGGGCAGAGAGACCGGACCGGGTTTCCCTCTCGCTCCTCTTGGCGAAAAGATTCTTCTAAATCTGGCATGCATCTAAAAAGGAGCCAAAGCTGGAACCTTTTTTCTATGCCCAACTTTATTATTTCCCTCGCTCGCTGCATGATATCCTTTTAGGCTGGGTGGCAATCATAAAGTGGCACGGATACCTTTTTTATTCATCTCTTCCTCTCTCTTTTCTTACCCTTTCTACATCCACCTTTTCTTCTCGTTTTATTTCATTTTCTTTGCTTTTCATCTTTACTATTATACCCCTTCGTCTCCATGTCGCTCGGCATAAACCTCAAAGACCGTCATATTCGACGAGCCGCCCTGTCCTATCTCCCAGACTGGATTCTCGTTGTTATTATGGCCGTCGCCTTTTTCCTCATTGACAAGATTCCTCCATTCAGGCGCGATTTCTCGCTTCGCGACACCACGATTGGGTTCCCACACAAAGCAGAAGACTCCGTACCTATTTGGGCGGTTGGTGTAAGTGCGACCTACTGCTAGAAGGTCAGATTTTAAACGGAAAAGATTTCATTAGGTGATATGTTTGGCAGCACCCATCGTTATTATGGCGATCGTGTCACTGGGCTTCCGTCGCAGCTCCGGCGACTTTCATAGCGGCGTCCTCGGTAAGCTTCTCGAGTTTCCAGCGTTACACACATGACAGGGCCCAGCCACCACCACCGCCTGAGAAGAAAAATAGACTCATTTTGGATGAATAGGTCTCTGCCTCAGTCTTAGTATGTGTTGCATGCTGACCAACATCATCAAGGTAAACATGATTGCGCTTATTATCATTTTACTTCGTTTTTGTTTATATATTATTTTCTCCTTTTATTGATTAGATCAGCGTCGGTCGACCTCGCCCTGATTTTTTGGCACGCTGCCAACCCACGCCTGGACTTTCCGACCCGGAATATGGCGTCTCCAACTACACCGTCTGCACTTCTGATTTATCTTCGCATGTCATGATCGATGGCTTCAAGAGCTTCCCTAGTGGACACTCGTCCTGTAAGCTAGACATCTACTTCTAAAGAGCTGACAACTCAACATACTTACTTGGTAGTCTCATGGGCCGGTCTGTCTTACCTTGCATTGTACCTGGCTGGCAAAATGCAGCTTTTTGACGAGCGGGGGGTAATTACATTGATTTGGTACTTGTGTCGTACAGGTCTAACGCGGCAAATTTTTTTGTCTTGGCTTCACGTATAGCACACCTACAAGGGCTTCATTTTCGTGTTCCCTTCCATTGGCGCCTTGCTCGTTGCCATCTCGCGCACAGAAGACTATCGCCATCACTGGCAGGATGTCTTCATTGGTTCTCTTTTGGGTAAGTTGATAGTGCATATAGGATATAGGGGGGGGGGCCGCCGTGTACGGCGCCATACGTGCAGAAACGATTGTATGATACAAAGGCTGACATGGTTCTTTTCTTTTTTTTGACAAGGTCTTGCCTGTGCATACTTTTCCTACCGGCAGTATTACCCGCCACTGGCTCACGTCATGTGTCACCATCCCTACAAAGCGCGTTTCACAGGCTCTCTGCATGATCATCATCATGCTGAATACGCTTCAGAGTCGGGCATCCGACCTGACAGCACCAGCCGCCTTCTGAGCGTCTCTGGCGATGACAGTTTTCCCATTCAACGGCTACAGTCCCAAAACAAATATGACCTAGGGGACGGCGAATCCAACCCCCCGAAATGACATGCCTCCACATTTAAAACTCTAAATCATGCTCTTCCCCATCTGTTGATATCTGATACTGCTTAAAAAAGGAAGACACGAATCTATTCTATATAATAATCATTGATTTCATATTCATGGTCTGGATATATTCAGAAAAAAGTTTCGTGTGGAGGATGATACAGATGTCTCGCAATGATGATCACCGTACTGTGATTACAAGTCACGTGCCTCGAACACCATCTTGCCATCTGCACGCAGGCGATCCAGGAGAACGTCGCCAAAGGCGGTGGCGGGCGTGAGGATACCGCCCTCCTTGCCAGGGAGCGCATCGTGGCTCTTGACAATGCACAGCGCGGACTCGGCAAGCATGCGGCATGTGTCGCCATAGCCAGGATCTTTGAAACCTGTCACGACAGTATTAGGCGTATGCGCATCAGTTTTCTGTTTCTTTTCCTAACCTTTGACAATGCCATGCACGCGTACAGGATGATCATAGGGTTCGGTCTCAGCCGTTGCATAAAACTGCAATTCGTACGAGCCATTTTCGCGTGCCTCGCGCGAGGGACCCTGACCACTGCCAGGCAGGACTTTTTGGATGACGCGACGCAAGAAACCTACACGCAGCATGAGAGCAAAGAGCGGACCAAAGAAGACCATCACTGCGGTCAATGCAAACGCGGGCAAGAACGGCAGTGACAGCGTCTCCCTATTTTAGTTGTTGTCAACGAGAAAGCTTCGAAAAGAAACAAAACAAGGTTTCTCGTTCCCCTTTTTTTGCGCCTCTCTCTCGCTCTCTCTCTCTCTCTTTTCCTTTGTTCCTCTTTTTCTGTTCCTCCTTTTTTTCACGTACTTGTAACGGAAAAGTTGACCGTAACCTTGACCCCGCTGGGTCAGGAGAGCCCAGCTTCGGCGTACGACCTTTTCATTAGTAGGGGCCATGACCCAGAACGCCTGCCAGCGTTGACCAAAGTCCTTGTCCTTGCGCATCACCACGGAGGGCTGCTTATCCGTACCACGCACAGGCGCCAGCAAGTAAGGATCAAGCGTTTGCGCCATCGTTGTGCTACTGTCCGACATGGCTTCCACGAGTGACTGACAGGTACCGCCCGACACACCGCCATTGGCTTCAATCACAGATGCCTTGACGCTTGCAACGCTCAACCCGTGCTTCTTGCGAATGTGCTCGCATACCCTGCAATTTAAGAATGTCATGGGTTATTTTTTACGAAGAAATTTAAACGCTCATGAATACTTGCATAAAAGTGCCAAGATCACTGGGGATGGAGTCAAAGCCGCAGGAGGGAACAATCATGGTGCCATCTTGACGGGCCTTGTCTTGATATTTGTCGATGATGCTTTTGACCCAATTGAATTCGCCCGTGATATCGACATAATGCGTCTTGTTTTCCACGCATGCATCGATCAACGGGGTGCCGTACTTTGTAAAGGGGCCCACCGTGCTAATGACGACGCGGGTTTTGCGAACCACCTGGTCGAGTGCCTCGCGATCGCCCGAGTCGGCCGTCAACAAGTTCAAACGGTGCTTTTCAAAGGATGCAGGAGAATAGCGATTTTAGCATGAATTATTTTATATCATTTTGGATGGTGCTTACTTCGCACTCGGCGTCATACGACACCAGACGCGCCTTGACTTCTTGGAGTTTTTTGTTGTTTCGACCCACCATAGCCCACCGCAGATCCTATTTGCAAAAAGAAACATATAAGCAGGTCAATATAGACAGCGCAAGCATAGTTACGCCTTTTCTGCTCACTCTATCCTTCAACTGGGCAATATATTCGCACACAAGCGATCCCGTAAACCCGGTCGCCCCAAAGACAACTAATATGGTTCATAATCAACATGCATGAGAATGCGCTCGTATAGGAATGCCTCAAAGACTAGATTGAATCACCTAAATCGTATTCCCGCGACATTGGAGAGGTGTGGAAGGAAACAAGACTAGTGTGTTATTTTCGTGCCACTTGATAACCCGCGGAGAACTTTTATGTTTGTTGCGACACGTGAATCCTTCCTTGATTTCTTCCCAGTATGTCACCTATCATGAACATAGGCTATCAGCCACGCTCTCCCTTTATTTATCCACGGCGATGCGTAGCACATACAGATGCCTTTCATTGCATATCCTCGTACCATTGAGGCCGCATATCATTATACCCATTTTTGATGATATATCAGGACGCGTCATCTTACCCAGAACGATGAATTACGGATTATGTGAAGCGTTCAAAAGGTCACACTAAGGAGTCCGTGCGCCGTGCATTCGCATACCCTTCCTATATAGTACAAGTACCTTGCCCAAGAAAGTAGATAATAACACTGATGCACAACGGAAGACCGAAATGTGATATGGGGATAGTACGCGCGAATGGCTACCAAACTAATAATGATCCGGGTCCTCGCACGTAATACATGATATAAAGCATCTTGGCAGTTATCGCGTACGGACGTAAGTACTGGACTACGGCATTATCTAGGGATGATATAAGTGGATATCAAAACCGCACAGATAATCTGTCTTTGTATGATGTTGCTGAAAGATCCTGTACCTATATTATACTATCACATCACTATTCCATCCCTACGGCGTAAGAGCGTATGCACGTAACCGGAAGATGACATACGATAGCAGAAAAGCATACTATGAGCCATGTGGTAACGTCTTCAAATAAGTGCATTAACCGAAATTACAATGTATAATCGCGAATACAAGCTGTATAAAAAATCTACTCTAGTTACTATGTAACTACAAGTGTGATTGTCTTTGCCCCTTGGAAGGACTACATAAATAACGCGTATATCTCCAATGAGCCAATTGATCCATTACTTTAGCAATTGCGTTACACATTACAGTTCTTCTGTTTCAAAGATCATCTTGCCGTCGGCTCGTAGACGCTCCAACAGGACATTGCCAAAGGCACTCGCGGTTGTAAGAACGCCTCCCTCCTTGGCTGGGAGCATATCGTGGTCTTTAACGAGGCATAACGCTGACTCGATCAGCATACGAGCAGTATCACCATAGCCGCCATGCTTAAAGCCTGCGTAAAACCATGTTAGTCATCGGTAGCTGCGAAATAGCGAGCATATTTACCTTTAACAGTACCACGTACGCGTACAGATTGATTAGATGATCCCTTTTCAGACGTAGCAACGAGCTGTACTTCCCAAGTGCTGTTCTCAATTTCTTCCCGCGTTGGTCCCTCGCCACTGGTCGGCAACAATTTCGCAACTCTGTTGCGTGTGAGACGCATGCGTAGCAGCGGGATTATGAGGGGACCCAGGAGCACCATGACCGTAGTGAACGCAAAGGCAGAGAAGAATTTCATAGACAGCGTTTCACTGCAAGTAAGCATGGCGTATTAGCTTAACAGCTCTTCATTGTATATGTCTTTTGCTTACTGATAGCGGAAAGCCGGACCATAGCCCTCACCGCGCTCGGCAAGGAGAGCCCAGGTACGACGCACGATGCGTTCGTTCGTAGGCGCCATAGCCCAGAAAGTTTGCCAACGCTTATCAAAATCCTTGTCGCGGCGCATCATGATCGACGGGATCGAGTCCTTTCCGCGCATAGGAGACAAAAGATAAGGGTCAAGCGACTGCATGAGAGATATGTTATCGTCGCCCATAACTTCCACGAATGACTGATAGGTTCCGCCTGAAAGGCCGCCTTCGAATGAGACCACGGAACACTTCACGTTTTCTATGCCTATGTTGTGTTTCTTTCGGATGTAGTCGCATACCCTACATAGCATGGAAACAAGGCCGGCATATTGAGCACTTTCAGCAGTGTTTTTTTTTTCTTTCCAAACTCTTACATGAAGGTGCCTAAATCACTGGGGATAGAGTCAAAACCGCAGCAAGGCACAATGAAGGTACCCTCCTGGCGCGCCTTTTCGTGGTGTTTATCAATGAGGCTCTTGACAAAGTTGTATTCTCCCGTGCTATCGATATAATGTGTCTTGTTTTCAACGCAGGCCTCGACAAGTGGCCCGCCGTACTTCGTGAAAGGACCGACAGTGCTGAGAACGACGCGCGTCTGACGCACGATGCGGTCAAGAGACTCGCGATCACCTGAGTCGCCGATCAATATGTCCACGCGGCTCTATAGCCAGGACATCATATCTATATTAGCAAACTATTGACTCAGAAGTGCAAGTCCCTCCGTGGCCTACTTCGCATTCGCTGTCAAGTTCCACTAGTTTTGCTTTGACATCTTGGAGTTTCTTGCTATTACGTCCAGCTATAGCCCAACGCACATCCTGATAACGAGATTTCCACCAAATGCGTATCAGCTCACAGAAGAGGAACTTTTTGTAGTCCTTGCTATTCCCATACCTTGTTGCTGCTCTGTACCAGGTACTCGCATACGAGGGACCCAGTGAAACCAGTAGCGCCGAAGATCACTGGATTTTTGTTTGATTCGTCTTAGCAGATCAAAAGTGGTAATGCATAAATCGATTACCCAAGTCGTATGTTCGTGACATTGCCGTATATGTCAGACTGAATGGAAAAATTAAAAAGAAGTAATGCGCGTGGGGAGAGACGATGGCAGCGATCATTTTATAGTCTGATTTGTACAACTTCCCCTTTTCCCGTGCCAATTGGCGGGGTAGCTTCAAACCGCGACGCGTGGTTTCCTCTTTCAAGGCTGGATATATTATGCATACAGAAAAGACAAATACGGTGTGTGAAATAAGAACGCTATGTCGGCATTGCAAGCCAGGAACCCTTTTTTCATGAAGCAAGCATTACTGGTTGTTATGCTCGGGAAGCGTTTTGAATTCTCGTGCTTGTTCGGCAAGCCGCGTCATGTTACCAAGAAAAGTAGTTTTCGGCTTACGGTAAACTTATTCTTTACCAAATACAGCATACTATTACCAGCGCGAGAAGGGCTCATTATCGTCATGTCAGCTTGTTATTGATAGTGATATTTCAACTTGACATGATTGTCCCTTTACAATTTCTGTCCTGCTGTGAATGTTCGCAGATGCGAGAGTACTTATGTATATGCCAGATTATGTAATGCAATCATGTTTATTACACATTGCGTGTGACCCCACATATATGTGAGGTTGGGTGGCGAAGAAAATGCTCGACCAAAATCTTTGGACCACAAATGTCACAACTATTTCATTTGCATAGATCTAGCATAATGCCTAGGTATTTTTTGTTCAGCACGAAGCGGACACAGTTTTTAGCCTGATATGAAATAGTTTGCCTATGCAGTGCAAATACTGTATTGTACTTAGGACGGTCCCTTTTTTACTTGCGTAACCGCTGTTACGGGACATTATGAAGCAATTATATACGACCGAGAGTTATACTGTACATACAGTCACAGGTGACAAATGCTTGCATAGTTAGTATCTTCATTGCTGGTAGGACACAGTTGTAGCTGAAATATTACTCAGAGTAGTATGTCCTCGAAGAAGATACCCCGATATCATATTGCAAGAAAGAGTAAATTCAATTATATGTTTTATTTGTGTATGCGTGCGCGTGAGTGAATTGTTTATATGGGAGAATTGTGATTGTGTGTTTTGCGAAAGGGGAGCGGGAAATGGAGCGATTGCTAACTATCTATTTACATTCATTTGGGGGAGGCAACAATGACGGAATGCATGCCTCCTGCAGAGCATCGATGCACGGCGTGGTTTTCGAGCTTTTGGCCAGTCAGGACGCAAGGCGTAAGTTCGTCCTCGTCGGAACCATTGCCCAGCGCAAACATCTCACCAAAACCCCATGTGTAGGCTGTGCCGTCCTTGCCAACGGCAATGGAGTGGTTACCACCACAGCTGATCTGTTCAATGTCGTGCAAACCAGGGATCTTGGTAGGAATACCGACGGCGCGCTTGTGGGCGGACTTGGACGGATCCTCGTCCTTGTCGTGACTGTGCTGCTGCTCAACGACGTTGGTGGGTATACCGAGCTGGCCCGAGTCAGCGCGGCCGAACGCGTAGACTTCACCCGACTGGAGCAGCACAACGGTGTGATGCTCGCCTCCTGCGACTGCCTTGATGTGCTTGCCTTCCAAACCAGGGTTGACGGTCGGCGCCGTCACAGCATCAGCGACACGGTCGTCCAGATCAGTCATCAAACCGCACTGTTGATAGTTGTTCAGACCCCAGACATAGAGTTCGCCCGAATGACTGATGGCGAACGAATGGTAAGAGCCCGAACCGATCGCCTTGATCTCGCGAAGGGCGAGAGTCTCGGGGCGCAAACCGTTCTTCTTGCGTCGCTCGATGACACGACGGCCGAGCTGGAACTGCTGTCCGTTACCCCAGCCATAGACTCGGCCGGCGGTGGTCAAGGCGAGACAGTGGTCTGCACCGGCGGCGATATCACAGATGGTCTCGTTTCTGAGCGGTTCAAATAACTCGGGGAGTTCCTGGACTGCCACGTCGAGAGAGAAACCGAGGGCGCCTTCAGCGGATCGGTAGGTGCCCCAGCAGTACAAGGCACCGGTGTCGGAGAGAGCCATTGTTACCGAATCACCGCATGCTACCTTAACGATCGTCACGTCGTCCAGGTTTTCCACGCGGCCTGGTTCGTATTCTTCTCCAGAACGGCCAAGCGCACGTTGATCATTGCAGCCCCAGCTCCACAACTAACAAAGAAAGTCTGTGTAAGGCGCCTTATTTCATTCTAGCACGTGGTTCTCGTTTTCTTTTTCTTTTTTCTTTTTTTTTGTTTCCCCTTGTATTTACCTTTCCCTGTTCAGTGATAGCGATGGTATGCAGACCGCCCGAAACAACATCGACAATTTTTTCATCGTCGAGGGCACGCAGCGGCATGGGCTTCTTTCGAGTAAGCATATCGTCCGTAAGACCGAGTTGACCGGTGTCGCCGCTACCAAAAACAAAGACAGTGCCAGGTGTTGTAGGAAGTTTCGGAAGCGGGTTGATCTCCTGACTCGAGCGCTGACGAGACAGACTCTGACGAGAGGCATTGCGAACGACTCTCACTCGCTTATGGTTGGGTGAGTCGGGTTGAGAAGACACAGGCGACATGTTCACGTCGGACGCGTCGAGGTTGCTGCTAGTCTGACGCTTCACTGACCACATTAAAAGCATCAGTCAAAGGAGTCTTGCATTCAAAAGTAAACTTACAGCTCATTGGCACAATGACTGAGTCAAAGAGAGTGTTGGCCGAGTGAAAAGGAAAGGGAAGTTGGAGCGAAGTAAGAAGAAAAAGAGAAGATTTTTCGTTTGTGTTTGTGTGCGTTCAAAGTCAGAGTGCTGCATTCGACACAGCGCAGCTCTCGCGTCACCCACCTTTCCTCTCTTCACTCGGGCGACGACGCATGGTTGCCATGGACAAAATGGACAGCACAAAGTTATCTATTGCAGGCTCAAGCTTGGCCGCCTTGCTTCTCGGTGCTTACTACATTCGAAAAAGCATTCAGCTGACACCGTTCGAACGGCAAGTTCTGGATGAACGCAAGTATACAATTTATTTTGTTGATGATAATGTAGCATATGGTTAAAGCTGGGCTGAACATGACCTGACTTTCTTTTTTTTTTTGTCTCACACAGCCGAGTCCGAATTCCTCTCCGACCACACAGAACTGATTGATTGTGGCCAAGCCCGTCTGCTGCGCTCTATCCACGTTCCTCCCTCTATCGATCGGCCTTCTGCCCCTCTCATTGTTTTTATCCACGGTTTGGGCGGTCAGGTCATAGTCCTACCATTAACTAGTGTCGATGCGTTCCTTTTATACTCATCATCTATCTCCTTCCCATATAGGCTGCTCAATTTGAACCGCAACTGGAGTACTTTTCACAAGGAGCTCACGTGCTAGCTATTGACTTACTCGGCTGCGGTAGAAGTGCTGCGCCAAAAAAGTAAGTGCAGTCAATATGGAACACAGAGTATAGTATACAACAGAGGTGGACTTATTATCTTCCCGTTCTCCATTTATAGCTGGAGTTTTTACAAGCCAGAAAATCTCGTCAAAGACTTCATCCACGTGATTAATCATTATCGTCAGCAACTGCCAGGCCACCCTCTAGTTATCGTCGCCCATTCTTACGGTTGCGCCTTGGCAACGATAGCAGCCAAACAGCTCGGAGAGACTCTGCAAGCTCTTGTCCTTGTATCACCCAAGTACGACATGGAACAGAATGTCCATAAAGTCCAAAAATACCTGCCCTACGTCCCTGACTGGTTCATGGATCGGCTGCGGCGAGCTGATCGCAAAGGAGGTCTGAATAGCAAGAGTGTACTCCGTTTTACTGGACCTGAAGGCGACACGCGCTTTAAGCGATTGCAAGTTGCCCTGAGACCTTACCTTGTTTGCGAACTGACTTATATTTTTATAGGCAACTGCGTTGGAACCTAATGAGTACGACGCCTGTCTATAAACGTTTCGCCTCCTCGGCTCGTTTTGCATCTCCCGAAGAATACAATCATGTCAAGTGCAGAGTGTTTCTGATCGGTGGGAGTATGGTAAGTTGACAGCTGCAGTCGTTTGCCTCCGGTTGATCATATTTATCAGGACACCCTGACGCCCCCGAGCGATATGACCAAAATTCATGCACATCTTTCGCGGGCGGAGACGCCTGTAGTCATCGAAGGCTCCCGCCATATGCCGATGTGGAGCCATACAAGCACTCTCAATGCTGCTATCAACGATTTTCTGTCGTCAGTTTGTCAGCTGGATGTACGACTATGAGACTCGTGGATCGAACAGTAGACCTGACAATCCAACATTACTTATTTACCTACTATATGTTCTATACATGTATCATATATTCCTGTCAATCAGATATTTATAATACTACTTTCGAGGGCCTTTTCTTTTGCGCTGACCTGGCTCCCACATCACGCTTAGGTACTAGATCTAATGCAACCTCCTATGCAGTGGGTAATGAATATTTATATGATAGTTTAAATCATATCATGCAAATGAATACGTAGAGGATATGGAACTCTACATTAGTAAATCTCATCTGTCAGCTAATGGTTATTTTGGCTCTTTTAATATCTATACTTTGTTACCTTTTTTATGCCTGCCTCCTTTTCTCCTCCGTTTAATCAATCCTAGCACATGCCAGAGCTGTCATATTTCGGATACATACATAACTTAAACAAGATATAATGTCGTAAATGCGGCATCGCCTATTCCGATGTCCTTGACATATTACATGCAGCCCCTACAGCATTTAAGGCGTACCGTTTGCCTCGTGGTTTTCGAGGTAGGTAGTGTACAGCGCTCTACATAGAAAACCGTCTTGAAATCTTTGTCAAGGGCGCCACAGCTACTCGGATATCGTCACGCCGTCTTTTTAGTTATAGGCCTGCATGCATGAAGCCATCTATATACTAGGATGTCTGCTATCCGATTTATATCTATAAGTCTTACTGTGAAATATTAAAAGATGCAGCAGTCACTGGAACTGGTATATATGGTAAAGATGATCCTTGGCTGCAGCTTCAACGGCGTCAGGGCGAATAGGATAGACTATTAATACGACAAAAGCGGACAAGTTGTTTAAACCACTTTACATTTGTAGCGAGTTGGATCGCTAATGCGGGAAAGCATAGAAAAAACTAAAGGGTTTTAAAGGGTTCGATCTATGTCTTCCCGTGGCTAACACACCGCATTCTACATATGTGTCTCTTTTTCTTATACATAGGTTCTGATGTATGGCCTTTAGGATGGATGTAGGAAAAGAAAAGAGAAATATGGGGCGCTTGCGCAAACATAAGCTACACTATGATTAGGAGATCGATGTTCCCAGTTGCATCATCCCATGCCCCTATTTTTCTGGTTTATATGATAGATGTGCTCGTGCCAAGCTTGCCTGTCGAGCACGGTCATTAGATTTATTGTTCGGTTTAAGGTTCACTTTTTTTTTTCTTTTACAACATAAGCAACAGAGAACAACAAAGGAAGGGCGTGCACTATGACCAAAGAAAGGAAAACATACGGCGTTTCAGAGTACGCGTCTCCTGTTGCTGCAATGGGGCAGACGAGCGCCTTGCTTGTGAGGCAGGATGGTCATCTACCATGGCGGGCGGCGTTCGAAGGGTACATGAGCGCCGCGTTTTGAGCAACTCTGGTGCAGGTGATATATCGACCGAGTATTGAAGAGGTTTAGGAGGGTACTGTCGAATGATGCTTGGCGTGCTTATAAATGCCCCCGTGGGCGACATACAGCAGCTACTAGCGGTGGTACAGGAGGAAGGTAAACTAAACATGGGTGACGAAAGCGCCGTCGACGGACTGCTCGTTCGCGACGTCGCCATGGAATGCGAGGAACCACCAAAAAGTCGCTGAAAACTTTTCATGCGTTTAAATCGATTGATACTGTTATCAATCGAGATAGTCAGCGGTGGATGATGTCCTTTCGGGGATGCACTATGGTTCTTTTGCTTATTATCGCCGTCTGCGGGTGCTCCTGCGTTGGATGAATTTGCGGGCCTGCCGCTTTCTTGGTCGTCCGCTGCATTGCTACAAGTTTCCTTCTGAAAAAGCATGTCATTCGTAGGGTAGGTATCCCCATGAGTCGTCGACGATGAATCCACCCGTTGTTCTTTAAAAGACGGCCTGTGAATCTATATATAATGCAGATACACTGCATCAGAACGAAGAATGATGCTAGAGCACGAGAACGAGAAGTATACCTCTATCTTACTCGACAAGGCAATGTCAGGCGAACTGGCAGACATGTTAACTGCAGGGCATTCCAGCTGGGACATCGTGTTGTGCGGAACAGAAGAGAAAGAAGGAAAAAGGCGCGTAAAAAAGATCGTTATAAAGGGATGGAAGAAACAAGAAGGTTGGGAAGCTATCTTTATGGCAAAAGTATAAGCATATGGAAGTATTATGCAGGGGCAAGAAAAAGATCTATGTAGTCAAAGGTGATGATAGACAGGTGATGAGATGCCCTGGGAAATTATGGGTCGTGACAAGTTCAAGGAGATGTTTACTATGGCACACGACTTTCCTCTTTTTCATCCCTACGGTAGTTACTCCACCATCAGGAGCATTTAAAGCGGGTAAGAAAAATAGAAATGAGAAGAGCCGATGATAAGCCAAACTAGAGGAATATTTACGCCGCCTTGGCACCTTTCCGTAAAGCAAAAACGCATCTACAGAAGGTTTCCACGATCCCGTAACGGGCGAGGAACATCATCAGAAAAGCCGTCAGGTACATAACGTAGCGATAAAAAACGCCAGCAGCGATGAGGAAAGACACTATGCAGGTTAATGTCAAAATGCTTTAGTCTGATATGCTCGTGACAACTGTCATAACCCTCGGGACGGAGAACTTACATGCGGGAGGAACGAGAACATAATTGATATTATAACCCGATGCGAGGGAAATGACATGCAGCACCGGGGAGTGATATGCCGCGTACACAAAGAAGCTGAAGAGAGCCATACTGAACGATGCAGGCAAAATCACGTACCGCCGGGTGAGGATGAGGTAAAGAGGAAGCACCAAAACCAGCGTGTGCTCTGACGAAAAGAGCATGAGAGGCTAATGCAAGCTTAAACGGGAAGCCTTTTTCTTACCCAGAAAGAAATTAAATATCTCGCCGAACATGTCATGGTCACGCAGATCGGGAAAGACTAGCGCGAGAACGGCGCCCCACAGAGTGTAAAGGTACACATTAAAGAGCAACCGCGGGATAAACGGATATACGCGTGCAGGCCAGCACATCACGACGATCAGTAATACTGCGCTTGCATGACAAGGCTACCATAGGCATCTCGTCAGACATTTATCCTTTCCCAGCTTCACCAGGACTGACCTGTAACAGAAAGAGAAGTGTCCCCGTGAGGACCTTGTGAATGGCTGTGATACTAAATGAGGCAATCATTGTGAGCAACAAAATTCGCTCTAGCCAGGACTGAGGTGGCACTGGGGTAGTGGTATCGGCCAACAGCTGGTAGGCTTTCGTCCTATTTGATCGTCATGCAAACGGGATCACACAAGTAAAAAAAAATCAAATTAGGAGAGCTGCGGGGGGTCTTCTACGTTCGATATGCCAGAAGAGAACTCTTGATGCTTACGTTGGGTGAAAAAGGCGCCATCCCGAAAATGCTGCCAGGGCAACCAGCAAGGGCGCAAGTGAGACAAGTTCGATTGCATGATGTGTGGGTGAGACGAACCTATACACCTTTCGAATGAATTCTCGAATAGTTTTTCTGTTTGCATATTATGAACCATACCATGCGGCACCCAGGGAATCATTAAAATCCGTCTCAGAACCGGGAGGGAAATCAAAAGATCGAGATTCGACTTGTGCTCCGAGCCAGCGTATCCAATCCATGTAGCAAAATGTCAATCCGGGGCGTCGGCCGTCGTTGGTGATAGGGGAGGACGGGGATTGGAAAAGGGAAGGGCAAGGGTGACAGGTGAATTTGTTGAATATATGCCAAGAAGAAGAAGGAAAGGATATCAGAATGAAGGAGCAGACGTGTCCCTCTATTTTATATCCCTAGACAGTTTCCCTTGTTGATTTGGCTTGGTTGTGTGTGGTGCGTATGCGGTAAGCCGCCACAGCAATGGACAGAAAAAAAGAAAGAAAAATCAGGCGCACCATTTGTTGGGCACACCTCAAACGTCCAAAACCTCGTGACCGGCTCTTTCATTTTGGAATTTCAGGCTCAGACAACATGCAAGTGCCCGACCCTTGCCACTTTTGGTCACATCCAGAACATTACGTATGATTATAGAAAGTGGTTCCAGGAAGCGAAGTCGCAGTTGGTCTTCTGAATTTTTTAATGGACATGAGGATGTCGCTGCTGAGAATAGCTGTCCTGGATCCATGGAGTATAATGAGATCGGGATGAACTCGTTTGAGATAATTACGACTCGGATCAAATATTTTGAAAAGTGTAGTCTCTAGTGCATCTTCTCAAGTTTGCTCAATGCTTATAGAAAACCCGAAGAATGAAATATGCTCGAGCGCATCAACAGCAGTGAAGTAGTTAGACATTCACGTCAGGTTGGGCAGAGATGCGTTGATAATGTCAACAAATATCCTGCGAATATTTCTGTTGTTCTGCGACTAAATGCATCTTGAATAAAGAGCATCAAATATTCAAAGGGCTACTATCATTTCATTAACGCGGATCCCTCTGTTGCAAAAGGATTCAATGGACTTTTTAAAAATTTTGAACATATAGAAGCAATCGCCCTCTGTCAGACAGATAGGGACGGTCACTCTTGCTTGCAATGCATATGCAAATACGCGATATCGTAGCCAACAAGAAGTCTGCAAGATACTGATGGAGGATGGCTTGGTTTCGTTAGTTTTTATATGTCGCTTTGCTTATATACTTCTGTCAACAATAATATTATTAAGTGAATGACCAAGGAGCTTGTGCCGTTGACAGCATTTGACATTTTCCCGAAGACAATGAATTGAAGCGGCGCCCACAGGTCGCGGCATATAAAGGGGTGGATAACAAATGAAGCGCTCTTTGTTGTCCTCTCTTTCTCTTGTCTGCTCTTCTGACATCTTGGATATGTCACCACCCCTACCAGAATGACTGTGGTAGAAGCTCCTCCCCGCCGGACTGCGTCCTCAAGAGGAAAACCCTGTAAAGTGATACATTTTCCATTGACCAGTTTTGTGGACAACTGTAGGGGACCATCATCAAGTGCAATGACGCATATCGGAAAAACGATTACGGAAGAACGTGGTGGGCGCGCCGAGATGTTCCTGTGTTTCAAGCATTTGCCAAACAAACTGACTTCCCCTTATTTGACTGGTGTGAGCTTAACGTGAGGCGCTGCACCTGAATACATGGACCTTGAATAATTGCAAACAGGAAAATCATGCTTTGCCGATCGCCTCGGATACCATCGAACACGGTATCACGGTATCCAGCAATTCTTATAGAAGGTTTCTCGGGGTAACACAAGGAATGGATACCCAGACCAGTGATGATCGCATCAAACATATCCACAACATGCTCAACATGCGCAACATACTCGGTGGGATCGCTAATAGCCATTGAAAATCAAGTTTTCCAACATTTATACGAACGAAGATCTACGGTATTCGATCGATCAGAGTCCAGCTTGTCACTGAAAAGGGAATAAATGGCTTGGGGCCTTTAATGTGGCTGCATATTTTATTGATCGCTCGAACACAGGTTGACAATGTGACCATGTTAAATGCCAAACAGGCCGATGCGGAACTGAAGAGGAAGCGCGGATAGCTTCAAGGTTTTGTAAGGCGAAAATGGTATGCGGAGCTAGTCCTACCATTTAAAGTCTTGCGAGGCACCAAGCGCTCAACAAGGCCCTTGAGTGCCCCTTTTGGGGCATTTTAATGGAGTTTTTTCGTACCTTTGAAGCCTCATGTGTTTATCCTTGCACCCTGTTATATAACTTCGATACTCCCATCGAAAAATAGAAAACTGATAGCCGCTTTGGTCCTTGGGACCAGTAGAAAGTGTTGTATAACAGGAAAGTGATGAAGACACTGGTATTAGCGACTAATGGGTAGACTATAGGCATAGAGCAAAGAATATAAGTGGTATCATGAGCGTTGCTTCCTAAAGAAAAATGCCGTAAGAACACAATCGACCATTCACTTGCGTCTGCGTAATAAACGACAGAGAGAGACTTACCTGAAGCGGTGAACCGCGATAATGGCATGGAAACACGCCCTCCATTTTGAAACAGGTGTCCGTTCCGGTGTTGGTTGTACAATGTCCAGATCTTGTAATAAGAATCGACACTTTTTCTCGCTATAGATATGCGTGAGTCGATCATTTCTGCTCCAGCAGAAGTATTCACTTACGAAGATTCGAGCCCGGTATTAACATAAGAAAGATATTGCTTTTGGAATGCTGTATCCAGATACCGTCAGGACGAGCGAATTATAGACATTTTAAAGCAAAAAGAAAAGAAAATGTACCGAGTTCGAGTCGTCTTGCTCGTTCGACTTGGTATTGTTCCTGGGCGCGCTGGAGCGCCATGAGCAGATCGCTTTTGGATAACTCGTCGTCCTGCGACTGTTGGTTTTCTTTTTCCGACTGTTCTTCGTGTAATGCTTGTTCTGCTTCCACGGTCGCTTCTCGCAATTGTTTCCGCCTCCGTAACAGGCCGTCCAGTTTCTCTTGCAACTCGTTGACCTCGCCTTCAACCGTGTCGCACTGGCGTAATAGCCTTTCATCCAAAGAACCCTAACAAAAACATATAAAGAGAACGAAAAGGAATTGGTAATTGCAAAATAAATACATTAACCTTACCTTCTTTCTTTTCTCGTTCAAAAGTCTGTTGTAGTCGTCGTGAACCGCCTCGATTTGTTTTGCCTGTTTCAGCATTATATCTTGTAATTTCTCCTTCGTTCGCTTCTCACAATTCAGTTCTTCTTCGATGGACCGCATTAGTTCTAGTAGGCCGCGGTTATCCCGTCGTAAACGGTGTACCATGGCAATCCATGTTTCCTAAAGCACTAACTCAGAAACACAGACTCCAAAATATGACAAACTCACCTCGAGGTCTTGTTGTACAGTTTGGTAGGACGACAAGGGTTGCGATGGCGGTGTCTGGCAGAGACATTCAGTGTTCGTGTTTTGTATATTGAAGACGCTACCTTAAAGCGGTGCTGGTCACGCTGTACGACGTCGTCCTGATCATAAAGACGATCGTGGAAAAGCGTCTTATTGGCGTGTTTAAATCGATCGCTCGTTAATGGCACAGCTGCTTCAGAATACAACGAAGACTGTGGCATGGTTTGGTCAATGCTGACGACCGAAAAGTTGGAGGATTCAATCGTCATGTGTTTGAGGGAAAAGGACAGACAAGGGCAGACAAGCAAGCGTAGCAGAAAAATGTATGTTCATTTGCTGGTACGGAGTCACGAAAAAGCAATGGATGTCGGGCCATGAAGCGGGACCCAACAGAACGCGTTTTGCTGCATATTCATTCTTCTTTTTTTGACACTTACGATGTTGTCCATTACCAGAACTTATCCTAGGCTTTGGTCTTCTTCAATCGCAAGTGAGTTCGGTTCTATCTCGTTTGTTGATTATGCTGACTGAAAAAATGCCAGCCGTTCGTCGCTCTATTAGCACGGCAGGCTATGACTCAACCGCCCGCAATCTGGCGATCAACAAGAACACCAAAGTCATTTGCCAAGGTTTCACAGGCAAACAAGTAAGAAGAGATACACACACACAGAGAGAGAGAAGGGGAGAACGAAGAAAAGTAAAAAGAAGTTGGAGACATTAACTGTATTGATGTATGAACAGGGTACTTTCCACTCAGAGCAAGCGATAGAGTATGGTACAAAAATGGTCGGTGGCGTTTCGCCCAAGAAGGCGGGGCAGACGCATTTGGGACTACCCGTGTTTGGGTCTGTACGCGAGGTAACCTAGCAACCCCAAAGATCCACTCTTTGTATACTGATCCAAGGTTTCAACAGGCTGTCAAAGAAACCAAGCCCGATGCGAGTGTGATCTATGTCCCACCGCCTGGGGCTGCTGCTGCCATCCTCGAGGCCATAGAGGCCGAAGTGCCACTGGTGGTGGCCATCACGGAAGGTATCCCTCAGAAAGACATGGTCTTTGTCAAGCAGGCTCTTTTGAGCCAAGATAAGACGCGCCTGGTGGGCCCAAACTGCCCCGGCATTATTGCGCCTGGTCAGTGCAAGATCGGTATCATGCCTGGCCAAGTGCACAAACGTGGCAAGATTGGCATTGTGTCGCGGTCGGGCACGCTCACCTATGAGGCAGTGAATCAGACGACTGAGGTTGGGCTCGGCCAAACATTGTGCGTCGGTATTGGAGGTGATCCGCTGAACGGCACCAATTTCATCGACTGCCTCAAGGTGTTTCTGGATGACGATCATACCGAAGGCATTGTCATGATTGGCGAGATTGGTGGCACGGCCGAAGAGGAGGCTGCTGACTTTTTGGCAAAGTACAACAAGACACGATCGCAACCCAAGCCGGTCGTGTCCTTCATCGCAGGCGTGACCGCTCCGCCTGGTCGCCGTATGGGTAAGTGCCCATAAAAGGGGGACTAAGACGACGGTATCGTATTGTGCGTGTGTGCTAAAAAAAAGAGCGATTAGGTCATGCGGGTGCGATTGTCAGTCATGGAACAGGTACGGCCGAAAGCAAAATGGCCGCTCTGGAACAGGCAGGCGTGATTGTGACGCCCTCGCCTGCTCGACTTGGCATCGAAATGAAAAAGGCAGGTTATTGTATATATACGGTATTAGATGTAACTAATATCCCCCATTTGTAGGCACTATCCAAAGCGTAGTATGATGAATAATTAAGAGGATTACAAAGAATAAAAAACGAAAACTATGGAAAAATGTCGTTTCCTTGCCGTATTTGTTCAAACCATGACGTTTCAAATTGCAAAGTCCGCCAGAAGAAAAGAGATTTTTGTGGTGGATGTCTTTGTTCTTTTTCACGGCACTTTTCCTCTCTCTCTCACTCTCCAACTCTCCAATGGCATTTCCATTTGATCTACAGTTGCCGCAGCCAATGCCATCTGCATCTTCTTCTTCATCCTTAATAATGCCCGACCTGCATAAGACTACATTATGGTATGAACCGTACCTGATTGTTGTCCACATCTTTGTCTGACCTCGATCTTTTTTTTTTTTTTTTTCCTTTCTTTTTCTTTGTAGGATGGGTGAACTCGAACCATGGATGGACGAGGCCTACCTTCGACAACTTTGGTTTTCCCTTAATGAAAAAGTGATTGTCAAGGTCATTCGTGACAAACTTACTGGGTATGTCCTTGGATCTTGCGATTCTTTGATCCTTTAATCGCTCATTTTCTTCTCATATTTTACAGGGCACTCGCCGGTTATGCGTTTGTCGACTTTGGTTCTGCACTGCAAGCGCAACGAGCCCTCAATGCATATAACGGAACTCTTATACCAAACACACACAAGCAATTCAAGCTGAATTGGGCGTCAGGAGGGGGCCTCATTGATAGACGGTACGTATAATGGGAAAATAGGATACAGAAATAGCACATACTTATTATCATTCATTGTTCTTTCATTATTCATAGTGAGGACAGGCAACCCGAATACTCCATTTTTGTCGGCGACTTGACTCCGGAATGCACCGAATTGAGTTTACTCGTATGTTTTCACACATCCCCCTTTTCCCCTCGCACTACCCAATTGCTTTTCATTGTTTCTAACACATCTATGTAGGCTGTATTCCAAGCGCATTATCGATCGTGTAAATCCGCCAAGATCATGACAGATCCTCGCACGGGTGTTACCCGTGGTTACGGCTTTGTGCGATTCACTGACTATGCGGATCAGCAGCGAGCCCTGATTGAAATGCAAGGTTTCTTTATTGGCTCACGACCCATTCGAGTGTCAGTTGCCACACCAAAGAACCGCGTCCATATTGCTTCTCCTCCCAGCAAATCCCCACGACAGCAGCCCGCCACCCTTTACGACCCGAGCAACACGACCGTCTTCGTCGGCGGCCTGTCAACCCCTATCCGCGAGGAAGACTTGCGACAGTACTTTTCACCTTTTGGTGAGATTGTACAAGTCAAGATTCCTCCCGGAAAAGGCTGCGGATTTGTCCAGTATTTGCTGCGCCAGTCTGCTGAACTCGCCATCCAGCAAATGAATGGTTATCAGATTGGCAACTCAAAAATTCGTCTCTCTTGGGGTCGCTCCCAAGCGGATGGATTGAAGCAACAGCAACAACAACAACAGCAGCAGCAGCAGCACCAACAGCAGCACCAACAACAGTTGCTTGCCTCGCAAACCCTGACATCACCCCCTCCATTGGGTGCGGCATTGCAGCATCGACCGATGTATCCGCCTTCTCAACCGGCCCTGGGCGCCACCACACCTTACCCAACCTATCCGCTTGACTCCCACCCACCTGTTTCCGCCACTGTCACACCGGCTGGTGCGCCTGCGCCTTTCCATTCTAACCTCCTCATGTCGCAACCGTTCCGCAAGCCAATGCTTCCGTCCCTTGATTACGCTGATGAACTCGATATCATGCCCAACACGGACGATATTTTCTCTGGCACCCGCTCTTTGTTGGACAAGAAGACGAGCAGTGCGTCCTCTTGGCGATTCAACCAGGTCTATGCTCAGTAATCATTGCCACCCATCCGCGCGGTCACTTTTCACCCAACATTCGATCTTGCTTTTTTTTTCTTTTACTATTTGTCTTTTTTTTTTATTCCTTTCTTTTTTTTGTTCCATCTTTGTATCTGTCTCCCGCACGTCTGTGTCTTTTTTTCTTCTACTCTTCTTACTGTCTCTCTCTCTCTCTATCTCTCTCTCTTTCTCTTTCTCTTTCTCTCTCTATCACACAAACACATGCACACACTATTCTATTCCTCGCACGCATCCTAACTTGTTTTGTTCGTTTTTCCCTTCTCTGTTGTACCGTTTTTTCCCTCATACATATTTAGTATCATTCCCAGTATTATTCAATATTTAGTGCTTTCTTCTTTTCGCTTTCCATCAATATGTTAGTTTTTTATATGGTAGAATCGCAAAAACAACGCTTGCATTTCTCCGTCGTGCATTTATTGGGTTGCCCTTTGTTATCGTGCCAGTGTCAGATATGTCAAGAAGAGAATATTTCTTTGGCGCATGTGTGTGTAACGCTTCGATCCAGAGGTCACTAAACGTCTTACGGTGGCCAATATGTTGGTTCGAAGTACGAGATATTCTGAGAAAACTGATCTCCAATTCTATAACTCCTGAAGTTGCATTCCTTTGACCTAGAATGTTACGGCTCTGAAACTCGCAAAATGAACTCAAAGCACGGTATACGACTTTTGTATATCCACCAACAAGATCCACAGTCCTTACGAAACGACAGGCATGCAAAACAATAGAAAATGAATGCGGTGTAGGAGATAAAAAGCACATGATTCCATTCGGACGATGGGAAAATGGAAGCGAAACAAAGAATAAGAGAGAATGCGTATAGTTTAACGGTACGACTTCTGGTAACGGGCACGAGCACCGGGACCACCGAACTATAAAGAGATAATAAAAAAAAAGATGCATATTAGTATTCGCTACCGATTTACATATGACTAAAACTGTAATTACCTTCTTGGGCTCGCAGCGACGGGGGTCGGCAACGAGAAGAGTACGGTCGTAGTGGACGAGGGTCTCCTTGATCTCCTTCTTGGAAGCCTCATCGACGTACTTTTGGTAGAAGGCAACGAGAGCCTTGGCAAGAGCCTGACGGAGGGCGTAGACCTGCGAGACCTGACCACCACCGCTCACGCGAAGGCGAATGTCGACGTTGGCGAAACGCTCCTCACCGAGAATGGTGACAACCTCGTACAGCTTGAAGCGGAGGATCTCGGGCTCGAGAAGCTCAAGGGGAGAACCGTTGACGCGGATCAGACCACGGCCACGTTTGCAGTGGGCGACAGCAGTGGCGGTTTTCTATTCAATAGTAACAACAACATTTAACCTTGTGTTTTCAATTCTTTCCAGGTCGAGTGAATCGCATCAGAGTGCATGGTCATGGTCACGTATTTTTGCAGCCACTCGTCCATCCATCCAGTCCGATACACTGCATCCATCCGTTTCCGTATCCATCCATCCATCTGATTATCGACTCGATCGATCCTGGCTTGTTGTCGTTTGTTGGATTGTGTACGCACCTTACGGCCGAACGTTTGCACAGCTTCCATTATGCAAGTAAAGAGGAGGATCTTTGGCTGGCGTTGGCCTCTCTCCCAAATACTCCCTCCGCCTATCAGACCCCTTTTCGGAGTTTTAAGGTCTGCTACCTAGGATGCCTACATTATCGGTACGCCCATTCTTCGTTCTTTTTTAACCGAATAAGAGCACGTCCATTCCATATAATTATTATAGCTGTTATTAAAGTACACGAAGTCATGTAAGAGGCACTTGGTACATATTTATGTGAATATAATACATATACATATACTGACTTACAAGATTTCTTCGTATTAATTGTGGGAAAAAGGCGTGCGATCTGCAGAAAAACATAAATCTAGGTGCTAAGCTAGCTAGTAACGCGTTATTACTTGTTCTTCGAAGCAGAAGCAGGTATACGTTTAGCAAAGAAGTATTGATATTCTATGGTGAGTCCCCCTGTGAAATTTTTGCTGACACGGCTTCGACATCTATTGATTAGAAGGTCAGTAGTAGAATTGAGGTTTGAGAGCACAACGTGAGAGGGAAGAGTGTTAGCACGAGAACGTCTTGCCATGAATGAAATTGCGGCTGAGGCCGATAATTAAACGAACGAATAATACCGCGAAAAAAAGGATGGAAGCGGAGGCAGTGCTGGAAGATGAGAGCTTTAATACATTCGGCTTTAGCGCGGCCGAACCTTGCCGTATACAGTACCCAACGCATTATCATATTCAACTCTTCCATGACGAGTATAAGTTTGAATTCGACAGTAACCCATAGACCTGCTTTAGCATTCCAAGCACCGCTGGAAAATTGCAGATAGAAAGAGAGCAAAGTCGTAAGACGGAGTTCGCATATCACCCTGCCGGGCTCTGCAGGGACCAACGAAACATTTATGCTGAAGAAAGAAATTGGGGAAGTAAGTGGCGGATATCAATGAGGTTGGCGACTTTCATATGACGATATAGAAGTATTATAATAAAATGAAGTAAAACGTAGACAAACAATATATATGAAACAAGAACCCCTTACATAAAGTATCCTAACCACTGATGGAGAGATGCCACGGCGGAAGCATCTATATAGTGTTTTTGTATGTCTTTCTATATCATTGCTTTACATCTGTGTTCTTTGTATAGTGAAATGCCGTTTGTCCTTATGCGGTCATGGCGGTTTTTCTCTCTTGCATCGAGAATTTATTTCTCTAGGAGGAATGTACTTCTCAACTCAGGGCTATAATGCGATCTGATTCCCGACTGCATACAGGATAGACTGTTCGCTTTCGTGTATACTTAAGAGCCATCTTAAGATGGCAGTTGTGTGCGCGCACTTTCGCCTCTTGAACAAAGAAAAGGAAAGAAAAAAAAAACTTTTTATCTGATTCTCGCTAAAAGATATACCCGAAAAAAATAAATCATAGAATCAGAATACAGCTGTGCATCTAGACATTTCGTTATCGTATGCAGATACGCCCTAATATGAGCTTATTTACGTATGACTGGGATGTTGTGTATATGAAGATTCGCGGCATGCTTATGGGACAAATGAGGATACTGCTGAAAAGGAGCTCTCAGGAGTATAAAAATCATGCAGATGTCGCACGACGCATCTCATCTCTACCTAGCATCGACTCGGTACAGCAATTTTTCCATACAAATTGACTTCATAAGATGAATTGATACACAACAGACAACGTTTGCAGATATACGTGCTAAAACTTTACATTAATGAAAAAGAAAAGGAAGAGAAAAGAACTCCAAAGAAGGAGGATGAATGGTGCTGCGGAGAACCGGGAATGGACAATAAATTGTAACTGTGGACCAACTTTATCCGATTTCGGCATTCTTGTGTAGCCAGGTATGTCTGGTCCAGCATTAATGTCTCAAATCTTTTTCATGACAGAATGCATGCCAGCCACACAGACAAACATATATGCAAGCCAAGTCTGTTTACATACAAAAAGTAATAGTTTATATAGTAATGAGATACTAGGTGGAGTGTGGGTAACCGGGGTAGGGAATCTCAGGTGATATTTTACACGACAACAAAAACAATCGCGTCTTCAATCGGATAAATTCATACCGTCCTAGTCGGTCCGGGTCACCCGATCAGATTGTAGCCATACACTCCAAAATTTTGTTCCCTTCTCCCTCCTCCTTTCAGTTTCAAAAGAAAACTCCTTACAAAAACAACGGCAGTGTCTTTTCATTGGCGTATGTATTGGATAAACCATGGTCGCATTCGATGCAGACAATAGCGAACAGGACGCCCTATTAGTCTTGGACAATACAACGACGGACACGATTCCCGTGGTGGGCATGACCTGCCAGTCCTGCGTCAAGGCGATTACGAATGCGCTGTCGGCCTCTCCTGGTGTTTCGCTCGTTAACGTGAGCCTCGAAAGGGAACAAGCCGAGGTCACATACGACCGAGCCCAGATATCCCGCAAAACCATTGAGCAGACAATAGAGGACTGCGGTTTTGACATTGGTGGCACGGCAATTGCGCAAGTGACGACATTAGAAACAACGGTTCTGCCCGTCAAGGGCATGACGTGCCAATCCTGCGTAAACGCCATCACGCGCGCCCTGTCTGACTTGCCCGGCCTTGACTCGGTCGAGGTCAGTCTGGCAGCAGAAACTGCAACGGTCGTACACGAGTCAGGCCGCCTGTCGCGCGCCCAGCTGGTCGAAGCGATTGAGGACTGTGGTTTCGATGTCGAGGAGACCACGACCCAGGCAAAGCAGTACGTTATGGAGCAGGCTGAGACGCCTGTCTCAGCCGGCAAAAAGAACCCGTCCGACGATGCTGGTGTTGACCTTCAGCTTGAAGTGCGCGGCATGACGTGTGCCTCGTGTGTCAACAGCATTGAACGCGCCGTCGCAAGCCAGCCTGGCATATACAACATCAAGGTCTCGCTCCTCGCTGAGCGGGCCAATGTCCAATACGACCCTGATATCGTCTTGTCTGAGGACGCCATTGTGCGCATGATCGAAGATGTCGGGTTCGAGGCCAAGATCGTCAAACAGCGCAAGGACGACACGCTTCAGCTCCAGGTGTTTGGCATGACGTGTTCCAGCTGTGTGCACAGCATTGAGCGCGGCGTGCAGAAGCTCGTGGGCGTAGAATCCATCTCGGTCAACTTGATGACAGAAATGGCGCATGTCCGGTTCAACAACACTTTGATTGGCGCACGCGCGATTGTCGAGGCCATCGAGGAACTCGGCTTCAATGCCTTGGTCTTTGACAATACAAAGAACGCTCAGCTCGAGAGTCTGACCAAGATGCGCGAGATCAAGGAGTGGCGCCGCGCGTTTTGGATCAGTCTCATTTTTGCCGTGCCTGTATTCATTATCTCGATGGTGTTGCCAGGCTGCGAATGGGGTCAGCGGCTGCTCGACATTGGCTTCATCTTGCCCGGCCTCTACCTGTTTGACATCCTCCAGCTCGTCCTGACCATCCCCGCACAATTTGGTGTTGGTAAGCGCTTCCTCACCTCTGCGTATCGCTCCGTCCGTCATGGCTCGCCCACGATGGATGTACTCGTCACGCTTTCGACCCTCGCTGCCTTCTTCTTTTCGGTGTTTTCCATGATACGCAACGTTTTCCTTCAATCCGAACGTCGGCCATCGATCTTCTTCGAAACCTCCACGACGCTTATCACGTTCATCGTGATGGGCCGGCTCCTCGAGAATATGGCCAAGGGCCAGTCTTCAGCAGCATTGTCCAAACTCATGTCTCTGACACCCTCAACCGCCCTGATGCTGACGATGGACCCCACCACCAATGACATTGTATCCGAAAAGCGCATCCCCTCCGAGCTGATCCAGCACGGTGACCTGCTGAAGGTGGTGCCCGGCGACAAGATCCCCACAGACGGTACAGTCGTGTCTGGTTCTTCCTCGATCGACGAGAGCATGGTCACGGGCGAGGTCGACGCCGTCGCCAAAAAGGTCGGATCCACCGTGATTGGCGGTACGGTGAACGGCCTGGGCACGTTCATCATGAAGGCGACTCGGGTCGGTTCGGACACGGCACTAAGCCAGATTGTCAAGCTTGTCGAGGACGCCCAGGTGAGCAAGGCGCCCATCCAAGGCTTCGCGGACATTGTGGCGGGCTACTTTGTGCCGTGTGTGATTGCGCTCGGTCTGGGCACGCTGGTGATCTGGGCCGCCTTGGTTGGTGTGCTGGGCGTCGAGCACATGCCAGCGATGCTTCAGATGGAAATCAAGGATGAAGGCGACGGCAACTGGTTCTTCGTCTGCCTCAAGCTCTGCATCAGCGTCATTATCGTCGCCTGCCCCTGCGCGCTCGGCCTGGCCACCCCGACGGCCGTCATGGTCGGTACCGGCGTCGGCGCTCAGAACGGTGTCCTCTTCAAGGGCGGCGCAGTGCTCGAGAACGGCCAGCGCGTCAACACGGTGGTCTTTGATAAGACTGGCACACTCACTGTCGGCAAGCTGCAGGTGACGCATGTCGATGAGTGGGCGCGCGAGCGGATCCAGACCCTGGTGATGGCCGGTATCGCCGAGACGCAGAGCGAGCACTTGGTCGGACGCGCGGTGGTCAACAAGGCGAAGGAAGAAGCGGGCACCGAGATCCTCGAGAATCTGGCTACCCTAGCTGGCTTCCGGAGTGAGACTGGTTTCGGTATCGAGTGCCAAATCACGCTGAACGCAAACGAGGTCGATGCCCACGTTACAAACGATGCCATCAAGGAAGCGCTGCGGCCATTGCTGAACACAACGCACACCATAGTAGTCGGCAACCGGCGCTGGCTCGAGGAGTTCCACGGCATTCAACTGACAGCGGAGCAGGCCGGCTCGATTGAGACAGAGGAGTCGCATGGCCACACATGCATTGCCGTTGGATGGGATGGACAGGCCGCGGGCTACATTGCACTCGCAGACCAGCTCAAGCCGGAGGCAAAGCGTGTGGTGGCGTCCCTGCACGCGATGGGTATTCGGACGGCCATGGTGACGGGTGACAATGCTCTGACGGCCCGCTCGATCGCAGCCCAGGTGGGCATCAAGACCGTGCATGCAGGAGTATCGCCCAATGGCAAGACACAGCTGGTGCAACGGATGCAAGCCGAGCGGTTTACGTCGCTGCGGTCCAGTGGTTATTACAAGCGTGTCCACAAGTCGGTGGTGGCCATGGTCGGTGACGGTATCAATGATTCACCTGCGCTTGCAGCCGCCGACCTCGGCATTGCGCTCTGCAGCGGCACGGACGTGGCGATCGAAGTGGCTGACGTGGTGCTGATGCGCAACGACCTCACCGATGTCGTCGCCGCCCTGGATCTGGCGCGCACTATCTTCCGTCGGATTCGGATCAATCTCCTATGGGCGTGCGTGTACAATGCCATCGGTATTCCGCTTGCGATGGGTATCTTTATGCCATGGGGCTATCATCTGCACCCGATGATGGCCGGTCTGGCGATGGCGGCCAGTTCGACGAGTGTGGTGGTCAGCAGCCTGATGCTCAAGTGGTTCTGGCGCAAACCGAAGCTGGTAATGGCTGACTGTGAGGACCAGACGGTCGTTATTAACCAAGACGATGACGTGGCGGTGCATTCCTTGTGGCAACGCATTCGGCGGACGTTCCGACTTGGACGTCGCAGTGAAGGCTACCAAGTGGTCAGCAACCAAGTATACGATCTCGAGACGCTTTCTTCACCTTGATTCCCCTAATATTTCTTTCTCTTGCATTGTTCGTACATAATTTCTTTACTACTAGCTCCATTATTGATGTTCTACTGAATACATATTCGACTCATTTTCATTACTATACATTTTTTTATATGGACAAAAAGGACATTTTTTATGTATAAAGGTTGTTGAAACGATTATGATACAAGAGACAGGATGTAAAAGAAGTCGTGGTTGAACCGTCTAGGGGCCCTCGACATCAGGAGGATGGGATGGGAATAGTTAAATAAACTTTTTAAAAGTTGGGGAGGGGCTCACGGTCGGCGACCTTGGGGAAGGTAGGGCCGACCTGCTTGATGCAGAGACTGGCGAGGTAGTGACCAGCCTGGACACAGCGAGCGACGTCCTCGACGCCCTGGGCATAAAGACCCATGAAGCCACCGCAGAAAGCATCGCCGGCACCGTTAGTGTCGACAATATCGGCCTCAGCGACCTTGGTGACAGGGAAGACAGAGACGGCATCACCGACGGCAGCGACGGTCTCGTCAGCGCCCTGAGTGATCACAACGGTGCGGGGACGGCCGTTACCCTTGGGGAGCTGAGCCAGCTTCTTGGCGATCTCCTTCACGTCGTCGGTACCCCAGCCAGCGGACTTGCTGTAGGTGCGGGCCTCATCCTCATTACCGAACAGGAGGTCAGCGTTTTCAATGACGGCGTCGAGACGCTCCTTGAAGAACTGGGAGAGGAAGGGAGCGCTCAAGTTGAGGGCAAAGATCTTGTTGTTAGCAGCAGCGTGCTTGGAGACCTCGACAGCGGAGGCAAAACCACCATCGTGGGTGACAAAGAAACCACCAAAGTAGTAGTACTTGGCGTTCTCGACAATCTGCCAGTTCTCGGGCTTCTTCAAGAAGTCGAGCTTGAACTTCTCGGCAGCAGCGAGGTTGGCCACCAGGGATCTATCAATCGTCCATGGTAAGTAAATGTATATAATAAAAAAACGCACAGAAAACACCACCCCCCTCTCCTGTTATCAAACATACCGGTTGTGACCCGTGATAAGGACACCACAGGTACCGGTGGGAGCCTCGTCGGTGGTCATGTAGACAGTGCGAAGACCATCAGCAGCAGCAGCTTCCTTCATCTTGTTGGCGTACTCATCATCCGAGACACAGCCAATGTACACCGTCGAGTTGGGAGGGAGCAGGTACTGGGCACCACGGGCCGTGTTCTGAGCGGCACCACCGGCGACGTAGACGACGTCGAACTTGTCAACGATCTCCTGGTACCTAATCACACACGGAAAAACGCGTGTTCCTGTCAATAAAGAGAACAAAAGAGCCAGGAAATAGCGTCACTTACATGGGCTGGTGAGAAGCATCGGCGAGGATGGCATCGTTGGCCTTGAGGTTGTACTTGCTCAAAAGCTCCTCAGTGGCATTGCACTGAATGTCGAGGAGAGGGTTCTCCATAGCAAGAAGTTGGTAGCTCATCGTGTATATAGAAAAAAGTGTGTCTCGGGAGGGAAGGAAAGATGGAAAAATTTGCAATACCCGAGATTTTTCAAAAAGATCGATGCGGGGCTACTTGCCGAAACTTTATTATACACTCTACATGATCTATTCTAACACTTGCGCGAGCCTATCAAACGACGCCTTTTCCCCTTGCTCTCGGCTAAGCAAGTCAGATGAAAAGTTTAATACATAGTACTTGTCAGCCAATGTTGGGTCCTCTCAGCCATGTATACCCAGCTTGTCTGTTCTATATCATAAGCAATTATCTGGCTGGATTATTGGCTGGCAAGCAGTCGTCCGTGATGCAACAAATAGCATTTGATGGCATGAAGATAGTCTTCATTATTCAACGAAAAGTGTCAACTTTTCACATGCTCTCTTTTCTATCAAAATTTCAGTTTATTCTATACAAATTTCTGGGATGAATATAATGGGAGTTGGGCTGTAATGTCACACAGTTGCCTCTGATATATACTACACTCGGTCTTTCCACTTGCTCTTCAGCCCTTGCTCTTCAGTCGATGCTCACTTCTGCTGCCCTGTGACAATCGGGCAGTATATCCTGGCAATACAGAAGTGCTATCATGTACAGCTTGAAAGCATCGTCAAGAGGATATGCGGAGTAAATCGTCGAAGTCGATATCGAACTTAGAAGCCATGCTCAATAGTCGAAGAATAGATCAGGAAATCGCATGCAAATATTTGTAGCAAGTTTGATATAGCCAGCATGTAATGCGTCGCCATCGGTGTCAACAGTTGCTGATAAGGACGCTATAAAGGCAAACTTGAAAAACGTTGACCTCGGGTGATTCTTTTGAACGCTTTCTTGATCTGGTCCACGACCACGACGAGTGGCACCCACGGCTTGCTGTCCTTGATGGCGGACTCATATAGAATCATAAAGGTACCCCTTTGGACTTCCGTAAGCATGTTCTTGTGGTGATAGTGGGCCCGAGCGCACAATGCCAACAACTGGGCTGATAGCATCGCTGGTGAAGTCGAATTGGAAGCGTAGCCGCTGAAGCTCGGCAAGTCGCATAACGTGAAAATAGTAGCAGGCATGTGCAGGAAATCACTGAAAGGTTTGAACATGCGTCTCCAGCGGCTGAAGGTGCTGGGGTGACGAAAGGCTGTTGTGAATTATTGCAAGTGAGACAGTGAGGGCGCGCGAGCATGCCACAGGTCCGTCTGCCGGGTGGCTATTTCTTTGAACTTCGGGATAGCCACAGACGGAAGAAACAACTGGCAATCTCGCGGGTTTAGTTTTGTTGTATAACCAGGCCCAATGGAGACTGGGGTGTATTGCCCAGCGTGACTGAGCAAGTGCAGAGCGTATTCATCGTGGCGACAAGTGACTAGTGTTTGAGGCCTTTGCCATCTGCGGCAGGCACAGTTCCGCAGAATATTCCGCCGTCCATCGGCGTTGTGGATTCCGAGACTTGCGACTCACTATGTACATCCATGGACACGTGCCGCGAGTAAGCCTCGATCGTCAAGATCTCGACGAGAGCATTATTGCATCGCATTACTCCGTCGAGTAGGAGGTCCGTAATGTGCGCATGAAACTCAGTATTGAGTATCTCCATTAGCTCATCATCCGGTTGCTCGAGGGCGCCAACCGCCTTGCATAATTTGCTAAAAACAGCTTTCTTCAGTGCTGCTTCAATGCTGTACGCCGCGGCTTGATGCGGTTCAATCTGTGATATATCCTCCTCGGGCAGCTGCAACGAAACTTGAAAGACTGCGCCTTGGTTTTGCTTTGTATCAAACGAGATGCCTGCCTCGTGCATATTATTCACAAAAGACTGAGTGACCATGGTAAATGAATCCATGGGGGGGGGGCAACCGCGGCGCTGACTTGTCCTTCTGGATATGCATAGCCATAGGTGTATGATCCATCACGATCGCTTTTTCTGATGATATCGCTAATGTTTGTCCAAAAATTATGAGTCAACCAATATCAATCTAAAGCATTACGTTTTCACCTTGGCCATTCATGGACGATGTGCTCCTATAAACGCGCTTGCACCCATGTGCAAACGAAAAGGGCAAGTATTCATCCCGTTGACGTTTCTTGCTGTTACTGTTCCAGGCGCCATTTTTGTTGGTCTTGGTCGCTTTGCTGCATGTTTGGCACTTTCACCTCTCATTCACGAGTGCGTTGACCGGTGACGCGTTGCAATAAGCGCAAATGACCCTTGGCCAGGCTACTTCTTTTGGAGGACTGGGCTCGGAAATAGTCGCGATGGAATTTCTTTCAACGACGTCCTGGAAGCGATGTTCTTGGCAGAATCCAGGTCCGTTAACTGATCGAAGTACCGCTCCACAGTTTCGCGATCACAATGGCTTCCACTTGGATTCCAATGCTTATGGTTTGCGCAGAGACCAAAATTGTTATCGGCTCTTAGGATCTTTGAGCATTCTGGATGTTTACAGGTTGATGCAATTGCCACGGTGGCGCCAGTTCCCT
Source organism: Syncephalastrum racemosum (assembly GCA_002105135.1). Classification (NCBI taxonomy): domain Eukaryota; kingdom Fungi; phylum Mucoromycota; class Mucoromycetes; order Mucorales; family Syncephalastraceae; genus Syncephalastrum; species Syncephalastrum racemosum. The sequence goes on along the minus strand of MCGN01000009.1, from coordinate 358,932 downwards.
GCATGTCGAAAAGCGGGCAAGACGACAAAGAGAAGGTTGGATCTTCCTTCTGGAGATCGCAGGCTCCACATATACTCCTTTGGCCGAGACCTCAATCCCATTCTATACTATTTGCTTGAAATAAAAATATGATGAGGGATACGAAATATGTGAGGGAAGTAGGTCTTGCAAAGAGGAAAGTAGAAAAATACAGAGGTGCCTTGGCGTTCGGTTACACATCCTGCAGCGGAGTCATCCAGTACTACGGTTGCTTACGTCCCTCTTACGGTGAGAGGACCCATTGGCAGGACTACAGGAGAATGCATCCGGCCGAGCCTTGATGAGTTGGAGCCAATCCTCCATACAGCGGCCAAAAAGACGCAGAGGCGTTGCGAGAAGAAGCTTGATATGTGTCGGCTTCAATACAGGACAAGACAAGAGGGAAGGTATACAAGACTAAGGAGGGTGTTAGGCACTACTCTACAACCGCCAAACAAGGTACATACCGAACCGACGAATGATATAACAAAGATCGAGGCGATACGAAGGGTATACGTCACAATGAATAGGAACTAATGAGGCAATCAGGAACAGGAAACAATGGGCAGACAGCGCCGACGAGACTTGAATCAAGAACCGGAAGCGAGGCAGATGATTTCAGATATGTGGGCTAGGTCAGAACTTGATCAGCACGGGATGCTCAAGTGGACTTGGGACAAGAAAAGAGACAAGGGTCTGATGGGCTGCACAAGGGGTGAAGAGACGAGGATAATCTGATGATTCATTTTAGACAAAATAGAGAACTATTTATAATGATGGAGAATGCGAAGTGTGTATGGGCAATAGCTGTTGGATATGGAAAAGGGAATGACAATAGCAACAACAATAACAATAACAATTGTTGTATCGTAGAAGGAGTGATGTGTGCGTGCTTGGAAAGGAAAGAGGTACGACCGTGATCTGACTGCTGTGTTTTAGTCGCGACAATATGATACCAGGTTTCCTGTCGGATGATCGGTGAAAAGGGACACTAAGTTCGGCCCTCCTGGTGTGGTCAATCAGTATTTTTGTACAGTCGTTCAGTATTACGTTGAAGACATTCATTTCTTTTCCTGCTGTATCTCGCGGTTGCAATAAACAAGGCGTTTCCCTTTTTTCTCGTGAGACTGGTGTCCATAAGCTGTCTCGAGTACACACTTCAAATGTGCTCAATTTAGACGCGAACGTGATGAACCCATGGACTTGACAAACTCTTGAGTTGCCCGCGAAAGGCTGTGGTAAACCATCATCCGTCAGGTAATCCAGTATTTTTTTAAAGCGCATCAGAGGAAGGTCATAATACAAATGAATGATGTGCAGCTGCGGCATATCAAATTCACTACTAATGACTGACAGTGATGTATACGATATCTAGATATATCATAAGTATTGATATGTGCTTTTAATAAAGATGTTTTTGTTCCCTCGGCTCTCAGTGACAGCTGCTATATTCCACGCGAAACTCCATGGTTGGAAGGAGCGGGAAGGAATGAGCAGAGAAGGTTAGTTAACCCGTCGGAAAATGCGTACAACGGTTATACTAACAACTGTGGGGCTAGTTGCCGAGACTTATTATACACGCTACATGACCTATTCTAACGCTTTTGTGAGCCTATCAAACGACGCTTTTTTCCCTTTCTCTCGGCTAAACAAGTCAGGTGAAAAGTTTAATACATAGTACTTGTCAGTCAACGTTGGATCCTCTAAGCCATGTATATGATACTCAGCTCTTCACTTTTATATTTATATCGTAAGCACTTATTTGGCTGGAGGATTGGCTGACAGGCAGTCGTCTGTGGTGCAACAAATACAGTTATCTGATGGCATGTAGATAATCTCCGTTGTTCAGTGGAAATTGTGAACTTTTTACACACACTCTTTTCTCAATTTATTCTATACAGATTTCTGGGATGGATATGACAGAAGTTAGGCTGTCATGTCATACGATCGCCTCTGATATAGACTGGGCTCGGCCTTCCCACTTGCTCTTTAGCCGATGCTCGATACTTGATGCTTCTGCTGCCCTGTGACAATCGGGCAGTATATCCTGACAGTACAGAAATGCTATCCTGGATATCTTGAAAAGCATCTTCAAGAGGAAGAAGTCGGATCACCTATCATCACTCGAGGAAGAACAAAGAACCCTGTGTGACGAATATCAGCCAAGCTTGAAATTTTAAATGATCTCGAAGCAAACGGATGACAGCTTTATACGTGGACTTCGATGACCATGTCTTAGTCGAAACGGTTCAAGTGCATAAACCAAAAATATATAGAATGCTAGGGCAATTGTCTGTGGCGCTCCAGCAATTTAATGGTTGGTTATTTTTATATTGGTGATTGTTGCATTATGGTTAAAGAAGATGGTATATAAAGGTATATTTTGATGGAGGATATATGAAGTGAATTCGCGATTAAGTCATGCCATGCTCAATTGTCGAGGAATAAATCGGAAAATCGCGTGCAAATATTTGTCGCAAGTTTTGTATTGGCAGTATGCAAGGCATCGCCAGCAGTGTCAGCAATTGCTGATAAGGACGTGATGAAGGCAAACTTGAAAATGTTGACTTCGGGTGATTCTTCAAACGCTTTCTTGATCTGGTCCACGACCACGACGAGTGGCACCCACGGCTTGCTGTCCTTGATGGCGGACTCATATAGAATCATAAAGGTACCCCTTTGGACTTCCGTAAGCATGCTCTTGTGGTGGAAGTGGGCCCGAGCGCACAATGCCAACAATTGGGCTGATAGAATGGCTGGTGAAGTGGCATTGGGACCGTAGCCGCTGAAGCTCGGCAAGTCGCATAGCCTGAAAATAGTAGCAGGCGTGTGCAAGATATCACGGAAGGATTTAAAGCTGCGTCTGCCGCAGCTAAAGGTGCTCGGATGATGGAAGGCCGTTGTTAGTTGTCGCAAGTGAGACAGTGATGGGGTGCGAGCGTGCGGCAGGTCCATCTGCCGGGTGGCCATTTCTCTGAACTTCGCGATAGCCACAGACAGAAAAAACCACTGGCAATCGCGCGGGTTTAGTTTGGTGCCATGGCTAGGGCCAATGGAGACTTGGGGCGTGTTGCCGAGCGTGACGGTGCAAATGCAGAGAGCGTTCATCGTGTTGGACGCGATAATCAGCTTGTGTTTAAGCCCTCTGCCTTCCGCGGCAGGCACAGTTCCACAGAATATTCCGCCGTCTATCGGCGTTGTGGACTCCAAGACTTGCGATTCACTATGCGCATCCACGGACGCATGACGCGAGTAAGTTTCCACTGTCAAGATCTCGACGAGAACATTATTGCGTCGCATCCCTCCGTTCACCAAAAGCTCCGCAATGAACGCCAGCGATCTATCATGGAACCTTGTATTCGGTTATTATGTCCGTTATAACTGATTCAGACAGCCGGACATGCGTGCTTTGAGTATATCGCAGACCTTCAACGAAGGTCACTGCATTCAATGCAAGGCACTGACGGCGGGTTCTGTCTTGTAATTCTGTCTTGAACCGGGATCGGATAAGACCCCTTTGATCATTGTGCTCGGCGACCCTCAGGCGCCTGTAATAACTTTCTGGGCCTCCGTAGCGTTCCTGCTTCATTGTCTCGAATAGGTTCTTCAGATGTAAGACTACTTCTTCAGTGACGAACTCAGTCTTAAAGCGCTCCAGGATCTCATCGAACGGAGTTTTGCTCGCTTGATCACTGGCTATCTTACGAAGCTGTTGGTCGTAGAAAGTTTTGGCAGGCGAGCGCGGCTGTTCAAGCATAATGTGATTCTTGCGCTTATCGTCGGTAATGTTGCCGAGGAAAAACTGCGATTCAAGGTGTTCCTCGAAGGTACTAGAGTCTTCGTGTTCGAAGCCATGGTAGAATTTGAGCCCGGCGATGCGGAGTACTACATCAGGAAAGATGTGCTGCCGATCGATATTTGCCATACTTGCGTTCAAATCTAGGATCGGTACATGGATTTTTGTTTGTTATAACGTGTTTCTGATGAATAGTTTGGTATACGCGTGGTGGTAAGAGAGCGTTTTGTAGAAACAGGTTTAGAACGAGTTATAGATAACAACAATTGTGTAATGCTTCAACGGGTCCTGGTTAATAGAGGGACTTTGTTAACAGACAAAGAATTGGTCTTTGATTCTTTGTATGGAGTGCGACTCTTACCCCTAAATTTACTGCACAGTAACTGTCTGTCCAGAAATGGCAAGCAAGATGAGCCAGGCGTGCCTTCCCCTTGAAACCACCCGCTAATGTCTCAGGTACCCATACCAGTCCTCACAACTCGTATCATGTCTAGCCTTCATTACACGAAGGCCGTTCCAGAAGCATCATCGAGACCGGCTAAGGCACATTGCCGCGCCATCCAAAGTTAGTTACCAGACCATGTCTAGAATTTGGTGGGTGGCGCTAGCTCACCCGCCTTGGTGCTAGCGCTTCTTCAATGTCAGCAGCAGACCCAAGCCAGCCCTACCGATGGTCTTTGGGTGTCTGGCCCGCCCGTTTTCCAGATAGTGGTGGAGCTCGCATCCACAGAGAAGGGCCACGAGTCATTTAACGCGTTTTACTGCTTCATAGGAAGAAATGCTATGCTAATCAAATGGGCGCTATGATCTCTGCATACATATAAAATTATCAGGCCATAGGTTATAAACGCCACTAATACATACTACCTGTACAAGTATGTTTGGTGCCACAGACCATCAGGCCTGATCCATCTCATCAATGATAGAATAAAACGGCCTTCTCTCCATACACCAAGCCGATAGGTGCTGCTTTTACTTATTTCATATTGTGGTACTGCTCAGGACTATTATGGTCTGCAAAAGAGATACTATTGTAGTATCAATGCATGAGCAGCGCTTTGAAGGAGAGGAGAACAAAGCCTTCCCAATATGCCCATGATATCTAACATATTCAAATTACCGTCCGCGGCATATAACAAGTATTCGTGCACCCAGACGTTTATTCGGGTACGCATCTGATTTGCAAAATTTTTTCCCTTCATGTCATGACATCAGCAATGCAACATGATATCTGCCAGTACTACATGAATTTTTATTTGTTCGGTTTGGTTGCCAGCGTTCTGATTGACACACGTATACTCAGCCTGGAGACATCATGCATAATTTTTGCATAGGAAGTTGAAAGCTCAGAGTGACGACAAGTATTATATCTGCAAGCCAGGCGCATTTGTCAATACGTATCCGAGGAAGACCGTAATACAGATGAGTGATGTGCAGGTGCGGCATATGAGGTTCACTACCAGTGACTGGCAGTGACGTATACGATACCTAGATATATGATAAGTATTGATATAGCTCTGTGTATGTATAGTATCTATATCCGCTTTTAATAAAGATGATTTTGGTCTCGCGGCACTCAGTGGCAGCATCTATATTCCACGCGAAATTCCATGGTTGGACGAAGCGGGAAGGAACGAGCAGAGAAGGTTAGCTAACCCGCCGGAAAATGCGTATAGCAGTTATGCTAACAACTGTGGGTATGGGGGAATTTACATTTGCAGTGCTTACACAGAATCATGCCACGGCATTAATTGCTTCTTCCTTTCATTTCCGTGAGCATTTCCATAATTACATGTGTTTTTCTTTTTCTGGTTTTCCCGTCTCGATCACCGTCCCATACCGCCAGTTTCCTCCCGTGCCTGAAAAAGTGGGGAAAAGTGAGGGATTGTACTTGGCGAAATCATTCATGTGATGCGTAACACGGTACATCGTTTTTCTAAATGAAATTTATTCTGGGTGGTACAGGGTATTTGATTCTCAATGCCGTGGCATCAAAGAAGTACAGAGGCAAATATGATAAAAAATTGCAATGGTGCCGTTTCACTGTTGCATGCTCTGAAATGATATATGTTAATATGGGCTGTTTGGAAGTAGGCCCGTCTTGAAAACTATGACCCTAGAGATTCGGATATCCTAAATATTAAAATCTGTGACAAACGCAGAGGGAAGCGCAGAATCTCGTATTCAGGTTGCTACGTTACACAGCGACAGGCAAGATGTCTAGCCCTGGACCCGCTGCAAGTGTTATATTGTACGTTTGTTGCCTGAGTCCGGGGAAATACCGCGGCCGGGACTAGGCGGAACTAATGCCTATGCCGTTTATCCTTAATAAAAGATGGTAACTTATTCCGCTTCCCACTTTATGCAACGAACGATGCAAAGTGATTTTACGGGTCCATTGGACGCGGAAAGGCACGAAGTAGATTTTGGGTTCCCAAGGAACAGGAACAGGAATAGAAATGGGGCAAAGTATAAATATGCGAGGACAATCATGATGATAGCCAGAGCCTATACCTGACTGCTACCATTCATTATTATCATGAAACTCTTTTCCATCTCCCTGTCCGTCTTTCTCGCCACGTCGGCGCTGGCTGTTCCTCTGAGTATCATTGACAAGCGCGCTGGTGTCACGACCTTGAGCAAGCGTGCAGCTGCTGATGACTGGAAATCCCGGTCCATTTACCAAATCGTGACGGATCGTTTCGCCCGCTCGGATGGATCGACTTCTGGCTGCGGTGATTTGTCCAACTACTGCGGTGGTGACTACAAAGGCATTCAGAATCAGCTTGACTACATTGCCGGCATGGGCTTTGACGCCATTTGGATCTCGCCTATTCCCGAAAACACAGACGGCGGCTACCACGGCTACTGGGCAAAGAACTTTGAGGCCCTTAACACGAACTTTGGCAGTGCGGATGACCTCAAGGCTCTCGTGACCGCAGCACATGGCAAGGGCATGTATGTTATGCTGGATGTTGTCGCAAATCATGCAGGCCCCACCAGCGGCGGTGATTATAGCGGTTTCACCTTTGACTCCGCAAGCAATTATCATGCTCAATGCGATATTGACTATGAGAACCAGACTTCGATTGAGCAATGCTGGGTGGCGGATAATCTACCAGATATCAACACTGAAGATGACACCATTGTCTCCAAGTTGCACAGCATTGTCTCTGACTGGGTCACCACCTATGACTTTGATGGTATCCGTATTGATACTGTCAAGCATATCCGTAAAGACTTTTGGTCCGGCTACGAAGAGGCCGCTGGCGTCTTTGCCACTGGCGAGTAAGTCAATCTTACCTCTTTAAATTAGGCACATAGCACATGTTTCTCACATTCATGATATAGAGTCTTTGATGGCGATGCAGCCTACGTCGGTCCCTACCAGGACCAGTTGAGCTCGCTTATCAACTACCCACTTTACTACGCTATTCGGGATGTCTTCACCGCCGGCTCAGGCTTTAGCCGCATTAGCGACATGCTTTCCAGCATCAACTCCAACTTCAAGGACCCCTCCGTGCTCACAACCTTTGTGGACAACCAGGACAACGCCCGCTTCCTTAGTGTGAAGAGCGACACATCTCTGTACAAGAATGCTCTTGCTTTCACGATCCTGACGGAGGGCATCCCTGTCGTCTACTATGGCACCGAGCAAGGCTTCAAGGGCGGTAATGACCCCAATAACCGTGAGGTACTCTGGACCTCCAACTATGACACCTCCTCGGACCTCTACAAGTTCATCAAGATCGTGAACGACCAAGTCCGTCAGAAATCAAACAAGACGGTGAAGCTCAACGTAGACGTCGGCACCAACACCTATGCTTTCACGCACGGAAAGAACCTCATCGTTGTCAACAATTATGGTAGCGGATCCACCGCATCTGTCACTGTAAAGGTCGGCGACAGTATCGCCGACGGCACAAAACTGGTAGATGCCGTCAGCAACATTACGGCCACCGTCTCTGGGGGCAGCATCACGTTCTCTTTGAATAATGGTCTTCCAGCTCTGTTTGTACCCAGCTCGTAGATAGAACAATGTATAAAATAATATATATACTACGTATAAAAATGTCGGTATAAACTATCACTTGGGTTGATACCGGCATCTCGAATTTTTTGACGATGGGCGGATCAAAGTCGGGTAGCAGCAGCGACAGGTATGAAGATATGGACATACCGCTGTAAACCAAAAAGTGAAATGATCTCTTGTAATGAATAGCGCGCGTTATCTACTTGAATTCTCGCGTCAAGATCGGCGTGTATAGAGGGCAGTCGCACGATACCATTTCTGTAGACCAGTGACACCGCAAATGCGAGCTGAAATAATACTTTGAATATACATAGCATCTTTTCCGGCCTTCTTCAGCATTTCGATAAAGGTCTTCGATGTAATTCTTCTAATGCCTAGCGGGCTACATTTCCCTCCCAGAACAATTCTTAGACGGTGAACTTTTAGGGTCGCAGGCAAGCAGGGTCGCAGGCAAGCGGCTCGCGCAAAGAGCATGTGCTCTAGTCAGTTACCAAGGTGAGTGTGAACAGTCCTTTCGAGCACGCATCTCACAGTGGTTCTAGGAGTTCCGCACCCAGGAGATCCAGGCTCAGTTTAATCAAACCAAACCAAAAAAGTACATATCTGAAGGTGAATCGATTGAAAATTTCATGGTCGCTGAAGTAGCGTTGTACCTCATGCGACGAAACCCGTCTGTTGCCAAAGCCATGCCAGATCCAAAAATGACGTCTCAGAACTTGGGCTGCAGTTCCTGTTGCTGAGATCCTTACCATGAGCGTGGTCTACTTTCGATAGAGGTAATGCCCGTCCATTTATCTGAGACGTATGCGTATATCCATGGCGCAGTCGGTAGAATTTACATAGCCGGGAGTATGCAAATGCTATCCGATAATATGCGCATGTGCATCGTCGTGGTAGTATCACATCTCTGTTTCAGAAGAAAGCATATTGCGAAATAAGTGGTGTGATAGATGGACGGATTGATTAACTGTGGAATACTGGAAATGGCTAAAAATTATGATAGGGTTTTTAGAGAGGATACACGACACGTCATCTGTTCATGCGCAGAATGGCTTTAGAGTAGGACAAGATGCCGCTGAGCTGAGCCTTCCTTCCTTCCTTTTGCTTTTCTTCTTTCCTCTTTTCTAATGACGCCAGTTTCATTTTCGACTGCCCTCACCCGTGCGTTGAGCCTTAAATATCCCTTTGTGCAAGCACCTTGTGCAGGCCACACGACGCCGGACCTTGTGGCAGCTGTTAGTAATGCTGGAGGGCTTGGCTCTCTAGGCGGTGCCATGATGAATGCTACTGATCTCCGGGCGGCCATTCAAGCCATTAAGGCGAAAACGTCCCTTCCCTTCGCGGTCAACCTCTTTTGCCGACCAGAGCGACCACCCACAAATGCTGAGCTTCATGCCCCGCTCGAGGTGGACAACCATTTGAACGCGATCCGTAGCGAACTCGGGTTGCCAACGCCGACGGAGTACAAAATGCGGTCTCCACCGCTTGACCAGCAGATTGCAGTTATTCTAGAAGAACGCGTCCCCGTCGTGTCGTATACCTTCGGGTACCTCTCCGACTGCGAGTTACGGCGTCTCTGGGGCGCAGGCATCTATCTCATAGGTACAGCTACTACTGTGCGTGAGGCTCTCTTTCTGGCCGGCATGGATCCCTCCGATCCGACGCGTAAGGCCGATGCGGTCGTCGCACAGGGTACCGAGGCAGGAGGACACCGTGGCACTTTCCTCAAGGAGGATGTGAGCGAGCAGATGCCGACAGCGGAGCTGGTGAAAAAGGTGCGCCAGGCCTTTAAACGCAGCAATGGCGTGTCTGTCAATGTGCCTATTTTGGCCGCGGGTGGCATCAGTAACGGTGAGACCGCTTCTAAGGCTTTGCATGATTGGCAAGCCGACGGCGTTGTGATGGGTACACTGTTCATGCTCAGCACTGATTCATCCACGAAGCCCGTCCACAGAAAGATCATGCTTTCTCCGGATCAGCCCGAGACCCTGCTCACCGCTGGCTTGACCGGTCGATCTGCTCGTGGCTTTAAAAACGTGTTCATGGACAAAATGAAGGACATTGCCACCCCATCTTATGATATCCACTCGGCTAGAACAGCCGATATCGTGGCTGCGTCGGTCAAGGCAGGCAACCCCGACTATATGATGCTTTGGTCTGGCGCCAACTCTTTGGATGCTGCGGAATACACCGAGCAAGGTACTCTATCTGCTGCCGAGGTGATGGCGAAATTAGTGAAAGATTGCGAGAAATAATCATGTGTAAAACATAAAAATGGAAGAGAATGCAGGGTTATTTTATTGCAGTCGGGCAGATATAATAAGCATCATGGGTCGGCGTGCTTCCTCTGGCCATTGCTTGAGAAGAGCCTGGTCGGGGAGAGGCTCCACCACCTCATTGAGCATAAATCCATGACGAAGAAGGGTGTTGATGTATGTCGACAATGTTCTGTGATACTTTCGCACAGCTACGCCCAGGAAGTTGGGCCATCGCTCGGACTCGTCGAAATAGCGATCGACGGGCCAGTGCGCCTTGTCGTTGTCTCCGCACGGATGAAAAGTGCCTGTACCACTCGCAGTGAAAATAGGATTTTCCACCGAGAAAACCAATGATCCACCGGGCACGAGGCATTGCTTTATCTTCTTGACAATGTCATCAAAGGAAGCCACGTAATGGAAGGCGAGGGAGCTGATGACGATATCAAAGGAGTTGGGTGCATAGTCGATCTCCTCGATAGGCTTTTGTTCGTACGTGATACGACTGTCCTTTGTGTCTTGATTGGCAACTGCGAGCATTTTCTCGGAGCAGTCAATACCGACGACGCGAGCCGCGCCTTGGTCGACCGCATATCTGCAGTGCCAGCCATAGCCACAGCCCAAGTCGAGGACGCGCTTGTCCTTGAAACTGGGAAACATGCTGCGCAGGGTAGGCCATTCGCCTGCTGCAGCCAGACCCTCCTTGGACCGAGGCATCTGGCTGTAAAGTTCAAAAAATTGCGGGTGGTCATAAACGTTCGCCATGACCAGAAAAAGATGTTGTGATCCATAAACTTGCGTCCTACAAATATAACCTCTATTTTCGAATGCTGCGGCAGTCGGCCTTTGATCTTTGCGTTCGCTGTTGCTAAACTTCCTTGTCACAAGCTAAAAATGTAATGGCTATACGTATGTAAAGCTAAGCAAAAGTTCACTGTGCTTGATTATAATCGATTTAAATCCATCGTCATCGTTTCTATGCTCCCGGGATTCTCACTGAAGTACGCTTCTCATGGTGACTTCAGCACAATTGACATGGATCCAAACGCCGCCCGCAGCGGTCTTACAGAATTTCCACGCTTCCATAAACAATTAGTATTAGACACCAGTAACTCGGCCGTGTAACCTTTCTCCTCTTCAAACTCTGATATTTATAATGTAAGCAATGTTGAGTCTCAAGTGCAGTTTAAACGTGGGCCTTTTTATTCAGTATAAAGCTTGATGATTGTTCAACAATCTCGAAATCAAAAAATAGTAGTTGCATGAGTAATATTAGTGCTACCGTGCTCTGCATACGACTGCGCAACAGTCCCTTCTACTATCCTATATGGATTTTCCCAAACCAGCATCAATCCTTACGAGTCCAGTACATACATTACTACAGAAATTAGTAACTGACATCCATTGTCCAAGTAGAAGTACGTTGTTACCCTTGATAGTTAGAATAGGAAAAGCAGAGTATATATATGCTCATGGATAAATGTATGAAAACGAGCGCCTGAGGTCAGAAGAATTATCCCAATTAAGTAGCAAGTATGTATATAGTCCTTATCCGCCCACTGTAATGTTGAGGTCTTTGTACTACACCATCATCCACGTCCACTGTTGAATTGCTATTATGCTGGACGTGTAGCCATATTGATATGTACTGGCAGACCGATGTATGCTCAGAAGCGTTGTTTCCAATAAGATTACTACCGTCACCGTCCAAGCCTGCACAGTGTATCACTTCTGCTATAATGTACGGCGTCTCCCGAGTATAGCTATGAGCTCGCTGGGAAGGCCAATATAATACAATTCTCCCAAGTGACGGCTGTCAAGTTTGCTTACATCCCCATCTGTGTTCCTGTGGGACGAGAATAGATTCAATAAAAGAATACGGCGCGTTCCAAACCCGGCATGAAGCTGATTGACTTTCACTATGAAAATGCTGGATAAAATAAATCTTCCCCGCTTTTGCATTCTTTTTTAAAAGTGCTGCGACACAATGTCCTCCCGAGCCTTGAAGCGTCTACAACAGCAGCGACTGGAGCAACAGGCCCAGGAGCTCGAGCAGGAATCAGACCAGGAATCTATTCCCGACTCTTCTTCGAAAGCTCAGAATCTCTTTGACTTGGTAAATTGCTCAGAGCACGCGATCGTGTCACTTTTTGCTTTGCTGACTTATATAGCTCAATGCGGGTGACGACGACAACGACGACGATAACGACAACAACGACGCCGTCTCAGAGGACGAAAGACCTGCCACGCCACCTCCGGTAAGGAAAACGGTCATTGTATATCGTTTGCGTATACTGATCGAGGGGAATCAGGTGGAACGTACGCCATCGCCTGCCAAAAAGTCAAAAAAGAAGAACAAAAAGAAGAAGGGCAAGGCGAAAGAAAAGCCCATGGATGACCTTGAGGCGTTAGACAAGGCCATTCAGGAAGCAGCGGCCGAACGAGGTCAACAAGGCGAGTCGAGTATGCCTGCTACAAATACCCATGAACGCCGTCAGCTCTTGTCAATCAATTACCGCTATTTGGATGCCGAAGCAGAGATGAAACGTATGTTTGGCTCGCGTGTCGTCAACAGCGAGAGTCGTGCGGTTGGAAGGTAAGTAAGTACGTTTGAGGGGCGATCTTAATTGCTGATACTTGCATCTATAGAGTGATCAAGCGATCGCGACTGACGACGCCCAAAGTTGACTGGGCTCCCTACAAAAACCAAGGTCTCCATATGGAGTTGATAGAAACCGTCAATGGTATGCGATGGACGAGTATAAGGTTCGTTTTGACTCATCGATTTGTATGCTTTTAGGTGTCCAATACTTTGCTTTTAAGCATGACGAGACGTATCAGGATGCACAGCTCCAATTTTTAAATGCGGTTGCAATGCACGACCCGAATGCCCTCATGTTTTTGATCCAGGTTCACCCTTATCACGTCGACGGTCTTTTGCAAGTCTCCGAGATGGCCAAGCAGAGTGGTGACTGGACAGTAGCAGGCGACTGTATCGGTATGTCGTCTGACCCGCTTTCATCCATGTATCTCACACGAGTCTCCAACAGAACGTGCTCTGTATGCCTGTGAACGTGCATTCCATCCTCATTTTACGTTTGGATCCGGCACAGTGCGCTTATCTTACCAGCGGGCTGAAAATAGGTATGAGAGCGAAACTAAAAACAAAAAAAAAACAAAAAAAGAAAAAGCCGATATACCAGTTTATCGTTCTCAACGTCATGATAGATCTTTTTTCCTCGCCATTTTCCGCCATATTCAGTTCTTGACCCGCAGAGGTTGCTGGAGGACTGCTTTTGAATTCAACAAGCTGCTTTTCAGGTACGATATACCATAAGGATAGGATCTGCATTACTGAACTGCGAGATAGCCTTGACCCAGATAATGATCCGCTTGGCGCGCTGCTCAGCATGGATTCATTCGCGCTGAGTGCCAAGGAATACTCGTATCTGACGCGCATGTACAAGAACTGGAAGACATCGGGCAAGGTGTATCCCGTAGATATGAGTGATTTGCCCAACTTTGCTTTCACGTCAGCTGTCGCTCAGTTCAAGCTGGATGGATGCCCCTCCGGTGATTATACGGACGAGGGTTCGCAAATGCTGCGCGAGGCGCTCGTCAAGTTCCCTACTGTTTTGCCTAATTTGTATTCTAAGCTTGGCGAGTCGAATAACCAGAAACTGCCTCTTTCCGACAGGTAACACGGTTGTGATGAAGAGTATAATTCCCATTACTGACTAACGCGTTCTTTTCTATTCTAGTGCACCGGATGTCTATCTCGACTTACTCGAAACGCTCCTGGTTGAGCGGAACCACGAGCTCTACAAGGAGCCCGAGGTAGTACAACTTAGGCGTGATAGGATCTACATGTCGCTCACTGTTTTGCTGTCAGATTTTGCGTTGGTTAGAGGAGAACGCGGCCCTGGTGGCGAGTGCGGTTGAAAAGCAGCCTCAACGACAGACGCAGGTTCAGTGTGAGCTTAACAAAGAAATCCCGCTGAGCGTATGTCGACATATCGTGTTGAGCGACATTCAATCACTGCTTGCTTATCTGCCCTCGAGCGTCACGAACGCTAGCTTCAACATGTACGATCCACTTCCACCTGCCGACTCTACGACCGGCTACGATATCAACGAGCGGATACGGGCGCGGGGCGGTAGCGGAAACAACCCAGCCGCAGCGAACAACATGTTTGATCAATTAATACAGACTTTGCGAGGGGCTAGCCGTGCGCGCCAAGTACCGGCCGACACTGTAAATGCGATCCGTCAAATGATTGAGAACATGGGCTTGTACGGCGGCGGACAGCCAGGCGATCGTCTTCCAGGCGCTTTTCCCGAAGATGAGGATGTGGACGCGGAACGTTTCCATGATGACGAGGCAAACGCTGCTGGGTAAGGGATATACAGCGGTCAATAGAAACAGGGGTACTCAATCCTATTTGCATTAGGGCTGAAGAAGATGCGGATGTGCAACGTGAGCTGCAGGAACTCATGGACGGCGTCACCGAGGAGGATCTTGAGATCCAGCGAGCGCTTGCAGAAACGTACGACCGACGCAATAATGCTGACTCTCATAACGAGCAACGCGAATAATATATGAGGGGCTTGCAACCTTTTTTTTTTCTTTCTTTTTGCATTATATCTAATTATCTCTACCATGGCGGGATGATGTAGATGATGATGATGTGGAATGGATGCTATGCGAAGACTCGTTGTCACGGCTCGCCTCAATAGCGCCATTACGCGATGCAGAAGACCGCATAATACCTTGATCAGAATTGTCCGGTGGTCCTGAGGGGGGAGCCTCAGGGGCCCCAGTGCTGTCAGGTAGTGGTTGCTGACCGGTTTCTTCTGTGTTTTCTGTCTTTAGCACAGTCGTGTTGTAGCTCCCACAGTGGGCGCACTTGTGATAAAAGAAATGGTATTTGGCGGGCGATTTCTTTTCGCAATCGTTGCAAAAGATGTGCGAAACAAATTTTTCGTACTCGGGCGGCATCGTCTGTCGCTCGAGTTCCATATCGAGTCGCGAAAAGTACTCGGACATATCGCGCAACGATTTGAGACAGGTCGGGCATTGATACGCGGTCTGGATGTACGCTGTGTAGCATAGCTTGTGGATGCAATGACCGCAGGGCTAAATGAAAAATGACGCGTCCCGTATGAGTTTTATTAACATGATAATAAAGAATAAAGGAAAACGTACCATGAAGATGACGGTGGTGGTGCTGGTGAACATGTACTCGCCGCAGATGGGACAGTCGCTCTCGAGGTTGCGCTCGATGCAACGGTGTTTATCTTTCATGGCTATGCCCATGCAGACGTTACACTTTTTGCAGTGGAAGAAATCATCACCAAGGCCCCGGCCCTGCCTGCAGATGCCACAGTCATCGCAGTGGTAAATGCTCTTGTTTGGATCATTGTCCCACAGCTTGCACTTGTCGCAATAATACTGAGCAGCGACAGTGCCACACTCGCGACAGGTCTGTGCCGCGGGCTGTAAGGTCATACACTCCATGCATAGCATATTCTTGGTATTTTGGCGTATTATGGCATGATCGCTCGCGTCATCGTGGCAAAATCGGCATGAAAAGATCTGTTGACAGCAGTCCGCCTGAAGTTTGACGTTGCGCTGATAATGCTTGCACCCAAGTATCCCCTTTTCTTGATTCTATCTTCCTGTGTGAGTCCTGACACAAGGGTGTTACACGACTTACGTTATACGACTTGACGTAGGCCTTCTTGGGCGCGGTCTCATCCGTCGCAGGAGCAGTGAGGGCTGCTTTGGAGGGAAGTGTACCATGGGACATCACATGCTATTAAAAGCGAGTCTCAGTTTGTTTGAATGAACAAATAGAGTAGCAAGTGCGGTTACCTGCATTAGGCGAGCCTTCTCCTTACGATCCATGGTGGTATCCTTTTGGATCTGCATTATGAGCTTACGCATGGCAGCTTCATCAAAGCCAGGCTGTGGTTTACGAGGCGATCCAGCAGCATCGTCGGAAAGAGGGCGGGTTGACTGGTCTTGGCTGTGATTGGCGCTGCCATTGTGGTTGTCATTGTGGTGGTCGTTGTTGTTGTTGTCTTCTCCTTCTGGGTGGTGCTGTTCTTCTGTATCCCACCAGGCATCAGTTGCTTCGTCTTCACTGTTTGTTCTGTAAGGAATGGTGTCTTCAGACGAATCGCTGTCTGTTTCCAAGTGATTCGGGACAGATGCCATTGGGGGAAGAAGAGAAGCATAAATCCATATTCCGCCCCGCATGGATGCTTACTTTCCTAACCCTCCATCCAATCAATGCAGCTTCCCCTACTCTTCTTATTTTCCATCTAATAGCTTCTTACATTTCTCAATCTCACGAATAAAAAGTTCTCTACACTTACATTTTACTGTTGCGCATGTGTATGTGCGAGAGAAAGAGAGAGGGAGACAACATATTATATATCTACTTTCTTTATAACATAGAATACGATAGCTACTATGTGGATTCGCGCTATCCCCAGCTTAATAAGGGGAGAGGAAATGAACTACGGAAAACTTTCTGGATCTTCCTTGGGATTCCTTGCATAGAGAGAAGACATAAGTGCAGGATCAATCAAATTGTCCCGTGTCCTGGACATGAACAGATTAGCGTTTTATCATTTTCAACTATTGGGAATTGGGTGGGAGGCTAGCAATCAGACAATTAAACGCCAATCTCGGGACAAGCCCTCGACCGAGGCGAGTAATCGAAAGGCCCTGCCTGTGTTTGGAAAAAATTGGGTATGGAAAGAGTGTGCACACGGCGTCAACCGCATGCCTATATCATCCTTACTCATTCTTCATGACGTGAAGAGACAACATTACGCAGACCCACAACACACTTTTATTCTCATGTTCACACTCCGACATTCTCCCCTCCCGTGGTGGGCACCAACGCCTTTCAATTTTGCACTCTGCTTTCTAAGGGTGATCGCCTTCGCTGTCGTCTGTCCCGCCGAAACACTCTGTCTCCTGACAGTGCAGACACGTATATAGTCGCCCAATCCCACTCCATGCTGTATGTAGTATACATATTGCTAAACATGCTTGCACAAAGCCAATCCCTATTTTTCTTGCCCTCACAGCAGGACTAACATTTTGCGTGCGAGGCCACACGCACGGAAGTTGACCAACTCACGATATCTAAGGGCATTGAATAATAAGAAATCTGCACCAAATCTTAGGTGATACGTTCAGTGATCGATGACAATGCGAGTTTATGAAATGCAAGAGGAACGAAAGCAAAAAAGCATGTGAGAATGCAAGTAAAGAAAAATAAGCAAAAGGGGAAAGCAATAAGAAAGCAAAGAGGAAATGCAAGGAACGGTACTAAGGTAGGAGGGTAAAACAGAGGAGTGGAAAAGGCACGGAATGGGCGGATGTATGCTAGTGAGTGTATATATATGCGTCGGGGGGTTGAGAGGTTTAGAACATGTGGACACGACCTGAACCAAATTGCCGGCGAGCCGAGGTATCGATGGGAAGCTCGACCAAGTCGGATTCGAGAGCAACAAGGAGAGATTGGCCGTCAGCGGAGAAGTCGAGGCCGGCGATGTGGGAGTCAATATCGGCAGGGCCGAGCCGGATAACCTGGCGTGTCTCAAACGTCCGTACGTCGACAATATTGACAAGCGAGACATGTTCAGTATATGCGAGGAGATCTAGGGGTCCCTTGCTGAACTGGATGGCGCGCGGAGCATTCCGTGTCTTGCGCGGCTCGATCGAACCAAGCGTCGTACGACGTTCCAGAGTCAGGGCATCGTACACAACGACGGTACCGTCGCCGCAGGTGACTGCAAACAGGGTCGCGTTATGGTTCCAGGCGCAGGCGAGGGCAGCCGTGTCTTTGAGTTGTGTGACCTTGAGAGCAGCGACTTGGGAATATTCATTGTTTTGCGACAGCTGATAGATATACACATGGCCGTCGTCGCTTGCGGCCAGCATCCGTCGACCATCAGGACTGACAGTGGCTATCACCAAACAATATATAAGTTTCTCCATCCCATTATGGTCGCCCATTATTAACTTACTCTGATTGATAGCAGCCGGCATCGAGTGGTTGACGATACGTTCCATGCTTGGCAGAGTAAATACGCTCATTGAATGATCGTTGTTGCAGACAGTTAACCGTACAGGGTGACCGGTCGTATGTTTTGAAATACCGATGGAGTTGTTCATGCCCAGTCCTGTCTTGACCGTGGCAGACCAGTCACTGCCAAGCGCTTTCACCATCGCCATGCCGCGCTGACCCGCCACGGCAACGTAGCCATATCCAGCGTCGATGGCGGTGGGTGCATACGGCAGAGGGATGGACTCTTCTGAATCGGCACCAATGGCGAGATCGAACTATCCCGATTTAGAAGTCAGTACAATAGAATAAAAAAAATTTTTTTATAAGACTTACAAAATGCAGTGCATCACGGTATGGATGGACCACAATGTTTTTGTCCGTACTGGAGAGAAGATTACGCAGCTGCCTATAGTGCGTACACAAATTCATTAGTACAGAGACACAAAATCAAAATATTCCGAAGATCATGTGACGCATACCAGTTCTGGATCGTAGTCTTAACGCACTCGTGTGTGATAGCGTCGGCTTTGACGAACGCGCCATTGTTCTCACTAACGTACAACATATGAATATCCGGTAGGTATTCTTAAATTGTCAACATACATGTTGACGGGTTCAAGCGGCGCAGGTGTAGGTACGATGGATTTCTTTCGAGCAGCAAACATGTTGTAGTGCTGTGACATGGCGAGATGTTGAAAAGTGTGGGGAAATATGCGGTAAAAGGGGGGAAGTCGAATAAGAAGGGGTATTTATATGGATGCAAAAGGTTCACTACTCAAAAGGGAGGGTATTGACGCTTTGAAAGGCAACTCTCCGAGAGACTAGCAGCGCACCAATCAGAATGAGTAAGCGACCGGTTACGAAGCCGGGACCGCCGGTGTAGAACAATATTCCGCCCCTGCCGAAACGTGGGCTGTTGAGTCACTGTTGGGTTAGTGGACTTTCGGCATGGGGATCGCCGCTGGTCTCAACGCGGATATTCAAATTTCTGTAAAAATAAAAGCTCAGCTGAAACATTCTCTTTTCTCGTCAGAACTCTTTTTTTATATTCGCGAATAGAGCCGACCACGGCCGAAAAGTGTAAGCAACCGTCATCGCCCCTGCACTCTCGAATTTCAACATGGCTTTGTCTCCCTTTGCAAGTCAATTACCTATTCTGTTTACAACGCCCTTTCCGAACAAATAAAGAAATGAACAGACCCGAGGGTAAGGAAAATCATTCCTCGGATGAATGAGACTTTAGTTTATCATATGCCTGCATAATGTGATGTTTTAGAAGTAATGCTAACCAAATACAGTCGCTGACGAACGCGAGTCCACCTTGTCCATGAGTGTAATCAAGTTTATTCAATTTAGAGCGGGTCTTTATTTTTATTTTTATTTGGGGAAAAAGGACGCATCATCATCATAATAATAGTCAACATTTGAGATCGTTTAGGTTGGAAGCCAGCGGCGTCACACGGTGGAGTTTTTAGACAATTATCATTCATGTTGCTCAATGCTGCAAACTATCCACGTAAAAATTAACACAGTTATCAACATTCGAGACAAATGAAATCATCTAGCAGATTGGACGGATCACACACGCAGTGATAATAACAAAAGCGCATGTTTTGTCTTCTGGCTTTTTACGCGTTCCTCCCCCCCCCATACCCCTTGCGAAGTAAAGATGCCCTGCATAAGTTTCTGACTGACCTTGCACATCAAAATTACGGTAAAAAATATTAGTACGATCCATGTTTTTGCCCCGATCCAAATCTTAGTGACACCACCCTATCCACGGCATTTAAAAAAAACTGAATTAAGGCTGAGCGGACCTGGCCGACACATGGCAAACAAGCGTATGTCCTCATCTCCATCTCATATAAACCGTATTGTACGTCTCAATACCTTATTTTTCATGGTGGTCCAAAGCCAACAAGGTTGATTGTCAGAAACGGTTCGTGAATATCGGACTAAAACAAATGGTCATCACCTTCTCCCTTTGAAAAATAAACTTTGCATGCATAATAGTAAGATTGCGCGCGCCCGATCATTCTCTTATCGCACCCAGAACAGATGCTAAAAGGTTTGGCGTCGAGACAGATTTTCCGATTTCCTGCATGTGCCTGAGATCTGTTTCTTTGCATTCTTTACGTGGTCCCGAAATTTATTTTTTAGCTTGCAACTCTAAATAACAACAACGCTAGTGAAAAAGGTCATCACGGACGAGTTCAATCTGTTTTGGTACATATGCTATACATTTGGAGAGTCCTGGAGATCTGTCCCTTACCAGAAACGACTTGTCTATACGAGTATATCCCATGTCCTACACCTATTGGCTGGCATGCTGTCCACCAGATATACAAGCAGCGTCCTCGGCTGGATAAAAGAAGGATGGCGTAAGGTCCGGGGTTTTAGTTGCTCCTCCTGACTGAGTTCAAGCAACAGGAGAGGGTCATACTAACGAAAAAGGAAAATTCGTTTACATGAAGATTACTTGAGCATTATGTAAAAGGTTTTCAAATAGATGTAATCCCCAAGCGAATAGACCCATTACACAATGACTAATTATCTCTTCTTCATGCAGGATCATGCCTCTGGAAAATGATTATATTCTACTGTGCTGATAAAGCCAAAAAAAAAAAAAAAAAAGGTGGCAATAATTATTTCCATAGATCGGCTGCGCGTGCCCGGATACGTGCCCGCGATGCCGGCTTGGAAGACGATGAAGTTCCCGAGGATGAGAACTGCACCTGAGGTTCCTTCTCCACCCACTCTGCGTTCGCCCACGGATCCTCGTCTTCTTCATGCTTTGCGTCGTCACTGTCGTCGTGCTTACGGTGCCGCCTCCTGCTCGATTTTTCCTTCTTATCCTTCTTTTTGTGTTTGCTACTACTACTGCTGCTACTGCCCTTCTTCTTCTTCTTGGCCGACCGGCGCTCTTCTTCTTCGTCATGGCTATGGCGTTTATCCTGCTTTTCGTCCTCATCCTCAGAAAACGATACCACATGCCGCCGTTTAGCAAAGCGAGGTTTGAAAGGTTGTACCACAATTTGTTCGGATGATCTCTGCGGCGCCGGTCGGGTGAACTTGGGTCGGAAGGGCTCTTCGGATACTGGCTCTTTTAATTCTTCGGCCGGCTCAGCCGCAGTAACAGTAGTAGATGATGGTGCTGGCGGCAGGGGTGGTCCAACAAAATCATCCTCCTCATCATCCTCCTCCCGCCGGTTGACGGCAGCAGCAGGGACAGGTGGTCCGACCACAGCAGTATTCTCCGTGACCTTCTCTTCATCTTGGCCTTTGTCTTCATCTTCGTCTTCGTCGTCTGAGTTTTCAAAAATCGCCTTGAAAATATCCATTTCGGGTCGTTCATATTCCACGGCGACAGCATCTTCATCGCGCTGCACTTCTGTGGTGGCTGTAGGGGTATCAGTCGATTGCGCGGCAGATGTATTTCCATCCTGGGTGTCGGAGCGTTCAGAGGGTTTGGGTATGACGGCGCTGAGAGCTGGGTCAGCCTCCCAAAGATCAAGCACTTTGGACCGCGTTGCGCTCTTTTGCGTTTGTAACATATCCTCCACGGCTGATTTGCTCAGCGCCTCACGATTGCCGGCTTCAGTGCGTCCTCCTGCGCCAGCAGTGCCATCGCCGGAGGACGGTACATGGTTTGGATGCGGATTACGCACATTGAACCGTTTGCATAAAAGGCGGACCGGATAGAAGGGCTTGACGGTACGTGTCAGCTGGCCATACATTTTCATTGCAGCTGCCTCTGCTTCTTGGGTAACCTAGTATTGAAATACTGTCAAGTTTTGCCAGTAGTACATCATTCTGAATGACTTACGTGTTTCTTCTCCTTCTTCTTGGCTTCCTGTTCCTCCTTCTCTCGTTTTTCTTTGTCCTTGCGCCATTCGGACTCTGTCTTTAAGCCGCCCTGGAACGATGTCTGCTCCTGGGTGACCTGAGAGCTGGTAAAGCGACCTTGCATCATGGCAGAGATAGGTCGGAAGATGCGCGCCGATTTTGCAAACTCTTCGAGCTCCTTCATGGCCGCTTCATGTGTCATGCCTTCAGGGACGGGTAGCGTCTTGATGGGCTCGCCATTCTGAGTCAGACGACCGGCTTGGCCTTCGAGGTACCGGCGATAGCGGGCTTGCTTTTGCGGGTTATCGCCAAACGGCATGAATCCTTGCAGGGCAAGGTTGGCTTGCTGCTTGTCGACCTGCGGAAAGTCTTCGAGTTTGGTCGGATCCCGCGGGCGCTTTTCGGTGACGGTCTCGAGCAAACTGGACAGGCGATCCTTGTTCTTATTGGAAATGTAGTCAAACACTGAGCGCGGCTCGGCAGGCTTCTCGCCCAGGATATGACCTCGTTCGTCGGAGGTCAGGTCACGCCGCTCGGTCGAGGTAGGTGTCTGGTTGGGTGCGACGTGCCGACCGGTGAAGTTGTCAGGCACCTGGGGTGGTCTGTACCATTTGCCCAGTTCGACGGCATGGGTGGCGACAATGAATCCTTGCAGCGGCATGCGTCCATCGCTGCAGCGCGCCTTTTTGACAGCTGGCTCCAGACGATCGTCCGCTGCATTTTTGCGTTTGCGCTGGTTCCGTGCCGTCTCGTCTTCGTACAGGGTATAATTGTAATCCATCTTGCGCGTATCATCCTCGTAGATATCCATATCGTCATCCTCTTCAAAAGCACCCAGGCCAAAACCAGCGCGGCCCTTGGGTTTCTCGATTTCATCCTCGTCATGCTGTCTTTGGTGGAGCTCCCGAAGCCGCCGCATCTCGGCTACCTGCGGCACATACTTTTCAAGCTCGTAGCCGAGGCCGTGATTGTTCTTTTTTGCAGAATAGTCGACGACGGGTGTATCGCGCGGCGCAAAAGTCACATCATCGTCGTCGATATCGTCTTGTTCGCCTTCGAGGCGCTCTCTTTGCTGACGTGTCATGCGCGGGCCAATGCCTTGGCCTGGCTTCCAGCCGAGACGGCGCAAGAGGCGAACACCCACAGAATCCTTGGTGGGTTGGACGAGGTTCATCAGACTCGATCCAAGAAAACCGATACCTCCGCCCCGTGCTTCGTCTTCTTGTCGCTGTTTCCGTCGTGCTTGCAGTTCGCGCTCGGTGCCACCCAAGACGTCAAATTCCTCGGTGGCGACCAGTTTACGCGCGTCTGCAAACTCTTGTAGATCTTCTTCGTCCATAAAGTCTTCTGGACGTGCTTCGCGTTGGCTGCTGCGGGCTTCGCGCGAAGACATGAAAGTCGAGGGTGCCCAACCTGACATGATCGATGGCAATGGGTTAGGTTGGATTGTAAATATGATCGATGTGCGATTCGTTTACCTTCTTTGGAGCCAACTGTATTAAAGTAGCCAGCCGAGAAGCCGCCGGTAAATGCACCATGGAATCGTCGACGACCTTTTTCGTCTCTCACTTCTTGTTTCCATGTTGGCACAAATTGCCCTGCGTCGCTCTTGCCTGCTCGTCGGTCTCGCTCGGTTTGTTCAGGAAATGCCGTACCAAAGACGACAAAGTTTTCACTTGGACCTTTGCGCGGTCCCCAGTCTGAGCTGCGGTAGCCTTCAGACATTGTGAAAGAAAGCGAAATGCAATGGTGTATTAAGAATAACAGGAGGTGTTGTCGGTAAAAGAGAGAGAAAATCCAAGTTCAGAATTTGAGTGCGCCTTTCACACAATGCAAAACTGCTCCATTAAAGGGTGTGCCACCCAATCAATTTAGTTATCTTTTCTAAACTGCTGTTTCAACTCTCTGGACTTACTCATTTAGTGGCTATTCTATATCGACGCTCTCCTCCACTTTGGAACGGCCTAGCGCAGACGAACTGCATGCTTTGAAAGCTGGGAAATTCCTGCTGCTCTTGTATCCCTCGTGGTTTTTGCGTAGGGCCAAGCACAACCGTCTTTGGACATGACTTTCTTACGCGTCCGCTCTCCCATCCTGCATGTATCGAGGATCTGAGGTCCCCTTCGTATCTAGCCAGTCATTAAGTTGCGACAGTACATATCAGTATAGACGGGACTCAACTCAATTTCAGCGCGTACTTTGGCTGGCTTTGACGAAACGGATGACCGAGAGCAGATAATCTGACATCCTTAGTTCATGTATCCCGAGTGTTTAAGGGGAATTTGACGAGACTGTGTACTTACTAGTGCATACAATGTATAAATATAATATATCGCAGCAGTAGTTGGCGAAAGAAAGTGGGCAACATATAAAATAGCGCGACTGGCATAAGTAAGGCACATTATATTATTGATATATGTGACATATAGGCAGTCGAATGCCTAAAGCTGGTCATTGATGCGGTAAAGGACATCGTCTTCCGTCATACCATCATCGTTCTTGCTTTGATAATGCATGTAGACTTCATTTCTACTTCATTTCTATGCTTCTATTTCTGAAGCTCATGGGCCTTTTTTATGCGAGGAGCGTGGTCTTTTTATTAGACTAGTCAATTTTTGTGACCCACATCGCCCTTTGTTTCGCACTTAGTCTTTTGTAACTTTTGTAACGCATGTATCTTCACTACATTATTTCTGGTATTGCACAATCTTCTACACTTCTTTTTTTTCTAAGGTGCATAGTCTGTTTTTGCAGCGCTTGGAGTCTTCCTTCCGTGCAACGCACGTAATGGTTTTCTGTCTTCTGCATAATTTCTGTCTATGGAAGGAAAATACCAATTGTGTTTATGTATGACCCTTTGAATGAGTAAGGAGATAGGAAAGATCTATCTCTGTACTATTTACAAAAGCTCCTTGGTTTGGGCGACCTAGAAATCGCTCTCTTCGCCGTTGCTATTGTCGATACTGACAAGGTGATATCGATCGCCATTACTATCTCGTCGAATCTCCATAGCCTGATCGTTGCCTATTTCCGAACACGCTGAACATATCTTGGCGTCAGAAGCCAGCGGGTAACTGTGTGGTGTATATTTCACTTGGATTTTTCGCTAATAATCGTTCTTCTTTCTGCACGCCATATATAGTCTCCAGTGCATCCGAGCTTCTTACTTGATCCGCTCTGTGGATACGTCTTGATACTCCTTGAATACTCCATCCTTTGCATTTTTACCATCCAGCAAAAAGAACAGGAGAGTTTGCTGTAGGATTGATACGCTTTGCTTCAGTGTCCTCGAGTACTGATTGTATCTAGTAGAAGTCACTTGCACTCGCTTTTTCTTTCGGTCATTTTTACATGACTTTGTGGCGGCATACGAAGTAACAGGCGCGGTTGCTCGAAGCTTCATTTCTTATGGAGAAGGCATGGTCATACGCGTATGTTTGCACTCAACTCAAGTGAAGTAGAGAACAAGAAGTAGGCTGCCAGGGGTGTCTCTCTGCTTCAATCCCACTTTTTACCATAAAAGAAAACTAGTGGGACTGAAGAAAAAGGCGTCATCAGCTGAGCAGCAACAGGCGCTGAGCGTAGGTGCCCGAAGAAGTGGCCAACTCGGCCAGACTTCGCGTGTGGAAACGGTCATCGGTGACGGATTTTGTAGCGGTGTAAATGTCGCTAGACCTCATAGACTGGCAATGACGCCGGGAGGTTCATAAGTATAGCGGGACTGGATTGGACAAGTAAGAGGCACAAGAGAAGAGAGGGGAAGTCAGCAAGACGACCGCAAGAGGGAGACGGGATGATCTACAGTATTTAGATACATCGGCATTTATATATCTTTTTGTATGATTATGACGACCATGATATTGGAGATACGAATGTCCTCAGGATACTTATTATGGGATGTGGTGATGCGTAATTACAGCATCTCTCCTGGATAACACGAGTATTATGCGAGAAGAACTGTACGCGTTACAAAAATCCACGTGCGTCACAGTTTATATGGCTGACTTATTTAGCGACAAGTTGCTCCGCATGTCCTCACCACCCATAAAATGAGCTTTGTATATCATCTGTCTTGCATCCTGCCCGTATAGAAATAAGGGAAAAACTAGACATGTTGCAAAAATTGTCTACCCGCCTTTATTGACTCCGCGCCATTTTTGCAAGGCACATAGTCAGTCTGCAAACTTCTTTTTGACGCGCACTGACCTACTCCGCTTGTAATTTGTAAAAGGACGCGACGCGTTTCCCGCTCTACGCGCGAAAAAAAAGGGAGAAATTTTTACTACAAGACACTGTCCTCCCTTCCTGCCATTTTGTCGAAACGCGCAATGCCAGTGAAGGCAAGACAAGGCGCCCTTCATGCCTTTTTTGCCCCCAAGAAGAAAGTAGAACCTACGCTACGTGCACCTCCTTCTGGCAAACCTTCTGCTTCGTCTCCCTCATCCTCATCCTCTCCGCCACGACCACAACAACAGCAACAACAGCAACAGCAGCCTAATTTGCCATTGCCTGCTCCATTCACGCGTTACTCCGAGGCAGAATGCTCCAGGGCAGAAGCAAAACGTTTTGCTCGCTTCCAGAAAATGAGAGCAGCAGCTATTGAACAAGAGCAACGCCCCGCCATTATTGAGCCAGAATTGCCATTGACGCCAATCGAGGATGCGCGTCGCGCCTTCTACGGCACCGTCGAAGGTTGGGTGGAGACTAATATTCCAGAGAATGAGCCCAAGCGCCGAGTTGTAGGACCTCAAGAAGCCATGCTGCCCGACAAAGACCTCTTTGAAGGAGGCCACCTTTCAGATGCGCGAGAGCCAGGAACGACCGAAAATGACGACCTCGATATGAGCGACGCGTACCCTGCGCCATCGCGGCTCCCTCCAATCGATGTATCTAGTCTTTCCATGGAACAAATGGCTCCAAAGCGGCCACAACGCGATATTATACGTGCGCAATGCAAAGACAACGAAAAGCATGTGCTCAAAAAATGGGCAAAATCCGATCTGCGGCGTGTTATGGATACTCTCCATCCCCAATGGAATTCTGACCCTGCTTGCGCCTATCTCTTCAAGCAATCAAAGACTATCTCAGCCGGTTTCAAGGATAATCAGCAGTGGACCGAGCGATACCGTCCCCGAGCGATCGAGGGTTTGCTTGGCAACAACGAAAACTACACATACTTGGCTCGCTGGCTTGAA
Organism: Syncephalastrum racemosum; assembly: GCA_002105135.1. Lineage (NCBI taxonomy): Eukaryota > Fungi > Mucoromycota > Mucoromycetes > Mucorales > Syncephalastraceae > Syncephalastrum > Syncephalastrum racemosum. The sequence goes on along the minus strand of MCGN01000009.1, from coordinate 331,699 downwards.
ACACTACTTGTCGCGTCTCCCCCGACCGCCCAAGAACCTACCAAGAAAACAAACAAGCGAAGTCGTAAAAGCAAGTCCCCTGGTATCGACATGAAAAACCTAAAAATTGGTGACAGCAAGCAAAACGGCGACGACGACTACTTTGATGAAGACTCGGAGATGGAAGATCCAGAAGAATATGAGAATAATGAGGATGATGATGACGACTTTGCACCTGGTGCCGTACCCAAACGCAAGAAGGCCAAGAACCAGCGCGTGCGCTCCAACCTGATCCTTTTGTTCGGAAAGCACGGCATTGGTAAGACTGCAGCAGTCTACACAGCTGCCGAAGAAGTGGGCTACAGCGTGTTTGAGCTCAACAGCAACACACGGCGTGGCGGCAAGGATATCACGGCAGCCGTGGGCGAGATGACAGAGAGTCATCAAGTGAGTTTCCACGCAGGCAAGAAACGTGGTCTGCCCATTGCCTCGACGGTGCAGCCACCTAAGAAGGTCCAGAATACGGGTCTCTTCAACCATTTCAAACGTATTGAGCCCGAAAAAAAGGAGGAAGCACCCCCGCCTCCTCCGGAATCAGAATCAGAATCAGAAGCAGATGAACCTGAGGTTAAAGGCAAACCCAAGCAGAGTCTTGTCCTGCTCGAGGAGGTCGATATTCTTTATGAGGATGATAAAGGCTTCTGGTCGGCCGTGACAGAGCTCGCTGAGAAGAGCAAGCGTCCTATTATATTGACCTGCAATGGTATGTGTAAGCGCTTTGATTTGTTACGTGACTCATCTTGCTTCCAGATGTTGACGTGATACCGGTGGATACTTTGCCTCTCGAATCTGCTCTTGAAATCCAGCCTCTCACTATCCAAGAATTAGTGCCCTATCTCCAACTCGTGACTTTAATTGAAGGATACCTGATTGATCCCCGCGTTCTGCTCGCACTCGCGATCGAAAAGAGCATGGACTTGCGACGCTGTCTGCAAACGTTGCAGCTGGAATGCGACTGCACACCCAAGGGCGACGGCGGCTTTACTCTAGCGGGTCAAAATTACTTTTCTAATCTACCTGATTTTACTTTCTGTAATGGCGTGGACCTGTCTGCCCTCGTCCGGCCGAAAGACCTGAAAGTGAAGGAGAGTATGCGAGGCCTCGGTAATCTCCACGAAGCTTTCAGCACACCGAGCATGCAGGATATTGCGCGGGTGCTCGACCGCGCCGCGTTTGCTGATGCTTATTTAATGCCGCATGATTCCAAGGCCCAGACACAGGTACGAAAAGGAAAAGCGACTGCATCGAGTGGCTCACTCAGAGAATGTAGCTTCTGTCTAGCACCGGCGATAATATTGTGGGCGTGGCTGGCCATTTGCATCACGAAACTGTGGAGCCTCCCATCGATGACTTCCACAATGCTTTACGCGGTTACGAAGCATGTGTCAGTCGTCTGAATGCCAAGGAATTCAAGACGAAGAAGTGGCAACAAAGGATGCATAGTATCACTACCATGAATGATCTGCTCTACTCGATCCGGTAAGCGAAACAGAAGTAATAATAGCGCCATATTCATGTGTCTGCCAGATTCCAAACGTATCAAATCTGTGCCGACTCCATTGACCGGCTACTGCCTACCCGGATGCAATACATGCCTGATCGAAGTACGCTCATGGAGTACTACGTACCCCATATTCGAGACATGTGCTTGCACGAGAATAAGGCGTCCATTCTAAATCGCAGCCGCGGCCGCTTGGGTCGACGAACTGTCTCGAAACGCCATTTTGGAACTCGCTTGACGAATGAAGACGAAGAAGATTTGATAGCAGCTTATGAAAATTTGGATTTAGAGAAACAGGTAAGGCTGGAAATAATTGCTATGTACGCCTAATACTCATCATTGTTTAGCTGCAACACTCGTCCAAACGTGGAGACATATACACAAAAAGATACCAATCTCTGTTCCATAGCTGAGAAAGAAAAACGTATACTGTTGGAGAAAGGAAAAAGAGAAAAAAGATACAAGGTTTATACGTACATCACATGTTACTTACAGAAGGAAAGGGGCCTCTAAAAATACAAGGAAAAGAGAGAAGGAAAGAGGAGAAAACGGGCTGGAGTGCGAGAGTAGCATACTTTTTGGGGTAGAGACATGCATGTGTTCTCAACGTTTGCCTGGTATCCAAGACCTTCGGTTATTGCGCTTATTATTGGCTGTGGCGAGATCATCTCCTTGGCTACGCATGGCGGGTATGGCACTTTTGGGAGGTATTGGCAAGCCGGTATCATCATATGAACTGGGTAAGACGACGGCCGATTGGGTACTCAGGCTCGGTTTGACCTTTATCATATGGGTATAAGTGCGAAGGAAATCTTTTGTGGACGTGGCCTCGGCGCCCTGCTGGCACAAGGATTTGGTCAACTTAGTATCTTGAAGCAGCGGCACAATTTCTGCGGGTATCTAATTCGGCAATGAGCAAACCAAACAAAATACTCAAACTTGCTCATCCTTTATCCAAACTTACCTTGCAAAACTCGGCCTGATGCCGGATGAGCAGCGTAATGACCTGGATTTCGTCCTGAGCCGAGGATTGCTGCTGCGCTCTTGCAGTAGGCAAATCTTTGGACGGGGGTGCGTAGAGGATCGTGGGCGTAAAGATGAGAGCGAGATTCTGGATATCCATCCTATTCTTGTCCTTGAATGATGCGACCCAGTTGAGGAACAGACAGAGAAGATGCATGACGTCACGGTTCGGTTTGGGAAGCATGCAACATGCCAAGTGAAGCACCCGTTTTGTTTTTGCCTCGGTCTCCATGCCTACGAATAAGCATATAGCCAATCATTAGATGATGAGATGCGTGTCACCCTCATTAAGTATACACGCTGAAACATACCAATGGACGTCAGGAACAACTTGTACAACTTAAAGGTCAGAAGAGGTTCAGGCAAATCGCGGAGGTATCGCTTCAAGAGCGCAGCGAGCTGGATGGGCGATTCCTTCATGAGCGATTCGAGGTAAGCTTCCTGCTGGTCGGTTCCCTCGAGCCTGTTGATGGCCTCGCACATTTCGCGCAGCTCCCGGATATTTCCATTTTTGCGAAAAATGCCTTCGACAGACACATCTTAAAACGCCGAGGTTGAGTTTTTCCCTTTTCTTTTCTCTTATCCCTTGGATCGATCGATCGATCCGTCCACTTACCCGATTGGAGCAATGCAAGGATGCAATTTTGCACAAACGATGGTACGAGTGTATTCTCTGAAAAACTGGGCATCATCTCGGGTTGCTGGGCAGCTACGGAAGCAAGCGCAAATGCTCGGGCAGGCGGCGGTGTCATGGGCGCGTTTCTCAGACGTTCCGCTTTTTCACGCGCTGCCAGGACCGTCAATGGCATACCGAATGTCTTTTGCGAAATGTGATCTGAGGATGCGTCATCATCTGAGGAAGATGAAGCATTGTAGGATGACGGAGACATGAGGTGTGAAACAGGTGGCGAAGGGGATTTGAACCCACCGCCTCGAATATGGACTTTGAGTTTGCCCCAAAGCGATGCCTTTTTGTTCTCGACAAGCGCTATCAGATCCTCGAGCTCAAATTGCGGCTTGACATATGCCTCGATCTCAAGCACGGCAATATGGCGTACGATAAAATCCTGGGTGGCCGTTAACTCGGAAAGCGTCGTTGAGCTGGCGATCGCCTGAGCATGCTGTCGTTGCGGCTGGTCTTGTGAGCGCCATTCGGCCTGGATTTTGCCTCTTGTCGCACTGTCACTGCTCGGGGCTGATTGTCGATTGTTGGGCGCGATATGGGCTGTACTGCCACCAAAGATGTTGGTCAGGGACGCCTTCTCCCTCCGCCGGCCAGCACTGAAAGCTCGGCGGATGGTACTGATCTTGCTGCCACGCTGCTCCAAGGGTGTGCTGTGATGGACGTTCTCGTTGTTTGTAATGTTGCTATCGGCGTGCAGAGTGATCGTACGCCGAATGTTGGCCGGCGACGAGGAAAAGTCAGCCTTACCGAGTTGAGAAGACCGCGTGCGTTTAACGTTGCGAAGGAGTTCCGAGGTTGTATCAGAAACAGTGGTCGTCATCCGGTTGCGTTGCGTGGGAGAAGGTTGTTGTGGCCTGGTGATGGGCTCCTTATTTATGGTATCGATTTTATGCGGTACACGAGTTTCGCCGGCGGATTTCCTATTCTCTACGGTTGATATTGCTTCGTCAGTATGGTATTCAGTTCGTCAGGAAATGGTGTTTTTTTTTCTTTCGACTTTGACGTACCATACTTGGGAGCCTGCTGCTGCTGATGCAGTTGGGTACGGGCAAGCGCGACGCGCAACAGATGAAGACATTGCTCAAGCTGTGTGACGTATATCAAGGGTGTTTGCTGCATAGAATAACTGCGGCGTTTCTTGTGATTAACGAGGCATCGATCACACAAGAGGATCACGGGATCTTTTGCTTCTTCGACTGTTGTGTTCGCCTGCTGTGCACGTGAAGTCAAGACCGACGAGGGTGAGAGCTGGCCAAGTCGTGCGTTTTTAGGTTCGACCTTCATTTTACATGCGTCGCAGTGCACACAGTCAATGTGCCACCGGCTCGATCCGTGTCGATAGCATGCATGCTGAATTAAGCTGTGGCAATGGCGGCAAGTATCTGCATTCGATGATGGTATGAAGGGTGGGAAAGGGGCTTCCTTGAACCAATATCGCTTGGAAATACACACCCGGCTCTCTTTGACCTGAAGGAAAACATCTAGAAAGGTGAAGATGGCATCCTTGACGCCATGTTGCTCCTATCATAAAAGTAAAAACAAAAAAAAAGGAAAAAAGAAGAGTAAGACTTATACTGAAGCAAATAGAAACAGTTATACTTACAAGCCAGAGTGATTCGCTTAAGCCCACACGCAAGAGCGATTTTAAGCTATAGGCAAGGTGAGTGACGAAGGCAAGCACCTCCTTAGAGAATCCGGCCTCCCGTTTGATGGGATATGTTGGATCGAGAAAATCAAAGAATTGTATGACATGGTCACAGATCGTCCGAGACAGAGCGTCGCATTCGGCAGCTAAGATGAGATATGAGACAAGTAAAAAAAAAAAAAGGCAATTCCGTTGTTATGCACACTTACTACTTTTGTTGCGCAAACTATAGATGTCGTGAACGGACTTATGAGCTTGGAAGAGGACCTTGAGGTGCCAGGCAAATTGACTTGCCATCTGCACACCGTCTTGATAGGCGCTGGCACTGATATGGAGCGCCATATCTGATATGCATGTTGCCAACGAGTCCTCGAAAACTCCCATTTCAGCCCATACTTGCTTTCGCTTGCGCTCCATGGCTTCTTGTACTTGATAGAGTTGATCTGGACTCATGAGACCGAAATCTTGCAATGATACTTGTCAGATTGTCTGCTTGTGTCTAAAAGAATATTTAACTTTGATGCTTACCATGCTGTTCCTGGTCCTGGGTGGCGAGACGGACATTCCAGTACTTTGTCATGACGGAAGACAGATGCATGAGGACAATATGTATCGACAAAGCGAAAAGGATGCAAAAGTTGTAATTTTGCTCGCTCTCTTATTACCTTTTGGATCATGTAGCATTCATGATGCCATCGCTTCCCGTCTTGTTGCATATCGTCGACGGGTTGGGACATGATTGCTTGATTGCAACCTGCACACTCCGTTCCACGTAAAAGGGAGTAGTGATAGCGACAATAAGACCGACCATCATGATGGACCCAGCTGGTTGTGCTCTCCTTGTCTTTTGTCTTATTGATGAGATCAACTGCAGAAGGCGTCATGGCTGTACCATTGGTGGGATGAGAGTTGTGGCGACGTTGGTAAAAATGATGATGGTGATGCTGGGACTGTGAGACCGGTGATGGCGGTGCATGCAGGGCTAGCAGACACCCAGGGCACTTTATGCATTGCTCATGATATTTAAACCGTCCGACTGTCTCGGCGGGCGCACCGGCACGCAAGGGTTTCTCGCATTGCTTACACAGGAGTCCACGACGCACATAATAATGAATTTCACAGACGATCACTCGGTCGTCGCCCACTTCGTCTGGATCGGCCGCATAAAATTTGTCAGTGACAGGCTGGTGGCAATCCTGCATAATAAAGAATAAACATGAAAAAGCAAGTATGTTAGAACAAAAGTAACAAAGAATGATGGGTTTTTCGGGTGTGGTGATTTTGCATGAATTCTTGTCGGTTTTCTTTGATTGTTGCTGTGTACGTCCCCAAAGCGAAGCATCAGCCCCTTTCCCCTGTTCGCAGCACATCAAGAAAGTTGCTAAGAATAAAACGAAAAAAAAAAAGGGCAAAAAGAAAAAAAAAAAAAAAAAAAGGAAAAGGAAGTGCCACGCGGTGCGCGTGTAATGCGTGCGGTTGTCGTACACTTGCAGCTGGGGAACCGGACACATCTCGGCATGGATTCCTTTTCCTGTTCTCTTTTTGTCTTTCCTTTTCTCGTCGCGAGGATGGGATAATGAAATAAGAAGAGAAAAGAAAGGAAACAAAGGAAATATAAACAAATAGCAGAGAAAGGAGCTCAAAAGGCGTCGGACGTACACAAGCAACGACAACAATAGCAGTAGTCATTGTATAATAACAGTCCCTTCTTTTTTCTCAAGGGGGAAATGGTACTTGCCTCGCAGACAAAGCATCGGTAGTGGTATATGCGGTCGAGCGCCTGTATCAGGGATCGATCGGTTCGAATACAAGATTTGGCACAACGGTAACAGTGGTGCTGAAGGGTGGCTGTTTTGTCTTCTGTGCTGCTTTGTCGTCTTGAGGTAGGCCTAGTCGCGTCTGACTGGTGCGAGTAATGGTGTGTTGCAGGACGGTCGGAATGGTGGATTTCGCGGGATGAAATGTCGTCGGCTAATGTTGAAAGTGGAGCTGTCATATTATATATTTATAGGCGGGTGGAGGCCAATAATCATGACCGCCTGGGAGGGTTGACGTGAAATAGAGTAATATAAGGGCGAGGGGAAGGAAGAAACAAGAGATAAGGAAACCAAGAAAATAATAAAAATAAAAAAGACACAAAGAGAAAGAGAAAGAGAAGAGAGGGAAAGGGGCGTCTATGTGTTGTATGTGTGTGTATATATAAGTGTGTAAATGTGTAAGTGTAAAGTCTGTTATGGTGTGGTGTGGTATTGTGCACACTTTTATGTGAATGCGCGTATATGACCCGTCCGCTGTGGTGTGTGCGACGACTCTTGTCCTTTTCTTTTCTGTAAGTTGGGAGCCGATGCTGTTTTTGTTTTATTTTTTTATTTGAAGCAGAAAAAAAAAGGGTGGGGGCGCCTCTGTAAGGCAAAGGGTATTTTTAGCATTACTTTCATTCATCAGTTGCAGCAGACGGCAGCTCAGCTGGGGGTTGGGTGTATGTGATCATTATGTGTGGTGGTGCCAGGCCCAGGTGCGTCCATTTCGTTGGTTAATCAGCCAATTCAGTCTGCTGTGCCTGTCTGTCTCAGCCGCAAGATAATAATACGGGCGAATGGACCAAAAAAAGCAAGAAGAGACAAACGAGTCCGCCCGCACCTGTTGCACCCGCATGACTCGTTCACCTTTTGGTCCGCAGCATGTTGCACCATCTACATCGACCGACCGTCAGTTGGTGCCACCAACCAACCATATTAGGATCATCTCTAGTCAGCCAATGACAGGAAGTCCCTTAATTTTACAAGTAACTTTTACACAAATACGCAAGCAAACAAGCACGCCCGGCCCTTTTTTTGTTTTCTTTTGCTAAATGGCCACACCATCATGGTCATCTAAAAGACAAGTAAAAAAAGTATAATTTGACACAGTAACAACAGAAAAAGGGGGCCGGAATATAGTATAATAACACAGAAAAAGTCAGTCCTATATGAAAAAGAAAGTAGACACGCGTTTGATCCGCCGTAAAGGAGGTCCGTAAAAAAGAAAGTCAAGGAGTTGCGTCGGGGTAAGAGTGATGTGGAAGGGGGGGTGTTAAGTCGACTAGACTATGGCAACCTTTGTAGCTAGTATTTGTATCTTCCTCTGCCTCCCTTACTCTTCCTTTATTTTCTTTCTTCTCTTCTCGTTTTCATTTTTCGTCTACGTCCTAAACATTCATTCATTCTCTCGATTGCCAGTTGTAACATTATTTATCACACTCGCACGGCCTGTGTACCGAGTCTATTTATCTAAAAAATCTCTGGCTTATTATACAACTACTACCTCATCCCAGACCCAACACCTCCACCTTAATCTTTTACAACACTCCATATACCGTCGATGTCGTTTCGTCCCTCACCCAGCCAGCAACAGTGTCACTCACACGGCATCAGCGACCTCACTGATATCAACAACTTGACTGAAGAAGCGCTCGTTACTGCCGTCCGCGATCGCTTCCTGCAGGATAAAATATACACGTGCATACGCAACTCCACTCTTGTCGCCGTCAACCCTTACAAAGATATCTTTGCCTCGGACGATCTCAGTGAGAAGTACCTCGCCGAGTATAAAGAGACAGACCATAATCAGCCTTTACTCGAGCCGCACATATTCCAGCATGTCAATCAGGCTTACTTTCACCTACGGAGGACAGGCTATGATCAGGCCATCATTTTTCGGTACGTACGCATGCATTATTGTATTATAAAAATCCCTCGTTCTCGACTCGACGTTTCTCCTTCCTGCTTACCCCTTCTAACAAATATAAATATCCTCTTACCATTACTAGGGGTCAGAGTGGTAGCGGCAAAACCGAGACACGACGAGCGGCTTTGCAGCATTTGATTACGCTCAGCGGAAACAACAATGCGAGCAAATCCAAAGTACACGATCTGGTCTCTAAAGCTTTTCGCATCACCGAGGCATTCGGCCACTGCAAAACTCTCACCAACAGCAATGCTTCTCGGTTTGGAAGTTACGTGGAGATACAATTTAACGAGCGCGGCCGCATGATGGGTGCCAAGTTCCTTGACTATATGCTGGAAAGCGTGCGTGTCACCGATATCCCCGCCGACGAGACCAACTTCCATGTGCTTTATTATCTCGCCAGTGACAAGTCTCTCCGTCTGCACGATTCCTCCTTTCGTTATTTGCAGGACGCCAGTGGAATGACACGTCTTGCCGGCAGCATGGATGACAGTGATGGATTAGCCGAGCTACGAGCGGATATGAAGGCACTAGGGGTCACCAAGCAAACGTGGCAAGATCTCATACATATTTTGGCGGGCATCATTCATCTTGGCAACATCCAATTTACCCAAGACAGCCGACAGCAAGATGTAATTACTGTCCGCAATCCGGTGGCACTCGACACGGCAGCCCAATTTCTCGGCATCGATCCCAAGGCACTCGAGAACGTCTTCTCTTACCAGACAAAGATGATCAAGCGCGACATGGCCACTGTGTTTCTGAACGCCGAACAAGCCGCCAAGCAGCGCGATCAACTTTCTCAAGCCCTGTACTCGCTTTTGTTTACGTGGGTGATTGAAATGATCAACAAAAAGCTATGCAAATCCACCTTCCAAAACTTTATTGGCCTTGTTGATTTTCCGGGGCAGGACACACGCAACACTGGTATCCAGAGTTTTGACCAATTCTGCGTCCAACTCGTCAACGAAAAGTGGCAGCATTTTATGCTGCAGCACGTTTTTGACAACAATGTCCAGGTCTACGGGGAGAAAGCTATTGACCGTGATCCAGTCGAGTGCCCCACGATTGCCACTACCGCGGCTTGCTTGGACCTCATGACACACCCAACCCAAGGCTTTGCGGCTGTCACGGACACTGTGGCCATGGATAATTTGCTCAAGAAGCAAAACGAATACCTAAGCATTAAGCGCACGGGCACCTTCACGGTGACCCATTATGGCGGGCCTGTCACCTACAGCCGCGCCGATTTTGCCGCCCGCGCCACGGATCCGACCCTAAACGCTGACTTTGTCGCCTTGTTTCGTGGCGAGGATACAACAAACGAGTTGGTCAAGCAGATCTTTAATCAAAAAACCATCCAGACTCAGATGCATCCTAAGGCTAGCAAAACCATTGTATCTGCAGAACAGTCGTCGAAGCCACGCCGATCACCATCTACGCGCAGAAAGAAACAAACCCAAGAAGGGGAAACCACCGCCTCAGATGCAGCAACTACAACAACAAAAATCAGCCGGCTGAACAGCGCTCTCTCTCAGCTGCAATCCTCGCTCGCCGAAAATACGCAGATCTGGTGGGTGTTATGCCTGCGGCCGAATGATCTGCACTTACCGAGCTCGGGTGACAAGACCAAATTAGCCAGCCAGCTGCAGGCTTTCAGCACACTCGAATTGGCGCTACGTGCACGGCACGAATATATCATGGGTCTCGATATGGCCGAGTTTTGTGAGCGCTATGACAGTCTGATCCAAGCTACAGCCAGTATGGCGGACGTCGATGAAGCTGATGCACGTGATAAATGCTATGCTATTTTGGGAGCCTACAACTGGAACGAAAAAATGATGGTCATAGGTGCCAACAAGGTACGACAAAGCATATATTTGAAAGACATTTGTTCTGAGGAGTATAATGATCGTTTCTGTAGGTTTATCTGCAAGGTGCTGCATGGATCATCCTTGAAAACAAATTGCGAGCGATGGAGAAAAAAGAACAAAAACGTGCTCGATATGTAGCGAAAGGGATTCCGTATGGTAAGTTACCTTTTTTGATACCATGGAAGTTCAGTATTCACTCGATTCCACATAGACGACGATGATCAAGACCTCGCCTGCCCGCAAATGTGCGATTCAGCGACAGAAGGCTCCCTCTACTCAGGCATACACTGCCATAGCACACCTCATTGCTACACCGACACCAACTCCATATGTACGACTTCGCAGCTGGGTGACACTGCAAGCGAGATGACAAAGACCCCGACGGGTGAATCCAAGGGCAACGTTGATGAGAAGGAACAAAAGACCAAAACACCTTTACCGAGCAAAGCACGCATGCTCTGGGTTTCCATGACCTGGTTTACAACGTGGTGGATACCCGGCCCGCTGCTGGGCAGCCTGGGCGGCATGCGACGACAAGATATCCGTATGGCCTGGCGCGAAAAGGTGACCTTATGCGCGCTGATTTTTATCCTCTGCGGCGCCATGATTTGGTTCATTGTCTTTTTCGGCCAGCTCCTCTGTCCCCGACAAGACCTGTATACACAAAGCGAGCTGCAATCTAAAAACAACAAAGATAATGCGTTTGTCGCGATCCGCGGCGAGGTGTTTGATCTCACATCATTTGCGCCGCGCCACTGGGCGTCCGAGGTGATCCCGGCCAACGCACTTTTCCAATACGCAGGACAGGATGCGAGTGATCTGTTTCCGGTCCAGGTCTCCGCGCTCTGTGATGGTAACAATGCACCTGTGCCCAAAGAAGTAACACTCGCCACGCGTATCAATATTACCGACTCAAATGCGGCTTATCACGACTTCCGCTACTCGCGCGGCGATGACTACCGGCCCGACTGGTACTTTGAAAAAATGGTGTACCTCCGCAAAAACTATCGGCTGGGTTTCATGGGCTATGATGCCGAGGATATCCGCAATCAGGCGCATAACCCTGTTCAGATCGGCGGCATCCGCACCCAGCGTCGCTGGGCCATCATTCACAACACACTGTATGATTTGACTTCTTACATGGAGGGTGGTGTAGCCGTACGGTCACCTGGGATGCCAGAAGTCCCGACAGATACCAATATGACAGGCGTTGTCGGGGCTGACTTTATTGACAACTCAATCGTTGAGCTTTTCCGGCAGCTCCCTGGCACGGACATCACGAGTCATTTCGATACGTTGCCACTTGATGAAGATAAACGAAGCCGTCAGATGACATGCATGCGCAACCTGTTCATGGTTGGCAAAGTTGACACGCGCAACTCCCCCAAGTGCTTGTTCTCAGAGTACTTTTTGCTACTCATCACCGCCTTTCTTTGCTCTGTCATCCTGTTCAAGTTCCTTGCGGCGCTGTGCCTCACCAAGAGTGATCGCGCCATGGAGGAGTACGATAAATTCATTGTTTGCCAAGTACCCTGCTACACCGAAGGCGAGGAGTCGCTCCGCAAGACGATCGATTCGGTAGCCGCACTTAAATATGATGACAAGCGAAAGCTCCTGTTCTTGATCGCAGATGGTATGATTGTCGGCAGCGGCAACGACCGATCCACGCCCCGCATCGTGTTGGACCTTCTCGGTGTCGATCCAACCGTGGATCCGGAGCCCGTCTCGTTCCTGTCGCTCGGCCAAGGTCAGAAGCAGCACAACATGGCCAAAGTTTACTCGGGTCTGTACGAGCATGCAGGCCACGTGGTGCCCTACATTGTGGTTGTCAAAGTCGGCACCCCTCTAGAACGTACCAAATCGGGCAACCGCGGCAAGCGCGATTCGCAGATGGTCTTGATGAACTTTTTGAACAAGGTGCATTACGATATACCTATGACGCCTCTCGAGCTGGAAATCTATCACGAGCTCAAGAATGTCATTGGTGTCCAGCCCAGCTTCTACGAATTTGTGCTCATGATTGATGCGGATACGGAAGTGATGCCAGACTCGCTGAACCGCATGGTCCGCCACTTTGTCCAGGATCCCAAGATCGTCGGTTTATGTGGTGAAACGATGCTGTCCAACGAGAAAGATACATGGGTCACGATGATTCAGGTGTACGAATATTATATCTCTCATTATCTTTCCAAGGCATTCGAGTCCCTTTTCGGGTCCGTGACCTGCCTACCAGGTTGCTTTTGCATGTATCGCATTCGCTCCACATCCAACAAGCCCCTCCTCGTGTCCAACGCTGTCATCCGCGACTACGCCGAAAATAATGTGGATACGTTGCACAAAAAGAACTTGTTGCACCTGGGCGAAGACCGTTATCTGACGACTTTGATCTTGAAGCACTTCCCCAACTATAAGACCAAGTTCACCCCCGACGCAGCTTGCATGACTAACGCACCCGACCGCTGGCCGGTTCTGCTTTCGCAACGCCGCCGTTGGATCAACTCAACTGTGCATAACCTGGGTGAACTTATGTTCCTGCCTCAGCTTTGTGGTTTCTGCTGCTTTTCGATGCGCTTCGTTGTCATGCTCGATTTGCTCAGCACCCTGGTGATGCCTGCCGTGGTTTGCTACCTTGGCTATCTCATATACCAGCTCTGCTCGAGCACAAGCCAGGTGCCCTTGATTTCCATCATCACGCTCGCTGGTGTCTATGGTCTACAAGCTATCATCTTTATTCTCCGGCGAAAGGCAAGTTGATTATTTTTTGCGAAAGAGAAAAATAGGCATCTAACCAAATCTATTGTTTACAGTGGGAACACATTGGTTGGATGATTGTGTATATCTTAGCAATTCCGGTATTCTCTTTTCTTGTTCCCATCTACGCCTTCTGGCATTTTGACGATTTTTCGTGGGGTAACACGCGTATCGTACTCGGCGACAAAGGCCAAAAGAAAGCTGTGGGTCCTGAAGAAGGCAAATTTGATCCAGCTTCTATTCCTACCAAGCGCTGGGCCGACCACGAGCACGATTTGCTGTTCCGCAACGACCGATGGGAGAAAAGCACTGCAACAGGCTCGTACTACAGCGGTTCCGTCGTGGGCGACAGTCTTCCTGCTGCTCCCAGTCCTATGCGCAATAATGTATCGAGTCTCAACTACCAACAATACCCCTCCTCTCGGCCCATGTCGCCCGCTACACGATTCTCCAATAGGCCTTTGTAATAACCCAATCCTTTTTATTCCCTTTTTCCTTGTATCTACATACATAATTCGTCGAAATTACGCGTCTTTTTACCTTTCCCGTTTTTCAATGCCTTTTTCCGCCACCGTTTTTGGGCAGAGATGGATATCATTGTATCAGAAAAAAGCGAAATCCGCATATATTTTTTTTTTCAAAGTATAAGTATCTACGAAAAGGTGGCGGCGAAGCTGGAACGCTTTTGGACACGTTCATAGTATGCCTTGAGCTTGGGTCTGCCCTCAAAGACTTCTTCGGGTTTCTTAACAAGTAGCATGCGGAACATGTACGACGTCAGGTGTACATCAGCCAGCGAATATTCGCCAAATAACCACTCGCCCGAGCTGCGACCCAAAATCTGCTCGCTCTTGTCCATGAAGGCTTCCGCGGCTGCCCAACACTGGCGGCTAGTTTCGTACATATTTTTCGGGTCGGCCTTGCCCGTGTAGGCGTCAATCATAGCTTGCGTGGCCTGGATATTCTGGTCGTACAGCTGCTGATGTTGGGGCGCCTCCTGCTTGTATTTCCTCCAGCCCTCAATGCGGCCCTCGAGAAAAGGCACGATCGTTCCCTTTTTGCCTGCCAGCTCGGCGTCATCCTTGGAAGTGAAGAAGAGCGGATTGCCCACATCAGCCTTGCCATGCATCTCGTTGAGATACGCGTCAATGTCGGCGCTTTTGTCAGCCCTGTACAGACGCGGCTCGCCGCTCACTTGGTCGAGGTAATCGCACACCTGGATGGAGTCATCCAAAAAGGTTTTTCTACCGTTCTTGTCCGTGATTTCAAGAGCTGGTACGGTATGGTTGGGGTTGATCCTTTTTAAAGAGTGGGTGAAACCGCGCAAAAAAATGCGTCATGAGACAAACTTACTCGAGATACGAGGGAGAGAAATTCTCAGCCTTGGACAAATCGATCGTGGCATATTCGATATCTTTTATGTGTTTCTCGGCAATTAAGAGACGCGGCACAGAGGCCCAGAGTGAAGGAGGAAAAGTGTAGAGTTTGAGATTGGACATTGTGTTATCAAAAATGGGAAGAAGACAGTGCTGCCAGTGGTTTGGGAAAATAAATAGACTTTTATGCCCGTAGGCCGTCTTACGTCAAACCACTGTTTTCTCGAGCAAAATGGCCTACGATCGGCAAGTTGATTTATAATCCATTTAATTTTGATATGCATTATTCAGCCTATTTGCTACATTGGTAATTATAAATGATATATCTCTGCGCATGCAGCGGGACGCTTGAATATGTCTATTAGAATGGGTCCCACTAGGGATGCAGTAGAGCGTAATACCATTGGCACTTCCACGGCAGCATGATGGGAATTTGAGGATTTATTTATAAAAGGAAATAGCCGGGACATTATATTTACCGGGCTGAGACCCGCGATGGATTTGTCCAGCGCGCTAGTTTGCTTTGTTTACATGGAGGTCGTGTCACAGACAATTGTATTATGATCGTGCGCGTCTTTATATTCGTGAATATATTTACAAATTGACATAGATGAAGTGTAATTGGTGTAGGAACATATCCAACACGAGCTTAGTCACCAAGTCCCTCTAACGCCAATGCTTCGAGGGTGCGGCTGATGGGTTCAATCTCGACGCCGTCCTCTTCCTCGAGAGGCACCCCGTCGCTGATATCTTCATAATTCCGTCGTCCATTGCGTCCAAACTCGTCGGTTCCTAGTCGGTTATAGTACTCGACTTTGGCAAGTCCATCCATCATGACACCATCCACATCGACATCAACGTCGACGAGGTAGCGATCCTTGCCGGAAGCCAACGTGTCCTTGCTTTCTCGTCGGTTCACAATACCGGGCCGATGAAGAATGTAATCATCGCGCAACATGTTTGGACTGTTTCTCCCTTCTGCATCCATCATGGTTGGACTGTCTGTCGGAGTAGCCTTCTCAGGCGAAGGCACAGAATTATTGTTCTCTGCATCTTGCTGCGACCTCGACGTGACGCTGGCATTCGAGCCAGAATAGTGGGACGATGATCGATGACGTACGTGTGATGTGCCGGATGTATCCAAAAGGTTATCCAAGAGGTCTAAGATGTTTCGTATTGAGTTCCGTTATTTCCATGATAATATATTCAGTCTTCTTTACCATTTTTCCGTCGCTTGTAGAAGTCTTCTTTTTCCTTCTCCATTTTCTCTTTTCGGTCGCGGATCTCGCGTTCTTCCTCAGTCATCATATCGGGATTCAAGAACTTGAGTCGAAGACAGGAATGTTTCCGGAAGGTAGGCGCACCGCCCCAGAGCCAGACAGGAATGACGGTAGGGATAGTCACGTCAAAGTTTTTAAAGTTCTCGACAAACTCAAACTCTTCGGGTGCAATGACATTGCTGTGTAGATAACTATGCGTCAAAGGTGGTCAATTCTTGCAACCATAAAGAAATGCATGAGAATGATATACCGAGAAAATTCGCTCATAGCGCTGGAAGTACTCCACATTTGTAATTTTCGTAAGCAAGCGATTACAAGGCCTGTGACGTCTGCACCATCCAGGCAATGGATATAAAGAGGATGGTTCGCTGGGTCGATGATGATCTAAAAAGGTTCATGAATATCTTCATGCGCGTCAACCTTGATATGGAGTCATACTTGCAGTGCCATGAGAGTTTTGTTGTAGCTCAAAGGGATGTTATCTTCTTTCATTTTATCGACTTTAATATGAAGCATATTGATGTGGTGGTGCTGGCAAAAGCTTTGGGCTTCGGGAATGAGTGCGTCGGGAATCAAGGACAGAACGGTCTTTAGACGTAATCTACCAGAATGTAAGCATAAATTTAAGAGGATGCCAAAAGTATACCTTTTCATGAACCGTAGATTACGGGATTTAGGGTATCCACCCCGGAACAAGCCTTCTTCGACGGTCGCATAGCGAAATGGTGGTATGAGGTTTGGGAGCAGTTTGGACATGACCCGCTGCTGTTGGAATTTTCCAACTAGTTCGCCTTATTTGGATTTGACGGACTTTTTTCCTAATCGCGTGGCTATTCGCTGCTATGGAAGCTGAACGACAAAAGTATAGGCATATGCCGAATTTCTTCCCGGATATGCGATATCATTCCTAATATGCGCTCTAGACTCCGTCGCTCGCATTATTGCCTTAAGTTTCTAGGAGGGAGGAGTACCCAGTACCCACAAATGTTATAATTTATTGCAAGAAGAGAAGGCAAGATCATTTTACACCCCTGAGCCTGACAGGTATGTGCGCGTTGAGGAAACCAAAAGGAGGGCGACTATAACTGATTTAATTTCTGTCATGTATATGATTTTTCTTTGTTTCTCATTTACATCCATTGTATTGCCATGCTTCTTGTCTTCTTAGCTATGGCTGCTGTTGCCGTCAGCGGCAAGCACGTTCTGATTATAAACAAATGTGATTATGACCTCCAACCCGCCTACCAGACCAACGGTAAATCAAGGGGCAAGATGCTATCAATGATCGCAGCGAATGGAAACTACAGTCTTCCCGTCAGCGATACATGGGCTGGTCGCGTATGGGCTCGGCGTGGATGCGACATCCATGACTGCGAATTGGCTGGTGCAGCTAATCCGGCTTCGCTAGCCGAGTTCAAAATGTCGGGCGCGAACGATATAGACTACTACGACGTATCTTTTGTCGACGGCTACAACTTGCCCATGCGCATAGAACCTCTTCACCGGACACACAAGAAAACAGCAGACGATCCGCACCATTGCTCGGCCACGTTTTGTAGTAATATACCCAAGTGTCCCAAAGATCTGCAGCACCGTGATAAGGATGATTCGTTTGTTGGGTGTCAGAGCGCATGTTCACGGTATCAGAAAGATCAGTACTGCTGCACAGGTGACCATAACACACCAGAGACGTGTCACTCAAACCACTTCGCGCGAGCCGTCAAGAAGATCTGTCCTGATGTCTACACATACCCATACGACGATGCATCTAGTGTGTATGGCTGCAAAGCACAAACCTACACTGTCACTTTCTGCCCATAAATATTCATAATAACAATATACATGTAACTTCCGGCAAAGACTGTACTCTTTCGCGAGCGATGGTATCCGGAATGCAGGTTGCACAACAAGCAGGAGCAAAGTTGGGAAACAGCGAATATGCAAGTTAGTATAATAAAATAATTAATAGCATACAATGTCGTTGGTGTCATCTCCCGAGGCAACAGAGCGCTCGTACAGCAGCCGAGGATCGATATCTTCTTTTGCAATGTTAGGCACATTCTACTTGGACACACACATTTCACATTGATCATGAGCTATATTATATTAAACCTTTTTGCCTGTAAGTTATACCCGAAAATAGAAACTGGAAAACTTTTGGTTCATGCAATTATATCTGGACAGGAGAGGCTCAGCGAAATTTTTACATGGTTAGATGACATGCTTCTTTTCAGGAACCGTTATCCTATAATTTGGCCTGACCCTTACGCGGAGGTGTGGCGCGACGTTCCATTTTGTTACTGTTGTCGATGGTAGTCAGCTGCAGAGAGTCGAGAAGCCGAGGTCTGGTCGTACTCCAGATCTTCAAATCAAGAGCCTGCATAACTTATGCAGTAAGTTCTATAACAAACGTGGGCATAGTGGCAGAAAATAAATGCGAAGGCAAGACGGCGAAAGACCGCGTGCCTGAAAAGGCGCCAGGATGGAAGTTCAAAAAGGGAAACTCAGCTCATAATGATCAGACACGGACCAATGCAGCACATACGATACTGTTTTTTCGCATGGCAACAAAATCGAGCTTTGGAAGGATCACCAGATCGAAAAGCAAAGCGAAACTCAAGACCGGTGGCCAACTTGATCTGTCGCCTAGCCCTTATGCCCCCAATTTATTACTGAGAAAACGCCAACACACAGCTGCGCACATCGTCAGGGAATCCGAACTCTTTGATGCCGAATTGAAGGCTCTCACGGAAAAAAGCGCTATAGAAGAAGCAAAAGGCATAGATTGTATAAATGTTGCTTTGAAATGAAGCTGATTCTTTCCACTCATTAGCCAGGCAAACTGCGGAAACACCATGGCACCGTCCGAAAGTCGTTTTAGACCCAACGAAGAATTCATTAGGTAGGTGACACGAATTAAGGGCTATCGAGAAAAAGAATAGTCTTATCTACTCTTTTCACCAGTTTTTCAAGTCGTTGACATCGATACACATTTGGACCCTGTGACGCAAAAGGCGACTGTGCTTTTGTATGGTACCACACGAGAAGGCAACAGTGTTGTCTGTCGTGCCAACGGCTTCTATTCCTATTTCTTTTTCCCTATCGATGCCGATATGGACCAGAGCCACCTTGACGAGATGCGAGCGATCATCTGTGTAGGTCTTTGGTATAGTAATCTTGGAGAAAAAGGCTCTGATGTTTGATTATCCAGATTGACCTGAAAATGTCGGATGTTATCCATGCCATGGAAATCGTGGAACGCAAGAATCTCTGCGCGTACAGTGGAGACAGCAAGCTACGTTACGTGAAGATGTCTTCTTCATCGCCCAAGCACCTACATCGCCTGCGCAACAAGGTTCAAAATGGTATCCATTTAAGGGATCGATTCTTTAAAGCGTTGGCAACCTTCGAAAGTAATCTCGCGCATGAACTCAAGTTTATGGTCGAGTGCAAGGTAATCATCCTGATCGATCTTGCAGCCACCTAGCTTATATGTTCAGCCCCACCTAGATAAAGGGGCACAGCTGGGTCGAACTGCCTGCACAAAAGTATGAGATCTCTAAGGAGATAACAACTCATGCCCAAATCGAAGCCAGCATTCAGTAAGTGTCGCTTTAAGAAACTATGTAAAAGCTAACTTTATGCCTGGTAGATACACCGATCTTATAGCGCATGCTCCTGAAGAAGCTTCCTGGATGGGTATTGCTCCTCTTAGGATCCTAAGTTTCGACATTGAGTGCATGGTCCGAGCCAATCAAATGTGTGATCCGGAAGTAGACTCAGTCATTCAGATCGCTACTGTTGTCAAGCTGCATGGTAAGCATGCGTTAAAATCATAGCTTCCTTTTTAAAGCTTTTATTTTAGGGGAGAAAACACAATTAATCCGGAATGTGTTCACTCTAAACTCATGTGCGGCAATTCCGGATGCGCAGGTACTCTCTTTTTACAGCGAGAGTGATATGCTGCAAGCCTGGAAGGACTTCTTTATTCAGGTACAGCTCTCATGCACGGCCACTTGAGGGACACGCTCTTAATAATTTATTTAGATTGACCCAGATATCGTGACGGGCTACAACTTTTTGAATTTTGACTTTCCCTACCTGATTCGAAGAGCAAAAAAGCTTGGGATAGAGGGTTTTCCGTATTTCGGTCGCGCAAAAAGTATGGAGATACACTTCCTTTACAGCTCACTGTCGCTGACTTGGTTACTCTAGATATCGAAACAAAAATTACAAAAGCAGACGACGTTCTTTCTTCTGCGGGTCGAGTGTACAAGCAAGAAACTGTGGTTTTGACGGGTCGCCTGGAAATGGATGTGATACGCATCCTCCGACGGGAGATTAAAATGAGCCGTTATTCCCTGAACGAAGCATCAAAGTTCATCCTCGGTAAGCTATATCAGTGCATTAGTATACGTACACTCACGACATCGTTAGGCAAAAATAAAGATGATGTACATTTCAGTGAGATCAGCAAGCTCCACAAGGGGAACGCCGACAGCAGGCGTAGGCTGGCCCAGTACTGCTTGAAGGTAAAGCATATATAAAGGATGTAAGCGCGGTAGATAGGACGTACTAACATATATTGAAGGACGCGATTTTACCACTCGAGATTATGGAGAAGCTCACGATGGTCTCTAACTATACCCAAATGTCTCGCGTAGCTGGTGTACCCATTCGTCGTCTCCTCGCTTCTGGACAACGAATGAGAATCGTCACGCAACTACAGCACTATGCCACTGCCCAAGGTTTCATTATCCCTATGATTGAGAACCAAGGTGAATTGAAAGCCCTGCATTTCGAGCGAATTCCATAGTCCGGATAGTCGTAGATGCTTATTTACTTTCTACATTGTAATATCGAAAAATATAGATTATACAGATATACACAGAGAACCCACTGAAGTCATCAGCCCTGCGAGAGGCCTATATGAAGGACCTGTCGTTCGACTTGATATCAGATCGCTATATTCATCCATCATTCAGGCATACAATCTGTGCTATACTACGGTGATCAGCGACAAGAACGTGAAACAGCTCGATTTGCTAGAAGACAAAGATTTCATTACTACCCTTAACGGAGGTAAGCTAGCGAATGAGTCAGTGCCATATAACCATCAACACTAACATTAACCTTTTTACAGTAAAGATCCTTACCCCGGGAAAACGAAGGGGCATCCTGCCCCAACTACTTGCAGATTTATTTGCAGAAGAGAGCCGCATGAAACAGGAGCACGAACGAGAAAAGGACACCTGTCGATTAGCAGCTCTCAAAAGCAGAGAAAATGCTTTGAAGGTATTCAAAAGTGCTTCCAAGGAGCTTCAGCTGACACAGACATACGCGACGTAGACAAGTGCAAATTCAGTCTACGGGTTTCTAAAAGCGTCGAAAATTGGGTTAACTTCACGAGACATCTTGTCATCCATCGACTGTCTTGGGAGCGATATTTTACTGCGTGCACGCCAGGTCAGCTTGAAGATCTATTATGATACGTAGGTGGATCCTAATTCCTTCTATGCAGGTCATAGAGGGACATTTTCGAAACAGCAAAGTTATCTACGGTGATACTGATTCGCTCATGGTTCTATTCAATGTCGAAGACGTCAATGAAGCTATCACCCTAGGTAAATGTTCTGCTAGGACGAAAAGAAAAGAAGTATGAGTCCTTATATAAAAGCACATAGGTCATGAAGCTTGCCGGTTGATTACAAGGCAATTCAAGTTGCCGGTGCATCTTGCTGTTGACAAAGTGTATATGCCATTCTTATTGACGGGCAGGAAAAATTATGCCGGTGTGCCATGGATACATTCAGGCAAACATGGTGAACTATATGTTCATGGCTACGAGGTACCGAGTTCCAAAAATGCCAAAACTGTCTTCTTATATATGTATGTACAGGATTTTAGGCAAGACTTCTGCAAACTGAGACATATTACCATCAGAAAGTGCATCGAGAAGATACTCGTTGACCGAGACGTAGAAGGAGCAAAGACGTAAGCGCTAGTTGTAGTAGCAAAAATTTGAGGCAGATCGCTCATATCTGGCCAGCTATGTTATGCAAACCATCAGCGACTTGTTGAATAACAGAACAGACGCATCATGGCTTATCCTATCAAAAGCGCTGATTAAGAATGACCAGAAGAGCCGCAGCGAGTACAACAAACTACTATCCCATATGCGTGCACGCAATCCAAGAGCGATTTCAAACTTTGGCGATCGAATAAGCTATATCATGGTACAGACATCCCGGTCCGACCCATATGCAGAAGAACCACTGTTTGTGGCCGAAAATGATATACCTGTGAACACATCTTACTATATTGAACGCCAACTCCGGAAACCTCTTGGACAGTTATTTGAATCCATCGGATCAAACATATCGAAGCTTTGTAAGACAGGCATCTCTAGTGGCGCTCTTTAAAGTCTAAAAGCTTAAAATCGAATATTTTGCCATAGTTGATGGCGATCACACGCGCTCTGTCGCTGTCACCACGCGTCCCATTGGGCCCCTCGGGAAGTTCACAGTGAAAAAGTCAAGATGCATAGGCTGTAGGGCGAACTTGGACTCTAAGGACGGAGAGGATGATCCAGCCTTATGTCAGCATTGTCGACCCAACGCCGTGGACATCATACTAAAAGAGGTACCATTATTTCGACTGTACATTATGTATTCTGATTCATTTAACGACACACAGAGCGAGAAACTAAATGATGCCGAAATCCGTTTCTCTCGTTTGTGGACCCAATGCCAACAATGTCAGAGCACGATCCACCAGCAGGTTGAATGCGGTAACATAGACTGCGACATATTTTATATGCGCTTCCAAGCGCGCAAGGACCTGGAGGATGCTTCGGCTCGTAATGATAGGCTCGCTAAGCTAGATTTAGACTGGTGAAGAAACATATACTGCAGCCATTGTATATATTTTCCCGCGCATTATATTAGCACTTCAGTAATGTAAATACAATTAGACTTGTACACATTACGCCTGTCCCAGTGGTGATCTGTGAGTATCTCTGTCAACTACATTTTCCGCTGCTACACCTATTCGCTACCTTATTCCCTCTTCACAATTTACGTCGCCTCCTATCTACATCGTTGATGGTAGGCGGGTTCATCCTTATGGTTCGTTATTATCAACTGTACAACAAGATATTTGCTTTCATAAAATATAATATCGACCCAACGCTACTACTATCAGTAACTACATACTAGTCTTTTGATCGGCATCGGATGTATGCAAGAAAACAGTATGCATGTATAAAAAAAAAGACCTACATGCAGGGGTGTTACTTTGGCAAACGTTGGCTAGACTCGACGAGGGGACCATTTTTGTGCGTCTAGCTATTCAGTGATCCCATAAAATTGTGTTTTTCTTATGCGCTGCTCAACAGACGATTATTTCATGAATGGGCGGAGGTAGCCGCGGGTGCAGTCATTCAACTGTTAGTAGATCATACACAATGAGGATACCTCAAAAGAAAGCCATTCATATTTGTAGAATTATATGTATCACACCTGTTGAATAAGGTGGAGCAGTGGTTCGGAATGACGATCATCCGCCTGTGTGATTTATACCGAAAATATACAGCCCGTTTCTTGAGGTACGCAAAAGTACTCAGGTACTGCAGCCAAGAAAAGAAAAGGAGATATGGCTCTCTTAACCGCTCACATAAAATAGCACACATAATGTAAAACTGGGAAACACTATCATCTCCATGTAGGTCTGCGGTTGAAGGTGACAAAAGAACCTTGTGAAATTATTAAATAACTGGCATCATTTAGTTTATCACGTATGCCAAAAATCGGGAAACTACAAATACTCAATATATTAAAACGATCAGCTGAGATGTATTTTCGAGATCATTGCCAGCGTTATTTACAATATGCGTCACACAGCATCAGGAACCATAAACTAGCCACTGGTTTATGAGGCCTTGTGCGCAGGCGGCCCAAACACTGGCGCATGTTAATTACCATATATGGCTATATGATGATGGCGCGGGCAGACTATCGACCGAAATAGTGTGGTGTAACATCAGCAGACATGATGAGCTGAGGACCCTGTGTATCGCAAAAGCATCAATCATGAAAAATCTTCCGCGGGAGCGACGATCTATCGCACCATACATGTACTTACATGAGTCATATCAATCAATAACGCTAGCACAAGTGAAATATTGAATAGGTCTGTGCTCAGACGATGTTATGCAATCAAGCAAGGAATATTATAATGCCTGAATCTACAACAGAATGATTAAAGAAATCCTTTTATCCGGGTGAAGGCCAATGTGTGGGAATGAATTGATGGATTATCATGGAACATGAATGGCTATGTTGAACCACCGTAAATGAATTCCCCAGGATATTAGCTCGTTTCTAAAAGCGGTGTTCACGATTGAGTAAGCCTAAACGGGTATCATGAGCAAGACGTCCTTCTGGAGCCAAACATACCCCTTCAAAGCAGCTCCAATGTCACTTTGGGCCCTAAACAAGACCGATTTCATATAGCGGCCGCATATCAACTAGAAAGTAGAGGATAAACAGTGTGTACTGGGATGCCCCGTTTCGAAACGCACGTTAATGTGTTGTGCTGCGCTGTATACATATATATATTTTTTTGCTGCGGACTTTTCATAGGCACCCCCGTGAAGAAAGATGATGTGCGCAAACGGCAGAAATTTTCATTGCTGTCAACCGCTTTCTCTTTTTTCCTTTCTTTTATACTTTTTGGCCATTGATTGCGACGCCGTTTTCCTGAGGAATTCGTCTATCGCAAGCTCAACCTTTCGGCTCAATGCGCTCTCGGGGACTGAGAATCACGTCCCTCATTGTCGTCTTCCCGGTTGCTTTGATTCTCGTTTCTCTTGTCACGATTTTCTGTCTGGCGGTCTCGTCTCAAGTCAAGAATGTCCTTCATTTTCTCTTTCCACGGGGACCGCCCGCAGTAGCCGTCTCGAAAAACGTTACTTCAGCAACCGCAGGCAAACATTCCTTTTTCTCTCTTGCATTGCGTCTTATTGCTTGGCCGGTCCTACTGACAGCACTAGCCGCTGTGTTCCTAATTATCTTTGCCAGCCGCAAGGTAATTAATATTGATAATTTTCTACTTTTCGACGTTTGCCATTCAAGGGAACAATCCTCTCACGTTCTTGTATGCTATCGTAGCTACGTACCCGTCATGCGGCACTGGACAATTGTTTGGAGGCTTTGGCAGAGTACGGGATTTCAGGGACCAAGTACCTCGGTGCCCGTCAACTCCTCCTATGGCCTTCCGCATTGTTTAATGCTTTCTCAACATCTCCTCCTTCGCCTTCGCCTTCGCCTTCGTCGTCAGCAGCGTCGTCCACCCCCGCCACCCTCTACTCTCCTCATACCGAATCTGACTCGTCTCTCCCTCCTTCTGCAGCAGATGGCTCAGGGGCGCCTTCATCAAAGGGCAACCCCAAGTCTCATCCAGCTCGCCTTGGCCCATCTACCGCGATTGCTTCATCTGCTTCCTCCGCATCTACCACTTCTGCTACCATCCCAACCACCGCTCATTATTCATCGCATCTGTATATACCTCAATCTCAGCTTCATGATCATAGTCAGCACGTCTCGCGAGATGTGCCGAAACAACAACACCTTCCCGTTCCGGATAAGTCCATCCCTAATCCCTCGCTGGTAGCAACTCATCATCAATCCCGTCCCGATGAGAAATCTGATAAGTCTCTTGAACAAGAGAAAAAGGAGCCGAGCAAACGCAGCAAGCGAAAGAAACAACAAAAAGCAAACAAAACACCTACGACCTCTATTCAGACACCTGCTCAGGCGGCCAAAGATGTCATCGTCATCCCTGCTCCAAAGGCAGACACAACAAAGAAAAACACGGTTCCACAGACGCAGATCTTACCTGTACCACATAGCAAGCCTGCTGAAGCGGTCGTGGAGAAACAGGCCCCTGCACATAAGTCACCACGGCAGCACTTCAGCCCGCCTCCTCCGTCGCAGCAACAGCAACAGCAGCGGCATCACTCACAGCAACGCGAACAACGACAACAGTCGCCGCCGCGCCGTCAAGTGAGGAACGTGGTGCCACCACCTCAATCACCTCAGGAACAGCAGCGGCAACGGCAGCCGGAACAGCAAACATTGTTGCCGTCCCAGGTACGACAGCGCGCTGCTGAAGCAACGGAGTCAGCACATATAAGCAAACCAAAGTCACCCAAGAATCGGACCATCAGCTGTCCAATTGATCGGACGGCTGGTACCAAGTCTGTCCAGCAGAGCTGGTACTCACCTTTCTCTACCGGGCTTGAAATCGACCTGGTGGGTCTTGCGCCTGGTCCATCACCACCTGCACAATCCTTTGCTCGACAACAGCAGCAGTCATATGGTAATTACCAGCTCTTTGGTAGTCATACCGCCCCTATATTTGAACCGCTGCATGGCCGATCACCGCCATTAGATGAACGCTATGTCCCGACGTCATCCGGTAAACCTCCGCAAACAGCATCGTCGCTGTTTACACCACCGCCCTCACCTCAGGGCGCGTCGTCTGCAGCTGCACCTTTTTGGTCTAATTTAAACGACCGACATTCGTGGGCAGTCAAGGACGACCGCCAGCTGCAGCGTAAGCGCCGTACGAGTCCGCCTGCCGACCCTTCCTTTTCTTTATTTTCTGGCAATGACCGGACCTTTGCCTGAGTCCGAGGGGCCCCCTGACCCCCATAATCTGTTGATAATTTAAAACTTTTGCTACGCCCCCCCTTCAAGCAATGTATTTCCATTGACCAGGGGAACTTGTAAAAAGAAGAAATAATGAAACCCCTTCTCAAATTGAACGGTTGTACAAACCATTTTGCTTTTTATCTCTGAGCGCCTATGTAATGTGATATGTGATGGGTAGCTGTATTGCGTTCTGTATGTATGACGAGAATTGGGAAACTGTCAGTAATGCGGGAAAATGTCGCGGAACTGTGCGTATCCAATGGGACCACGTCATCAAAGACTTTTGTTGCCAAGCCAAACAGCGGCAAAAAGGCGCACCATGAACCCCCAACCCCACCCCACCCATGCCTCTCCGCACGAGCACAGTAGCAGCGGCGTCGGGTTGGTATCCAAACAGGTAACGTTACGCATGGAAGAAAAAATCCCTCGCTTCTCACTCTGAATGTCTCGGAGTACGACGGATGAATTTCCGAGCATACAGCGGGTATGTCTGGATACTATCTCTCTGGACAAATTATGATAGGCTACCACTGTACACTGCATCTATGTTCATTATATGTGCGTGAGCTTACGTACCATTGTGTTTTGCGGTCAAGCATTATCGGTTCGTTGTCTATATGCCGCACGTTTTCTGTTCAACGACCAGACTCGGGGAAACTCAGCTGCTCACTGACTTCAACGTAAATTTTGTGCAACCAGTAAGCGTAAGCTATAAAAAGGGTTGCCAGGATTGAATACGTGGCCAGACATCTTTTTCTTTCCAATCCATATATCATGAGTAAGTGGTAGTCATGAAGCACATATAAGGCGTTTCTGACGTGTCAATCATGTGCCGTTTCTAGGCGACGAAGAGTACTACGAAGAGCAAGAGGAGCAGCAGGAGGAGGAGCAGCAGGAGTTCCAGCAGGGTGGCCGCCCCGAGGATGGTGTTATCCGCTACGGGTAAGCAAAAGCACGCTGTAATGCAAAGCAGACAACTGATCCCATGCTATCCAATTCATACAGTAACGTCATCTCCCTCAAGCACGAGGCTACTGGTCGCTTCTTGACCTGCAATGGCACCGTCTATGAGAACGAGGGCAGCAGCGGTCAGCAACGCGTAAGTATACTTGTCGCAACGAAGAGTAATCATGACGAGCTTTAACTCACCATCATGCATAGATCTTTGGTGGAGACTGGCTCGATGGAGAGGAGATTGTCTGGCTCGTCCTGCCAGCCCCCGGCTCGGATGAGAAGATGGGCTATGAAGTCGGCTTCGATGATGAGGTGCGTCTGCGACACCTGCCTTCTGGCGGTCATTTGCATAGCCATGACTTTGCTAGTCCCGTCACCGGCCAGCAAGGTAAGCTCACTCTATTTAGATCATGATGGTTTGATTTTTTACATTGATTCATTAATGCTTCTCTCTGCAGAGGTCACTTGCTTTGGCAGTGAAGAAGAATCGGATGAAAATGACATCTGGAAGGTTGAGCTCTTTCCCGATGAGGAGTATGAAGGCGACTATGTAAGTACTTCTCAGACAAACACGTGTTCTTCCGCTCACGTTCATTTTCTGCTGTTAGCTGTGGCATACCGAGTTCCCTGTTGTCCTGAGACACGTTGCCACTGGTCGTACTCTGCACAGCCACGGTGAGATGCTGGATGATGAGGTCAACGAGGTTACCGGCTATGAGGGAACCGACGAGAACGACAGATGGTGCGTTGTCTTCGAGAACTAGAGAAGCTTTTCCGTTTTTGCGCTATATTTTACTTGCATGTATAAAGTTTGGTCCCAAGTTGGACAAAAATTGTTTGACCCTTAAAAGTATCCCATTTGCTGTCAAATGAGATAAAACGGATCCCGTATGAATTATTGGTGCTCATTAGAGACTGATTGACCAGGTTGAGCTCCTAAATAGTTTTTGTTTTTCTATATTGGAACTGCTCATTAAGCATCAATTGCCTGTCGTTAGCTAAAATTCTCGAGTATGGTATAAGACCATTCGATAATGTGATCTAGCCTTTGCGCTCACGCAACGCCAAGACCTACACATATTTGACGTTGTTCCCGAGGCGGGAGCCAAAATGAATTATCAGGTGATATGCAAGATAATACGATGACTTCACGTTGACTATCTCGATCGTCTCACAGGCCTTTATATCATCTTATGACGCTCATTCATTGTAGAAGTCCTTGGGTATATGGCTGGATCCATAAGTCATCTTGTGGCCATCTCTTAAGCTCGATTGCCAGAGTAAATATTCGTCGTAATGTAAAGAGAGAGGGGGGGGTGTGATGTGAATAGAACAGATATGCAGAGGGACTCCTTCCTATGTGAAGATATAGATTGCTCTCTTCATTTCGATCTTTTCAACAGCTTCTGTTGACCATATTCTTTGGTTTCTTAATGACCCGCTTGCTCTTTGAAATGCTCAAGTTTATATCAGCCGTGATACGGCTCATCCATCGTGTATTCCCTTTTCCAACCCGAAACTGACAAGAAAATGGAAGCAGATAGAATTTGGCCGTTATAATATGTCTGTGATCTACTCTAATACAAATACAACACTATCTTTCCGCTTTTGAAAGAGATTTCTATTAATCGCTTAAATCAGTATCTAAATGTTGCATATCCATATTTCCATCCGTTGACCTCGTTTTTACCCGGATGTATGTCATATCCGTACGGACCGCAGATTGACAATAAGAACAGACAATCTGGGAATCAATGTGCATTGTTGACACAAGTGAATAGCCCTTCATTACCATATCCATAGTCATAGCTATTGGTGCGGGGCCTAAACATGTATCTGACCGAGTCTGAGTGTGATAGACTTCTTAAATAAGCCCCAGCCCGGTGTGGCAATACATGCGTCTACATTGGTGTGACCAGACCTTTATATACGCAGCCAAGTGCTTTAGTTTTTAAGCTTTCGGTCAAGAGCATTCATTATGGGTGATTGTTTTTTATTCAGTGTGAGGGCGGACATTGAAGTTTGTATTTCTTTCTGTTCGCTTATGTATGTACATTCAAGGTGTCTATAGGAGGGCGGGAGAGGTTTGCGTAGGCGTAAAATTACATACTTTTTTTTTATCTACACTTAGTTGGCGAAGGCGGGAATACCGGTGATAGCCTTGCCAAGAATAAGAGCATGGACGTCGTGGGTGCCCTCGTAGGTGTTGACGGCCTCGAGGTTGGCGGCGTGGCGGATAATGTGGTACTCGTCAGAGATGCCATTACCACCAAGCATATCACGGCACTCGCGAGCGATAGCAAGAGCCTTACCGCACGAGTTGCGCTTGATCATGGAGATCATCTCGGGGGCAAGCTCGCTCGAGTCCTTCAAACGACCGACCTGAATACAGGCCTGAAGGCCGATGGCAATCTCCGTGTGAGCGTCAGCAAGCTTCTTCTGGATCAGCTGGTTAGCAGCCAAGGGACGGCCAAACTGCTTGCGCTCGAGAGTGTCTAGAGGATGAGAATATGTAAGTACCCTGTTCCATGTAGCACACATTTTTCCGACTTACAATCACGGGCCTGGTTAAGGCAGAACTCGGCAGCACCAAGAGCACCCCAGGCAATACCATAGCGAGCGTTGTTAAGACAGCCAAACGGGCCCTTGAGGCCCTTGACGCCCTCAAGCATGTTCTCGGCAGGCACTTCAACGTTGTCCATCATGATCATACCAGTGATCGAGGCACGGAGCGAGAACTTGCCCTTGATAGCGGGAGCCTCCAAACCTGCCATGCCTTTCTCGAGGACGAAACCACGAATAGCGCCGCCCTCGTCGAGATTCTTGGCCCAGACAACAAACACGTCAGCAACGGGCGAGTTGGTGATCCAGGTCTTGCTGCCGTTCAGAACGTAGTGGCCGTTGACCTTCTTGGCGGTGGTTTCCATGCCAGCCGGGTCAGAACCGTGGTTGGGTTCCGTCAAACCAAAGCAACCGATGAGCTCGCCCTTGGCCAGCTTGGGAAGCCACTTTTGCTTCTGAGCCTCGTTACCGTAGGCGTTGATGGGGTGCATCACCAGCGAGGATTGGACAGACATGGCGGAACGGTAGCCAGAGTCAACGCTGAACAGATGTAAGGAACTCAAACACCAACTATCCCTGTTCCAGCACTTACTATTCGACTTCACGAGCAGTCAAGCCATAAGCAACAGAAGACACGCCGGCACAGTCGTAACCTTGGATGGTAGAACCAAGGAAACCGAGCTCACCCATCTCGCTCATGATTTCGCGGTCGAATTCTGTTAATGAACAGTGAGCGACATGTTCCTCCATCCTGGAAATGTTCCATATACTTACTCTCATTGCGGTAGGCCTCGAGAACACGGGGCTGAAGCTGGCCCTGGCAGTAGTCGTGGGCAGCGTCGCGCACCATGCGTTCCTCGTCGGTCAAGAGCTTGTCGAGGTTCAAGGGGTCTTGCCAGTTGTACTTGGCGAAGCTGCTGCCGTAACGCGCGGCCAGCGTCCGGCGGGCAGCTAAGCTAACAAAGGAAGAGGTAGGACGAGCAAATTGACGAGCAAACATGGCGTAACTGCAAGAAAAAGAAGAAGTTGGAGAAGGGAGGAGTCAAGTAATGCGTTTGACAAGCGTGAGCAAACTGGTTTTATATGGCAGGACCGGCATTTTCCGGGGATCCCTTTTGGCAAGTCTTTGTTCCCACCCTCCCGTGCTCACGCCTCCACTGGCCAAACCCTAAACACCCAACGCCATGTGTCATGTGATTGGACCACATCTGATATCTCCTGCCTAATTGCGCTGGGCGATTGATGTTTGCGCACCCAGCCCGGGCCAATATACTTGTGGTTTTCTTGACCGACTGTGGGGTAATGGATTTGCCGCGAAAAAGGTTACCCGCTTACCAATTTAATAACAAAGTTCAGAAATTCACTTTTGTCATTGGCTGAACGGGGTTCTTGTCTCTCCACATCTTGCACTGTTCTCTGGATCATACCGGCAGATTTGGGTCTGGGAAAAGTTGTTTCCGTCCATCCCATCTCTATACCATCCCATTTTCTTGATCTAGCGCGCTCGTCTACATCATATCCGATAAATTGCTACCGATGAAAAATCAGAACTATGTTTCTTCAGACCCATCGTCCCGCGTCCTCCGATAGCATCTGGGAAAGTGTTTTCGCGTCGAATACATTTCAACTGCTTCTACAGGACATAGGTTGGGGAACTTACTCCTTTTGGTGTTGAATACTCATAAGCCTTGTTTCTTTCGTTCTCGTGAAACAAACGATGCCCATTGTCATATGCTTGCATGATACTTTTATACTGCACATAAAGGACATATTATGAAGCCAAAATCATTAATGCGACTCTGATAGCAACTAAGCTATCTTGTTATCATCTAGTATATCAATAAAGTATAAGCTGCCTTTACTTAGAGTACATGCCTGTGCTGGGACGTTATGTATCATATGTTCACTCGTGCGGACTCAGATTCGACTTATCGACGCATTCGGTTTGCCTCTATCAATGCTCCCGCTTCGAGGCAAACGGCGTTCGTAGGCGCTTGATACATTAATCAGCATCAGCAAAGGACATACCATATTTGTTGACGGTCCTAGTAGAAAGAAGCGAAAGATAGGTACCAAAATAAGGTAAAAGAAGGGAAGTATGTTCTGTATACGTGGCTGCGAATTGGTAACGATATTCAGAGAAATAGATACAGCATGGCATAATTAATTATGCTCTTCCTCCACGGCCTCTGCCTCGCCTCTGACCGTGCCGGGTTGGCTGGGTATTTTTCTTGCTTCCTTTCAGGACCCAACCATCACCGTCTTCTTTGGTAACCCAACCTGCGCTTGTATTCGCCGCAGTGGCGGTTACCGTGGAGCTATCAGCAGGAGTCGAGGTAGGAGAAATGACGTGGGCGGATCTCCGCCAGTTCTCTGCCAGCTGCTGCTGTGGTTGTCGCTTAACCTCGCGTGATGCGAAAGTCTGCCACGTTGATGGTGTAGTTTGCTGGTCCGTCCGAGTATCTTTCTGGTGTTCCTGCTCTTGGGTATCTTGAGGCCACTCCTCATTCGTGGCTATCCATCCTTCGTTGGGGGCTGCCCAACCACGCTCACTCCCATCCGTTTTTCCCCAGCCTGCATCTGGGATGGTGTCGCCCCAGGAGAGTGTGGCCTCGGCAGGTGTTTCAATATTTTTCCAATCGGTTTCAGGCTCCCATGGAGCTTGTTCTCGCTTGTAGGTATACCAACCCACTTTCTTTTCTTTTGAGCGCATCTGCCACCGAAGATGTTGTTGTGATGCTGGTATCGGGTCTTGATCGGACTCTGCGCGGCTTTGGGTATCTTGGCTCTGGGTCGTCCCGCCAAAAGGTGAACGGGCTGGCTGCGAATAGTCGCCACCGGGCAGAGATCCCTGCAGCATGTGTCGCATGCGCTCATAATCTGGGTTCTGCGTAAAACGCAGGGACCGTGTGTATTCGACGAAATCAACAATCCCCTGGGGTCGTCCTGCACACAGATCGCTTATAAAAGTTTCCTCCTTGATGGCCCGCATGCGATCCCAGCCAGCCTTGGAATTCCGTGCCTGTATCCCGGCCCACGGCAGTGTGCCCAGTATCATGTCTAGTAAGAGGTATGCAAGCCCCTCTAGGTCGTCACGGGGCGCATGCGTTCGGCCACGATGAACATTCAGCGACGCATAACGCGCTGTACCGATCTTGTTTTTCATGCGGCGTTTGCCTTCCTCATAAGGCTCACCTGTCTTGGGATCGCGCCAATGTGTCGTGAGACCAAAGTCTACCACAGACAAACGTGGCTCGCATTGCAGCTCTCGCCACTGTTCAAAGAGGGCTTGACAGGTGGGAGCATTGTACTTGAAATGCGCCATCCCGCCTTCTTCAGCAAATGTTTCCACCTCGGGTAGCAGGCATGTCGCAGGAAATAGAAAGTTATCTGGTTTCATATCACGGAAGACGAGGCCCATTTGATGAATATGTTCCAAAATATCTAGCATTTGACACCCGAGATCGATAGCAATCTCGAGAGACATGCTTGATATGCACTGTCTCAGCTCTTTAAGGCTGGGGCCCAGCAGATCCATCACAAGGATGTTGAAGTCCTCGTGGGTACCGTACCACTGCGTCTGAGGTACACCAGCTTCCAAATGCCGTATGCATATTCATAAGATACAAAGTCAAAGGTATCTTGTTTCCGTCACACTTACGTCCACCGGCCAAAAGATCATACATGTTCTTTTCGTGTTCAAGTCGCGGGTGGCGCGTCGCGGCCACCTCGCGTTTAATAGCGTAGAGCTCGCGGGTGATTATGTCCTGAGCTGATATAAGAAGGAAGGTATGTGGACTTTAATAAGGATAGACTCGATCTTGGCCATTTTTCCCCCTGCACACACAATAACGAACCCTCAAAAACTTCTCCAAAGGAGCCTTCCCCGATCTTTGCATTGACGAGCCAACGATCTGCGAGAATAACGTGTCGGCTGTCTTCACTGAGGTCGGATCGTGTAGAACTGACGGAGGTAGCCAGCAGTGAAGAAGCAGCGTCGTGTTGCTCAAGTGACTGTGGAATCGGCCTTGCCATGGGTTGCGATGAACCGAACTGAGCCTTTGAGACCATAAACAGGAGGGGAAATTTTGGCAGAAGTATTATTTGATAAATTGATGGGCAATGGTCAAGCGGTATGGAGCGGGCGGAGAAGTGAAAGGGGAAGCGGAGGGCAACTGCGACTCTTTTGGTTACTACAAAGGTGCTTTCTTGCTTTTACCCCGTCATACTGAGTATTTGTCGCTTTCTCTCTCTCTCTCTCTGTGTGTGTGCGTGTGCGTGTATGTATCTTATTTCTCTAAAACCCCATGTACTTTCTTTTTTTTTTCCTTTTCCTGTCCTTCCTTTTCCTGTTCGCTATGGTAATTTTTTTGATTTCACTCTAAAACCCCTCGAAATAAAGTAGCCCCTCAAGAAATTATATCGCGCTATTGCATTAGACTGAGGAATGCTATGTATAGTAAAATGCTGCTACTGTGTGTGCATACGTACATTTTATGTCCTCAAGACTGACAACCTCTAATACAGTGACAG
This sequence comes from Syncephalastrum racemosum, assembly GCA_002105135.1. Taxonomy (NCBI): domain Eukaryota; kingdom Fungi; phylum Mucoromycota; class Mucoromycetes; order Mucorales; family Syncephalastraceae; genus Syncephalastrum; species Syncephalastrum racemosum. The sequence continues at coordinate 297,035 of MCGN01000009.1, read as the reverse complement.
CCGATCAAAATAGTTCCTTGTCTGATATGACGAGTGCCTCCAAGGACGACAAAATAAGAGCCAATCATATTTCTGCAATCCTTGAGCTTTAAATAAAAAGCATTGAGCGGGCCTTTGGGTGTTCCTTTTCAAGAGCTCCTAGCAAAGCGCCCCTTAGTTCAAAGTACAGATACAGGTATAGACGATCGTAAACCCTTTATTTGCAGAGACTCTCTCTTCTCGGTCTCTCTTTTTCTATTCTCTTTCTTTACCCTCTTTCTTCCCTTCCTTCCTTCCTTCCTTGCTGTTACATTTTGCCTTACGCTCTTTACTCTTACCTCCATTCGAGTCCTTAATTCGTTAATCATCATGCTCCACGTCCAGGAAACTTCTCATAGCGCATTGCTACTTGGCGGACCCATGTTGCCAACTCCCGCCCTTCATCCCACACCGTCGAGCTCGTCTTCTTCACGATCGACCCGGGTAGTTGAGCAGTTACAAGATACACTTGAAACTCTGCAGAAAGAGCTTGTTTCAACACGGGCACAGGTAAAGCATGAAAAATGTGGAACAAGCTCCGAATTAGAAAAAAACTTACAAAAGGGGCCCTCCTATTTCTTTTTTTATTCCCACTGTACGCACGTACAGCTCCATGCGGCCCGTCAGACAAAATCACAGTGCGAGAGGGAGGCACATGACTATGTCGAATCCAACAAGCAGTTTCGGAAAGACATTCAGGGCTTGATGTCCCTGCTCGAATCAAAGCAAAAGCTTCTTGACGATACCAAAAAATCATCCATGGCCATGGAAGCCAAGGTTAAACAACTCAAAAACGAAGCTCTCGGATCTCGCCAGAAATTAGAGGCCCTGCGACGACGGGAGCAAGTCCTCGAGCGAGACCGGGATGCGGCAGTAGCCCAAAAATGCCAGACAGAGCGGCAACAAATCGTCTTGCGGAGCTCGATCAAGACACTTGAACATCGCCTCGAACAAGAGGTTGCCAGCCTCCGACATGACCTCCATCATATCCGGGACCAAGCAGCCACCGTGTCTGATCAGAGTCGCCGGGTCGCACAAGATACAGAAGCAAAGATCAAGACCTGTACGACAGCGCGCGATCAGTTGCTCCACCGTGCTCTCGTCTTGCGTAAAGATCAGGAAGACAACTTTTCAAACTTTGTGAACGAAATCCAAGCGAAACTCCAAGAACTCCTCCAGGCTGTTGATCGGTCCAAGGCAGATACCCAGTCCGTTGATTATGCTGCTCACAAGTGCCGAGGCGAGGTCAACGGCCTCGTTGCGCGCATCCGCGCCTACACTGCTCAGGGCACCGCCGAGCTCTGATAAAAATAATATAAACAAATACTAGTAATAGCAGTAGCCAATAGCACATTTAATCTTCGCATAGTAACAATAGTACGATTTGCTTGTAATCACCTGGGAAGCTCCCTTTCTTTTTTACCCCTCGCAGTAGCCGCACGCACCCATGGCGATCTTTTGGATAAAAATTCTACCGTTACACAACGGGAGCCCTTTCTTCGGTTTCTGTGGCAGGTTTATCTGATGTTGATGATATCCATGCCTTGTATATCGTTGGTTTTCGTTATAGTTGACTCATGTTCAAACAAAAGCAAAATATTTTCCTTGCTATTTCTTTATATACGATTCGAAGCAAGTTTATAAGAGGAATGTTACAATCTTTTGCAGGCCACAGGTGAGGTAAAAGGGAAGACGGTAAATGAAGAGAGAACTCATTCGTCATGCTCCGATCGTGTGCAATACAATCAGATAGACCATTAAAAACCATTTCAAAATTTTTTTCCATGTTTGATTCTCGGTACCGTCTTCCTCTTTCCTAATTCTCTCTTTTCTTTTTCATTTCACCATCTACTTTATACACGCGCAACGATGGGATTCGACGAGACCTCTGCACAAACTGAACTTGACTGGTGGAATGTGGCGGAGTCCTCTATCTTTGTGTTTATTGCAGGTATGCTAAACAATGGCGCATCTGCCTTGCATGGCATATTTACTGATCTACAGGATATAGCGGGCATTAGCTTCGTGTTTGGCACAAAGCTCGAGATATCCTTGCTCATCTCAGGTATCCGTTGCGTCACGCAACTCACTATGATGGTAAAGACTTATAACGGTGAACACGCACTGTTTTTACAAACACTTTCTACCTTGTAATAGGGATACGTTTTAGACGATGTCTTGGCTGCCAATAATCCATGGCTGGTCATGGGCTTGACACGCAAGTTCAAAATATAAACATGGCTCCATCTTGGCTTACATTCATCTTGCTATTCACAGTTGTTCTCATTTTGCTCGGAGCCTACGAAACAGTATTCAATCGGACTAAAAAGACAATTCGCGGCCTGGTACACACATGTGCTCGTTCGGGATACCAACAAAACACGACTGACCATGTATAAAAAATAGTTTCCAATGATGCTGTTAATTCTCACCGTCAGTAACGTATTCATCAGCTATCTCGGAACAGCTTTTGCCCTGAAAGAGACTCCCTTTTGGTCACCGCCTAAATTCATCCCTATTGTTGGTATGCTATTAGGCAATTCCATGAGCAGCGTTGCCATGGCAACGGAAGAATGTCTCGATAAAGTCAGGTAAGCGACACAAAGACTAGCAGGTGCTTGGGTCCATCTAAACCTTATTTGCTCAAAAAATTTTGTGTGGGCGACGCTTTAGCGTGAACGCGCCTGTCCTGGAGACACGGTTGGCGTTTGGTGCGACACGATTTGAGGCGGCGCGCCCGCTGGCGGTTGATGCAATCCGTGTCGGCATGCTGCCTGTGATTACCCAGCTTGGGGTAATGGGTCTCATCAATATTCCTGGCATGATGACAGGCCAATTGATGGCGGGTATGCCCATGAAGGACGCAGTAATTTATCAACAATGCATCATGTTTATGATTGCCGCCAGCAGTGCTCTTGGCGTAATCATGGCCGTTGTGGTACGTGGGCATATGCACGCCAACGTATAACAGAAGCACACAGTTTGGCTGACCCGCTATTATTTTTACCCGTTAGATGTGTCTACTGGTCTTGATTGACAAACACCACGCGCTGCGCAGCGACCGTATCCTCGACAACAAATCCATATTCCGCAAAAAGACAATCCGGAAGGTGGGCAGTGCCCTCCATCGCTACAGCTGCATTTGCCTTGCCGGTGAGCGACGTTTAGACCACAAACATAAAGATTACGAAGTCCTGGAAATGAACGAACAAACTTCACCTCGACTGTCACCTCGCCATGAACGCGTGTAAATCATTCCTGCTGCAATATTCCAGACCGCTCAGTGCATACCGTACCAGGTTAACCACGTCGAGTGTTTATACATAACTTCTATACTCTTCTTTACCGCATCCAATGCCGTTACCTACTTTTATATCTCCGTTCTCGTCAATTCTCCTCCGTTCCCTGTGTATACCTTAGACTACGGCATTCGACTATATCTGTACATTAGACCTTCCTTTCACCTCTTTCCTACGATTTACTGTATTTTTTCTTTGTTTTCTTGCAGTTCCAAGAAAAAAAATGCCTTTAAAGAACGTTCCACACAGACTGCAGCATTGTATATGTTGCCAGACCTTTGCCACTTCGCGTGTTATCATTTATCTCTCTTATTTACTTGCATCATTACGTTTTGTTTGATTATTTCCAAGATACTCTGGGCCGAACCATCGGCCTCCCTCTGGGTGACGACAGAAACTCTAAATTAGACCTGCGTTTCCTTATAAGCAAAGAGAGGGAAAATCGTTCTCTTTATTTCCCTTATCTCCTTGTAATATTTTCTCTGCAAATGCCGGGAGACTACGCAAGTGTCCCGACCGACGAAGGGGCTGGCAGCAGCAGTCAGGCACCAAGTCAGGAACCGACCAACTGGTTCGAGAGAGCCCAGCAATGGATCGCTCAGAAGGCCGGCTCGACCAAAGGCGAACGCGCACCCCTGATAGACAGAAACAAGGGTACCCTCGAGTTGCCTCGCCAGACCCGCCGAAAAATTATTGTCACTATCATCACAGTCATCCTCGTGATCGTTGTCGTGGGTATTGCGGCGGCCATCTTTACGAACAGCAACCCTGATGACCGTATGTGAAATCGGACCGGATATGGAATTATTGGACCAATGTGGTCAATATTTCTTTTTATTCACCCAGCCATCTAAACTATACAACCTAGATCCCCCGCCGCCCACCCCTCTAGATCCGCGCAAGGAAGTTATCGAAATCCCATCTGCTGAATCTGTGCGCGGCTTTTTGCAAAAGTATACTTCGGAGCCCCATTTGGCTGGTACAGAGGCTGATCGGCGCCAGGCGGAGTGGACACGTGACAAGTGGCTCGAATTCGGCATTGAGAACGCCACGATTGAAACATACTACCCTCTGCTCAATTACCCGATCGAACGGCGCCTGGCTCTGGTGTCCGGACCAAAGGAGCTTCGGTTTGAGGCGTCGCTCAAAGAAGATGTGGTCGATGAAGATGAAACGAGCAAAGACCCCGAAGCTGTCCCGACGTTCCATGGCAAGTGATAACGCCCGCGTTGCCCCATTTTCTTTCCAAATTTATCTAATCTGTATACTGTTTCAGGTTACTCGAAAAGCGGTGAAGCACGCGGCCCTGTCGTTTACGCCAACTATGGCCGCCTTGAAGACTTTGAGTATTTGCGCTCCCAAGGTATCCGGCTCAACGGTACTATTGCCCTCATGCGCTACGGCGGGTCTTTCCGCGGCCTCAAGGTCCGTGCGGCGGAAACCTATGGTTGCATTGGTGCACTTGTCTATTCCGACCCTATCGACGATGGGCCATTAGGCAAGGAAGGTCCACCTCATGTGAACCCGGGCAAATCTTATCCAGAAGGACCATGGTAAGTAGGAATAAAGAAAATACGCTTGGAACAGGTGTTGACTCTGTTCTCTAGGCGTTCGCCCAGCTCAGCACAGCGCGGTTCCGTCCAGTTTCTCTCTCTTTTGGCTGGCGACCCACTCACGCCTGGGTACGCCGCCACTAAAGATGCGGAGCGTATCAATCGTGATGACGCGGTGGGTCTGGCCAAGATCCCGTCGCTACCTTTGTCTTATCGCGATGCGCTGCCTCTACTTAAGGCGACACAAGGCCATGGTGTTATTGGACAGGAAGATTGGACAGGCGGGCTGGAGGGTGTTGATTACTACAGTGGTCCCACAGAAGGTGATGTGGAGCTCGTCAACCTCATGGATGACAAGATCACTCCCATTTGGAACGTTATTGGTCGTATCGAAGGCGACGAAGAGCCAGAGCACGCCATTATACTCGGTATGACTATGAAAAAACGCCAGTATATCTAAATCAGATCTAATCATTTCATTATTGACTGTAGGTAACCATCGTGACGCATGGGTCTATGGTGCTGTTGATCCCTCGTCGGGTTCTGCAGCTATGGTAAGCTTATGAGGTCCCATGGGTATAGAGAATAACAACTGTCATTGTTTCCCAGCTTGAGGTTGTCCGCTCTTTGGGTCAACTGCTTTCCAAAGGTTGGCGTCCGCGTCGCACCATCATTCTGGCATCCTGGGATGCCGAAGAGTTCGGCCTTGTCGGATCCACTGAGTGGGTGGAGGACCACCGCGACTGGTTGAATGAGCATGCTGCGGTCTACGTCAACGTGGACATGGGTGTGGGTGGCCCGCTTTTCATGGCCAAGGCATCTCCCTCGCTCTCGCAAGTACTCTATGATGTGACGCGCGAAGTCATTGACCCGCGCAGTGGAAACTCAGTTTATCAAGCATGGGCTGAACGTACTCCGGAGGCGGGTGACGTCCCTGTAGTTGGCCAGCTCGGCTCCGGCTCGGATTTTGTTGGCTTCCTGAACCATATTGGCATTGCGAGTGTCGATCTGGCTTTTGAGGGCGATTATGGCGTCTATCACAGCAATTATGACAGGTAAAATTAAGGGTATGGATGTCTCGCGGTGCTTTGCCTAAACTGGTGTGTATAGCTTTCACTGGATGGAGAAGTTTGGTGACCCGACATTCGAATACCATGAGGCCATCGCCAAGATCTGGTCACTGCTTGCTGTCCGCCTTGCTGATGACCGTATTCTTCCACTCTATCCTGGAGACTATGCGAGCGAGCTAGCCAAATATGTTGATACCTTAACGGGCTATGCTAACAAGGCGGCGGCGGATAGCCAAGTAAACACCACATCTGAATTCTCTGTGTTAAGCAAATCGGTCCATAAACTCGCCAAAAAGACGCGCCGCTTTGAGCGACGTCGAGGTCGACTGGAAGAACGTCTGAAGGAGTTTGTCGATCAAAACGATGACGAGCTTCCGTCGGTAGTGGTGAAGCGATTGAACAAGGCCAACAAACGTCTGACATTCTTTGAGCGTGGCTTTGCGTCCCCAGACGGTATCCCCAGCCGTCCATGGTTCAAGCACGTCGTCTACGCCCCGGGCCTGTGGACAGGCTATTCATCCGAGGTCTTCCCAGCTATCGTGGAAGGCATCGATGCCCAGAACGAAGATCAGACACGCGAAGCCGAGAAACAGGCCGCAGCAAGCATTTATCGTGCAGCCGAATGGCTCAAAGTCGATTGAACAGCCAACAAGTTTAAAACATTTTCCTTAATATTAATCAACTAAATTACAAGCTCCCGTTCACGCTATAATGTGGTCCGACAGATAGGGAATAATAGGCGAGGAGTGGCATTGTTATATGAATTAAAGATTCGGCTTATCATCAAACACTTGGCAAGCATTGTGCTATTGGTATGAGTTTGCAAAAAAAATTATAGCTGTGATGTATGTATTCGAAATTATATTTTCTTTGGTGACATCGCGGTTTCATCTATTTTACCATCAGCCCTTTGAGCCAGTCCTTCAAGATGCTATTGCACTCAGCGGGCTTCTCCCACAGGATCCAATGTCCCGCGTCTTTGACGCTACGCATCTCCAGTCCGGGCACGTACTTGTCCATAGACACGGTCATGTCGGGAGTTAAGATTGGATCGCATTCGGCACTGACCATCAACGCTGGTACCATGATATAATCATTCAAACCTGTGAGAGTGTTAGATATTGATCAAGCAGCTTGAATGAAAGATACCTTTACACTGCTCATGGTTATTTTCTGTCTGTTTGTACCAGTGCAATGAATTCCCTATACCGATAGCTTGGAAATGCTTCACGTAATAATCCAGAATCTGTGAGCAGTGTATGTGCAAAGCATTAGTATCTCTGTCACGCCGCTGTATGGCAAGATGTACCTTTGCTGGGAGGGCCTGGCTCCTTGGAACATCGGGACGGCCTTCCACAAATCGCATGGTATTATAGTCGATAAAATGATCTGGTGTCATCTCGCCTATAGGGCAGAAGACGCGCTTGAAAAAGCTTTCAAGCTGCATAAAAAGACCCATTTAACTGGACAGCTGCAGATGCTGTATGCAAAATTCTACTGACATTACTGTTGATATCTTTTTCTCCTTCTGGCGCAATCAAATGTCTCTGATAGTAGAACGCCGGGAATCTGGCATTGAGCTCATCAAACGTTTTCGGAAAGGTGGACGGTGCAGAATAAGGCGTGCAGAAAGATGCGATTGCTTTCACTCGGTTAGGGTAGAACTGGGCGAAGCGCCATGCATAAAAACCACCCCAATCATGGCCCATGACCACCACAGGCTTCTTGATATCCAAGTGATCCAAAAGGCTGTTCAGATCATCCGATATTATATCGGCACTGTATTTTTTATAATCCCGCGGGTCCTGTTACCAGCAGATACGGTCAGCATGTAGCTTTTAGGCTTGTGTTGCATACCTTGTCCCCCATGCCACGGAGCGAAGGGGCAACGACTCGAAAGCCCAGTCTCGCAAGGAACGGTATCTGGTGTCGCCAACCTATGAGAAGCGTCCGCAAACTGGGATTCAGAAACCGAGCACATGGTGTTCTTCCACTGAAATATACCCAACCAAATCTCTGGCCAGCCGTGAAGCAACAAAATAGTCTGATCGCCCTCTTCATTTTGGTCGACATATTCAGTTTGGATGCTGTTTATGTGAGCACGTCTGATATCGAACGAGTAAGGGTCATCTGGGATGGGCATCGCGATAAAATAAGCACAAATAAGTAAGTTCGTATGGAAAAGGATTTGTCAAGTACTTATACGCGCAATGATACAGAAGGTTCAATTACAACGTGATGTCCCCTATGCCAAAGAAGAATCACTATGCCTGACCCCTTTGTTAGCTAGCCCAACTCCCTCTTGTCCGGCGGCTTTCGAATTTGTACCTGACAGTAGAAATAATCCTCCAGCTAGACACCAAGCAGATGAACATTAAAGACCACAGCAGCGGCTGGATATCATTGGATACGCCTTTATTCATGCCATGCTTAGTGCTTGTCTGTCATGCCCTCTTTCGCTTATCCTCGTTTTGCACGCGTGATCGAGTGAAGAAACCATTTTAGTACACAAGAGCTCTGGATAAGGAGGCATCCGTAGCTATTTCCTAACAAAGCGAGGCTCACATATAGACGGACATTAAAAAGTATTGCCCTGTATTTGTTACTACAATTTCGTGTAGCAGCTGTCAGGGAAAGGAACTTGCAATTAAAAGCGGCGCAATTATGTAAGAATGCTATACGTATCTCTCATGGTACATAATACTTTCATTGTGCTTGCCGTCGTACAACCATGCTATATCGCATGAGAATACAGCAGGCTGGTCATGGTAGCGCAAAGTACCGCGAACACGATATAATCGGAAAACATGATGCACATTTATGGTACAAAGATAGCCTTTTCTTTATTGAAAAGTCTCATACATTTACAATCTGGAACCAGAGTCCACCTTGGCAAGCCATCCTTTGAGGTAGGCGTTGCACTCGTTCGGCTTTTCCCACAGGACCCAGTGTCCGGCCCCTTGAATGTTGTGCATCTCAAGATCGGGGATATAGTCGCCCATCTTGCTAGCCATGCTAGGAGGCAGAGCTCTGTCGCCATCAGCTGTGACCATCATGGCAGGCTTATCGATGGTTTTGCCAAGATCTACACACGAATTGAGAAAGATGCCTATAGCTACCCATGGTGTGACTTACGCTTGCACTGCTCAAAGTTATTCTTTGTCTGCTTGTACCAGTTCAAACCGCCACGGGCACCACGGGCCTGGTAAGTCTTGACATAGAAGTCCAAAACCTTTTGGGGAAGCATCTCGCTTCGCTCAACGTCTGGACGGCCCGCAGCCATTGTCTTGGTTTCGGGATCGATCAAAGCGCCCTTAGAATCGCTGATAGGTCGGTAAATGCGCTTGAAAAATTTCTCAAACTGGACGCAATAAGTAAGTTAGCACCAAAGTACACGTTGAAGTCCTTTATATTTACGTTCTCATTGAGGTCCTTCTCGGCTTCGGGCGTTACGAGATAAAGTTGATAAGAGAAGTTGGGAAGAGCCTTCACGATATCTTCGAGAGGAACGTAAGCCGCAGGAGGTGGGGCGTAAGGAGTACAGAAGGACGCGACTGCCTTGACGCGCTCCGGATAGAACTGAGTGAAGCGCCAGGCGACGAAACCGCCCCAGTCGTGGCCGACAACGATAATCGGCATCTTGACCTTCAAATGGTCCAGGAGGGCATTTAGATCGTTAGACACGGTGGCATAGCCGTATTCCTTGGGATCCTCGGGTGCATCCTAATAATTGTGTAAAAAAGAAGACCTTTTTATGTGACATATCCTAATCTCAACTTACGGTGTTACCGAAGCCGCGAAGTGAAGGCACGATAACGCGGTAGCCGAGGTTTACGAGAAAGGGGATCTGTTCACGCCAGCCTTTTAGACAACGCGAGAAAAAGGGAAGATTTATCAGATAAGAAGGTAGCTCCTGGAAAAAAGAAGTGCTTACCAAGCCAGAGATCAGGCCAGCCGTGGATGAGCAGGATGATGTTGTCGCTCTGCTCATTCTCATCGACATACTCGATGTGGATGCCGTTTGCAGTGCAAGACTTTCGCGTGAAGGATTCGGGGTCACTAGGAACGGGCGCCATAGTGGATAAAGAAGAGAATTAAACTACGGGCTGTTTTCGGCTGGCCGTCTTTAATGCATGGAATAGCGGAGCCACTATTTCTTTCACATCGCGCAGCTGTCCCACTCAGACACGGGAAAAAATGACCGAGGGCAAGGCTTACCTTAGAAGGCATAACGAACTTAGATAATCCCTCTTCTCTGTTATGCAAGCATATCGATCAATGTTTTTTTTTTTTTGGCTGCCTCAGCCGAATGGCAATACATTTTTGCCGCGATTTCTGTGCTACGCTGGTGATTTATAATGGCAATTCAAAGGGTCACGAATTGACATAAGCGTAAATTGCCTTTTCGATTTATTCCGCATTCGGAAACCGTTGCTTCTGTGCGTTCAAGCAAATGTGCCCCAGCCATCACCAAAAGCAGGACATTCTTGCTTTCTGCACCATTGATCCCGCAGGATTTTGATCGCGTTCTTGCTAGCAAGAGTCTCGGTCTCCATAGTCTAATACAGTGATCAGTGTCTCTGGAAAAGGGCAAACTGTGCGCTACATACCGAAACGCAACTCTCAAAAGCGTTGATATAAATAACGCCGTTGCTCTGGTCGCAACTCTCGGAGCCGAATCCATGCAACACTACCGGAGGCCACTCCGAACCGCCTTTGACTGGATATAACTTTGGGAATGCTTCCCAGGATTTACGATAAGACCAGCTGCGGTTGTAGAACAGCTGATCAAGGTAAGCGTCCTCCAGCACTTGATCCGAGAAAAGTTTAAAGACACTTTCGCCGTTCTTCAAGTGACGGTGCACAGAGAAAGTTGTGAATGGCTGCTTTCCGTCCGTAAACTTATCCGCTGTGAAAGGTGCATTGTTAAGTAAGCTGATACACCGAAGATCCTTTTACCGTTGACGTACTTAGTGGTTTGCCGGTAGATACAATAAATGAAGGCACATTTTCATCAGTGCGCTGGAAGTACGTAGGGTCAGGCGTGCCCGCAACAAGAGTGACATGGACTGTGTGATACTCGCGAGAAGCCAGCTCAAGCGGCGCAAAGGGCATATCGATATCGGCTGAATGCTACAATTGGCCACGTGAGCAGCATGTTCTTAATATAATATGCCACATACCAGCGGAGCAGCTATCAAGACTGCATCATACACCTGCTCGTCTCCGTCCGCGGATACGACGATGTACATGGGCTGAAGATTGCCATTATCATCGATCTCTGTTGTGTTACGAATGGACACCACTGGCGTGTTGAGTCGCACAGTGGCGCCGGAGTTTTTCAGGAAGGCTTCAAAAATCTGGTAATTGCCTCCTTCTGTGGCCCATGCACCGTTTGCTGCCATGGATACCTATGAAATACTACATGAGAAATAGAACATGCTGAGCTGATCATTAGTGTTACCAAGGCGCCAAAGGCATGCAGAATATCCACGTCTTGGCCGTAGTTACCGCGTGTCGCTGTCTGAATGATCTCACGAACAAATTTTGGGTCAAAAAGCGCGTCCAAATACTCTGCAGCAGTGGTGTTGAGCAATGACTCAAGCCCCATTTGCTTTAAGCCTTCAGGGACGGAATAAAAGGCAGGAGCATTAGGGTCGTATGCATGCTGGGTAAAGTGGTCGATGGTATCACGAAGGTGGTTTCTGAACTGTCACGAATGCATATAAGTGGTCCTGGGACTACCGTTATTGAAAAGTTTCTACCTTGAGAGGGGACAAACCATAGCGCCAAATGATTTTGATCGCATCCCAGTAGTCATTTCCACTTTCTTCAAAGAGGAACTCGTTACCATCCCAAATGCCCAAACCGTTATCGGTGCTTTCGCCGTCGACCTGTCGGAGACGCTCGAGTTCAAGGCCGAAGCGTTTCGTAGCATTCACCATATTGTAGTTGGCTTCAACAAAAATGGAGGCACCGAGTTCCATGAGGCCGAGCGAAGGATCTCCCTTGATAGGAATAACCGTGGTGCGACCACCAATGTGGTCACTCGCCTCATAAACCGTAGCCTCAACTTTTGGAAAGGCGTTCTTGAGCCAAAACGCAGCCGAAGAGCCCGCAGCTCCACCGCCTATTCATATAGTTCAATAACATGTCGATAAAACTATGTAAGCAGAGTAGGAGGAGGTCAATGAAGGAATGACCTACCGATAATGGCAACTCGCCTGTCGTCAAATTTTGGAGGGACGCGCAACACCGTCTGTTGAGCGTTGTCATCGGCCGACCCATGGGCTAGCAGGAAAATGCTGGCCAGAGTGACCATGTGGAGCCAACGAATGACTTGCATGAGGAGTAATGTTGTTTATTTTCTCGTGGTAATGTGTGCAAAGGGTGAAGAAACGAGGCTGTCCCGGAAAGGGAAGTTTAGTCTAGCAGGTGCATGATTGAATAATCAAATGTCTGACTTGCAGGCAATTACGTATATTATACAAACGATCATGCCTCCATGCATTACTCTATTATATACCAACCCCGCACTTCTCGATAAAAATGCGTTGATTGAGTCGATCAAGATATTCCAAGCGATATGGTCCTATCATAAAGTCTCCCATGCAGGCGACGTGCGGCACCGCCGAAGTCGAACTCGGATCATGTCCTCGTTGCAACGATGATTCACGGCACATAAACAAACAAATCACGTATGTGTTTGTATATAGTTATGATTCTTGCAGTGGTTGTCTGCTCTATATTAGATTTTCTTGATAGAATATCAAACGACTTCAAGGCATTTTCGGATAATACGTAGCAGTCATCCGCTGTGTTCTTCCTACCGAGATCAATTCTACTTGACGTCATTATATAATGAGATCGTCGCATCGTGCTTATGAGGGTCGACTGGCAAAGAAAAAAGGATCAAAGTAAAGAGGATACACGGCTGATGGACTACCTGCTCCTGGACACACTTTTACGGCCTGAAAATCAATACACCCAGCGCATCCGCGAATATTGCATCACCCAATATGTCCACCATGCCCAAGAGGCAAACAGGCATATACCCGTCTATTGTAACTAAACATCGGTTGCGCCGAGATGTGTCCCGAGCGTCGTCATCGCTTTTCAGGCAGTATATTCCTTATGGAGGCATCTTACTCGCGACGAGCAAGAGTTCGAATTTTCCCTTTTAGCCTGCCTTGCATGCGCGCCAACGAAGTACAAAGGAGTAGGACCAGTAAACAAAGAAAGAGAGAGAGAAAAAAAGAAAGCAACACACACCCTATCTAACAGAAGGATAAGAGCAATATGAGGCGACTCATTGGCCGATTGGCTCGGACACTATAACCTGTATAGCATTTAATAAGCATGTCACATAGCTACTCGACGATATAAACATCAGCCATATTTTCTAGCTCCAAATTCCTTCGTGGCATACGCTCAGCGAAGAAGGTGTGGATAGTCTGCCATTCCTGTTTGCTCGCAGGCATCGCATGGTCTTTGCCGGGTATGAACACCTGCGACGTGATGGCTGTACTAGAGCACATTTTCTGAACCGTCTTGAATCTATCTTCGGCCGTACGCTTGTTTCCGATCGTGGCATCCTTGTCGCCCTGGGTGATGAGAATGTACCCGCCATAACCATTGCCGATAGGCTTCTGGGATGCCTCTTCCTCCAAAAGATAGCCACTTATACTCACAACACCACCGAGATTTCGGATATCGCCAAACAGAGCTTGGTCTAGAGCAACTGTGCCTCCCTGTGAAAATCCAAACAGGAATATACGTGACGCATCGAATCCACAATCTTGAATTAAATGCTGGATAAGTTCGGTCACCAAGACACGGGTACGTAAAAGACCCTTCATACGCAACGGACTACTAGGGCCCAGTACTATCAGCATTATTAATAATCTTTAGACCGAGATAGAAGTGTTGAGACTTACAGCTGCCTGTCATCATGTCAATCGCAGGATACCATGCATGACAACCATCCATAAATGGTATTTCCTCGGGACCTTCAATAGACAAGGTGGCTGTTTGGGGCAGTTCTAGTTTCTTGCCCAGGTTTGTAAACGGTGCCTTGGAATCACCTGCTCCAACGGTAAATGTTTAATCACGCGATCGATCGATCGTAGTTGCATGCGCGTATGTTTTTCTTTACCAAGACCATGGAAGAGAATCAAGAGATTAAAGTCGATGCCATCTTTGCTTGGTGTGTAGTCGAAACGCAGTTTTGATTTTGTCTTGTCTGGCGGTGTTGCTTTTCCTCTTTGACTGGAAGGCGATTTGACGTTGAGATTTTGCATGACGTGTTGTGTAATGATATTATAATTCTGCGTGAAGCAACAATTGTGTCAAGCGCAGCGAATCGCGCCCAACGCGACGTTTCAGATCGCGACAACAGCCTGTATCACCATTATGAAAGAACTACATGTACCGCTTCCCTATGCCTGTCAGCCGAGTACCTCGTCTGCAATAAGATGGTACTTGTATGATGCCCGGATATTATATGAGACTCGAACATACAAGAACCTAAAATTTAAATTTGAAGATAGACTTCTGCAAAGATCCGAGGTTTCAGCATATGATGTATACTTTGCCCTCCTGCATATTAACCTTAGTATCCACCACTATCACTCATTCTAAATTAGCCAGGCTTCCCAGTTGCACCATTCATATACGCATATGTCAGAGAAGAATGCAGTGGAAATTGTGGTAAAGCCTTCCTCATAATAGGCTGCTATTTTCAATTGTATGCCAATTAGGGAAAATACGATGTTACATAGACGAGATATGACTAATATACCGCATCTTTTGTGGGGTACTATATCGGCCACGGGAAAAGGGAAATGCCCTGTCTCGTTTTCGAGCAAGAAAATAATCTATTCGGGTGCTATATATTCACGTCGCTCCCACTTTCCAGCAATTCTTATATTATTGACTTAAATACAGGCTGACAAGGTTGTCAAAGCGCACAATCGCCTTTAGACCATACGTTGTACAGAAAGAAATGGTCGCGGGAATTCAGGCCGAAGTATAAATGACAAAATGCTTTGACCCACGATTCGGCACACCGGAGGTAACTCATATATAAAAATGGTCAAAAAGCGCAGGATAAAACTAAGGCACCAGTTTCTTTTCATTTGAGTCTCAAAAACTTTTACGAAGTTTCTCATCATCCCCGATTGGTTTGCCACTCAAACTGGACCCCTGAGCGTCGACAAAGAAAAACGTACATTCTATATACTCACGATGCCTATTTATGTTATATCTGAAGAAATATAGTCGATTCTCACGTGCAGACAGCTTCGTTCCCATGGTGTTGTAATTATCAAATTGGGCGTACTGGATCACACAATGGGATACTAAAGTTCAGTCATGTTTAATCCTCAATGTACTCTCCGTCAAAGCAGCAAAGGAAGACTGAGTGCGTTCGATAGGTGGAACATTGGAACATAGGAACAAGAAAAAGAGATAGATACAGAGACAAGATCATCAGAATGGGATTCTATTCGCCCACTTGGCGTGACAACCGAAAAGAGGATCAGACTGGAGAAGAGATACGTTCACATGGTTACGCAGGGGAGGAGCAGTTTCGGGAAATGACAAAGCAAAGATGAGAAAACCATCTATTGGCGCGGGTCTAATTCGGCCCTTTCCAGATTTTGATTATGGTTGAAGGGCGGAATTTGAAAAAATGTGAAAAAAAGAACCCCCCGGCCGCCTTTTTGTTTTGCCTCTTTTGGTTGTCTTTCTTCCTTCCTCCCCAACCTCCACCTCTCCCCCAACTCTTACTTTCTACTCTTTTCTTTGTGCCATGGAATTCGCCCTTTCGCAGGCAAAGAAGACCTGCCCCTTCTTGCATGTTACTTCTGCCTCTTCTCTGAGACGTTTGTCGTCCATGCCTGCTGGTGCGTCGACCAAGCAGTCCAGCATTCTGCTCAACAAGGCCAAGCAATGTCCCGTCATGGGTCAAGCCATGGCAGTGCAAAAGCGCGGTGTTGCCACCTCCCGCCCTGCTGCACAGAAGCCTACTCCTTCTGTCAAGGCCACCGCTGTTGAGACTGCCCCCGAGACCTGTAGGCATCTACATTTTATATCTTGTTAAGACGTGATGCTGACGATTTTTATTTTTTATTTTTTTATTTTTTTTGTATTTTCCCAAATTATTCGTTATTAGTAGCACCCAAGCCATTTGCTCCCGCTGCTGCTCAGAAGCCTGTTTCCTTCACTTCCAAGTCCAAGCACTTTGACTATGAGAGCTTCTACCAGCACGAACTGGAGAAGAAGCACAAGGACAAGAGCTATCGCTACTTCAACAACATCAACCGTCTCGCCCAAAAGTTCCCTCGTGCTCATACCGCCCGTGTCGAGGACGAAGTGACAGTCTGGTGTGCGAATGATTACCTCGGTATGGGACGCAGCCCTGTCTTGACCGAAACCATGAAGTAAGCATCCTATACTTTCAACATCACCCCCCCACCATCATATAGGTCGATACTCATTGATTACCCTTCGCATTAGACGTACGCTCGATCGTTATGGCGCTGGTGCTGGTGGTACCCGTAACATCGCAGGCAACGCCGACCTCCATCTGCGGCTCGAATCTGAGCTGGCTGATCTGCACCACAAAGAAGGTGCCCTCGTCTTTTCTTCTTGCTACGTCGCCAACGACGCCACTCTCGCCACTCTCGCTAGCAAACTCCCTGGATGCGTCATCTTTTCGGATGTGCTCAACCACGCCTCCATGATTCAAGGCATTCGCCACTCTAACGCCCAAAAGAAGATTTTCCGCCATAACGACATGGCCCACCTCGAGGAGCTTCTGCAGTCCGTCGATCCTGCTACTCCCAAGATCATTGCATTCGAGTCCGTCTACTCCATGTGCGGCTCCATCGGCCCTATTCGCGAGATTGTCGACCTCGCCAAAAAGTACGGCGCCATCACCTTTTTGGACGAAGTTCACGCCGTCGGTATGTACGGCCCGCGCGGCGCTGGTGTCGCTGAACACCTTGATTTCGACTTGAACGCGGCCCACCCTTCTTTGGGCAACGGTTCCATCATGGACGAGATCGACATTGTGACCGGCACGCTTGGCAAGGCCTACGGTGTCGTCGGCGGTTATATTGCCGCCTCTGCCTCGCTCGTGGATATGATCCGCTCCTATGCGCCTGGCTTCATCTTTACGACGTCGCTTCCTCCGGCCGTTGTTTCGGGCGCGATGCAGTCTGTCAAATACCTCAAGGTGTCCAACATGGAGCGCCAGATGCAGCAGATCAACGCCCGCGTCGTCAAGTCCCGCCTTGCTGAGCTGGGTATTCCTGTTGTTCCTAACCCCTCGCACATTGTGCCTGTCTTGCTTGGCGACGCCCCCTCGGCGAAATTGGCCTCGGACGAACTCCTTTCCGAGCATGGCATCTATGTCCAGAGCATCAACTACCCCACTGTGCCTGTCGGCGAGGAGCGTCTTCGTATCACTCCTACGCCCGGTCACAATCAGGACATGATCGATCATCTTGTTCACTCCCTCGAGACGATCTGGAATCGTTATGGTTTCAAGCGCGTTGCCGACTGGACCGCTGAAGGTGGCCGCGCTGGTGTTGGTATGCCCTCGTCGTCCAAGGTCACTCCTCTTTGGACTGACAGCCAGCTTGGCCTTGATAACGCCCTGGAGCAAGGGAAGAAAGTCGCCCACAGATCCTCCAATGTGCTCTAAGCATATTGGCCAATAAAGCATTTTGGTTTTATACATCTGTTTCTTAAACATTTAAAAAGACGCGTCTTCGACTTGTATATGATCATGTTCATGTTTTGATTTGGCTTCACACCTGAAACGCGGGTTCATGTCTGGAAACGATGTTTCGCTGAATCTGGAATTTCGATAGGCCATCCTTGTGCGGCGTTACGCAAGAACAATGCCCTTCACGTGGTTTTCAATACATAAGTTCCCAGGCATGTCCAACGTCTCCCCACGTCTCGCGTTTACCACGTTGCAATATTTACTAGCTGCATTGACAACTGTCATAGTAATGTGTGCGCTGCACGCTGTTCGCAGAAGCCAATGGGTTCGCGCGGGATTCGATATCGTTGCTTTGATACAGATTGTTTGTCCTAGCGAAAAGCTCCAGAGATCCCCATGCGATCGCTCTTTGGCGCAGGTGTGCCGCAGTGACTTGATAGCACTCTGAAGGTGGCACAGTCGATGATTTTCAGTGATTAAACGCTTATTTGTAAAGTAACAGAAGGTTATCAGGACGGCAAAGCTGCAGAATTCTGCACACCGACCGGCTATCCAAAGATACAATCCGTCAATGCGCTGATGGGAAGGAAGAGATGAAAATGATCTTATCTGAAATGGTTTGCCGGTTCTCTGGAGAAGAAGCACTCGTCTTCTTTAATATACTGTATCCGATAGCTCGACCCATATGAGATAGTAACAAACATATCTTTCTTAAGGTAAAAGATTATCCTGATTTTATGCAGTAGTTAAGAGGCAGAACTCAACTGGAACACCGAATACCGACTCTTTGAATATCACGCGCCAGAAAGTAATGTTTATGGACATAGACGGGAGCAACTCCGGTCGACAACTTGGCGGAAATGTGGATATAGACTCATTCGCGAAGAATAGGCGGTTCTTAGCACAACGCGATGATCAGCGAAATTGACGTAATATGATTAGACTATGAATGAAGTATCCCTTTTGAAGAGGAATAAGGCCGTACGACTCAGATTTCCCGGGTTTCTGGTGGCCATGGGATGATTGCTGATGATGACTTCGTCTGTATAAAGTCTGCTGATGATGCTAACCCCAATTTGCGCCCCACCCCCAACCCCCGGCCCTGCATTCCATTTGCTAGTAATATATCTAGAAGATAAAATTATTGTGTATATTATATTATATATCAAGGGTAATGCTTGTTAATTGGTGAGCATGTCCAAATATCTAGGGATCGGATAGCGGAGTAGTTAGAACAAAGCGAGCATCCTTTCGTCATCTGTCCTCCTTTCAGTGCTCTCGACACGGCATTCAGCATTATGATACAAGAGCATATTCTGAGCTATACTATGCTATAATGATCTTCGCTAGTGTTAGCGGCACCGATTTCGCTTGAAGTCTTCCCTTGTCTGTCATTTTGCGAGGTTTGATCTTGCTATAAAGAGGTACAACCAGACTCAATTGACTCTGCAAGATGGGTTTAAGCGGGATTTAGGAGATTGTAGTGGTAATGCCCGAAGTCTAGCATTACGAAAACGGGAGAATTTTGTGCAGAAGCACGATGAAGTACAAACAGCAGGCCTCGTTTAAACGGAGTCCATAGTAGCACATACCATAGCATCTTCCTGCACTCCATGTAACATAACTTGCGAGGGCGTCTAAAAACCCCCACCAAGCATGATTCTATAAAGATGTATGAATAGTAGCTCCATATGCCGCTATAGAGTATACAAGAGCAAACCACCGCATGTTAAACGAGTGAGTCCGGTCGCGTATAATTAGCTACTATTGTATAGGGGCTCCAATCCGATGGTCGATGATCATTAACAACGAGTGCTGATGCTAGGCCTAGTCGGCTCCCCATCCCTTCGAAGACATCGCCTATGAAAGATTATCTGTGCATGCAAGAGCTCCCATCTTCTTATAGCTGCACTCGCCTTTTAGCTCGCGGTATGATAGGTATATTTCAAAATGCATGGAAGCCTCCTGCTTCCCATTTTTATTGGTCATTTGCAGAAAAAGAATCCGTATATTGCCTTCTTGCAAAATACTTAACGTCAACATGACAATGGTAGCAATGGTGATGAGATAAGCTGTCCAGCTATTCCCACTCAGCAAGCAATGAACAATACTTTAAACCTCTACTTATCAACCGATAACTTTTGTACTCTTCTGCCCATTCATTCAGGACGTTTTCGCGCGACAGATCAAGACGTTATATCTCTCTTGCTGGTTACTCTGGCACAGTTTTCCCTCATTGTTTATACCACTGCAACTGCTGCTGATAGCCAAGGAGCATCGTCTGAGGAGGGAAAGATAGTGTGCTGTTCGGAAATCTAAACTTTTGCTCTGGTCCAACCATCGTCCGAATTTCCAATGGCTGCCGTTAACCTGGTTTCCTCATTTATGTTGCATAACGAACAAATTGTCTACAAATTCCGGACTCACTTGCCTACTAACTGTATGAATTGATTTCTCGCATAATTACGCATTGGTAAGTCATTTTTCATTTATGCCTGTAACATGGTGCCGCCTCCTATAAGCATCATATGGCAATCCGTTTCTCGGTGGATCGATATCATTTAGCATATAGCATGTAGTTATTGGTAAAGTCAAAGTAAGATACCGTAGATAATGGCGCACCAGTATATGCAAGCCTGCTAGCAGTAGCACAGGCATTCTATCTTTATTTTATTTTCTGGACCATGTTTCGAGTTTGCATCTTTTTCAATATCGAAAACGTCAAAGAACAGACACTCTGCGCAACAGGCCAAGGTCTGCATTTTGTCGTTGATGATAAATCCATTCATACTGCTGCTCAAAATTGGCCGGACCCCTTACAATCAGATGGAAACCGGTTATTGGATGGGAAGTTAGCTTTCTCTTCTCACGAAGCTATAAACAATAACAAATAACATCAATATGCTTCTAGTTCTGCTGTCGTCGCTGTCACATGATAGCACAGGTTCAACCTCCCGGCGCGGAAGTGTATCTTGTTTGCACGGGTTGTTGCGTTTTCGGTTATTTCCAACTCATGCTGAGCAGATATACCAGGGCTTGGATGCCACACCAAGCAGACCACTTCTAAACTTGTTTAGCGACAAGGAGAAGCCCTGAAGTGTATGAAATGACGTGTGAACAAGCTGTCTACGTATTATCGGCGTGTGATCGTATCAGTGGCGCCTTTTTTACAGGCTCGCAAGGCAGTGTCTGAGGGCAAAGATATAAGGATATCCCTTAATTCGCTAACTCACGTTACCCATCAATGCCTTACAAACAAAGCAGAGCATATCTTACCCGTGCAACAGCTTCAGCAAGGCATAGTACCTTCGCAATAGCACGGTCGCCTTTTAACACTGTATGGCTTCCGAAGCGAAGACGCGCAGGTCGTTATATCGTTATCCAAATTGGTCCTTTTCCCACTGCGTCGGTTCGGCAATGGATTTAAAAATCCTTCTGTCTCTAGGAAAGGATGTGATATGTTAAACGTCGCGGTTGACTTAGTATTCGAAATAGCATTGCGCGAATCGCCTAAAAATATCGTCCGCCTTGGTATGCATAGACAAAGTCGTGGATGACATTAGCCAGAATCCTGATGTATAACCCGGTCTGGTCGTCCGGATATTTGCATTTTGATATAGATCAGCGTCCTATCTTTGCCGATTTGCATCCAGCAGACCTACAGTACATTATTTGAAGCACCGTGGATGGCTGAGTTGACTAGCTGTCAATGGATATAGATAGACCCATGTTGATAAAAGCGGTCTTCCATAGTTTCGATGAAAGGCGATTGCCTACAAATCATACGGTGTGTTTCAAAACTTTAGGAAGGGAGGACAAACGTGCAACTCGAGCATTGACGGCCAATGCATTTAAGCGCATTTGGGGCATTTGGAACTCCGGAGTTTTAAAAACAAACGACCGCAGCCTGTCCGTTCATATTCTTATACACTATAGGCTACGCAGAGATTCATACATTCATCTACCGAGTCCCCTTTTCCCGTTTCCACTTTACGTTTCTTTTCTCTTTATTCCCACCCTCTATTCTCTCGCTCTTTCTCTCTTTCTCTCTCTTCGTTTCTTCACTCTCGCCACTTTATTAATATGGAAGACGTACTGCATTGCCGCTGGCAAGGCTGTACCCAGACCTTTTTCGACCCTGAGATCATGTACAGTCATCTCACTAATGACCATGTCGGCCGAAAATCAACGGGAAACTTGTGTCTGACCTGTCATTGGGAAAACTGCGATGTTACGGTCGTGAAGAGAGACCACATCACGAGCCATCTCCGTGTTCACGTCCCCCTCAAACCTCACCTCTGCCAGGTAAATAGAACCTTCTTTGCACTTGTTTTCCCGGAGGAAAGAGAGAAAAAAGGAAGAGTCCTGTCAGCTGACAACAAAGTCAATAACCGTCTTGTTTTTTTATATACTTTATTTTCTTTTTTAGTTTTGCAACAAGACGTTTAAACGGCCACAGGACCTTAAGAAGCATGAGAAGATTCACAGCGAAGAGCACATTACGTCGCTGAGGGGCCATCACCGTACTTCCCAGCAAAACTATTCGCAGCCTTTAACACCGCCCCGCTTGAACCCTGCAGACTCACCAGCATCGTCCACTGATCTTTTCCACCGCCACGCTTCGCCCACTCCTCCGCGTGCTCCTGTTTCTCCTCCACAAAGCACTTACTCTGAAGGTACAATTGATATCAAATCCTTCAGTAGTCAGAGGCTAAGACTCCCTTTTTTATATCATATGCTCTTATCAGATAGCTGGATGCATTCAAACCACTCGAGCAATCTCTCACCCATCACAGACGCATGCGATCAATTTGCTGCGCCGCCTGACTTGAAACAAGTTCAAGGCGATTTCGGAAACACTCAGCAACTGATATCGGGTCTCATCTTTCCTGATGATATGAATGCTGGTTATAATGCAGGTATATACACGAAAACTTACCCTGCTCTCAAATTTGCGTCGCCAAACTGATTCGACTCTTTTTATCCGTAGACGTAGCCAATCGTCTCAACATGCTGGAAAACATGGTCAGCACAGGTGCAATTAGCCCACAGGATCTTAGCCTCGGGATCAACAACGAGCAGCAGTTGGCCGACATTAACGCATGGCTTGCCCGTCTCTCAGGCAGTATTCCTCCGAGCGGTTTCGAAGATCCAAAACCGGATATGATGTACAACAGTCAACCCAACTACATGCCTGCTCCCGCTGCTGCTGTTGACCCGTCCATGACTGGTAATAGCCCCTACACAGATGTGATGCTTCAGTCTTATGGCAATGAAGCCGCTCAGTTGGGGTACCCCGCAATGCCCGAGCAGGACTTGTATGTCCGTTCGCAACCCATGATGAACCATGGTTACAACTCTCAGCCCAATATGTATGCAAATGTTCAGCCCGACTTTGGCGCGATCAACAACACCATGGCCCAATATGATTATGGCATGCAACCAGTACCGCAACAAATACAGCAGCAAACAGAGCAACAATATATGCAACCTATGGATATGGGCACGACTGGACTGCGCCACCATTATACACCCGTACCTGACGTCGCCTCCGGCTACTTCCAACCCGAGCTGCGCACGGCCATGAACTACACGAGCAGTAACAGCAAGGGTCAACGCCGTTCGGCTGCTTATCCGTCCGAGGGTGCACAGACAGCGACACAGACTGCTGAATCTGTCACACCTACCAAAGCATCTGCCACGACGCACGAATCCAAGAAAGAAATGGCGACCTTGGCTAACGTGTTTGCCAGCAGCAGCAGTACGGCAGACGGATCTCAGAAGCTCAAGACAAACGACAAGTCGACCACAGAAGACAACAGCAGCGGTGGCAGCAGCAGTAGCTGCAGCAGGAGCACAGATGCCGACGATGAGAATTCCAAGCAGCAAGACAAACCGTCGAAAGAGCGACCCGCATCCAAGAGCTTGACCAAAGACGTCATGGACTTACTCGTGAGTGACCTGTCGGACCTGACGCTTCAGCAGCAGAAACAGCAGGATGCTTGCAAAGCATCGACACAATCGCTCTACCCTGATTCGGCAGCAACCACCCAGAACAAGCAGCCCAAGAAGAAGGCGGATACCACCGCCACCACCACCACCGCCACCACCACCAACAACGCCAGCAGCGCCCCGTCATCCGCAAATGTGAGTGAACGTCATCGACAATTGCTCCAGCAGCTTGGCAAATGGGTGAACGAAAGTTACGCTCGGAATCAGCAAGGGCAAAAGTATACCAGCGCTACATCGCCGTCGTCGGTGCCAGTGCAGTAAAGTGACAAACAAGCATATTCATTTTCCATTCGTCAATGATGTTTACCGGGGGGAGACGAGTATAGTTAGAAGACGAGAAGGTTGTTTTGTGACGTTGTATGCGTTTGAATAATGATTTTCCTTTCTTTGCTTCTTACGCAAGTGTCAGCCATGAATACCCAATTTGGAAGATATCACTTTGCGTAAAATAGCGTGATGGGATTGTTGTGGAAAGCGCGCGAGCCCGCGCGTTTTGCCCGTTGGTAATGCTTTCCATCCCATTTACGTCTTCTGCTTGTCGGGGAGCCAATCAGGCCTTTTTGCTCTCCCGCTCCCCCCGTTTCCAACGTTACTTCATGTGAATCACTTTTTTTTTTCATATTTTATTTTATTATGGATTTCGCACCCCAACTATTTAAAGCTGCCACTTTCAATCTTGCACACTTCTTTTTTCAGTTTTAAACACTAGCAATGGATCCAGGTATATCTCCTATTGGCATGGCCTTTGTCTTGCTCCATTATTCACCTGCTTTGACAAAAAAGATTCGCTTTTGACCGTCGCTTCCGCCGGCTTGGGTGGCCTTCTCGGCAGTATGTACCTTGACTCGCGTCTCCTCTTGAGCCGTGATCTACGTCAATTGCGCGCCGGTGCTGCCGCGCAAATCTAGTATGTCATTCATTTTGCATTTTCTTTTCAATCCGTTTCTCCCACCTTTTTGACCGGTTCACCTGACCTCGCCCTCCCCTTCTAGTCATCGTCTGTGGACCTGGCAAGATAAGCTGCACATTTATCATCGTTTCAAGGCACGCGCCAAGGCCGATCCGCACCGCACATTCCTTATTTTTGAAGGCAAAGAGTACTCATACCGCAAACTCGAGAAAGGCAAGTGTCTTTGTCTTGGTTGTACAGAGCACAAAGAAGCTCATTCTTTCTGTCTTTTTTAGCATCCAATCGATTGGTAATATTAAATTTTCCCGATCCCGAAATCACATCCCTCCCCCACGGCCCACCCCAACGTTTTCCGCTTCGATTTGGCTAATCTACTCTATTCCCTTTTTAGGCGCATTGGCTGTTGAAGCAGAATGTCAAAAAGAAGGGTAAGAGTAGCATAGACGTAATTTTGACATACAGGCACTGAACCGATACCATGTAGACATCGTCTGCGTCATGGAACAGAACCATCCGACCTTCTTTATTGTCTGGCTCGCTGTTCTCAAAATCGGCGCGACACCTTCCCTGATCAACACGAACCTCGCCGAGAACTCGCTGCTTCACTGCATCAAGGTCGCCAACTCGCGTCTGTTCCTGTTTGATCCCGTCTTTGAAGCCCAAGTGGCTACCATTGCTGAAGACCTTCAGAAAGAGGGCATCGCCATGTACGCGTATGGTGAAGCGACGGAGGAGGCCGAGCACACCATCAATCTCGCCCCGTCCCTGACACCCAGCGTGCTGTCGCAGTATACCGATAAGGACACGAGTGAGGACCTCCTTACGGGCGTATCTAACTCGGATCCTGCCATGTTGATCTATACCAGCGGTACCACCGGCCTGCCCAAAGTAAGTCCCGAGGCCAAAATATTTTTCACTGAAAGGGCTCTGATCAATGTGTTTGCGTACTCTAGGCTGCCCTGAGTCAACACGCGCGTGTCAACTGTAAGTAACAGCGCCGACTGTTGACAACGGAAAGTACTTACTAATAATTTGCTTTTGCGAATAGTTGGTGCCATGATGTTCGGTGGTGTCTCTGGCATGACGCCTGAGGATCGCGTCTACTGTGTGCTCCCCTTGTATCACAGCTCCGGCAGTAAGTTGGCATGTCAGTGCACTTCTGGGATAGACTACTCACACGTAGCCTAAGTTATCGTTACTTCCGCCACTGTGCTTCAATCTGGCGCGACACTGGTGCTTGGTCGCAAGTTCTCTGCCAGACGTTTCTGGGATGATTGTTACAAGTACAAGGTCACGGTCTTCTCGGTAAGCGAGCATGTAAATCCATGCTTTTCTTCAAAAGCTAAGCACATTCTTTAGTACATTGGTGAGTTCTGCCGTTATCTGTTGAGCCAGCCCGCGCACAAGCACGAGCGCGACCACAATGTGCGCCTCGTGTATGGCAACGGTATGCGCCCTGACGTGTGGAACCGATTCCGCGACCGCTTCGGTATCCCGGAGATCTGCGAGTTCTATGCCGCGACCGAAGCCCCCACGAGTTTGTTCAACCACAACACGGGCAACTTTGGCTCGGGTGCGGTCGGTCACCGTGGCTACCTCTTCCGCGGCCTGCGTCGCGAGATCAAGCTCGTCAAGATCGATCCCATCACGGAAGAGCCTCTTCGTGACGCCCAAGGCTTTTGCGTGCCCTGCCAGTTTGGCGAACAAGGCGAGCTCTGTGTCCGTATCGACAATGAGAGCGCGTTGACCTTTGACGGCTACTACCAGAATGAAAAGGCGACGCAAAAGAAGATCCTCCGCGACGTGCTCGAGAAAGGCGATGCCTACTTCCGCAGTGGTGATCTGCTCAAACTGGACAGCGACGGTTTCTTCTACTTTGGTGACCGTGTGGGCGACACGTTCCGCTGGAAATCCGAGAACGTGGCGACGACCGAGGTCGCGCAGGCCGTGGGCGTGTACCCGACGATTGGTGAAGCCAACGTCTATGGTGCGCTCGTGCCGAACCACGATGGCCGTGCGGGTATGGCGGCCGTGGTGGTCAAGGAGGGCGAGACCCTGGACTTTAAGGATCTATATGCGTTCTTGCGCCGCAAGCTGCCGCGTTACGCCATTCCGGTGTTCATCCGTTTCGTACCTGCGATGGAATTGACGGGCACCTTCAAGCAGCAAAAGGTCGAGTTCCGCAACCAGGGCATTGATCTTACCAAGGTGCCAGAATCCGATCCTATCTTCTGGCTCCAGGGTGATACCTACGTGCCTTTCAAGCCCGAGGATTATGCGAACCTCGAATCCGGCAAGGTCAAGCTGTAAAACATCCCTCAACCTCCTCCCGCAACCCCTCTCACCTTCCTTGATATACATATAATTATATATCTCTTCTGTATTACACGCCTTTGTATCCTAGTACCACCGTTTCTCCCCCGCCCCCGGCCTTCTTGCCCTCTTCTTCCTGCGTTAGACGTGACCATCCATTGGATTGGTTCCCACACAAGAAAAACATATAAAGATACATGCAATGCAAACCATGAAAAAGTCGAAAAAAGAATCGCATCCATTGTATTTTTTTTTTTTGGTTTTGTACGTGTTGCGTAAGGTGTGCATATTCGCGCGGGTTGAGTATGCGTGGTTGTATATGAGATGAAGCGGGTTGTACGTAAGTCGTTTGTTGTGTGTTCTTGGTTGATCTCTCTCTTTTTTAGCGGGTTGTTTCTTAGCGTCGGATCGGGGGACCGCGTCCACGGAAACCACCACGGCTTCTGCCTCGGGCTGATAAAGCAAAGGAAAGCAAAGCAAAGCAAAGGGGAAAAGACAAGTCAACCCAGTGAAAAGCGAAAAGATGGTATAACTTACCCTGTGCGCGAGCAACGGTAGCGCGGCCGCGACCCAGACCAATGCCTCTGCCCTTGAGCGCGCCAGGACCGACTTGCTTGAACATGGGGGCGTTCTTGAGCATATCCGGCACAATGAAGAATCGCACGTTGGATCCGCGAATGTAAACTTGATCCAACTGAGAAACACGACCGTCACGCGAAGTCACCGTGATCTCTCTCATTTGAATGTTCATGTTGTCCTCGGCTACAGGTATAAGAAGAAGACAACAACGGGTGTGAGTAATGAACGTGTTAAACGTTGTTTATTTTTATGATTACCAGCCAAGAGTTTGCCACGGTAGAGCTGGCCCGTCTTCAATTCGAGAGTGATGATGTGACCCTGTGCTTCGTGGAGCAGCTTGATTGGTACACCGATTGTTGACATGGTCTGTGTTATATAGAAAGAGAAATGAAGAAAAAAAAGAGAGAGAGAGAGAAAGTAGAATATATATATGACACGTCCTCAATATCCAAGGCAAAAAAGACCGACGACTTTTGGATGTATAGTACGGGCTTGCCTTGAGCGGGATTGAGGGGCAGCCAAGTTCTGTGGCTGAAGGACAAATTTATCTTTCTCCACTCTCTCTATTGCATAAGATCCCGCCTCTTTTTGCCATGAGCAAGTTACTGACATTTGAAGGCCACAACCACCTGCGCCAACGTCTGGTCTTGGCCACCCTCAGTGGAAAGCCTCTTCGCATCAACAAGATCCGATCGGACGATCAAGATCCCGGTCTTCGAGGTCCGGAAACGCAAAAGCGAATCTCTTTTTGGATAGATAACTAACCTTCTACTTTTTTATTTGACAGACCATGAGGCCAACTTTTTAAAGCTCCTTGAAAAGGTCACAAACGGCTCAACGATCGAGATTAGTTATACCGGTACTTCTATACTCTATAAGCCTGGTGCTGTCCACGGCGGCCGCATCGAGCACGACTGCGGCACGGACCGTAGCATAAGTTACTACCTCGAACCCATGATTGCCCTCGCCCCTTTCTCCAAAAAGCCGTTTGTCCTCCATCTCAAAGGCATCACGACCGACCACCTCGATAATTCGGTCGATCTGATCCGAACAGCCTTATTACCACAACTCAAGCACTATGGCGTAGAAGAGAATGTCGAACTCAAGGTAAGACCAAGCCGTGGATGATGTGTCGGATAACTCACAAAGAGAATGGTGTGTTGAATAGATCTTAAAACGAGGTGCACCACCGCTGGGTGGAGGTGAAGTCGTCTTCAACTGCTGCAGCGTGCGGCAGCTCAAGCCAGTGCAGTTTACGGACGAAGGACGGATCAAGCGTATTCGAGGTATCGCGTACTGCACGCGCGTGTCGCCTCAAACCGCGAATCGGTTGGTCGAGTCGGGCCGGTCCCTGTTGAATCGATACATTCCCGATGTCTATATCTACACAGACGTCTATAAAGGCGCAGAAAGTGGCAAATCGCCCGGTTTTGCGTTAAGTTTGGTCGCCGAATCCACGACGGGTGCCCTGCTGGCTGCAGAAAAGGCTGCCGAGCCAGGTCAGACCGCAGAAGACGTGGGCGTCCTGGCTGCCAAGTTGCTTCTGAGAGAAATCAGCAAGGGCGGATGTGTCGATACAGCAAGTCAGTGGCTCAACTTGCTGTTCATGGTTCTCTCGCCTGAAGATGTCTGCAAAATCCGCGTAGGCCAATTATCTGCATTCACGTAAGTTGTCTCTCATGACAGAGAGAGAAAGAGAGAGAGTCGAGAGTCGGAGAGGCTGATCCATGTACCTTGCATGTAGCATACAATACCTGCGGGACATCCACGACTTCTTTGGTGTGTCTTTCAAGATCAAGCCAGACGAGGATACCAACACGCTTGAAATGACGTGCGTCGGTGTTGGCTATGTCAATCATAACAAGAAGACTACCTAAAGTGAAAGAAAAAAAAAGGAAAGATATCATAGAATATTATTTTGCATCCTCCACCACTATGATTTTTGTTCACTACTGATCGCATCTACCATCTCCCTTCTTGTAATATCTGCATCTCCTCATGTTTTACCTTGAAAAAGAAAATAGCTCTACTTGTGTATCTGTGAAAGTGAGTCGGCCCCATGGCTCTGCTGAATAGCCACGTGTCAACCCCAAAAGGAACCGACTTCGCATTATTATAGCAGACAGTTTCCCCGTTGCTTCTTACTCTTTCTTCTTTCTTCTTATCTATTATTATTTGAAATATACTGCTCCAATGTCTCAGGCGATTCCCACTCTCAAACTCTTGCTCATTGGCAATTCGAGTGTTGGCAAAAGTTCTCTTCTTTTGCGATTCACAGACAACACTTTTCTTCCTCAGGAAGAAGTTTCAGCTACGATCGGTAAATGAGCTACAGCCTGTTCTAATCAAGACTGAAACTCAATGTCTGTATCTGTATCCTACCAGGTGTCGATTTCAAAGTGAGCATGATGACCGTGGAGGGTCAAACTTACAAACTCACGATCTGGGTATGTTTCCGTTGATACAAGTGAAACAAAGGACAGAAACTAAAACCACTCCTTCTGCTTTGCAGGACACTGCTGGACAAGAACGGTTCAGAACTCTGACTTCCTCTTACTATCGCGGCGCGCAGGGTGTCATCCTTGGTAAAGTACCGAGAATACTTAAAGGTGGGGGCCAAGTGGAATAACAGAGAGAGAATGGCGGTTGTACATATATAGTCTATGATGTGAGCAGTCGCGAGTCATTTGACGCGCTGCGGACATGGTGGAACGAGGTCAACACATATTGCTCGAGTCCGGACGTGGTCAAGATGCTCGTTGGTAACAAGGTCGATAAGGAATCGTCCCGCGTCGTATCTTACAAGGAAGGTGCCGAACTCGCCAAACAGCTTCAGACCCTCTTTGTTGAGTGCAGTGCCAAAGCAAACACTGGCGTCAAGGATGCGTTTGAGGAACTCGTTTCCAAGGTAAACATCCACCGCGTAGTACGATACAAAGCAGTCTGACTGATAGCATGCCCATGGATTGTAAATCATAGATCATTGAAACACCCAGTTTGTGGCAAAAGAAAACATTACCATCATCCACCGTGCGCGTCGATGAACAAGATACCAATGGTGGCGGCTTGTATCAGTCTTGCAGCTGCTAAAGCAAATTCTATCCGATATTAGAATCTTTCTCTTCCTCTCTGTTTTACCTAATTTTGTATATCGTTATCCAGATGCCCGCGCTTTATAATAATAATCCGTGCTCCATAGTAGAGAGCAACCACGTATTTCAATCTAACCTTCATCAATTACTACTTGATGTCACCTTCTTTGTATTGTAGTATGTTTGCTTGCATGTTGTGTGACCCGCAAGGCCGGGCGGCACATGAATTGTGAGTTACCTTTTGTCTTTATTTTTCCGCCGAATCGTAACGGGAGCGCATTACGTTGCTTCCTTCTTCTTCCCATGAAATTAGGCGTGTGCTTGTTCACACTCTTTGCCCTGGCAGTTTTAGGCCACGTTGGCTATGCCATGCATTTTCCGGGCTGGCGGCTGCATAGGTAAAAGGAAAAATTTCAAGCTGCATGCATATTTCCGTTTTCTTAAGCGTATCCATAAAAAAACAATAAAAAATAGGCACACCAGCCTGCGTGCCTCTGCTGCCGATGACGATAAGCTCGACCCGCGCTTCGGACCCTTTTATTTCGATCAGCCCATCGACCATAACGCACCGGACAATGGGACTTTCAAGCACCGTTACTGGGCCAACCACGACTGGTACAAACCCGGAGGTCCTGTGATTCGTAAGTGCGAGCGATACATTCTGCCGTAGAGCCGTATCATGACCTACGTCGCTCTTGGGATAGTGTATAATGCGGGCGAAACTCCCGCTGACGACCGATCCAAGTATGTTGTCAACTCGACCATGGCGGAGCTGGCGCGTGCTCTTGACGGTGCGGTGATCGTGATCGAGCACCGAAACTACGGCAAGTCGCAGCCTGGTTCGGTAAGTTCCACGGAATGGCCACCCATTTCTCCTTTGTGATAGCTCACACCACGCCAAGGATCTCTCGGTAGACAATCTCAAGCACTTGACGACCAGTCAGGCCCTCGAGGACATGGCCACCTTTATTCGTGATGCCGAGGTACAGGCTGGGTTTTTCCATAAAGATGATCTTGCAACTGACTCGCTTGAAAGATTCCCGATTTGGGCAACCTGAACCCTGCCGAGGGTACTCGATGGATTGTATATGGTGGTAGTTACAGTGGCAACTTGGCAGCATGGATGCGCTATCGATATCCCGATCTTGTTTTTGCAGCCGTGCCCTCGTCCGCGCCTGTCGAGATGCGCTTTAACTATTACCAATACTTTGAGGTCATCCAAAAGTACGCCCCGTCCGAATGTGTCTCTGCCATCGAGCGCGTCATTCGCTTTGTGGACCTGATCTTGTTCAACCCTCTTTTGCATGAAGACAAAAAGGAGCTTAAAAAGAAGTTTGGCGTCGAAGAGCTTATCCATGACGATGATTTTGCTGAACGAAAGTACACGTCTTAGGGGTGGAGAAGAGCATGATTTGGCTAACTTCTAAATACAGTGCTGTCGTATCCGCTTGGGTTGTGGCAAGGCATGACGCCGACCTCGAATCCTTTTGTGGACGATTTCTGCGTCAAATTCGAAAATGCGACCAACATTAACGACCTCGTGCATGCCTATGGTGATTACATCCAAGGGATCGTCCACAGGATGTGCGATGGCAAGGATATCTTGACGTGCCTTGATACGCATGACCCCCGGTCGCCCCAGTACACGGACGATACCTCAGAGGAGCGTGCCTGGCTGTGGCAGATTTGTACCGAATACGCCTACTGGCAAACCGCGCCGCCCCTCTGGCATTACAAACCTCTTGTTTCGCGCAAGTTGACCACCGACCTTTACCAACATCAATGCCCTCTCGCGTTTGGCGAGCACCAGGTGCCATTCCGGCCTCACTGGCGTGACATCAACAAGGAATATTGGGGATGGCATCTCCGTCTGACGCGGGTCTTTTGGATCGACGGTGAATGGGATCCCTGGCGGTCTCTGAGCGTGCAAAGCGAGGAGGCGCCTGACCGTTCGGGTTGGCCTGACGATGCCGAATTTGCGGTGCTTCCCGAGTCCGTGCACCATTGGGTAAGTGTAGAAAGACAAATATACAAAGGAATGGATAAGTAACTGTTGGGGCCATCTAGGACTTTTACGTGACGGATGCAGTATCGGAAGATATAAAGAAAGTTCAGAGCCGTGTGGTTGAAGCGATGCGACGATGGATTAGCGAGGCGGATGCAGCTGAACCAGCTGCAAAGAGCGCTAATGCAGTGATACCAGATATGTCTCTGCAAGAGGTGGAGAACAAACCGTATCGTCAATTTGTGTTTCAATAAAAGGGGTTTGCCCATAGCAACTGTCATGTCCAGCCCATACACACACACACACACACATGCATCAAACAAAGAAGAAAAGGAGATGACGAGGATTGAGAGATAAGACTGCGTGTTTGCATTCAAATATACAGCAACAGAACCGAGAAAACAAGGTTCGGATTTACTTGAGGGGAACGAAACGCGACGAGTGGGTGGCACCGATACCAGGACGACCGTGGCGAACGGGCTTGTAAGAGATGGAGAACTCGGCGAGGTAGTGGCCAACCATCTCGGGACGGATTTCAACCTGGTTGAAGACCTTGCCGTTGTAGATACCGACAACAGAGCCAATCATCTCGGGGACGATGATCATGTTACGGAGGTGGGTCTTGACGGTGGCGGGCTTCTCATCAGAAGCAGCCTCCTTCTTCGCCTTACGGAGCTTCTTGATGAGACCCATAGGCTTGCGCTTAAGACCGCGCTGGAACCGTCTGCGGGCACGGCAGTGGACGAGCTCCATGAACTATTCGATTATACATTATTGTGAGCATGCTTTCTTCTTCGTCCGGTTTTTTCTTTGTTTTTGGTTCTCATAGTTGCAACGCCAAAGGCAATTCAATCATGGGAACCATCGATAGCAAGGGAGTAAAATAGGATTGAATGAATTACCTGCTCGGAAGACAGGTCGAGGAGCTGGTCAAGGTCGACACCACGGTAGGTGAACTTGCGGAAAGTACGCTTACGCTGCGTAGCCTGCTGGTCAGCCTATAAACAACAACACCGTCCTGGGTCAGCATCCGCTGCTTCAATGACATGACACTCCATCCACATATACACACACATGCACATCCACCATCACCACCGTCCAGACATAATTATGATTCGATATGCATCCATCCGTTCATCGATCCATCCGTCCATCCGTCCATCCATCTCCTGTCTGGGAAGCGTAGTGTATGTGCATGTGCATGTGTATATGTGTGTGCCTCTTTCATCTTGTCATATGTGTGATTTCCGTACCATGTTGAAAAGGAAGGATTGCCTGGTTTGCCGGTCGGGTGAGTGTAATGATTGGATGCGCCCAATGCGTCCACAGCTGAGATTAAAATGTACCCACCCAAATCAGACACCCAAACGCAGGCACAACAGAAGCATTCATAACTCACAGTGCCAATTTGCTATGTATGAAAAAGCCCAGCTTCCAGAAGCCTTTCTACTGTAAATTTCCTTTTGACATATATACTCCTTACTCCTCGCCTCATTTAATAATAAAACATTATAGCTATTTCTTCCTCTACATGCTGAGCCTTGTCGAAATAGAAATGCGAAAAAAGTCCTTAAGAGAACAAAGGGAGGTCAAAGCCATAGGAGTCAGGATCTATCACAAAGGCAGCATTAATTTCGATGTCAATACATTTTTCAATTGCGTAACCTACCGTTGAAGCGAAGACCCAAATCAAGCTTGCTTATGGTCTTACGATCCTCATCCGTGAGCGACCACGAAAAGATGTCCAAGTTCGAGCGCATGCGCTCAACATGAACACTCTTGGGGATGACAGCAATGTCGCGCTCGATAGCCCAGCGCAAGAGAACCTGGCCCGTCGTCTTGCCGTGCTTCTTTGCGATACTCTCTACATTTTCGTGCTCCAACAAGGGCTTGGCCGTCTTGCCTTGTTCGGTCAGTTCGATATAAGACCCAGGCCCAAAGGAAGAGTAAGCAGTGATGTGAATCTCTTGGGCCTGCACCCATTCGACAAGACGCTTTTGCGGCAGGTACGGGTGGTTTTCCACTATAAGAAAGATAAGCGTGTTAAAAACGAAAACAAAAGTTATTGCGCTCACTCACCTTGCAGCGTGGCTGGCTTGTACTTGCAGTAAGAGAGAAGCTCAATGATGGATTGAACATTAAAGTTGGAGATACCGATATTGCGCACCAAGCCGTCATCGACCAACTTCTCCATTTCAGGCCAGGTCTGATGGATCGGCGAGCGCTCGTACTCAAGCTTGTTGCCGCCAGGCTGATACCAACCGGGCGGGTACGCCTTGTCGAATGGTACAAACTTGAGAGGAACCGGGACTTTTCGCCCATTAATTCTTCAAATCTACGGCATATGACCATTTCTATCTACTTACAATGGATAAGGAACAGATCGATGTAATCGAGCCCCAGTTCCTGGCGCTGCTTCTCAAACGCCTCCCGGACGTGTTCCTTGCCATGGAACGTATTCCAAAGTTTGGTCACAACTGTCGCCGTGCGTGTGAGCCCATAGGATACTCAATCTCTGTATCTCTTTTTCTTTTTTTCGACTTACTGAATAAGTCTTGGCGTTTGACGAGACCATCCTTGATAGCGCGGGCGATACCGCGACCAATCTCCTTTTCATTTCCATAGTCGCATGCACCGTCAAAAAGACGCTACAAGACAACGAAGCATGAGAAAGTAACGTCATTAATGGGAGAATACATACATAGCCGACTTTAATGGCGTCGTAAATGATTTGCTCGGCATCCTTGTTGTCGACTTTCCAGCAGCCGAAACCTACAAGAGGCATCTTATCACCCGTACGGTTGAGGGCAACGTAATCACGCGACATGGTCAAGGAGTTGTAATGGAAAGAGGAAGAACCAATGCAAGAAGAGCAGCAAGCGGGAGGGAAAAGCTGGGAAAACGCGATTTACCCACGTACACAAACATACATAAGAAGAGGCGCACACACGTACACACGCGCGCTGTGGGGGGGGCACACACAAATAGAGGCAACCAATAAACATCAACAAGGGCAATTTCATGGGTTTGAGACGGTCAACAGAATAAGCTGCTTGAGAAGGGTAAGAGCAGACGCGTCACATGCAGCATGCACAATGCATGTTTGTTTAAAGACATAGAGAAATTCATGTAAGAGACGCATAAACAAATGAATGACAGCTGTAGTACGTGCCATCGAAATCCCGACAAAGTCTGAAAGGTACAGTTCCAATGCTTTTGACCGTGAATAAGGCAAGACGATGGTTCGCGATTTGATCGAGATGGAAAACCCAGTTCGATCGTTGCCAGATTGGGTAAAAATGATCCCGACTCTTATTCCGCACTTTTTGACACACACGCACTCATTCACACCAGACGCGCACATCGAAACAAGAGAAAGTAGTTGTCCTATTTTAGCAACTCTTTTTGTCTGCTTGGTGCAACCATGAGCCAACGAGGTGATATTACATCTGAAGAGCTTGAGTCTCTCAAACAAGGTAAACACGTTACCGTTTTCCACCGGGCAGACCCTTTTTCACACGTGACCCGATATATAACAGCTTTCAAATTATACGATCGCGACGGGGATGGCGGCATCACCGCCTCGGAATTCGGCTCGATTCTCAAAAGTCTCAATATCGCCACTCATCCGAAAGAGATTGAGTCTATCGTCGCGTCTGTCGACAGCAACAACGACGGTAGCATCGATTTCGACGAGTTTGTAGTGGCTATGACGAAACATATGCCAAGCCAACCGCGACAACGGCAGAGCCGACGGTACTCGTCACAACGCGTCAGTTTCCACGAGGATGACGAGCTGCTGCAGTGCTTTCAAGCATTTGATAAAAATAACGACGGGTACATCAGCCAAAAGGAACTAGAGGAAGTCATGTCCCGTCTCGGTGAAAACTTAACGTCCCAAGAAATTCTCGACATGATGACCGAGGCCGATACGAACAAGGATGGTCAGATCGACTTTAAGGAGTTCAAGAAACTATGGCCTCCGGCACATCCGCAATAAAATTACATACTCGATACATCCATCCCCCAACACATCCTAGCATAAGCGCTGGGGAGCAAAAGATAAACGTGATAGCCCTGATTCGTGAGACGCCACCATGTTTCTGAGGACGCATGGGTTATCAAGTTCCGAGAATTGTTTTTTTCCATATGAAGTTTTCTGCGCATAATATAGAGTCTAAATACTCCTGGTCCGCCACCTTCATCTTTCTTCCCTAATCATCATTATTGTGTTATTCCACTTTCTTTTCTATGGCTGAAGAGCATTACGAAATCAATCAACCGGCACCACTTAACGTGCTCGATGATACTAAGAAGCACTTTACCTGGCGCCAGGTCCGCACCTTGCTCATTAGCAGTACGGGCTTTTTTATGGATGCGTATGTATCCTGTTGCCAAAAATTCGAATACATCCTAACTTTGGCGTTTCCAGCTATGATATTTTCATTATCAACTTGGTGACGCCCATGCTAGGCTATGTATATTACAAAGACAACAATAATAAGGTATTACCGTGGTTTAGAGGAGATGTTTCATGCGTGCTCTTTTCTGACCTTTGAGTGGTTATGGATATCAGATGCCGAGTGGTATTCAAGGCCCGTTCAAAGGCATGGTTTCCTTTGGCCAGTTATGCGGGCAATTGACATTTGGCTTCTTGGGCGATGCCTTTGGGCGAAAGGCTATCTACGGTCTTGAGCTCGGGATTATCATTCTGGCCACGATCAACTGCGCCACGGCCGCCTCCGCAGCTGTGGGCGTCGGCGCCGTTGGCTTCCTTGGCTTTTGGCGATTTTTCCTCGGCTTTGGTATTGGCGGAGACTATCCCATGTCCAGTACGGTGGCCTCCGAATGGGCCTCAGCTGGGCGGCGGGGACAGATGGTGTCGCTTATCTTTGCCATGCAAGGCGTTGGCCAAGTCGCCGCCGCGTTGGTGACCATGATCCTCCTTGCTATCTTTAAAGGTGCCATTAACTCCAATGTGGACAACTTGGATTATGTCTGGCGTATCTGCATTGGATTTGGCGCCGTACCTGCCGTCATGACCATCTACGGTCGTCTTACCTTACCCGAGTCCCCGCGCTACTCGGTGAATGTGAAACAGGACGAAGAGGCGGCCCGCCACGCACTTGAAAGAACTGCAAGCTTTAGGAGAAGATCTTCCGTGAGAGACCCCGAGAAAGACCGTGAGACGCATCCGGAGACGGAAGAAGTCAGTGTACTGGCTAGCAAGTCCGTTAATGATGGTGAATCGCTTACCCGGAAGCAGACCACGACAAAGAAGTCGCAAAAGCAAATCCGTCGTGAAAACTTGAGGGATTTCCGCGTGGTAAGTATATCTCGTTCGTGATCATTACGTGTTGATTCTTATACGTTGTTATAGCATTTTGCGAAATGGAAGAATTTGAAAGTCTTGCTCGGATGCAGTCTCTGCTGGTTCTTCATGGATATCGCCTTTTACGGCACCAATCTTAACCAAGCTATCATCTTAAGCTTGATGGGATTTGCACCTAGAGGGGCTGGTGCGTGGGATACGCTATTCAAGCAAGCGCTTGGCAATCTAATTCTCTCGCTCTTGGGTGCGCTTCCTGGTTACTTTGTCACGGTATTTCTTATTGAGCGTATCGGTCGCTTGCCCATCCAATACACTGGCTTCGTTTTGGTCGGTGTCCTGTTCATCATCCTCGGTGCTGCATGGACCCCTATTCGGGATACGTCCGTCGCTCTGTTTATCGTCTTGTTTGCCATTGCTCAGGTAAGTAATATCAGCGCATAGATCGGCTTATTATAACGCTCATATTTCTTCCTTACAGTTCTTCTTCAATTTTGGCCCGAACTCAACCACATTTGTACTTCCTGCTGAAGTATTCCCTACACGGCATCGTGCCAAAGCTCACGGAATCGCGTCCGCGTCCGGAAAGCTGGGCGCTATCATTGCTACATTCTGTTTCAATGTACTCGCCGATGTCGGCGGCCCTCAAGGCGAAGGCACCTTTATTTGGGGTGTCCTCATCATTTTTGGCTGCCTAATGCTCATTTGCGTCGTCTTTACACACTGGATTCCCGAGACGAAGGGCAAGAGTCTCGACTATTTCGAGTCGCTGGATGACCAGATAGGTCTCACGCGCCAACCCTCGGTACCGACGCTTTCAAAGGATAGTGCTCCGCGGCACCAGGACGCTTCCATTCCACTTGAAAGGATTTCGCCGCAGTCGCGTTAAAATACATTGATAGCATCACTGAATTCCCAATTTTTGTATATATCTGTACATCATCTCTGTCTATAGGTCACATCAAATACCTGTTTGTCAATATATTCACAACCATCTTCAAAAATATTACCTACCGGATATTTGACAGGAAATGTTGATCAGCCATATATATTGTATACTGTAAATCCTTTCTGATGTTTTTGTTTTATGTGCAGCTCATGCCAGTGTCTTAAACTTCAGCATACTGATGTACGCGAGAATATCACTCGAGATACATCATATAGTGTCCCACCGTTCGCAGGTCACCTGGTATAGTGGACCAATGTGGAGCATTGAACCATTTTACACGATCTGTTATCATTTGAAATAAGGGTCCACCTGGTAGTATATATAGTTACGACACTGTTCATATCCTGCTTCAGCTGTTTATGAAACTATCAGCAGTAGTGCTCCTACGTACGTATGCGCTATACCATTTACTCATACTGTATGGTGAGATACTTTATCTTGTTGTGGCAGCAAGGGAATTAAAACCGTAGGCGCACGTTTCGTGCTGATTGAATAAAGTGAGCCATTTCCGTTTTCGGCATATCCGGCCTAGGGCACCTCTCCAGCAGTGCTTTGCGCTGCATTCAATTACTTACAGTATAAGTGCTAGACACTTGATATATCGTCGCTACATGCACTATGTATGTCATAATGTACAAAACAAAACATCGATATAGTGACATTGGACAAAACGTGCCATAATAATATTATAGTTCATTGGTTCATGTTTCAAGTTCTATAAATGATACCACGATGGTATGTATTCCTACTAGAAGGTCTTGTCTTAGTTAGAATGTCTAGGTAAACTTGGGCCAGAATTTGATTTCGCATTATGTGTGTCTGTGCGCAGGTGCCTGAGTTCCCGGGGGTAAGGTCGAAGCCACCGGAACGGGAGGGAACTTTGACTGTCACACATAGATACAGAGCATGGAGGGGTTGAGTTTTGAGTTGTCCTTTAAAAAAGTTGTCCCGTCAACCCGACCTTATATCATTCACCATGAGCAACCCTCCACCTGAATGCCCTATGCACAAGAAAGAAGAGGCCAAGCCTGCTCCTCCACCTGAATGTCCTATGCATAAGAAAGAAGAGGCCAAGCCTGCACCACCGCCGTCTTGCCCGATGCATAACAAGGAAGACGAGCTCAATCAACGCAACATGATGCCCAACTTGACTCAAGAGCAGCAGAATGACCAAACCGTTGAGCTGCCTACTGAGCGGGTTATTTCGTCCATACCCAAGGATAACTCGTATGCCCAAAAGTGGGAGTATCCTAGCCCGCAGCAATTTTACAATGCGCTGCGACGCAAGGGTTGGGAGACGCCCGAGGAGCACGTCGAAACGATGGTCGATATCCACAACTTTTTGAATGAGGAGGCCTGGGACCAGGTTTTGAAGTGGGAAAACATGCGTGCTTGGTAAGTTATCGGAATGCTGCACATAGTTTTGATTGACTTATACCGCTTGCATAGTCCTTGCGAAGAAGATCCCTATCTGGTCCGGTTACAAGGTCGTCCGAAGGATCTGAGCCCAAAGGCCTGGTGGCACTCGCTCTGGGGCTCCCCACGTCCTTTCGACCGTCACGATTGGTATATCGGCCGCTGTGGTCAAGAGCGTCGCTATGTCATTGATTATTATGAGGGTGCGGAAGAAACACCGGGTGTGCCGGTCTTCTTCTTGGACGTGCGTCCTGCGCTCGATGATGCTGGCAGTATCTTTTGCAGAGCCAAAGCAGCTGCTCAGGACAAGTGGGCCGAATGGTTTTCCTCAAAGAAGGAAGGCGGTAACCCAAGCAGCAGCACTGCATAAGCATATCATTTCACCAGTTTCTTCATTCCCTCTCTCTTACATAGACATTCACCGTCCCCTTTTATCCCACTTGGCTACAAGCACATTCATCCAATTCCGCAGGCACTTTGTCTCTCTGTTGAGGCACCGTATAGTGCCAAGCTTTTCAATCATATTCGCCCTTTTCATTCACCATTGTCTTTATATAATTAAAAATAGCCACATTTATCATTCCTATTTTCACAGCTGATTCAAGTGTGCTGGGCTGAATTCATTTTTCACTCTTTTTTTTTTCCTCCCCTCCTTCCTTCGTTAGCAACATGAATCTCGAGATCCTGTCACCTGTACCCACTAATTTAAAGACCA
Source organism: Syncephalastrum racemosum (assembly GCA_002105135.1). Classification (NCBI taxonomy): domain Eukaryota; kingdom Fungi; phylum Mucoromycota; class Mucoromycetes; order Mucorales; family Syncephalastraceae; genus Syncephalastrum; species Syncephalastrum racemosum. Next base: position 256,041 of record MCGN01000009.1, on the reverse strand, counting down.
AATCTACTTCGATGGATGTTGACAAAGAAGACGTCCATTTGGTTAATCCTGGCGAAACGATCACGAGCGATCAGCAGTTCATGCGGTAAGAACAGGCATCCTGAATAGATCCACGAAGCAGAGCAACAAAAATCGTCGGCAACAGGAGCTGATATAATTATTCTACATATAGAGGCCATGGTACCTATGCGGATGCTGAAGGCGAGGTGGTATCCGCCGTAGCAGGTGCTGTAGAACGCGTCAACAAGCTGCTTTCAGTGCGGCCCCTCAAGACGCGATATACGCCAGAAATCGGTGATGTCGTTGTCGGTCGTGTCACCGAGGTAAACAGGTTCACAGGTTCCATGAAACAAGAGTCTCACTTGTTGATGAACAGGTTGCGATGAAACGATGGAAGATTGATACGAACTCACGGCAAGATGCCATGCTCCTCCTCAGTTCGATTAACCTCCCTGGCGGCGTGCAGCGACGGAAAAACGAGACAGACGAGCTGCAAATGCGTGAATTCTTCTCCGAAGGTGATGTGCTCGTAGCCGAAGTACAAAGCTTCTATAGCGACGGTGCGATGGGCCTGCATACACGTGGTTTCAAGGTGTGTAAACTGAGAAACGGCTCCTTTGTCGCAGTCCCTCCTGCGCTCGTGCAGCGTTGCAAATCCCAGTTTCATACACTCCCTTGTGGTGTCGACGTCATTCTAGGATTGAACGGCTATATTTGGGTCAGCAAAAAGCTGCAAAACCTCGCCACCGAAGGCGAAGTGGACGCGCAAATCATGTATAGCGCACAGAATGACCCCATCTTACCCGAGGAACGGCAGACGATCGCGCGCGTCTGTAACGTGATATCCGCCCTTGCACGCCAGTACATGCACATCAATGATACCGTTATTGTTTATGCTTATGAAGGTATGTATATTAGCGAGAGTTGTGAGCGCGACAGGTATATGTATATGATACTAACGTTTGAATGATGATGATTTAGCTTCTCTTGCTTATTCTATCAAAGAACTCCTCACCCTCAAGGTCATTGAAGCCATTACTGCCGAAGCCAGTGCACGAATGCGCATGCCATAATATCTCATATCATTGTCTTTTCCTTACTCATTGACTCATTTATAAAACATGTACAGTTCGCTTTATAATCATAAAGGCCGTTCCATGCTTCGTGTATTTTTAGTAACGTTGTCCCAGGTAGCTGACTGCACAGTAACAAGTCAGTGAGTACAACTTGCGGACTAGAAGCAATATCAGCGTTGATTCCAAGCTTTCTTTTTATTTCGAGAAACACGTCTTTACAATGATCAGTCGAGGAGAGTTTATTAAGCGAGCATAAAGTCGCCCTTGACAAAGACGACAGGACCGGATCCGACGCATCAAGTACTATAAGCGCTTCTAGGGCAACTTGCCAAAATTCGAGACGTCCGTGTAGAGAGGATAATGTGAAACGGGTCTCGGCAATCTATCAGATGTCTGAAACAAAGAGAGCTTTGCTGTTGGTGCGTCAGTCACAGTGCCCAATCGTTCCGTAATAACATCGCACACTATAGTTTATATTACAGGTGAGGCCATGTTAACTAGAGTGCTGGTTCCCTCCTGCTTAATGTGGCAAATAACGGGCTTGATTCACTCGCTCACACAGACTCATGCTTGAGCAGTACTACGATCCGCTTTACTTAATCTTAGGCTGTTCTGGATACTACTAGCTTACGCTCATCACACAAATAGGATTATCCCTTTGATAAAAGACACATGTTGCGCACCTGACCGACACGGCCTACCGCCGAAAGTTTCGGTCTTTGCGTACTGACATTTGCAATTGATACGTCTATGACACGCGCATAACGGTTAGGGTCTCGCATAAAATTTGGCAGCGCCTAATTCTTATTAGAAGGTCGTAAACACGCATGCTCATTTCAGAAACGCCAAAAGCACTATTGCAATCAAATTACGCTCAAGCAATTTTACACATTATTCGTCTGGAAGACATCCTTTTCCTGTGACAAAAGAATTCTGCAAGGAAAAACGTCTCTTTTCTATTGGCGATTGCATAATAAAGAAATGATTTCTATCATTGTCGCATACAGTACTACGAAAAGGAAAGGGGAAAAGGAAGGAGACAAAAGGCAGACGAAGAGGTCGATGAGTCTGATAGATAAGAAAAAAGGAAATGTGGGTACCTGGGCTCCTGAGTGGGCTCGTGCTTGTCCTCGTGCTACTAAGAGTATATTTATTTTTGTAATATGCGTGTGTGTGTGTGTGTGTGTGTGTGTGTGTAATACGGTATGTGTGTATACATTAGTGAATGCGTTTGTGGGGTTATGCGCGCCACTCAAATCAGGCGCCAATAAATTTCATTTTGCCAACATGAAATATCGGGGACGGAATCCCTTTCTGCTGCATGATTTTGCTATGGATTCAGGAAACCACAACGTCCTACAGTTTGTATCCGCAGCAGCACAAGCAGTAAGCCCTTATTTTGTTGCCATTTCGCTTGTCGTGCTCACCTTGACTTGATTCTGCACTTGCCATTTAGCTAGACGCCCAGGAACAGGCCGATTCCTATACCCAAGATGCCCTTCACGGTAAGATCCAGCGCTCATCCCCCAACCCTTTCCTTTTCCATTTCTTTCCTTTATGTGTTAACCACTCATACACAGACTGAGTGGGGAACGCACTATTTGTGTATGCACATATAATAACAGAATGTAAACAATGCACAGGCCGACCTAACTGGGAATCTCCCCACGCATCAACAACTTTTGACAATGACAACGACAACGACGATGGTCGCCCAGCATCGATAAAGGAGATGCTCGCCGAGGCCACAGGTGACGGTTATCTCGATAGCTTCCATGCTGACCAGTCACTCGCTACTTCACATCCCGTGGACGACACCTTTCCTCCTGCTATTATCACTACTGCTAGCCCTACTGCGACTGCTACTGCTACTGCTATTACTACTACTGCCAGAACGGATATTACCACAACCCACAGCACAGCCGACAAAGTCCAGATTTTATTTGGATTAAACGAAGAGCTTATTGATGGTATATCATCAATTTATCATTCGTTCGCGCATTTACTGATATATACTTTTGCGTAGAGTGGCCTTGTTGCATTGTTCGGTCCGCTATTGTGCCTGGATACCTTTATTTGATGGAAACGCACCTATGCTTTTATGCCATGCTACCGCAGCATCAGGTATACCGAATCTTACATATCAAAAGCTTCTCATCCTGACATGTCACCATAGCATCGGAAAACTGGCTACCTCTTGGTCAAAACAACTGGCAACATCAATACGGGTTTTGAGCGCTGTTATTTCGACCTCAAAGATGATGTGCTCGCGTGGTACGAGAGCGCCACCGATACATATTCCCCCATCGGAAAGATCGACCTCAAAGATACCCTCGCCGTCCGCCTCTCTCAAAAACGGGAACACGGGTTCAAGGTTATTACTCGTACGAAGACGTGGCACCTCCAAGCCGATACGAAGGCTGCTGTCATCGAATGGTAACAGAAGATAATGGGACAGTAGGTAAATTATGACTGACCATCATAATGTACGTAGGACGAACATAATCAAAAAAGCCATCTTCAAAGCCAACAATACCGGCAACAGTCTCAAGCTATGTCTGCCGTTCGCAAACATAATTGATATAGAACAGACGGAGCCTTTTGAATTTCAACAGTTTCTACAAATACGGGCAGTTGGAATTGACGACAGTTTTGTCATGGATGAGGTAAGCGATAAAAGCAGCAACTTCCGGAACTGCGGATGACACAAACATCTTTCTAGTACTATTTTGCGTACTTTGCAGATATCAAGCAAACCTTTACACGCCTCCGCGAGGCATGGGAAAGCTCGCAACAAGAGTTAAAACGATCCACGCTATCACCTACGCCACTCTCCGAATCCGATTCGCTCTCCATATCTGATCTGTACGATACGAATGCGCAACCCATTACTATCCAAGCACGCAATGCCACATCCTTCCAGGGCAGTTCGGACCCAACCACGACGATCGACGTCCATGACTCATCGGACGAGGAGGAGGAAGCTGTGGTGGGTTGGCTGGACGGTAAACGACGTTCGGGCATGAAACTCGTCTACGGCTTGTTGGGCGGGAAAAGTGCAGGGAGCACAGCCACCGTATACCGCCGAGAGCCCGAAGAGGAGGAGGATGACCTCGAAGATGGGTTTGAGACGGATGGAGACATATCTGTGGCGAAGCAAGTGCGCGAGGGCATCTCCTTTCCGCATGAGGATCCTATTGATGAGCGTACACTCTTTAATTTCAAGAAATACTTTGTTCTTCCCGAGACAGAGACGCTTCATGCAGGTACGCGGATGATTCAAAAATTTTGGATGAGGGTACTGATATTTTTTTATCTAGTTTTCCGGTGCTCGTTGATGAAGACACTACCCTGCTATGGCAAGCTCTACATATCGTCTCAACACGTCTCGTTTAATTCAAAGGGGTTTGCAACCAATGCCAAGGTGATTGTCCCCTTCAGCGATGTCTTGCGGATACAAAAGATTAGGAGCCGAGGTTATATTTTCCACGCGCTGAGCATACTGACTCAGAACAAGAAAGAGGTATACAAAAAAGGATATACATTTTTGTATAACGACGGGAAACATTGACATGAAATATAGGTCTTCCTTGAGTTTTCATCAGTTGCAAAACGAAATAGCTGCTTCGCACGTCTGTTCCTGCAATATAAATGGAGCCAGGAGAAGAAACCCAATCCAGAGCAAGAGCAACAGCAAGTGCTTCTTTTCCTGATAGAAGAGTCGCCAGGCTAACCATAATTATATTATAGGGACATGCGCGATTGGGAAGCCCGTTTACTTGAAGAAGAACATGCGGACACATTGGGCCCAATTGTACCTCCCTCGCAAATGGGTACGTCACTGACTGTTCATATCTTGTACATTTCTCTAAACGCAGAGCTCTAGGTCTTCCCGTGTTAACGGCATCCGATGAACCGCCTGTGTACAAGGCGCCCGAAAAGTCACTTCACTTCACTTGTATTACAATTGGTACACGCGGCGATGTGCAGCCGTATATCGCACTATGCAAAGGTCTTCAGAAAGAAGGTCACCGATGTCGTATTGCCACCCATGACGAGTTCAAGGACTGGATCGAGCAACATGGTATCGAGTTCCGGTCCGTTGGAGGCGACCCAAGTGAGCTCATGGTAAGTTCCAACAAGTGGTACGACAGAGAAGACTAAATAAGCGTTGCCACACAGCGGATATGTGTGGAGAACAGTTTCTTTAGCGTCCATTTTGTTATGGAAGGCCTGCGACTGGTAAGAACGCATCGTTATCATCAAGCTGTTGGCTAAACCTACGTGACAGTTTAAAGGCTGGATCAATGAGCTTCTGGAATTAACATGGAAGGCATGCGAAGGTACAGACGTGATTATTGAAAGCCCGAGTGCCATGATCGGCATCCACATGGCAGAGAAATTGCGTATGTAGAGCACAAACCGAGATCATGGAGGGCTGTGCCTAATTCATCGTTGCTTATTAGGTGTTCCCTATTTTCGGTCGTTCCCGATGCCCATGACGCGCACGCGGTCATTTCCACATCCATTCGCAACGCCCAACAACCCAAAAGGCAAACTGTACAATGACATGACGTATGTCTTGTTCGACCACGCGGTCTGGCGCGCCATCGCTTCAAGGACCAATCATTTCAGGCAGACAGTGCTGGGCATACCCGCTACCACTTACGAGAAGCTCCAGGTCTGGAAAGTCCCCTACCTCTATTCGTTTAGCCCGAGTGTGGTGCCAAGCCCGCTTGACTGGATGGATTGGATCCACTGCACGGGCTACTGGTTCCTCGACAATCCTCAGACAGGATGGAAACCAAGCGCAGCTCTTGAACAGTTCCTCTCCAAAGACGACCCTAGGCCGCTGGTCTACATTGGATTTGGTTCGATCATCGTATCCGACCCATATGAAATTACGCGTATCCTCGTGGAGGCCGTCCTGGCAGGCAATGTGCGCGCAATTGTGTCCAAAGGATGGTCGTCACGCCTGAAAGATGAAGAGCACAAGATGCAGGCTCTGCTTGGCCAGCATCCGGACGTAATTCTGAGTGTGCAAGATCCGGTGCCGCACGACTGGCTGTTCCCCCAAGTGCGTGCGGTGGTGCATCACGGTGGAGCTGGGACGACGGCGGCGGGCCTACGCGCGGGCCGGCCTACGGTGATCAAACCCTTTTTCGCGGATCAATTTTTCTGGGGAGAGCGCGTCGAAGAGATGGGACTCGGTTTGTGCATCAAGCAGCTGACGGTGGAGCGTCTGGCGAATGCGCTTCGGGTTGTAAGCACCGACGAAGGCATGCTCAAAACGGCCGAGCGTGTGCGGCATAAGATCCTTCAAGAAGATGGTGTCGGTGCGGCTATTCAATGTATTTATCGTGATATAGAGCTTGCGCGTGCCAGGACCTTATCCTCTTCCTCCCCGGATTACACTGAAGAAGATCAAGAATGGACACTCATTGAATCTACTGCCTCCGGATCCATTTCTCCGGGTTCCTGGCGTCCGCGAAACGATTAAACTAGGCGATCGCTATTTTTTATTTCGTACATTAATATACAAAGCCCAGCTCACTCTTTCATACACTCCTAATTCAGGCGCTGTGAGGCTGATCGTGGAGTTTAAAACATGAAAACCTAGACATGACCCTCCCTCATTGTTTTTTGATTTTGACAGCTAATGGCAAGCTGCAGACAGGACAATAATAGGTTCCCGGGTACGCATAGACGAATCAAATATGATACATACCTGCCTATGAAATGCCTTTCAACAGTACCTGTCGACTTTTTAGGCACGTATTCAGATAGGATGCACAAAGAAATTAATGAAAAGCCTGCTGCTCAGCATCGACAAACAGTCCGCCGGAGAGCCTAGAATGTTTGTACAACGGCAGACATTGAAATGGAAGCATCGAAAAGAAGATGGGTATTATTACGTACGCCACGCCAGAGTGTGGCGGGTTCCTTGATGGAAGGGAGGCGCAGAGACGCCAAGAAGCTCAGATAGGCCAATCCTTGATCTTGTGGCACCAGTCGAGCGCTGTGTCTCGGTTACTTCTTCCAGATTTGGAGAAATAGGCCGCTTTTGCACCCAACAAAAAGGAAGCTTCAAAATAACAAGCGATTATATACTATTTTACAGTGCAGCAGCTACCTCTCATGCATATAGAGATTTATGTTCTATGAATAGACGACGGCACCTGTACAATAATGGCGTAGTCTGTGGGTAAGTGACAATGCTCAGCAGATGATAAAAGCGGGCGGTGAGGCTCCGCGCAAGCTTTTCTCTTTCTAAAAAGAACCGCTCAGTTTCACAGGCACGAAACAAAAAAGTGTGATTCGGATCCAGGATCCCGCGCGCACGCCTCAGCTTGCCCGCCACAGATTATTTAAGCAAGCCCCTCTTCGCCAGATCAAATTTTATTCTACCTTTCCTATCTCCCCATTATATCATGTTCCTGGCTTACCAATATTATAAAAAGAAGCAGGAAGAAAGAAAAGAGCGTGCGCAAAAAGAAGAATTCCAGGCGAGACAGCCTCCAGACGCCAATAACAGTAATGGCTACGGACACATCGAGGAAACAGAGATGACACCTAGTCTTCAGGAGACCGGCACACAAAATCTTGAAGGAACAAGAAAGAAAAGCGGTGCGGAGGCCATGGCCGAACGGAAAAAGTTTGTTTGGAGACGTATGCTCAGTCTTCTTTTCGTGCTCGTTATCGACGTCGGTTTGCCTCTCGCGCTCTACTACAGCATCCGCACCGTTCTAGCCGATGTGTATGCGTTACTGATCTCTGGTATTCCTCCGTTCCTGTTTGTCATTATCAAATTTATCTACAAGCGCCGCGTCGATGCGCTGGGCTGTCTCGTGGTCGTCGCCTATGTTGTTTCAGCTGCTATCTCCATTGCCACAGGTGACGCGCGTGCCACTCTCCTGCGTGACTCGGGCATCACAGCCACGATTGCCTTGCTCTTTGGTCTCTCGTTGCTGCCCATCCGGACGCCCTGGTTCCACGTCCGCCCGCTCACGTTCTTGGTCGGTCAGCAAATGTACCAAGAAGCGCCGCCCTTCACATGGACGGACGCCAACGGCGTTTACCACGAGATGGATATCATGGAGTGGATGTGGGACGTGATCGGTAGACCGGTGCGACTTTTCCACCGTTTGCTGTCAGGCGGATGGAGTTTCTTCCTTTTCGCCGAGTTTGCGATACGTGTCAGCATGATTTTAGCCACGGATCTGCCTGTCGATCGTATCTACCTTTACGGTACCATCATCACTATCGTCGTGGTGATTTTTATGACATCCTGCACTATCATTGGCGCAATCGGTCTTCAGCGGTATGTCGGCCGATGGGTCAAGGAGAATGACTATACCGATCGATTGCCTGAACAAACCCAAACAGAAGACCCTTCGTCCATAGCATAAACAATTAGAGTCCAGCATGCTCCTTTCTTCTGCCATTATTCCCTATTTATTGCGTTTTTGTAAATATTTCCTGGTTTTTTTCAATGAATATAATTCTCTATGGCATGATCTTTATGCAAAGGCGACGTTCATATGCACTGAGATGCTCAAAAGTTATATATATATGTGCCCCATATTAAATAATCACGAGCGCGCGGTCCGAAGAAATGGGAATTTTTGGTTGTAATCTTTGACGCACAGACCCTTGGATTGTGGCTTTATTTAGTCCGATCATGCTGGGCGTTTGCCTCGCTCTTCCCCGCCTTTCCGTTCTCTTCCTTTAATGCCACCCTCCAAACCGCCCGTGTCAGGCCAACGATTCCAAAAGCGCCCTTCGGTCAAGCGCGAGCCATCCTTTGGCGCCTTTTATACCACCTCGTATCTGACCAGCCACCATCCTGTAATTAAACGCTCTGCTTCGGACACCTTTCTTCATGAACCCTTGCGACGACGCTGCCGATTACGTCAACACCGTCAGAACGATACCCTGCGCATGGTGGGTGGCGTACCCTACAATGTGGTCCAAGATACCTCTGCCGATACCTTGTCCATGTGGCAGATGCTTTCTTTAACTCTTTGCATGGCAGGTGTGCAGTTCACATGTAAGTATCAAGGCTATTGTTTGTATGTGCATCTCTTTCTGACGTCCTCTTTTTCTTTGCTTTATTCGTATTATATAGGGACGGTGGAACTCGCTTATGGCACGCCATATCTTCTTTCGCTAGGTCTCGCCAAAGAATGGACTGCATTGGTGTGGCTGGCAGGACCTTTATCTGGTAAGATCTGGTTCTTATACGAGCGATTTTCATCTGAAAATGATCCTTTTGCTTTAGGATTAATCATACAACGTACACGATAACATTACACATAGCGGTTCCTACCTCTCACCTTTTTTTGCTCTTTCTGTAGCTTTGATTGGCGCCTTAAGCGATCGGTGCACCTTGTCTTTGGGCAGGCGCCGTCCTTTTATTTTGATGGGAGGCGCATTCGTATGCCTTTCTATGGTCAGCATCGCTTTTGCAACAGAAATCGCACAACTTACTGCAAAGGAAGTAAGTTTTCGTCAACATTTTTGTATTGAATGCTCATGTGTCTGCAGAACTATCGTGAAATGACGGCGCTTGGCATTGCTGTCTTTGCCTTCTATACGCTCGACTTTTCGCTCAACGCAGTACAAGCGTCCTGTCGTGCTCTGATCGTCGACAAACCTCCGCTTGTGCAGCAACAGCAAGCCAATGCATGGGCTGCGCGTTTGTCAAATTTAGCCATGGTTGTCGGCTATTTTACGGGATTCATGAATCTTGTCCGGATGCTACCTTTCTTGGGTGATACTCAGATCAAGGTCTTTTGCATGATTGCTATTGCGGTTTTTTGCATCACTATTAGTGTCACCTGCTTTACTCAACATGAAATACCTCGTCAAAAGCCGGACGACCGTGATGACCATACAGAGGATGAAGAAGACTCAAGGTACGCTCATGAAAGAAGGGGAGATGTGCTTATCCTCTAGTTGGCTTACAATGGCTCTTCTATCGATAGCCATTGGTACGATACATTCTCCTACATTTGGCACGCCGTCCGCCATTTACCTGACCCGATTCAGCGTCTCTGCAACGTTCAGTTTTTTGCTTGGCTTGGATGGTTTCCCTTCTTGTTTTATAGGTATGTATGCTTTGTCAAAAAGCCCTCCTTTTGGTTGATTGACAACTTTTCTCTAGCACCACCTGGGTATCTGATCTTTACTTCCGTAAGCACCCGCTCGACCAAGACGATCCTAATGAATGGGCGAAAGGAACAAGAGCGGGCTCCTTTGCGCTCCTACTCCATGCCATTGTTTCGGTGATATCCGGTATCATTCTGCCTTGGCTTATTGAGCGACGTTTCATGTCGATGAAGACGATCCAAAGTCTCAGTATACTCCTCTTTTCATGCGTCACGCTTTCCACGCCTTGGGTTCGCCATGTCTCGACTGCCACTGCGCTGCTGACCATTGTCGGCATTTCATGGAGCGTTGTTTTGTGGGTACCCTTTGCCCTCATTGGGCAATATGTCATGGTCGCCAACATGGACGAAGATGAAATCGAGGACAGTGAAGCTAGCACTCGAACGAGCCGAAATCAGGTAGCAAGCGCGTCCACGTACGGCGCCACCGATGCATCCAGTGGCACCGGGCACGCTGAGGTGGTTATACACCCTGATGAAGATGAGATTAATACCGACGAGGAAGAGGAAGAAGAGCGCGAGCTCTTGGATGCGGGCATGGTTCTCGGCGTGCACAACATGTACGTCGTATTCCCGCAGTTCGCCGTGGCGCTGATCGCATCGTTGATCTTTCGGCTCGTCAGTTGGGCTGAAGACCATGATGGCGGTGCAAAGAAAGCACCGACGAGCGTGGCGTGGGTGCTGTTCTTTGGAGGTATGATGGGCCTTGTTGCTACGTTGCTCAGTCGCCGCCTGGTCGAGGTGAACCCAAAAAATATGCGCGACATCAAGGTGTGGCAGATGGCTTATCCGGTCAACGACGCATCAGATCGGTTGTCTATCTAATGACGGGAATAAACCTTTTGCCGTGTGCTGCGCTGTGTTATGTTGTGTACGCGTTTCTAGTTAATGAGAAAACGAGGAGAACGCCTCTCGATCATGGCACATGATATCCCACTGTGCGCACGTTTTGTAAACAAGCCATGATCCAGGCCCAGGCCCATTATCCCTTCTACTTGGCAGTAACGCATTTTACTTGGTCGTTGCTCTTTCCCCAATTTTCTACCATGGAGGAAGAACTCCCGGTTGCTCTTCACTTGATAGGAGACGCTATTATGCAAATTGGTATCGGTATGAATAATATTGCAAATGCTATGACCCGCAGCAAGCCAGCACGGCGCCGCATCGGGAAGGCCAAGGATCTCAAGGCGAAAAAGAAAACCCATCGCCTAACGCCCTACAATCTCTATGTCAAAGACATGATGCTGAAGCTGCGCGATAAGCATCCAGCCGAGAGTCCCACGGACGCGTTCAAACGGATTGCCAATTCATGGAGAGCAACCACCGAGGACGTCAAGGCCAATTACAAAGTTATTTGCGAACTGCAGCAGCCCAAAGTAGAGCCGAAACAGGAAGAACATCCCCGCGGATCGAAGGAAGCGAACAAGCAACATGCACCCGAGAAGGACCCGGCTGAAAGTTCGTCTTCTTTGACGTCAACGAAAGGAGGAGGAGCTTTTTCTTCGCGCGATACTCATGCTGGTCTGGAGCAGCGCCGGGCTGGCACCGAGCAGTCGCATGACTCGCATCCACTGCCATGGTTGCAGGAGGGCAACCCTAACGTCAATCACACAATCCAAAAGCTTCCTCGCAGCGGCAGCCAGAAAACAACAAAGCGACGCAAGCAACACAATACAAAGAAGTCCAAGTACAAAGGGCGATGGAATACCAACGCGTCTCAGTAACGAAAGAAGCCGCCCTATCTTTTTCCCTTTCTTTCTGTTCTATCCGTCTTTCTTCCACTCTCTAATTTTTATGCGAGCCCCAATATCACATCTGCATCCAACGGACTGGTAGGGGATGAAGCTCATCAACATGTGATTTTTTTTGAAAGACCGTATGGACTATGTTAGAAACTTTATGCTTATGTGATGGAAGCTCAGAAAACATTTTAAACTGTGCACGCAATGGCAATAGCTAATTTATCCGCGAGTAAATTCAGGACAGTATAGGCGGGGTTGGGCATGGTTACATATGTGGCCTACTCGTTTCTAATAATGACAATATTTTCCCGACTGGAAAACATAAAGCAAAAATGCATCGAGTCTATTTTATGTCAACAATGCAGGGATAGCCCAAGCAGCGCATACACATGTATGTCACTGCCCGCTGATACAAATAATCATGTATAATGTAGACCTGTAACTCGGAACGGTTGCCGACCATGACCAGTCATACACATATACGCACGCACGCACGCATGCTATCCCTAAAAGAGGATATGGCTGAGGATATCTTATTTTATATAATATAGCTAGTAACTAAGAATGCAAATAGGTACATATATTGTCTTGGAAATACATTTATGATGTGCGGGGAGGGGTAGAACTGCGTGTAAGCGCATGCGTGTACGGTGCGAAAAGCAAAAGGCAAAGACAAAAAAAATTGAGAACGGTAAAAGTGCGTTAATAACAAGGAATCGACGGGACATGGGGGGAGAAGGATATACACAAAAGAGGAGGAAACAGGTACGGCCAGGAAGAAAGCGGCCCATTCCCTTAAGCGTCTACCTTGGCGGGCAACTTTTGTTCCTCTGCCGAGGCAGCGGGCGCGGGCCGATGTTCAATGCGCGGAGGGTCGTAGCGTGGATTGTGGTTCTGCAAATTCTGGTGTTGCAAGCGCCCACTGGTTAAGCTATAATTGACGCCGCCAAACAGCGATCCTGGCAGCATCGGGTCCGTCCGTCGTCGGTTGCGACCGGGCTTATTAAAACGTGCTGGTTCGAAAGTTTGCCACACGTATTGCGAACACTTGCGTGCATTAGGCAGATCCTGGATCATCTTGGCAATCGTGTTCTTGCGCAGGCCAAAGAAGTCAGGGCCCACCGGGTTATGGCCGTATTCTTGGTTTCGGATCGCAAAGGCACGTCTGCAAACAATAAAAATGTGAACTGTCAGATGCAGATCGGACCCAGATTTTTTTTTACGTACCGCACAATGATAGTCCATACGGTAGTAGGCGTCGGCCCAGAGTAAGTCATTGGGCAATCATCTGCGGTCACTTCGAACTGAAGGTTAAGGTTTTGAAGGGTTAGACATAATTACAATCACGTCATGTGCAAGGGGCCGTCCCCTTCAATTTTACCTTAGGCTCCCTGCCATTATCCAAGATCCGACATGTATACTGGGTATCGCTCTTAGGGTCTACCATGCTTCGATACCATCTAGATGTGCATGAAAAGGGAGAGAGAAGTGCACCCGGTGAGTTCCTGACCCTCTGACGTTATGCTCACATAGATCATTGTTGAAGACTTACTTGCGCACAGTGTAGTTGACGGGATAAATGTAGCGCTGGTTATGGTAAGCCGGGCGATCATAGACGACAGTACCCAAATCCACGACTGTCCATGAATCTATTTCCACAGGGAGGATGTAGTTCCCATTTTCATCTCGGTCGACTTCGTAATACGTCCGCACAGCGGTGCTGACCTGTTGTTGCGGTTGCTGCTGCTGCTGGGATTGCTGAGGGTGCGAGTGTTGTACATGTTCATGCGCCTGGGAGTCGGATGCCTTATCGACAGCGGTGCTGGTCGGGTTCTTCCGGCGCTTCTTATTACTCGGCGTATAGATCACAGGGATGGCCTGCGGCGCAGCGGGCGGTGACCCATGTAGTGGTGGTAGCGTTTGCTGGGCATGCTGCGGTGGGCTGCGGCTGGTACTCCTTTGACTCGCGTTGGAGGTGTCTATAGTCGGAGTGAAGGCTGACGAGCGATGCTGCGTTTGCTGCGTTTGCTGCGCTTGTTGCTGTGGCTGCTGCTGGTGTGTAGGATTGTACAAATGCATGTGAGTTTCGTGACGATAAGGCTCTTCTGTCACGCGATGGCGGCTCGACGCGCGTTCGTCCGGCAGTAAGGATGGTAGGCCAGCCGGTGGCGAATGAACATGGACCGGCTCAGGGCGGAAAATGTCAGGCATCATGCCGGACGGAGGTGGTAAACGCGGAGCCACCTTGTTGGTCGAGCCCAATGACGTAGGAGGTGGAGGAGAGGTGATGGACGGCAGCGAGAGCGGCGGCGAGGCCTCCCGCCTGAGTTTCAGATAGCGATCGAACTCTGTTGTTGTGCTTGTATTGCTGCTCGTCGTTGTGTGGGGTGAGGTGGTGTGATGGCTATTCGTGCTGGCCGTCAAGCCGCAACTGCAGGACGCATTGTAAGCTGAAGGCGGGGGTTGTCTGAAGCAGTCAAAATTTTGTGTTTTGAGTGCGTTATAGAATTTGTCTTTGGCCCATTTGAGTGTCTATAGAAGATTTATGGCGTTAGTATGACAAACAATGAGAAGACATTGGCTAGTTTCTGTTGTGACACTTGCGGGTTGCAGTTCGACGTAAACTTCAATCTGGTCCTGTTCTGTGTTAGGTTTGCCTTGCACACTAACGTCTGGATCCTTATTGCTGGGATCCATAATCCAAGACAGTAGTCCATGGCCTTCCCAGATGAGTGGACTCCGAGACTCGGTGGTCAGCGTAGTGCATGACTCTTTAAAATTGGCGGTGTATATCGACAAATCATGTTCTTGACAAATAATGTCCGGACTACGGTTGCAAAAAATCAGTCGATGGCCAGGCTCCAAGATATGTTCGGTTGACAACAGTCGATAAGTACCTAGACGAGCAAATGGCCCAAATACATTCACGCAGGCGTACGTGGTTGGTGTCCTTTGTCTGTTCCACCATAAAACTCGCCAATCGAGTCGTAGAGGTGCCCCTTAACGCATAAT
The DNA here is from genome assembly GCA_002105135.1 of Syncephalastrum racemosum. NCBI lineage: Eukaryota > Fungi > Mucoromycota > Mucoromycetes > Mucorales > Syncephalastraceae > Syncephalastrum > Syncephalastrum racemosum. The sequence goes on along the minus strand of MCGN01000009.1, from coordinate 241,041 downwards.
AGACTTTGACTGCCAATACGAGATGCGAAATGATCCAAACTACTTAGAAAAAGACAGGAAGAGAGCCAAATAAGAGAGGTACCTTTGACTGACATGAGCGTAAGGAAAGAGAAAGGGGGGGGGGTGCGAAAGGAAAAAAAAGCAAGCAAAAAAAGAAGTGGGATTGCTTATAAGCCAATGATGGTTTGTGCTAACCTTCCCCCCAACTTGCTGCATATGGTAACGCTCTTACTCGTTGCTTGTACATATTTTTTCCCAAGCTCGGGCCGCGCAACATTCGAACATTATGACCCCCAAACCTTTTTTTCTGTCACGACCTTGTCATACAAAATGCAATTCTCATTGTCGCTCCGCTGTCATATGTTAATTCATTCTCGTTGGGGCGCCGATCTCAGGAAAAAGAAGCGGCAGACATTCATAAAATCAAAGACCAACATTTTCGACGTTGCCAACGACCGAAAAAGACCATGCACGACATTTTTTTTTTTTTTGCACAATGGATTAGGGACACATCAAAAGCGGAGGTCATACTGTTCTTCGGTGATAGGCAAATAGAAGCTGCAACAAAAAAAAAAAAAAAGAAACCGGCAATAATGAGTCCTTTGCATTGGTAATATGCACGACATCAACACATCACATAGTACATATTTGTCCACCTGCGGAGGAAAGTGCGACGAAGGCACGCAGCAACCGAAACTCCTCAAAGTTGCAATGACGGAACAAGCAAATCCACATCCATGGTCAGCCCATGGTCATACCTTATATGGTAGTTCCAAATGTCCTGAATCCAGCTTCAATGTTGTACACCGTCTATCCAATGACATCGTTCCCCATTCCGGGGATCGAAACGGGTAGCGTATCGGATCCATCCCATCATAGCATGATTCCTTTTTTCCTGCCCTTTACTTGTCTTTGGCATATAGTAAAAGAATAGTCAGATAGACCATCAAGATCTGTCATTTTACATGCATACAATGAGCCATTGTGGGAAAGCAAACTGTGAATGATCTGCCTAGTCGATCCTAAACTGTCATTCCCAAAAAGAAAAAACAGTAATCGCAAATGGCTCAAAATGGTTAAGACGTATGTCTGCGCGGAATCCAAAACTGTTTCATCAACTGGGCTGAACCGTCCGGCCGGGTCGCCATTTCCGCGCGCGTGCCTGCGTGCCTGCGTCGGCTGAAAAGGTTTGGTGCACATGGACCACGCACGCCCATACCCACACACGCGCAGCGAACACATAATGCACGTATACAGTCATGTCTGTATCCTCATCTTCCTCGCCCTCCCCCCAATATTAAACCAACGTTATACAAGCTTCTTGTGCTTTTCTTGTGTGTTTCTCGGTGCCCTTCGATTAAATGAGAATCGACCATCGCATATACAGACTTTAATTAGCAACGCTCGTCCTCAGCTTGGATCGCGTCTCTATTTTTCTGCTTGGGTTGGTTTTAAGGTAGGACCAACCAATGCGCGGGCCCCATCATGACTGTGTACCGTCGTTAAAGCTTAGCTATGTGACAAGTGAGTCAGCAAAATGCTCGATAAGACTTTGTACTCTATCTTTGATATATACGCTACTTCGTTGTGATCGCATATTGGTGACACCTGTGGACTTTAGACCCTTCCCCTTCCCCACTATAGCCCATAAGCCGGTAAACTTTGTATTATCTGCAATACATATAAGAGAGGTAGCAGAAGCAGGGACCGCAATACATATAGCTCTGATCGGCATCATTGGACGCACATCACGGCGCGGGCATTTCGGTATTATTAGGATTTGGCAGGAAAATGAAATTCGAGCGCGCGCGCAATAAAAGCAAGGGTGACACCAAACGTCTACTCTCCTGTGCTTTAGCTCACATATTTAGGATAGGAGAAAAGGCGCGGACGCAGAGTAAAATAAAAAAAAAAAAGACACTAGTAGCGACGGAATAACAAGTTTTTTATTCAGTTCTTGTGGCATAAGGTGCAGTCCCCATCTTTCCGCGCCTGAGGTGTTGACAATTGGAATTCAAGCTTTTTATTGAGCGTAGAAAAGACATGACGTCTTCTTTTTTCCTTTTTTCTAAAGAAGGTGGTGGTCACGCGAGGAGCCTCGGATGGATATCGTGTGGCACAAGGCACCCCAGGCAGAAAGCTTGGATGACAAACATTGAACGCTTTCTTTTTGCCGTACATCACAGAAATGCTACACAAATGCGGGTTACCCGTTCCTCGCTGTTTTTATTTCATGATTTTTTTAGCCACATCGCAGTGCTAAAAACTGTATTTTCTCGCTGCATATTTGATATGCACGATGCGGTGATCATCACTTTACATATGTGGAACCCCCATACGTTTGGCAATGATGACTATGGTTAATGACGCATGTTAGTGCCGGCCATTCGGTCAGGAAAAGGGGGAACCCTCTTTTTCGCTATACTTCATTGTGATCGTTGCGAGCGTCGTGCTGATATGGCTGGCACTGACTATTGCCTTCTGGAAGACGAAGATAAAACAATAAAAAGTCTATTCGTTTGTCACGTAAGCAGAATACTACAGTACATACTCATTCGGATCATAAGATGTATGAAGAAAAAATCAGCATAATGTGCCGCTTTCTTCTTCACTTGTTCACACGCAGGCATAAGACTCACACGCGCATGTGCGCATGTGCTCCATTTGTGTACATCTAATGGTTATGCAAGTATGCGAGAAAAGAGCTTTTGCTCACGCGACATTTTGAGTTGTATTCATTGAGCGCCCGTATGTGCTCGTAAAATAGTAATAGCCAATCTAGTCAACAAACAAATCAATGTAAACAACGACGCCTTTTTGCTGACCTGCCGAATGACGCGTGTATGCACCCAGGGAGGAGGAGGGGGATAAAGTTCGGTTTCAATATTTCGAATTAAGACAATTGTATACATATACAGACATGCAAGTGAACCGGAGGTGGACAGTTAAAAGGCAATGATGAGAAAAAGAATAATGTGCAAGTACATATGTAGTAAGTTAGGTAAGGTAATGGTAAAAAGTATGATAAGAATATAATCAGCAGAATAGGATAGAGTCCAACATTAAGAGATTGCAAACTGTCTTGCTTGTTCTTGCTGATAATGTTCTTCTCCAAGTGAGCAGCAGTCTTCTTCGACACCCGAATCATCGCTCTGATCGTCTACAGCATCAGCACGACTTGGGCCCAGTTCAACCTCGGCAACTGCTGCGGTGCCTGTGGTTGCTCCTACTGCTGCGGCTACGATGGCAGTTGTGGCCAGTTCTGTTCCGGGTTGCTGGTTTTGATGGTGCCATTTAAGGGAGATAGCATCCTTGTAAGTGCGGACCATACACTCCATGGCCTCCCACCAGGTATATTGCTTTGACTTTGCAACAGCAGCGCGACCCATACGAGATCGTGTCGCAGGATCTTGTACGAGGCGATTCAGATTTGCACGGTATCGGACCGGGCCGGCTTTGGCATTCATGAGCAGGCCAGTGTGTTCGTGATCGACGAGATCGCGTACGCCCTCGGCACGCAAGGCAGCCACAGGCAAACCCGACGCCATGGCTTCCAGTACCACCTGTCCAAACGTTTCAGTGACACTAGGGAACGCAAACACGTCTGCTGAGGCATAGGCCGTGGCGAGATGCAGTCCTTGGAGATAGCCGGTAAAGGTGACGGGCGTGCCAGCCTCGACGCAGGTTTGCTGGATCTCATCAAAGGCAGGGCCATGGCCGACGATGACCAAATGACAGGTAGTATGGTCCATGTGTCTGTACGCGTCCAGAACAAGCTTGAGGTTTTTTTCAAAGGAGACGCGGCCGACGTAGAGAATGATGGTCTTTTGATCTGCATCATCCACCCACTGGTGGCGAAGGTGATTGGAGCGACGCGTCGGCGAGAAGACGGTATCATCCACACCACGTGGCCAGATACGGACGCGTTCAAAGTGCTGCTTCTCGAGGATTCGGCGGGTGGAAGGAGAAGGGCAGACGACGTAAGCGCACGACGCGTGACAGAAACGATTCCAGCGCCACATGAGCGGAGTGAAGAAGCCAAAGCCAAAGTGACCACAGTAAGTCGCGAGGTTCGTGTGATAAGACGACACGAGCGGGACGTGCGGGAGGTGCATTCGACAGATCGCAAGGCCGGCTGCACCGAGCCACACCGGATCGACCAAGTGAATTACTTGAGGATCGAATTCGACCAGACGTTGGGTAAATGTTGGACGCCAGAGATTCAGCTTGAGCTCAGGGTAAGGCATGAACGGAATGCCGGCCGTGCCCAGCAGCTTTGCGCCCGCGTATTCTTCTTGTCCGCTTTCGGGTCCAAGCAAGAGGACCTCATGTCCAGTCACTTGCAAGTGCTCCAGCAACCGAGCCAAAGTGCGTGTCACCCCGTCTACCTTGGGCAAGAAGTTTTCGGTGATTATTGCGATCCGCATGTCGACAGGAAAAAGGAATGAACTATGGTTCAACTCCCGCTCGAGTGACGAGTAGGTGGGACGCCTATACTAAGTATTACGGTAAAGTATGGTATGGGTCCCGGAGGGGAGAAAGTCTGGGTGGAGGAGAAAGAATAAAGAATCACGTAGAGGTAGCAGATAGAATAGGTAATAAGTCAAGAAAAACAAGAAAAAAGAAGGAAAGAAATGAGAAAACAGAGTATTTGTATTGCATAAATGAAATGTAGCTTTTCTCTTTTGATCGGTCCACACTCTGGTCTTTATTTTTGCACGGCTCAAAGAGCGTATGGCAAGTGAACAAAGAAGTATTGCTTGTGCTCAATGGGTTGACGCTGGTTGGCTGATTGGCTCCCTGAACCCCAAAAGAGTGAAACGTGACCGCTTCAATCCCATCACACGTGGAGGGAAAAGACGATAAAAAGGGGTCCCAGCCGATCCCAGCGCTTTTCTTATTCGCTGTTCTAAGCTTTGTAGCATTATTTTCCCGCCAAGAGAATAAAGCACGCCCTGTCGTACTGCATTTGCATCTAATACGATGATATGAAACACACACTTTTCTTTTTCTTTTGATCTAATACCTTATAATAAACGCATGTTACCGTCACTATCGCATGCCCAGTACCTTTTTCATTCCTGCGAAATTATTTCTGCCTGTGCAACGCGGGGATACCGTTTATATAATGTGTCCAAACGGCTGGTAGGGTCATAGGCAAGGTCATTCTATTCAGAGCAGTAGTCAAGGCGGGAAGCGTGAATTTATAAAAATTCGTGCCGCTAGGACCATTTTTCTAGAATGGTTCGAATGGGGTAAAGCGGTGCGAACAAATGTGAGGCATTTATGCATATCTTCGCTGGGCATTGAGATTAAAACAAAGATTATGTATAAGGTATATTGCTTGCAGACGACTTGCGCACGCACACGTCGGAGCTGCTTCAAAAAACCAATATCTCTAGAGCTACACGGCCTAGCAAGCCAGGTCGTACAACGAAAAAAAAGGGAACACAAAAAAACTAAAGACGATATGCACAGACTATGGATAAAGGAACGAAGAAGATCAGAGGAAAAAGAGGGAAAGGGAGGAAAAGGAGAAGAAGGGAGCGTTTGATGAAGAGCGCGGGAAGAGGGGGGCTGACAATGCTTTTGCAAGAAAAGAGGGACAACAAAGAAAGTATGAACAGTAGATGTGGCGTAGTAGAATATGGTATGACGTTAGAGCGGGATCAACCGCCTTTGGTGCTGGTATATATATATATATGCGTGTTGTGGGCGCTCGCCGAGAGAGGAATAGAAAGAGTGTATGAGTGTGGATGAAGAAAGAGCGTTTTCAGTGGCTGCTGTGGTTGTTGTTGTTGGGCGAACCGAATTAAGAAGGCATGACGCCCACGCGCGAAGCCGAGAACGAAGCACGCTGGTTCTCGAGCTGATGCTGCTTGGCGTTGTGAAGTTGGGCGACGATGTGGTCGAGTTCGGCGTACTCTGCCCGAGACCGGGGGACTTCAGCATCCTGGTTGACAAGTCGCCTGCCTTCAAGGCGGTCGACTTTGTTGAGCAGGTTGTTCATGAAAAGGTCTCGCTCTTTGGCAGCTGACATGTAGAACCGCTGTCGAGCAAAGCGAGGTCGGTTTATGGACCGGGCCACCATGTCTGTGATGTGAGTCATTTCTTCGATTCGCCGGGAAGACATGAAATCCTGAGTGAACGAGAAGATAAAGAAAAATAGATGAAAGAGAAAGAGAGTGGGTCGTTAATATATATGTATATATAGTGGGGGCGGGGAAGCAAGTAAGGAGTAAAGAGGGAAAGAAAAAAGAGCGTTCCTTCGGCGGAGTGTATCAAGAAATTGCAAAAAGGTCTCTCAACGGGAAGGTCTCTTACCTGATCGGTTAAGCGCCCGCGATCCATTCGGTTTAGCAGTTTCACAGTGGCCGCACAGTCTAATTTCGCTTGCAGTCGCGCATCCAACTCCACTCTTTGATCGTCCAATGAGCGGGACGCTGACCGAAAAACACACGAGGCAAGGCTGCACAAGGAAGGCCGAAGCGTCGCCCGTTGATTGTCGAGTCGGCCGCGACAGAGACGCTCCACTGCCGTCGTCAGCGTCGCTGCCACAAGCTGTTTACTTTGTCGTTCGTTCAGCAGCACCCGCTGATCATTGCAAAGACGCGGCACTGCCAAGCGATCAACAGCACGGAGTATGCGTTCTAAATCAAGTTCCTCCTTTTCGTCGGAGGTATGCCCGGTGGCACGTTTTCCTGCTGCTGCTGCTGCCGTTGTTGCCGATGATGCGGATGATGATGGCGATGATAATGATAGTGGTGATGATAGCGTTGTGGGCTCAGCCCCTGCGGCCGCTGCGTAAATGTCTTCATAGGCTGGAGGTTGTTCTTCCGACGCTTCAGACTCGTGCAACAATCGATCGACTGACTCGAGCCGTCTGAGTAGCTCTTTGTACTGGGCCCCGTCCACTTGTGTCAGTTGGTCTTGGAGGCTGTGCTGCAAGAGTGCAAGCGTGCGGCGTGTCTGGCCAAAGGTCGAGTGCGTGTGGATGGCGGAGTTCTTGGCATGCGGCTGTCTGCTAATGGCACGGGTGGCAATAATCAAGTGAACCAACTCACTGCATAGCTCTGGATAGTATTGGGCATTGTTATTGGCAAAAGCCCAAAAGGATTCTGAATCCACAAATTGGCGTAGTTGGTCAAAGTCGAGCTTGGATGAGACAGGCAGGTTATTGTTATTGGCATTGCGTCGGTGAGGCGGCATAATTGCACAGACCAGCTGGTCCATGCTGCGTGTGATGGTCCCGAGGACGTCGTCGTCTGAAGAGTGGGGTGTGTACGGCACATGACTGTTGTTCTGTGGGCGGTGGTCGGCAGCGAGTGCATGGAAAATGTCTGCCAAGGTGCATAAGCATTCGGTTTCAATCATGCAAAGTGACTTGACAGCCTGCATATTTTTTGTCATGTAAGATAATGAGAAACGAGAAATTTGCAAGTCAGAATAAGCAGGAATGAATGCGAGACAAATAAATACGATACATACGTGTGCACTGAGTGTCGCTGGTAGATCATCGTAATCAACTGGCTCCAACATGAGCTGTTCCATAATGAAGTCATGTTGTTCAACAATGTCGTCAATAGCAGGTGGGGAAGAAAGACGAGGGCTAGTCTGTGTTTGTGGTGCTACATCGGATGCTCCGTTCGTCTAGAAAAGATATGATATAGGGAAAAAGAGAAGGAAAGAGTTATTATACATTATTATTATTGTCTTTGAGAAAGCGAAACGAGGATAGTGTCTATACCTTTGGCCAGACTTTCTCGAGAGTAGTAGTCATTTTGTGTGTGAAGCAAAGGGAGAGAAATGGAAAGAAAGGGAAGAAGAACCGGATGCTATTTGCTTAAGTATCCAGCATTGAAAAAGAAACCCCCCTAAAATTTGTGCATCGCTCGATATCATCATGCCACTTCAATGGCGATCCAAATTTGGTACCCGGCGAAACAACCTATTTGAAATACCCAATGCAATCCATACATACATACCATTTATGACATACCATGAACCGGTTGTCCCTTCTTTATGCGCCACGGCACCCATCCCCTTCCTCGGAAATCCTCCAAATACCCCCAAGCTGCGAGCAGCGCATTTCTATTTTTTTTTTCTTTACATTGGTTCTTGCATTTGCCACCTTCCTGCTAGGGAGTACGTGTTAGGAAGTAGTCGGTAGTGTACATCGTAAAAATGAATCGTATTTTTACACGTTGGACATGTATAACAGCTTTAGCCAATTTTTCTTTTGCCTTTATCTCTGATTATACTTTATTCCTATGTCTGACCGAGGCATTTCGAACGTATTGGGCACATGTATGTACCGTTTGCTTGCATTGCCTCCCATTTGACCTATCGATGATCGAGGCACTCCGGCAAAATTACTCTCCTTACCTGTTTAAAGATAGTTTGCTCTCCTGCCAAGGGATAGATAGAGGAGTAAACAAACTAGGAGGAGTCGATTTAGGGCGTGTGCTGTATTGCCACCCGAGAGCCTGCAGCACACTTGATATTCTCCAATAAAAAATTAGCATGGTTTTCAAACCTTTTTCTGCTAAACCTCGATCGCATCTAGAGACAAAGAAGCATGCCTATTTAACCTACCATGGATAAATAAACAGAGAAGCATATGATAACAATGCTTCCATTAATGAAATGCTCCACGAGGCATCGAATATCGTATCATTTTCGACAACGCTTGACGCCCCTCCTCCTCCATTTTCTGTTCGACCCTTCATTACGTCTCACACGTTATTGAAACAATATGTTACACTCGGCGGTTCACGAATAAAGTTCTTAATCCAAGTGTAACATGCGAGCCTATCGCAAATTCGAAGAAACCTTCTTCTTGTTACGTGTTCAATAGGTATTAATAATAATAGCGTATACGTTTTTGGGGAAGAAAAAAAAAACAAGTTCATCAAGGAGAGCCAACTTTTGGCCGACATGATCGACTTACTGTATGCTGAGAAACAAAAAAGTTGGCACCGCTGCCTGCAGCGTTCCAAAGTAGAACCATCACGCTGTACTTTGACAAGTGACAACCACAAACTGGCGAGACGGGGGAGACGAATTTAGCCTTCTGGCCGTTTTTTCGTTTTTGTTTCTTTTGCTTGCGACTCTCGGTGTCACCATTGTTCTGGCATGACTTTTTGGACGAGGACTCCCTCTGAAGATAGCGCTCATATTGCTATGCAACGCGTGAGCCATTCACAAACCGCTTACAGCGAGAAACGACTGTGGCAAACATGGGTCTTTTGCTGAGTCATTCCAATGATCGTTGTCCTCGGTTTTTCCAGTTTTCCTCCTTATTTTTTATACGGGTCCCCCCCCCTTCCATGATCATGCGCGATTCGCGGCAAAACCTGCGGGCTCTTCTCCTGCTGTTTTGCATTTTACCAGCGATGACAAATGCATGGCGGCTGTTTTGGGCAGGAGACGGTGCAGAAACAGAAACAGCAACAGCGGCAGCAGCAACAGCAACAGCAACAGCAACAGCAACAGCAGCAATGGTGGTAATAGCTCAAGGGGAAGGCACAGGCAAGTTTTCCTTCTCCATAGACTGTTCGTCTCTCCTGGTGGATTGGAGGACACGCATATCTGATCACCACAAATTGACACAGCCCACTCTATGGATAGACGACAGCAACTGCAAGAGTAACACAGCGTTACCGCAGCATCAACAGAAGCAAACGGACTTTTATGATGATGCGATCTTGTCTCACGAAAAGATGATCTTAGACCATGGATTACGTATGTAGAAAAGAGAAAAAAGGTTCCACACGGGATTTTAGATTTAGAAATATGATCCTGTCTCACACTTTATGAATGCGTCGCATACAATGAGCATAGATATCTTGTACAACCTCGAAGAAAGGACCCAGGACTGTTTCAAACAAGCAGCAGCGCGTTTACGAGAAGGATGTCGATCACTTTTAGTGTCCAACCATGACAAGATGGCTTGCAAGTATCAGCTCATATTGAGTTCCGAGAAACAAAATGGGGATCAGCATCTGAATTATTATTATATTTCTCTTTTTTTAGACGCCCTCGAGTTAACCCTGTGCGAAGTAGCGACAGCCAAAATCGCTATACCAACCGTGTGTGCACAATTTACAGAGTTGGATAAGCATGAACGTCCGAGCGACTATAACAACATTGTTCAACAATGCATTACGTATGATATGATGGTGAAATCATTCTAATCTCAATATCTAATTCGCACCACACATTGCCGTGATTGCTATTACTCATACAGGCTATTGGCAGCCGTGCCCCAAACATGGACATCTTACAGTGGTATGAGCTCACTAACCATGTACTCGTCTGCTGACATACAAAATCATTTTATTTCATACCATGATCATGACGGCCAGGCTACTACCGGGACGCAGGTCAGTAGTCAGACCGGGGGTGGTTCCACCATAACATGGCTCGTGGATTAATATGTTACCTGGGCTTTTTTTGTCCTTCCAGAGGCCATGTGCTTGGCTGTACGTTACCCAATTGAGCGAGGTGAGATAAATGAACGCACATAGATTCATGAATAAGCATATGTTCATACGCGGATAAAATTCTGTCATGATAGAGCGGCTGGAACAGCTTCATCAAAACGTTACGCGGTACCAGATCAAGCAGCTCAGCATGTTGCAGCAACAGCAAAAGTATATGGCGGCGTGGCGCCATGAAGAGGGTACGCGCTTGACTCAGCTGCGTACGTTGCAAGACCGTCTATGGCAACACATGCAACGCTCTTTTGAGGTTTGCGCTCTTTGCATAGTGGCCGCGCCCTTTCGCCATCTCATGTCTCTCTATTCAGGATGCAAACCAGCAGCAGTCAGAGCACTTGGAAGCTTTATCGACAGCGATTGTCAAACTGAAGGAAGAAAGCGAAGCAGCGCTGTTGACGAACCAGCACCAATGGGAACTCTACACACAGGCAGGCCAGCAACATTGGAACAGCTTGTGGGACTTTGCCTATGAGACGCTAACCAAGGTAGTAATGATTACGGTTAAATTCGTACCCATATTCAGAACTGTTCTTCTAGGGTATCGATCAACTGGACACTCGTCTCCGCGAGGTACTTAATGCAAGTGATAAGTTGCTCATGCAGCAGTATGAAGCTGAAGCGGGGTGGGAAACCGTCAAGGTGAATAAAGAAAAAAAAAGAAAAAGAGAAGACCTTCGTGACGTATTGCTGACAGTAACGGATGGACGGCTGAAAGGACGCCCAGACACGGGTGGTGCATGATTGGGATCAAACATGGACGCACGTTAATACCAGTCTAATTACGATGCTGCAAATCACGGCCCAAGAAATCCAGCAGCTTCAGCTGCAAGTCCATGACGTTCGTGAGCAAATATTTACCTTGGTCCAATCAGTGCAACGCGCATCGCGGCGCCTCATGTCCATCATGAGTAAGTTGAATATTCGTATGATAGAATGACTGAAGATGCACCGTGTTCCAACAATTAGGCCTGACCAAGATGCGCGTCTTCGGCGTTCTGTCCTGTGTCATGCTACTTCTGGTTCGATGGCCCAGACATCTCCTGTGGTGGAGTGGCTCGTCTGTGTGGGTCATGTGTCACCGATGTCCTCGGCTTGGGTCTGCCCTGGGTGTGATTGCGCTATTATTAATTTTGCCGATCCTCGTCACGGCTATGGATGCCGAACGAGAACTTGAGTGGACCATGGGCATATATTGTTGCGTGAGTATAGTAATCAGTCTTGTGACCGACCAATGTGGCTCAAGCTCACTGAGCACAGGTGTTGTTTTTTTCGTGCGGAGCACTCTGTCTGTATTTCTACCCATTTTCTGTCACACGCTCTCAGCCTGGGTCGATCGCCCGCCATTTACCCATCCACGCCAGAGCCACTAGCACCGCTCCCACCGCCTGTGATAGTGGACCAGTCTGCAGGTCTCCGCCCATAAACCAGGATCGCAGGTACACACGAAACAAAGAAAGGAGAAATAGTTGCAAATCCAGTTTCTGATGAATATGTATACAACAGACTGAACCAGTTTTACGACTTGATCTGTCAAGACGTATAACCATCCTAAGGAGCTACCCATGTTTAATGTTCTGCTTGATTCTGGCGGCCTTCTGCTGGCTCGCCTTTCTCATGCGATTGTCTGTGCTTCTCCAAAACTTCCATGGCTTCCTCCGCCTTGATTTCCAATGCTGTACGATCATTGACAAGTGCCACCAGGTCTTCCTTTTCCATCTCCAGTAGCATACCGGTCACCTTGCCCGCAAATTCCGGAAATTTGGATTGTCTTTTTTGCAAAGAAAAAAAAATTAAGAAAGCCGATATTAGCAAAAGCGGGAGCAAAAATAAAAGCAAAATAAAGATTATACGACTTACACCACAGCATATATCCGCTCCCCCAGTACCTGGTTCTGCACTTCCTCCGGGTACGATGCAAGATCGTCAATGACCAGCGCAGCCTGTTTTTGGCCTTGGGACTCGGATAGCTTTTCGGCCTCTTCGTCCACGGCTGAAACGGGCGTCGGAATCGTATCGGTACCGCCCGGCGAGGACGATGCCGTGGTGGTGCCTGCTACGGCGGTCGGGGTGACGACAGGGAGAGCGGCAGGGGGCAGGCCAGCAGGGCCAGAGACATGTTGATGTTGCACTGCCGCTGCTGCTGCTGCTGCCGCTGCTGCCGCCGCCGCATGGGCCGCATGCTGGGCCGCCATCGGATGTGTGGTAGGCACATAGTATGTGCCTGGCGGAGGTGGAGGAGGGACAGCATACTGTTTCATATAAGAAGGCTGCTGCTGGTGATGTGGGTGATGATGGTGGTGGTGGTGATGCGGCGGCGTCGAATGCGACCAACTACCTGCTCTTGCCGGCGGCCGTGTCCGATGTTGTTGATGTTGCGGAGGACCAGGCGGGTAGTTGTAGTCATAGTACACCGGGTAGCTGTTGACAGGCACTGGTATGAATGGCTAGTAGGAGTCAGTTAAACAAAACAAAATAAAAAAAAATCATAAACAATGCATGACGCAAAGGTTAGACACATGCCTGTTGCAGATGCAATGGGTGTCGGGCATGGATGCCTCCATCAATCGTGTTGCGGCGGTCTTCCTTGCGCTGGGCAAGTGCGACGTAAAGGGGCTTTGAAAAGAGGGGCTGGCCATTCATTTCTGCCACGGCACGGTTGGCTTCCTGCGGCGAGCTAAAGCAGACGAATCCATATCCTTTCGATTGGCCAGTCTGCGTGTTTTGTGACAAACATGATAGCAAGGTGAGTCATGGTAAGGATAAACAAACGTTCTCTTTAGGCTCGCTAATTTACCTTCTCATCCCGCATGACCCTTGCGCTGGTGATGGTGCCAAACTTTGCAAACTCGCTCCGTAGCCGCTGATCATCGATGCCGTCGTCAATGTGCTTTATGTAAAGATTCATGCCTTGGTATCGGCTTGGATGGTGCGGTTTCGACAAAGACGGACGGCCGCTACTATTGTGATTGTTATTGACAAAAGCGCCATTTCCCAGGGTGGTGGCACTGGTGCTGCTGCTGTTAGTATGACTATGATGTTGCGGTCGGGGCGGCTGCGTCTGTTGTTGTTGCTGCTGCTGTTGTTGCTGCTGTTGCTGCTGCTGTTGATGATGTTGCTGTTGCCTCCGAGCCGCTTCATCCTCACGCTCGGCACGTTTCTGTGCGCGAGAGACGACGAGACGCCGTCCAATGTATTCAGTATCATTCATCTGTTGTACAGCCTTCTCGGCATCTTCGTGCTTTTCAAAGTTGACAAAGCCAAACCCTTTGGAGCTACCGGATTCATCGCGTTGAATGAGCACGGAAACAATAGGGCCAAAGCCTAAAAAGAGTTCACGTAGTTCTTCCTCCTTGATGTCCGGCATCAAGTTCTTGACATAGACGTTGGTGAAACGTGATCTGGCTTCTTCCATCCGCTGTTGCTGGCGTTGTTCTCGCTCTCGCTTGGGTATATGATGACCAACAAAGCTGATGGCCGATTTTTTTTTGTTTTTAAAAAAAGATAAGCAACGTTCTTTTTTTTTTTCTTTTCTTAATAGATCGTTTTCCGACTTACAGTTCGCGATCATATACCGTAGCGCCATTGACTTGCCGAATAGCATTTTCGGCAGCATCGAGGGTATCATAATGAACAAAGCCATAGCCCTTGGAATTGCCCTGGACATCGGTAACGACTTTGCAGGACAAGATGCTGCCATATTGGGCAAAGGTGTCATGAAGTGACTTACTCGTCACAGAGGGATCGAGGTTCTTGACAAAAATATTGCCTCCGGATACTTTGCGTTTGGCGAGGTCGCGTTGAGACCACATGATTCGACAGGGCTTGCCGTTGATATGTGTATAGTTCAACGCGTTCAGAGCTCGTTCACCTTTTTTTGATTCGGTACGGGATGCAATAGAAGAAGAGAGAGAGGAGAGAATGTGTGTAAAAATCCACAAATACAGGCGCAGAACATAATCATACACACGGACCATCGATTTGTTCCTTAAAACTGACAAAGGCATATCCCAGGCTGCGGTTGCTAATGGCGTCGCGGCAGACACGAACGTTCTCGACAGGGCCGACGGAGCCAAACAGGCTGTAGAGCGTGCTCTCCTGAACTGACTCATCAAGCTCACCCACGTACAATGACGCTGAGCCCGAGAAGGTCCTGCCAGAAGAGGAGGACAACCTACGTTGCTGTTGTTGTGTTGTTTGCGGTCGATCGTGGGTCGCTGCCTGAGCTTGAGCAACAGCGATTTCTCGCTGCTGTGGCATGCTGAGTCCGCGTGGCGTGATCGACTCGCTCAATGGTGGGAGTCCAAGCGATGGAGTTGTCATGCGAGACTGGGTAAAGAAGGGGGAGAAAAAAAAGTGAGAAAAAGCCGGTCGGACTTGGCAGTCCATTGCCAACCACATGAACAACAGAGAAAAAAAATAATTATCACAATTGACGACACTCTACGCAGCTTACAATACACGCTATTCCCTCCTTTCGACCCGGACCGTTCATGGCCATAAGTTAACAGACTTAGCATCAAACAGTATAGTAACTTTTTGTACCTGCCCATTATCGCCTGCACATCCCAATATCTGACAGTCAGTTCAATGAAAAGTCTTCCTCCTTTTTTCTTTGTTATGTTCTAGTACAGTATTCCGTCCCCTTCTTCTCATGCACTTTGACGAATAAAGGTTATCACCACCCACGATCCTTACTCCTTTCCCCCCCCCCTTTTTTTTTTTCATAATCTTTTTCTATAAAATATGCCAGTTGGTGTTTATGCACATGTATAAATGTTTTAATCGAAGATGCCTCCGGTGCCTCGCGACGCCGTCTTTACAACATCGCGGTTCTTCCGCTTCTCCTTGCCCTTGACCTGGTTTCGCCGTACTGCGCTGCGGACGTCTTGCCGACCCGCTTGTCCTCTTAATGATCTGGAAACGCGTTCTTTGATACCATCTTCCGTCATCTTTTCTTTGCGGAACTTGGGTTTGGAGTCGCGATGTGCTTTGTAGTCCCGGTTATTGATCTCCTCTGGTTCTGACTCTGACTCCTCTTGACCGTCGGCTTGGTTCTCATCATCTTCTTGTACAGAAAGTGCTACGAATTTGGACTATGACACGAGTCAACAACAAACGTTTGCGTATCAATTTAGGTGTAACCTACCTGCATATCCTTTTCTTCCTCGTTGTCCTGATTAGGCCCTTTCTGCGCCAATTCATCAGATTCTACTTGCTCTTCTTCCTCGGCTTTTCCTTCTTCGTCTTCGTCTTCATCTTCGTCCTCCTCGTCCTCGACATCGTCCTCCTCATCTTCCTCATCGCTTTCTCCCTGGATTTCTTCTTGGTACTACAGCGACCATGTCAGAAATGCGATTCTTCTTTTTGCTTTGTTGGAGAGAGATATACTTACTGCTTCCAGCTCATCTTGCATCTTCTTGCTAAAACCACTCGCTGCCACCTGGACATCCAGACTGAACTCACGATTGACATCCAGTTTGAACCTGGGGTAAAGCACGCTCTCGTAACCAAACCTCCGGCGGAAGAAAGTCCGGATGCAGTCAACGTCGCGATTAAAGTAACTACAAGCACATACAGTCAGACGAGGCTTCATCGTCTGTCACAACAAAGACTCACTATTCAGCGTTTGGATGGGATGTGGAAACCATTTGGGGGAAATCAATCAGGATGGGATCGCCGTTGGACCGAATCAGAAGGTTAAACTCGTTGAAATCACCGTGGATGAGCCCGTACTGCGCCAGGCGTACAATAAGATCCATCAGTTCGGAGTACAGCTTGCCAGGGTCAAGCACCTCATCAATTTGACGACTACATGATATAAGCCCATTTGTTAACCAAAGCAGAGTAAAGGGGTCGATCAATTAGGTCTTACAGAGGAAAAGCATCAATTAATTCCATGACAACGCAATGTCGGCTGATATCGATCGGCTCGGGTACGGGGAAGCCATTCTCGTGAAGCACCTTCATAAATGCGAACTCTTTCATGGCGGCAAGACGTGACATGTACATCCACGATGCAGACTTGCGTTTCTGCAGATAATCACGCTTGGATTTGATGGTACGGAACGAGACACGACCCAGTCTATGTATATATGCCTCAGTCAAGCATTCATATAAGAAGAACCAGATTCCGTTACCTCTGAAGCTTCAGCACCATCTGGTTCTCTTCCTCGTCAGCAACAAGATAGATATCTGAGCAAAATTAAGCGTGGTTTACTAAGCAAGAGTGGCGAAACACACACAATGAAAGAAGACATACCTGACTCTTTACCGACACCAATTTGGTTGCCAACAGAATAGACAGAGCCTCGCTTGGAGAACGTCTTCAAGGCAAGGTAATCATAGCCACCATAGGTAAGTCGGTAACCGTCGTCTATGCTGCAATGTCAGAGAATGGACATCAATATGAAACCAGAATGTAATTACATTTAGCGTTCTGAACACGAGCAATAAGGCCATTACGAGCAAGATCGCCCACGAGTTTGTGGCTGCCACCATGTCGTAATTTCGCGATCTGAGCAATAAGCGACGTCGGAACAACTTCATGGTTCTTTGAGCCCATTTCAACCTGCATAGCGTCACCGTTAGTACGAGACCACTGACATATGATACAGCTTTATTAGTATGTTATAGCTTACAGCTGTAAGAACACGGAATTCGTCTGCGCTCATATAACGGAGTGCTTTGGCATCGAGCTTCATGGTAAATGTAAAGATCCAAGCAGGAGGGAAAGCTCGAAACTATAATGTGGCTTGAATCCCGAATTTGCATTAATGAGCGCTGGTGCCTAATTTACCCAGTTTTTCAGGTTCCATTTATGCCTGCCAATTTGTCGTCCTTCTTCTAGCCGCTAGTCCCGCTTTTCCTCGCTGTTTCTTCGGTATTTACAGCCACAAACTGTGGACAATGCTTTAAAGAGTATCCTCTTTGGTTATCAGATACTGCTTATTAGCACTGGAGGCAACAGCCATCGCAACATTCGTCCGTTCCGCAACGGCAGAAACGTTCTCAGGCTCTTCTTTCAGAATAGAAAAGTACTCCCCCACAATAAAAAATGTCCTCTCACCACCTAATATGGGACAATTCCGGCTGCAGCATAAAATGTACGGATCCGAGAGCAGTAACGCACCGTGCGCCTGGGTTGCTCGATAGCTGACAAGATGCAACAGGTTATCAAAATCCGCATAAGGCACGCTCTCCAAACTCTAGTCGATTGAGGAGCGCCAAAACTTGGGAAGGGACAGGGAGAAGACCTTTGAAAAGCGGACCGTATAAAATTCTGCAGCCATAGGTAGTGTATCGATACCTTACAACTGGAAAGTATGCGTAGAACGTACCGCATTAACTTGCGTGCGCTCTCACTAGCAAACTCGTGGAGGAAGTCGATGAGATGGAAGCCGCGGATATGGAAACCGTATAGCAAAGTAGTAGCTTGATATGAGGTGATATAGCATGGGCTTCATAAAAGGGCGGCGGCGGAAGCGATCTATGAATGGCAATATTCATGTATCAGGATGCAAAGAGAACGGCGTCAGAAATGGCATATGATGCTCGGAATTCGAAAAAAAAAAAAAATGCTCGGAATTCTATGTATATATAAAATACGGGTTGGTTTACGTAGCAGATCTAATGACACTAAGGCGGAGGGCAGTGGTATTAAGCTCCTTGTAAAGGATGTACTTTCTTAGTATCATATGATGGCTTCTCGAAGCGGATTAACTTCCGGGGTTGGACCAAGAGACAGTCTCTTCTGAGAGCAGGGATAGCCTTCATCGCAGAGCTCGATATGGCTCTTTTGTCGTATTATCTGCTTAAAAAGATGCATCCTCCCGACGGAGTACTTCCGCCGTGGCTCAAAAAATGGCTATCAGCGCAGGAGATTCTGGAAGTCCGGAAGAGTCCCTCTATGTCCATCTTCTGGCCAGTAGCCCTACCTTTTTGGATGTCTTTGCGGCTTAGTTTACCTGGAACTTCCACTCCGAAGATCAGATTGCATAGTTTTCAGAGATGAGCGAAGCTCGTCGATCAGCCCGAACGTACGTAAACATCGCAGTACATGACCAGAGAAACACACGCGTGACATGGGTAATTTTAGCGCGGAAAGGAGTGTTCGACAATCCTTCAGGCAGGACTGTCCGCGTCGAAGCAGCATATGCAATTATACCAAGAAATGCTGTGTCGCAGTCAGTTCGCCAAAAGTATTCGAACATGAGCGTCAGACGATGCATCGTCTTCTTTTTTGTGCTTTTCCATAACGCGGTTAAAAGTTGGAGCAGGACTGAATTTTCTAGCAAGAAGAGGTCCAAAGAAGTATGATTTGGACTAATTGAAGCGGCCTTACCGCGAAGCTGTGAGTGCGGTTCGACGGATAATCCACGTCAATCGCAGATGAATGCGATGCTTTCAGCAGTATATGAGTATTGATGTTGTAGATTCTGTACCCCATCACTATGAAATCGAGGGATCTGGACGACAAGACGTGTTTCACCGGAGCGGTGGCCTTCGTGTGTTCAAACTATATTTAGGGTAAAGCACAGACCACATCATCTCCACATTTTTACACGTTCATGAATGATAGCTTAGAGAGTGGTGGATCTGCCGTATAGATATTCAACGGTGTACTGCTATACAAGATGCTTACATTCGCTTTATTTTGTTTATCTTGTATAGCTCATTTGTATCCATGAAATCATCAGAAAGACGCATAACAACCTGAAGATTAGTTTAGGCATGATAGAGATCGGCGCTTCATGGTTACTCCGATACTCAGCTTGTCAAAAAGTCATCTCAAATGCATGTATACTTCTTCATGGCCTTCCCACTTTTTTACTTCTTTACTTTTTCCTTCCTTTTTTCCACCCACACACCCCATTTACCCCTATAAAACTTCGGGAGCAACTCATGATCACGCGCCTGCTTTCCTGAGAATGAAAAAAATTTTCACCAGGGAGGCAGGTCATTGGCTACAGATAAAGGTTTTTTCGCACTCAGGACCCGACTCCAAAAAAGCTATATAAAGGCGATCTTTTTCCTGTGTCTTTCTTTTCCTCTTATCTCTTGGGTGGAGGGTGGTCTGGAGCCATGGCTATTTATAGTGGTGGGCCAAATCATCTGATGAAACCCACCACGAAGACCAACGCTCGAGTAACCCAGTCGTGGTTATGAATTATGGGGTGGGCGGTGCATCTCGGACTCCTCACCAGTGCTCTCGGGCGCGTGGAGTTTCCCCTCTGGCACCTTAAATTATTAGAGCGGGCACGGGAATCAAACGAGTTGCCGATCTCCACGCGATGATTCCTGGGCAACGGACTACCACTTTGGTGGTAGGACGGCTAAAAGGCACTCTTCTTTTTTTATCTTAAAAAGTATAAATGATAAAATAATTAAACAAGATAAGGATACGGGAAAGGGCAAGGGGAAAAGGTTGGCCTTGGGTCTTGGATATTGAGGCGAAATAAAAAGCAAGACCTTCATTTACGCGTTCCATCGTATGACTGCAATGGACAGGGATCTTCTTTATTGTTTGTCTTTATATATTACTTTGGCTTTCATACAGGTTATGATCGTCGTGAGAGATATCATTGAGGAATGCTTAAATTCTGTTGTATCTGTTCATTCTGTTTATTTCTTGATGGATCACGATTACGATTGTTTGACATTGTGAGGAAAACTCGTGTTCAATCTGTCCCGGCGTTCCTGCAAAATGTTGACAACATTTCCATGCTCTGTCCCTCGGAACAAGAACGTCGAACAGCAAGGAGCCAACCATGTCTGTACATACGCAAAACAGAAAAAACGGAAAATAAGAGAAGGAGGTATGCCATCAGAGGTATCCTCAGTATACTATTTGATTTTGTCATGCTCTGAGAGGGAAGTACTGTAATCTACGATCAGAAGCGTGAGAGGAAAAAAAAAAAGGCTACAAGTCATTAAAAAGGATTATTATCGCTCTCATGTGCATGTATTATTTGCTACATTGATCCTTTTTGACGCGTCCATCGGGAATTGGGCTCTCTCCAAGACGCGCGAATTTCCCCAAATGGATGATTTTCGGGTCTCAATACGCGAATTTTATTTTGCTCCTTTGTTTCCTTTATGGCAGACCCAGGCGAGGCACTTGACCTGGCTAGAATCGAGCAGTTGGCAAGCCTCGGCTTGGACAGCCTCTTGCCTCACCATGTTCAACTCGAGAGCACTCGGACAACACCCCGCTATTCACGTCTTGATTCTGACCAGCACAATATGAACGGCAATCGAAACGATCCATCTTTGGGTGTACCTGACATTGCTCATTGTAAGTGCTATCGTTTGGTTTTTTACTGCTCAATCCGTCAATACTCAACCTACCAGTATCTATCCAAGACAATGGCGAGAGCAAGAGTGGCAGTAGCGCTGGTTCACCTCCTGCCCAGCGTCGATCGCTTCGACCACGATCCGCAGCCCAGAAGCATCCATACAAAGCTGAGCTGCTCGTATTCAACTCGAAATTGCGCAGGGCGCAATACCGTGAATTGAAAAATCCGACAGACAGCATCATTGATGACTACTATCGAAGAAGAAATGGTAACAAGGGCGCATTAGCCGAGGACGAGACACCTACTTCGCTGGCTATTCCTGAAGACAGCGATGAAGAATATGCGTATGAGAACCACTGGAGCGATGATGAACGCTATGAACGAATACGAACTGTGAGCCATGCACGCACATCCACCTCCTCCTCGTCACCATCTCCCTTGAAAAGACCAAAAAATCAAAGACATCACGCCACCCGACGCTCTCCACCTCCACCACCACCACCGTCATCATCTGCAGCAGCAGCGGCAGCAGCAGCCCAATCCACATCCTCACCTCAGAATGGGTCTGTCTCAAAAACATACCAAAGCAGAAAAGCAAAGCGCCGCGCAAAACGTCAATCTTCGCTCCCTCCTCCTCCACAGACCACCTTGGCTCGCCAGTCCTCTTCAGCAGGTGCGGACGCTCTTAAGCAAGTCTTCCCAGACTTCTTTGAAGACGATATATACAGCAATGACGATGATGACGATAACAGTAATGAAGATAATTCTGCTTTCATCTTGCCACGACGTCGACCACGGGTTGTCCTTAGCAGCGATGAGGACGAAGCTCCTCGTCCTCCTCCATCCCGTCTATCGCCTCCCGCAAGATTGGACAGCATATGGAGGATTCCTAGCGATGATGAAGATACCCCGATGCCTCGACGGACCCCTTCTTCACGCAGGCAATCCTCCAGTCCTGGTATCTGGGATATCCCGAGCGACATGGACGCAGCATCGGATTCAGACTCTACTGATGCATCTGTTCATCGCAGCAGAAGCGTTGAACTGGGCGAGCCTACCCGACGTACTTATAAGCGAGATGACAAGAGCGTCCTTTTGTCAAGAGTGTCTGAAAGAATATCAAGGCATCCAGGCCGGCGGTCGACCAAGAGCAAACGAAAAGAAGGCGACGACGGTTTGGACGGGTTCATCGTTGATGATGGAGCGGAAATCCGACGAACCATTGAGAAACGTTCGCTGCATGGCGTCCTGCCGCGATCCTATTTGAACCCGCTTCCTGCACGCTCTCGCTCTGCCGCTGCGGACGACGATAGCGATCAGGACGACCCTAGAAGCATACGACCGTCCCATCGGCACCGGGCTCTTTCCGCCAAAAATAAGAACCAACGTATACCTCTTAAACGCAAGATATCCCCCTACGAAGACGACCTCGTCAAATCTTTTGACGATGCACACACATCATCTGCACCTACTCCGGACTCCTCTGTGCCGGCGAGTCCAGCCCCTCAAAGCATACCAGCCCTCTCCACACGCGCAAGCCTCGTTCACACCAGCTATCTATGTCGCCACCTCTTGCCTCAACTGGTCGCACCGCCACCAAGCTTTGAGGATCCGTCCTTTGGCCTTTACATGATGGATCGCATCATGACCGTCCATCGACTTTTGGAGCCCGGCTCCGAACAAGAACGGCAGCAACAAGAGTGGCTTCAAAACGCATTCTGGTACCACTTCCAGCTGCTAGCAAATCTCTACGATGATACCCCCGGCGCCGTTTCACCTGAGCGTGCATGCAATGACTGCATCGAGTTCTATTTCTTCGTCTCACGCTGCATTGGAACCACCGCCGATCCAGGAAAACGACCGCTGCTTGCCTTTCTCAAGACCCAGATCCAGCAATGGATGCGGCGCGTCCTCAAGCTCATGGTACCTTCTATGGAGACGCTCTATCCCAACACGCGGCCGGCCCTGACGAAGGCTCTGCTCGGGCTCTTGATCTACAGCTTGGACTGGACCTATCGGCTCCGCCGTCTGGATACTTCCTGGGGGAAAACGACGACCGAGCTCTGGCCATCTGCGCGCACTCTGGCCTGGATACTCTACTCGCTTTCTCCTGGGAGCGCGACGTATGCCGTCCACCTGGGAGAGATGGAGGTGCGCGCACAGCAGCCACTCGTCGTGGAGGGATGGAAGGTGCTCTTGGTCCTTGGACCGTTGATCTACAATGACGATGGGTGCATTTATCGCATGCTCATGGATATTGCCAAACGTGTGGAAGGCAAAGACTTCACGATCCAAGGCGAATGGGCCCACTTGTTCGAGTCCATACACAGACTGGATCTTGACGGTCATATCAACTGATCCTTTTTCTGCTTATGAAGATATTAGACGCGTCCATAAATACCTTTTACTTATAATACGCCATGGCGCACATCTGCTTGTAAATAACATTTTGCTTTTTCGAGAAAATCATATACGGCTGGATGCTGTGATAAGGTTAAATACACCCAAATTTATGCGTGCGTATACATCTGACGGAGATGGATAATACAGCTTAAGGGTGGCATCACAACGAGATGTGTCTCCTGATGATATGCCTGTCTAGCGCAACCTGCGATATACCAAAGCATCCTATTAGAGTGCGCGGATAGCGCATGCATGTGCTTTGATCGATATATAAATATAGTCCGGGCTGTCTGTGCATCCTCAGCACCCATCTCCCGCCACAGCCACAATCAGTTACTTACACATATGCGTACTATACTATACTGAAGATAAAAAGTCATCTTCTAGACAAATCTCCCGGTATGATGGCACATATCATACTTTTCTTCCTTGTTGCCGCATGCACCATCATGTTCCAAGAATCATCCCATTTCCATTATTTCTTTTTCAAAACTCATACAGACCACTCTGATAAGCTCAGAATACGAATAATTGGACATATAAAGGTGTCATACTGTCATACCTTCGCAATGTATCGGACTTCAATTAAGCATGTATCTTCGTATCACAAAACACAAATCCTGATCGCGCGTGTTCCCTATTACGTATGCGTCTTCTTTATTGTATCTGTATAGTATGATGATCGACTCTGCATTCACATACACACAGAGCATATACTGTATAACGGCAAAAAGGATTGTTCACGTATACCGCTTTGTCACGGAGTTACATCTTAATTTTCTTGACATTCGTTTTTGATGTCCACAACAATAAACGACCGCGGGGCTTCGCACCTGATTATTTTAAGCTTATATAATCACGGAATAAGTGCGGAGAGGCATCAATGCTTGCTTTTTCAACATCCGTCCTAGACGGCCACATGGGATGACAAAAAGGACCCATTTCATCCAGCAATGGGACCTTCACGGAGATCGCCAGTTTCTCGATGCATGACGCGCAAGATATAAAAATACGCACGGCTTTGATGCAAATCAGGAATAAAAATACCCTTCCCTTATCACAATGAGAAAGCCCACTTATCCTGATACTTCCGATGTCTATGAAGATCATCGTGGCAGTCTGCGGAGGCGCGTTCCCACAACACAACATGAACAACAGTGTCCCCAAACAGCACTGTTCTGATTCTTTCTTTTTATTTTTTTTATCGTCGGCAATATAAGTCATTTTTCTCTGTAAATACAAGTCTTCAATGGTAAGGAACCATAGAAGCAGAGGACCAGTATCAAAATATATTTAGGTACAATATTTAGAACCGAAGGGAAGTATGAATAAGAAGGGAAAAAGTAATTACTAGTAGATGTGTGATAGAGATGCCTTTAAGAGGATTTTCGGCCGCCTGCAGTGGATAAGAAAGGTACTTGAAAGTGCTTCCCCTTACCTTTCGGGCGGCACATGTAAAAGAGGAAAGAGAGGAAAAAAAAAAGAAAAAAGACAGCTGGCGGCTAGCGAAACAAGGTTCAAGAGAAATGGCAGCCAATGAAACCCAGCGGTCAATATTGAACTCTTTTACAATTCGAAAATTGGCTGTCCGTTTTCCTTCTGCTGCAGATTATTACAACACACGCACATACTTTTTAAACACGCACACCAGGCATATTATCATTATTCTTATTTACACAAACCGGACACCACTCTCTTCTTTTTCCTTTTTCTCGTTTTTCTTTCTTTCTTTGTTCTTTTTACTACTTTTTCAACTACTATTATCAACTACTATTACTATTCTTGTCGCTAGTAGATAGACATATCCTTTGTCGCTTCCACCAGTGACTCTCTTATTTTATTATCCCTTTAAGAAAACCTAGTCCCTGCTGTCTGCTCTTTCAATGTCCATGTCACAGTTCACCGCATCCACCGGATCCTCCGATTCCTTTCGAGCTGTCACCACTACCAAAACTACCATGACGACCGATACGGACGTTGGCAATGTTTCAATGAGCTCCATGGCCCCTCACGACCACGAAAGGTAAATTGACAACTTCTTCCTTATTCTTGCTCTCCTGTTTCATTGTCTTGCGCCGCGTCGGATGACAAGACAAGAATGATAGCTGACTTCATGACCCTGCTTAGCACGACGGATCGTGCAGAGTCACCGACGCTTCCACCTGAACGCCATGGCCGCCCGCCTGCTGATCTGTCGGTTGAGCAGCAGCCACGCAGTCCACATGTCGCTTCACCCGTCAGAGGCTATAACAGTACGAATTCGATGACCTCGCCCGATTATCAGCAAGGTAAAGAAAACCAGACACACAAAAGAAAAAAGGATCATTGTGAATACAGCAAAGAATGCACGACGCGATATTGAATCCGTGGAATTGTATAGCATCCTTTCATCATACGAGCAGTTTCACGTCTTCCTCGGCTGCGTCCGGTCAACCGTCGCCACCACAACCGATGGAACGCGCCCGGTCAGCTCAATCTTCACGAAGCGGCAGCCATCATAACGCCAATGGCACTTCTAGCAGTCATAAACACCAAACCAATGCGTCCTTACGTCACGCTGCCTCGCACGGTGCACTCCCCTCGCGTCGTTCGAAACGCTCGCTTTATGTGCCAGACCATATGGCGGCTGCCATTGAACTGAGCGCGAGTCCAACTGTTCCTCCTGCACCCGCGGCGGGCATGTACTGGTCTCGGGCTGTCACCTACGGCCGTGGTCCGTCGCGTCCCTTGCGTGCCCATACCGTCAATCTCATTGGTGAACAGCTCTTTGTCTTTGGTGGTTGTGATATCAAGACTTGCTTTAATTCCTTGTATATATTGGATATGGGTAGGCTCCTCCTCTCTCCTTTTTCTTTCTTTCTTTCTTTCTTTCTTTTTATTCTTGTCGACTCTGATCAACCTTTAACATTTTGCATTAGATGCCATGACGTGGTCGAAGCCTCGGACACTCGGGCAGCCGCCGCCACCCTGCCGTGCCCACTCGAGTACGCTGGTCGAGCGGGACCTCGGCTCTGGCAAGCGGGCCCATTACTTGTACATGTTTGGCGGCGGCGATGGTCCCAATTACTTTAATGACCTCTACGTGTTGCATGCAGGTAAGAAGGGAACAAAGCCGATCCATCTTTGGATCCTTTATCATTTGCATGTGTCTGTCTGTTTGTCTGTCTATGTATGCTTATCTGTGTCTCGTGTTACCCTAAAGATACCCTAACGTGGTCGAAGCCCATTACGGAAGGCATACCGCCGTCACCCCGTCGTGCGCACGCCACCTGTCTATGGAACGATAAGATCATCGTGGTTGGTGGCGGTGATGGTGCACGCGCGCTCGCTGATGTGCATTTACTCGATATCTCGGACCCGATGCGCCCGCGGTGGTCGCAGATTAAGCCGTCCGGCACGCCGCCCATCGCACGCGGTTATCACACGGCCAACCTTGTCAAGGACAAGCTGATCGTGTTTGGCGGTAGTGATGGCCATGAGTGCTTTAGCGATGTGCACGTCCTGGATCTGGGTAAGTAGTGGCATCGATAGAAAGAATTTGTGCCTTGATGAGTGGGACCTAATGAGCTTTTGTGAACAGTGGCCAACCGATGGGCACAAATCGAACTCGATCGCATCGTACCACGGTTGGCACACACGGCGTCGCAGGTTGGATCCTATGTTTTTGTGATCGGAGGTCATGACGGTGGTCGCTATTCGAACGAAGTGCTGCTACTGAATCTCGGTAAGACAGATATCTATATATACGAATGACATGTGCCAGGAAGAAAAAAAGATTGCTGATATCTTACTCTTCTGCCTCTCTAGTCACCATGAGCTGGGAATCTCGCAAGATTTATGGAGGCGCACCTAGTCCGCGCGGATACCATGCAGCTGTGCTGCACGACTCGAGACTGTATATTCTTGGAGGCTATGATGGCAAGACTGTGTTTGATGATGTCTACATGCTCGAGCTCAGCGCATGTGCATACCTCCCTCAAATCACAAACTTTGAAATAGACGTATAACTCACATTGTAACTCACACACACACACACACACACACACACACACACACATACTTCCTTGGTTTGGCTCGCTTCTATTCCACGCTGTACCTTCCCTCTCAGTCTCGCTCTCTCGCTCTCCATCTTCCTTCCTCTACTTTTTTCACCCTCTATCTCTATCTCTGACCTTTATTTGATCCTAGCTCCTCCCCAAAGTAGCCCTATCTACACGCAGTTACAATGACCTTTTTTTTTTCGTTTGCTTCTCTTCTTAACGCGTCTCCCCTAATTGTTTATTCTTTTATTGTTCACAGACACACAAACACACTTTTTTCTTAGAAACGTCGCGATGCGCACACAAGCCAACTTGATAAGACACGTCCTCTATCCCCTAATAAGACACCTTTTCGCAATTACAATATTTTGTTTTATGTCATATCTTGGCGACTATTTCGGACCGCTGCTGGCTGGGGACGCTCCAGCATGGGGAAGGACTTTTGCTGGTGCGGCGAGGTGGCATGGAAGGCGTTCTGCTGCTGGCGCGGGCGGTAAAAATCCCGATGCTGCTGCCAGTGGAGGTCGAGCGAATTGGGAGGCGGCGACCGAGGGTAAAAAGAAAGGATGACATAGGCGAGTCCGAGCGATATGCTAAAGATGGTGACGATGATATTGTATGCGGTCGCACAAGTAACGAGACAGCCCAAACTAGATAAAATAATTGGTGCCACCATCATGTCACATCCCCATTCGAAAGAAATAGATATCATCATAATGGGTCCGATCAAAACGGCACACACAGTGTTTCTTTTCTTTTTTTTTTCATCCTTTGAGCTTACCTACCAGAGTAAAACAAGGCCCTTCCCTCGGTGTAAACTGAGAAATCCAAAGTAGACATACGCCGGGGAGCATGATTTGACTTCGTGCAACGTTAAGAAGATGCACAGGATCCTATAAAGTTCGAGCAAAGGAACATGCGATGAGCTTTTTCTTTATTTCTTGTATACGGCATTATACTTGCGCTGCATAAACGCTCTGCATGATTTCCACCAACGTCCCATGTACGCCCTTAACGATCGCGGCTGCAAACAGCAAAATATACGCCGTGATATTCGTCCCATTCATCGCCAAACTCAACATGTTCTCCACGCGCTGTCGCGAAAAATGGCGCATCGCTTGATTAAATAAAATGAAAAGAAGAAGGTATATACAGAAAACGGAGAATTTTTCCTAATGATATCGGCAGATGAAGGCGAGCAAAAGACAGAGGCGAGCCCGTAATCGCTGGTCAAAGGTCGGATAAAAAAAATACTATAATTACCGTTTTTGTCTCCTGGTTGGAGTAAATCGCACAGACCAGTCTGGGAGAGTAGGCCCGAACGCGTCCCGTCCACTATACCTTTTTTTTTCTAAATAAAAAATTTCTAAGCGGGGGGAAATTCTCTCCATCCTTATCTGGCAACATCTTGACTATGCCCTTACGCATATCGTCATGATCTATCTGGCTTAAGAATCGTTCCAGGTGGCACTGTCGCACACTTTCCTCCCCGCTCCTGTCCTCACATTACTTCCGGGAGAAAAATAGTTTACAGAAGTTGATGGTACAAAGCTTTGAGAAAAAAGGAAGAAAAGAAAACGCTTTCAACCCTCCGATTGTGTTTGGTGTCGGATCCGGCTGCTTGGAAAGAGTAAAGTGGAATGATACACCGTGACGTACAACTGGCACGTAGAAGGAGTGCCATATAGTGCATCATGTCCTTTAATCATTTGTTTTCGCATCAGATTCACACCGGCCTTCGACCACGCATCATCCCGCTCTTTTTCTCTTAATATATCGCAAGGCTAGCATATGTCTCCTTGCCCTGGAAAACAAGGGATGCGTGGAAATCGTTCTTATGATGTGACACCAGTGGTTTAAAAAGAGGAAGTACGGCTGCAGGTGTTCCGATAGGTTCACAGAGATCCCAACCAAAAATTCGGCCCATGCTTCTTTTAAACTGAGTTCAATGCACGGTTGCTCCATGCCTTCGTTGTGCTTCTTTGACCATGGAGGTCAAGAAAAAGAAACAAGCGTGCTTACACAGTCCCATATACATAATCTTCATTAAGACAGTCTCTATTTTTTACTTTGTTTCTTCCCGTATTCGATAATTAGAAACATCTCGCACGCAATAATTTTAGTGCGAGATACGCGTCATCTCGTCGCCAGAAAAAGGAACTCTCGGGTGATGGAGTTGTTGCCTCGATCTTTTTAACTGTGCAGAAGATGCATATAATCGACAAAAAACCTCTCTCTCTCTCTCACCTATCTCCAACAGCATGTGAGGTAACACAGAAGAACAGGACAAACAATGATCGCGATCTCGACCGTGAGGAAATATAAAAAAAAAGGTCCTTATCGTCGAGTCCCATCAACCCCATCCGGGCCCGCCATTTTTTTTATAACATCCTCTTTTCCTTCTCCCCTTTTCTTCCTTTCTCACATCTTTTTTCTCTTCACATGCAACGGACACTCGATCGACTCGACTATTATTACAAAGTAATACACACCACCATCCTCAGTAAGCAAAATGCCGCCAGCGGTCTTATGCCTGCTTCCGTTGCCATCACTGTAAGAAAATGGATAGATTTCTCGAGAAAATAGGCTGAAACAGATGTTCGCCTTATAGACACACGGTGACTACACCGATGCCTGGGTCCGGTATGAAATTATGCTTATGCACGCTCGAGACACGTTTGTACTAAAGTTCTACGAAGCGACAACGTCTATTCCATTTATGCAGTGCACGGCCTAGCCCTTGCCTACCGACGTGTAGATGACAATAAAGGCAGAGCATGTAAGTTTCCCAACATCCATGCCGCGTTCATCTGGCTTATCATCACCATGACGTGTAGTCGAATTGGAGCATGCGGTCGTCAAGCTGATGCGCGGTTTGCTCTTTGCCATGATGCGACAGGCACCGAAAGTGGAAAAGTTCAAGCAGACTCAGTCACTTGAACACTCTTTACACGCCAAATACAATACAGAGAATGGTGAGACCGTCGTAGGTGATTTCGATTGGGGACACCTTCAGGTAAGAGGTGCCAAGGGATTGTCGTACAGGTCCTCTGATTTAGTTCGGGTCACTCTGTTTTATAGATTGACGCGACCAGTGTGTTTTTGCTCGCGCTTGCCGACATGACGACCAGTGGAATTACCGTTATTTATACCCAAGACGAAGTGGACTTTGTACAGAACCTCGTGTTTTATATTGAGCGTAAGGACCAAGTCTTGTTTCAAACCCACGTTGACCCTTTTTCCTCACTTTTGCGGCTGCAGGCGCCTATCGGACACCGGATTATGGTATTTGGGAACGCGGCAACAAGTCCAACCACGGTCAGCCCGAGCTCAACTCGTCCTCGATCGGCATGGCGCTCGCTGCACTGCGTGCCATCCATGGGCTGAATCTCTTTGGTGCGCGCGGCGGGCCAAGCTCGGTGATTCACGTGCTCCCGGACGAACTAACCCGGAATGCGACGACGCTCCACAGCTTCTTGCCGCGTGAGTCGAAATCCAAAGAGATCGATGGCTCTGTCCTGTCTGTCATCGGCTTCCCCGGCTTTGCCGTCCAGGACCCTGAGCTGATTCGCCGGACCAAGCAGGAAGCCAAGGAGAAGCTCGAGGGACGATATGGCTGGAAGCGGTTCTTGCGCGACGGCCATCAAACCGAGATCGAGGATACGTCACGCTTGCATTACAATCTCAACGAACTCAAGATGTTTGAAGACATTGAGTCTGAGTGGCCTCTCTTCTTTGCGTACCTCATTCTTGAGGGATTGTTCACGGGCAATCTCGATCAGGCAGAGGAGTATTTTAAAAAGATTGACAAACTCGTGATCGACTCGACTACGCTTGAGACTCCCAAGGGTCTGGCATCGCCGAGCCTATCGTCTGCGTCGTCTAAGCAATCCGAGAACGAGGTCCACATCCCATTACTGGCTGAGTTGTACTATGTTCCCAAGGATTTGATCGAGGCCGAGAAACAGAATCCACACTCGCAAGAACGCCTGCCGAATGATAACCTGCCTCTTGTCTGGGCCCTCTCACTCTACCTTTTGGGCTGTCTCATCCGCGAGAATCTCCTCACACCCGCCGAGTTCGACCCGCTCGGTCGTCGTCTCAACGCCTCGCGGATACCCCAGCAGCATACAGTCCAAATTGTCCTCTTGTCGGAAGACGAGGCACTCCGAAACACACTGTCCATGTACGGTCTCGAAACGCAAGCCGTGTCCGAGATCGAGTCGAGCATCACGGTGTTGAACCCGAAAGCGCTCATGGATGTCTATGCTGGTCTAGGACGCAATAACAAACTCGGCCTGAGCGGCCGTCCCAAGAGGTAAAAGTGTGCTAGGAAAAAACTGGAAATGATAGGGGCTTACGGTGTTTTGCAGGCCGATTGGCGTCCTCGGCACTTCGCGACTGTACCGAATTCAGGGCCGCCTCTATGCATTCACGCCGCACTTCATGGATAATGAAGAATTCTACCTCAACTCGGACCCAGACTATCTTGTCTCCGCCTTTGAGAGCGAGCTCAGCTTCACGAGCAAGAACTGGTTCTACCCCGGCCGGCCGACCATGGTGGTCGTCTTGACGAACGCGCTCCTCGGCAACATGCGCGGCGGTCTGCAAAACCTCGACAGTGATCCGCGTCAGGAAGCCGCGATGCGCGTCGCCGGAGGATCGCTGGGCAATCAGTCGAAAAAGAACCTGCTCAACTTCTTCATGAACCTCCGCTGCGGCGAGTGCAATGGCCACCGCGTGCGTCTGTGCCGGCTTGTCGAGAGCGTTACAACGAGCAACATTGAGTCGCTTGACTTTTTGATCAACCAGCCCGACATGGATTGGGAGAGCATCTTGCTGGTTGCGGACAAGACGGCGCGTCGCCGCCGCACGACGCCGATTCATCGCAAGCTCAACTATGATGCCAATGAGACGCAGGCTAGCACGCCCGGTACGGGCGGCCAGCGCACTCCTGGCTCAAAGACGCCACGCAAGCGTAACAGCGCCTTCCAAGGCAAGTCGTCCCTCGCGTCCCCGCTCGACAGACTCAACCAGGAGAGCTACTTTGCCGAGCTCACATCGGCCTTGTCCCATCTGGATGCCAACGATGGCCAGCCACGCTTCCGTCTCAAGGAGCCTGAGGACAGTCCGGTCCCGTCGGCGCGCAAGGCCGTGCGTGGCGCGCCCGACTCGCCACTGGGCAAAGACGAAACGGCCAGCCCAGAAGCGATCCAGCAGCCTTCTTCTTCGAATGCTGGCACGCCGCCCTCTGTTTCGGATACGCTTGCCCTCAACTTGGGCGATCCATCCCAGTTCCAGCAGGCCATTGAGAGCTTGGTAGAATCGGTCAACTTGTATGACCAGGTCGGTAAGTACAGAAACAAATATGCACAAACCAAAAAGAAAAATCGGGTCTCGGTCTGAGAAAAATAATAATCGTACTCTACTGTTTCCAGATCTGCTGCAGTATCTTGCGTCCTGCAAGCCCGATGACCACTACATCCCTGAGCTGCAAGCCTCGATCCATGACCTGCTCGAGGAGGTCTACCTCAAATCAATGCGTCTCCAGTACTGGTCCGTCGCCCGCCAGGCGGCCGGCCTTCTCCACAAAGTCGTGCCTTCACTGACGATCAATATAACCGATATTGTCATCCGCCAGAAACAGATCAGTATCGGTTCGGGCCCGCGTGAGTACCTGATTTCCATGCCCATCGCACCGGACGCACTCAAGAAGATGATTGCCGACCATTGGTAAGCCACTCTACAAATGTGGATAAACGTAGCAAGCGTGTGACATTGACATATCCGTTCCTTTTTTCTCTTTATTGATCTAGCCAAGATGATATCCGTGAAGGTCCGGTCGTGCAAGAAATTATCATTTATCTCGGCAGCCTGATGCGCACCGCGCCCGAGTTCTTTGACGGCATCCTGCGACTCCGCACACACTACATCATCATTGCCCTCCGCGAAGAAATCAGCCGTGTCAACAACTGCGACGAGGAAGAAGCGGTCGAGCACCTCATGCAGCTCGCGCCCTTTGAACTCAAGAGCCTGCTCGAGACCATCTTGTCCGGCCCAGACATGTGTTCAAGCGTCGGTGAGATCGCGGTGCGCGACAATCCGGGCGGCACCCTCGTCTTGTCGCTTCCGCCCAGCGCGCGCGGCAGCAGCAACAGCAGCAGTGGCACCCAAGCACCACCACAGCTCAATATGGCTAACAGCTCGCTCTACACGAGCCGTGTCGCTGCTGCCAGTGCCGACTCGAAGGAAGAGAAAACGGAGCAAAACCAGCCACAACAGACAGAGACGCAGGGCGTACGCGTGCGTGTGCAGTCGGCCGGATTCGCATCTGGCAACTTTGCACGGGTCGAGATCAACGGCAACAGCATGATGGCCAATTCGCGTGGTATTCACGTATGGGCGATTGATACGTCCGCGCCCAAGATTGTTCTGGAGCGCGCTTCGTTCGATACGCACATTTCTGCAGACGAGGCACGCGAGTTTAAAAAATTCATTGACGCTTTGGCGCCAGGCACGCTGCTGGCCATGGCCGCCAAGGACGACTTTGTTGAGAACCTCGGTCAAGTAGGTATCTCGGTATTGGAGGACCTGGGCAGCAGGCAGATCCGCCAAGTCGGCTACCGTGATTCGTATGTGTTCATTGGCGAAAAAGGTATTCAGGAGCATACAAAATGAGAAGGAGATGATTGACGCTGTTTTGTGAAATGGTAGGTGGCTCTGCCGATCAAGTGGTGGAGATGCACAAGGGTGCGCAGGACGGCCCGACCGACACGATTGAGAAACACATCTTGGGCAATGCCCGCACTGCTGTAGAGCACAGCCGTATCACGGACGTGTTCCCGACAGCGCAAGGCCGCTGGCTGCGTCGACGTAAGAATGACGGTGCACTCAACCGGGTGCCGCTTCACTTCTTTCCGAAGGTGTGGCAGATCCTCGACAGCTCGCAGGGCCTGCGCATTCGCGATCACACTCTGCCACGCGATCCGACCGTGCTCGAAAAGACCCCCGAGGAATTCAGCTTTGCCCTGGCTGTCGAAGGTTTCTTGGGCTGGTTTGTCGACCCGGCCGAGCGCCAGATCGCGGTAGAAGTCCTGACCGTAATCAGCAAGCTGCAGGAACGCAACCCAGAAATGCGCATGCTCGATCACGTGCTCGATATCTCGCTCCTGATGGATACCGCCGTCGAATTCTTTTGGACGAAGCATATCCGGGACGATCTTCTACCCGATACAAGCTATGTCGCCAACCGCGACTTGGCGCACAAGCTCTTTTATGACTTACCCCAACAGGGCTCAGCCGATAGCACATTTGCATATATTGCCAAGAGCGCGCTCAAGGTGCTCCCCTTTGAGTTTGACTACTCCCGAGAAGTCATGTCGAGTTTGTAACATTGTGGTAGTAGCTTCTTCTTTTATAGTAACAAGAGTGATTCTGTTTCTTTTGATACATGCTTACAATAAAAACGATACAAATGGATTTTCATAGTGTCAGACAGCCAGGTCTTGCTCATTTTTCTTTTCTTTTCTCGTTTCTCCTATGTCCGCACTTTTCTGGCAATAAGTTCTTCAAAGTCATTCTTCTGCCACTGACTCTGCACGACACGCCGCTTATCCTCCTCGGTCTTGGTTTCCCACTTTGCCATGGTCAGCTGGAAACGGCTCTTGCGCACCGAGCTCAAGACCTCCATTTCTTCTGTGCACAACCTGCGTTCTTCCAGCTGATATCGCTCGAGTTCCTTCTCCTGATCGGGTGCCCATGCCGTGCGAGGTCTGGGAGGTTGAGTCAGATAAGATGGCAACGTGGCGGAATGATGATGGTGATGGTGGTGATGGCCGTGGCTGGCGTGATGCTGACCAGGATGATATGAACTGGACGAGAACGGGGAAGAAGTGGGAGGAGGACCGCCGTGTGGTTGAGGGCGGCTACTACTAGCGCCACCACTGTTGCTCGGGTGATAGTGGTGGTATGGCGAGGAAGAGGCTGATGAGGAGGAATACGGCCGATGGTAATCGTAAGGATGGTATCGGCTGCTGCTACTGGTACTGTTGCCAGGAACATGGGTAGGCGTCGATGAGGAGGAAGAACTGCCACCCCCTCTGGATTCAGAAGGCGGCAATGGTACAGGCGACGAAGACGTCTTGCGATCTACTACAGCAGGAGATCGTGATCGTGAGGGCTGCCAGGTATCGCCGCCACGGTCATAGTAGGAACGTGAAGATGAACGTCCCGGCGGTGGCGGCCGCGACGGGTAGTCTCGGTAGTGATAGTGACTGCCGTAATAGCTTCCGGGCGGTGCTATGTCAGTGCCCGAGCCAGCCACAGCAGGCGAGCCGGGCCGCGGTGGCGGATAAGGCGAACGATGGCCGTACGAGTCCCGTCGGCGGGGCGACGGTGATCTTCGGTAGGACGTGGGTGTGTTGCGGCGTGACGGATAGTAGCTACTACCACCAGCAACAGCACCACCAGAGGAAGAGACACTCGCATAAGAGGGACGGCGCGGTGATCCAGACGAGGACCGTGGCGAACGTGGCGAAGCGTAATGCGCCCGTTCCGAATAGTAATAATCTTTGTTGCTGCTGCTACTGTATCGGTCCACAACCGGACGTCCCGACGGACCACTTAACGAGCCACTACCACTACCGCCACCACCACTGCTAATAGGTCTGACTGCGGATGGCTGTCCTGCACCTGCTGCTATGGCTCCAGTTGGTGCTGCTGCTGCTGCTGCTGCTGTGGGTGGAGGCGGTGGAGAAGCACCGCCTGGAGGAGGAGGAGGCGGTGGAGGACCAGCCGGAGAGCGCATGTGACTTGAATAGCTGCCACTCCGTTCACGATAAGCGTGATGGTGGTGATGGCTGCTGCTACTACTGCTGCTGCTACTGCCGTGATGGTGGTGGTAATCTCGCTCATACCGGTAATTTTCACCCGGTCTATACGTATCCGAACGAGGTCTATCATAGCCATCAGAACGAGGTGGTCGATCATAGGCATCCGAGCGCGGCGGTCGATCGTAAGCATCCGAGC
Source organism: Syncephalastrum racemosum (assembly GCA_002105135.1). Lineage (NCBI taxonomy): Eukaryota > Fungi > Mucoromycota > Mucoromycetes > Mucorales > Syncephalastraceae > Syncephalastrum > Syncephalastrum racemosum. The sequence goes on along the minus strand of MCGN01000009.1, from coordinate 204,774 downwards.
GAGGCGGTCGATCATATGAATCGCGTGGTGGTCGATCGTAATGTCCCCGATACCGATCGTCGTAGCCTCGTGAGTAGCGATCCATTCAGTTTTTGTTGTAGGAAAGAATAAGAGGAAAATGGGGCAAGCCGGTATCGATTTTTCAAAGATACCACCAGCCTACCGCGCGCAACAGAAGTGACTTTACAACGCCGCCCAAAGCAACAACAATTTCATTTTGTACGCATGTGTAGACGATATAAATGACATGGCTACTTTTCTATAATTTATTTTTCTTCTAGACGACACGCTCAATCTCGTTGATGAGCTCTTGGTAGTCAAATTCATGGGGTGCCCTGTGGAACTTTTCAACCAATTCAAACTTGGATTGGGCACCGGTGGCATAAAACTGCTGCAGCGCAAAGGCCAGGAATTGCGCATTTTGGGTGTCAATCATGCGCGGGTTGTCCGATATCTCGCCCTTCATCAGCACAATGCCCTTTGAATCCGCCAGTTCAGGAAAGTGGGTGATGGTCAGGAAAGGACGGGCCTCGGTGCCCTTGGCCTTGTACTCGAGCAGAGATGTAAAATGGCACTGGTGGAAGATGAACTGCATGAAGAAGAACTCGATACCTGCCTCACGGGGCATGGGCACAATAAACTAAAAAATAGAGAGGATGGATAAGTCTCTTGTATATTCAGATTAAATGAATAACTCTTTACCATGGGGTACTTTTGGCTGCGCTGGAAGAGGGTGTCATAGGTGCCTTTGGGAATGACAGCCGTGATGCAGTCTTTATCGGCATGGAAGTCGGTCCAGATCTTCTCAATTGTCTCTGGGTTTTCTTTCTCGAACAACTCCAACTTGACAATCTTATCAAGCGTCTATCGCAGAGATGAGAGAGTTAAAAAGTTAGAAATTTACCAATCAAATGATTCACTGTATGGATGGCTGTATACGTACAGGTGCAGACGACTCATAGGGCTTTTGGGCACTGGCCTTGACTGCCTCAGCCTGGCTATCCACCGCCTTTTGTTGTTGCTTTGCCTTTTGTGCTTCTAATTCCGCCTTTCGTACCTCGGCAGCTTGCGCCTTGCGCTTCGCTTCCTGTTGAGCCTCCTCTTGCAGCTTCGTCTTGAGCTCCTCGACGGTGACACCACGCCTGTCAAAAATAATCATGTAAAAACGATGGGTCTCATTTTTCCACATTTATCAAGTGCCTTTGTGTGCAGTCTTACTTTTTGGCAGCTTCCTTGAGCTTGTTGGCATATTTGGTATCATAGTCGATCTTGACTCGATTGGCCTCGGTGGCGATCTGACGGACGCGGGCTGTGACACAGGGGATGCGTTAATCAATGGGTCAAATAAGCAAAATGGAATGCATACCGAATCGCGACTGGCCATAGAAAACCGAAGAAGGCAGACTCACGACTTCAGCCTGGCGACATTGGTTGAGTACACGAGGAGTGAATCGAGCACGTTGAACGCACTGGGCGAGCGACGCACACTGCCGTAACATGATCAACTAAGAGGAACAAAGAGTCTGGTGTGCACCCCGCACGGCACTACTACTACTGCTGCTGCTGCTGCTGTGACTGAAGTGACATCAATTTCCAATTTTTTTGAAACCATTGTGTTGTCTTTCCAGCTTATTCAGACTACCTTACACCTTTGTATTATCCTACCTGCGCATTCTGCTTCACCTGTTCTGCTCTTTTCCCTTTTTTCCTTGCTTGTTGTTGTTTGGCTGTGGCGCTGCGGTCACCGGACGCATGATGCGCATAAGTATTGTATCTACTTGCACTTCATATATTTTTTTCTAAAAATAAGTCAGACGTTTTAAGTCGAGTGACCTGGTTTGTATCTACAGCACTTCTGCCGTTCTTGGTGTTATGTAACATGATGTCTGTAAGCTTGCATGCCATTGGTTCGTGGTCCAATCCTGTCGAGTGACCTTCACTGATGATACCATCAGTGTCCAAGAAAAGAAAACGAAGAAAAGAGGTGAGGTGTATTTTAGTTGAAGATAGATGAGGATGGTCTAAAGATAACGATACATGGAATGAAGAGCAAACTTCGAAGGAGAAAAGAGAAGACACAAGACGAGAGTCTCTTGCGCGTGTACGATAGTGTGCGAACGTGGTGGAGGAGAGTTAAAAGGAACAAGATGGAGGGAGGTAGGGTATGCAAAAGAAAAGAATATCAAGTGAGCTTAAGCCCGATGGTTGGGATCGCTGTTCGCGTTGACGAACTTTTCACCGTCCCGAAGGGCCTGCGTGTCGTCAGCCGTGTTCACCATAGGCAAAACAGGCTGTTGGGATTTCGCGGCTTTCTCGGAAAGTTCAACTTTGCTAAGAAAAAATAAAACAAAAAAATAGAGAAGGTTTGTACGATTGCTTGACAAATAACGTAAAAGAATAAAGAATCCCACTTACCCATACCACCCACCACCAATGAGCGTGAGAAGAATGCCGAACGCGTTAGTGACATTGATGTGGATATGGAAAATGACGACAGCGAGGACGATCGAGAGCACTTGCTTGACGTTGCCAGCAACGGTCATGGTCAGCGCGCTCGTCTTTTTGTTGGCAGTGAAGCTGACGACGTTTAGGCCGAAAGCAAGTATGCCGTTAAAGATCAAGCCCATCATGAGTCCCGAGGTCATGCTGACCTGGGAGAACTCGCGGACACGTTCAAGTTCGCCGGTGCAATAAGCATAGAAGATGCACTGCACAAATGCAAGGGGCGACATGCGCATCAAGAGGTCGAGCGGGTGCAGCTTGAGTTTGCCGACCAAGATCGTGTTGGTCGCGACCGTCTTGACAGCCGCAAGCAACGTGCCGAGAACAGTGAGCAGGAACCCAATCAGTGTAAAGTCATACTCGCCAAATGTGGCGAAACCAACACCGACGACGACCTTTTTAAAAAAGGAAAAGCGAGTGTAAGTAAACGAGACAAGATCTCATTTAGGTGCATTTGTTGTTATTTGTGTATATTGTTACTTACCGGAAGCAGGGACCAGTAGGTGATACGCGAAAAGGTCTTTTGGAGTACAGTAACGGCGATCAAAACCGTAAAGACGGGAGTCATGGCGCGGACCACTTGGTGAAACTGGTTTAGATGTTAGCATGTCGTCATAGAAATGAGATACGAAATGGGGTGAAACATGAGAAAAAAAAAATAACTTACAGCAACAGAGACGAGATTTCTGCAGATAGAGAGACACAGACACAGACAAGACAACGCTAAATTAGTTTCTCCGTTCTGCCGTCATACGCTAGTCAACTTACAGAGACACATTACTGATGGCGATGTTGATGGTGTAGAGCACTGAGAACATGAGCATAACAAAGTTCTCGTGGTCACCGAGCTTGGCAGGCTGGAACCACCCCAGCATGTACGAGATGTAACAACCGATGGAGCCGCATAGCGTATGAATCGCAGTTAAACTCCAGGGATAGCGGAAGTCGAGCAGGATCGCCTTATTGTACAAGGTCAAGCCGAGGTTGAAGAAGAAATAGAGTGCGAGCCACGTGTAGGCGTTATCGATGGTTTTAGCAGGAGCAGAAGACATCAAACGTATGATCTGGAAAGGTGGTGATAAGGAAAGAAGATGGGAAGGGAAATAAGGAAAAACCAGGGAAAAGTAAAAGGAAAGAAGGAAGGAAAGGGAAAGCTTGAATGTGCCTGATTTTTCTTTTGGAAGAAATGGAAATTTAATCTGTTCACTATCCGCCTTCTTGTGTTCAGCGGGCTGTCGAGAGCGTTTAGATATACTTCGGAGGTCTAATTCCCCAGGATGGGGATGAGAGCCCAACGTAAAATAATAAAAATAATAATTCATACAGGTTGTCCTGCGGGCTGTTCTTTACCATGGGTTGTTAACTGCACGTACCTTTTCTGTTCTTTTGTAAATGCATGCAGTCATACGACTTGTATTATTCCTGCCTCCCGTTTGTATATCGACATGGTGATATCAGAGGCCGCGGATGGCGTGGCAGTTTCCTAAAACGATACGCCCGACCTAACTTACACAAGGAAGCGTGGCACATACGCTGGCTACTGGATGCGTACGAACGCATTCACACAGCCTACCATCAAAAGCATGTGTTGAGATAACGTATTGCTAAACGGATTGCGTCGAATGGATCCGAATTCATATACATTGCATAGAGAAGTCGATCGCAGATCATACCAAAAAAAAAAAAAATTATACCGACGATCACATCATGGAGGTCCAGCCAGTCGCCGCGCGAAAAAAAAAAAAAAAAAAAAAAAAAAAAAGAGATCGCACTTGACGACAATCCCGCCGGTACTAAATTTCCAATAATACATGTTCCCGAGAATAAAGGCAGCACACTCTCATTGTCCATAATACAGCACTACGGGGATCAGATATGCCGATCCCATCAGCTCTGTCGATCGATATTTGGCACCGGACGCATAAGCCCAATCGATCCAGCGCAAGCAGACTTGCAGACTCTAGAAGGTGCTGGCTTCTCCTCTCTTTTCTTTTTCCATATATATATTTTTGCTTTCAGCCCAGTAAGATCATAACTCGGCTGCTTCACTTGTAATTATGCATCGTTGTACATGAAGCATAAGAACATTCAGTTTGCTCTTTGGTCATTTTCGTCTGGAACGAGTATATCAACAAAGCGAAAGACAACAGTTGATTAAACCATTTTAACGGCTGGGCCGAGTCAATTGATATTAGGCATAGAGACGACAGCAAATCTAGAAGCATCCATGTAAACAAATGCTTAACGATATGCTCACGTGTATGCACGCTATCATCGGCCCGTCCTGTAATTTACCATTTGCTGATTACTTCGCATCATGATCTTTCCTACTACCAAGACTTCTAGACGTATAACAGTCGATATAGATATGACTCACATTATTTTGCTCTGTCCGAACATCGTAGAAACATCATATTGGTATGTTACCGTGATATCCATATTCTTGTCTGATTAACAGTCGAGTGCCTCGGTTCATATAGTTTATAAGCCATGCTCAACCCCTTAAATGATAATTAATGATACTTTTTACCTATTACTGTTGCAAACAAAACGATTGCTCCTCAGACTTCCCATAATTTACTATATTTCGATATATTCTTCAATGCTAAACTCAGTACGAATCATCATTTCATCAACAAGGACGGACAGATGATATCATTCCAACTTTTTTGACGCTCAACCAGGCCGCCGCCGTCCCACAAGGTGGAAATTGAACGGTTGTACGAGATCGAAAGCAGGCAACAAGCACACTCACCTATATCCAAAACTGTTGTACGTACAGTGTGCTCTTCTTTTTTTTTAAAAAAAAAAACCGTTTGGCATAATTCGTCCAAAACGACTGGCGCAGATATGAAAGCCCAATGTGGCCACAGCTGATCAGGAACAGGTCGGCACCACTTCTCTTTTTCGCCCTTGCCATTTTTTGCCTTGTTTGAGACACTATCATTTCCCTTCCTTTGTCGCTTATATCATGATGAGGTCGGTCGCACCATCCGAGCCGCAGGTCAAACAGACGAAGACTATTGAAATGGGTGGTGTGGTTGTGTACAATTGTATGTGAGCCAATTCGTTTTATTTTTTAATCTGGGGTTATGGATGCTTGATAGGTTGCGTCGATACGGCAGTCTAGTGTTCACCAGCCTCAGCGTGGCCAGCCTTGGAGGTCAGGTAAGCGTGCTTCTTGTTGGCGTAGGTGTAGATCAGGTAGCCGATACCGAAAGCAGTACCGACGTAGGGAACCTGGCTGGACACGCGACGAGCAGTGTTGAAAATGGCATTGTGGAGCACACCAGCAAAGGCCTTTTGCTGGTAAGGCGAAAGGATGTACGAAACAACGCCCTATTCACGAGAAGTGTAAGTATTCTATTTTGTTGTTCTCTTGTCGTATGATGATGCGTACACGTTGAGTAGGGCTACCCAAATGGCCCCACCTATAATAAAACAAATAGCAAGAGCATTGAGCGATCGACCTCATTTCGATAAGTTGCGCTTGCTTACCAGCCCATGTAGTTCTTTCCTCCGGCGCCACCCATGATTATTCTAAAAGTGATATATTGAATAAGTGTTTGCTCCTGTGTTGCTCGGCTACTGCAGACATGCCTTGAATTGGTACTTTGAAGAGTAGGGGGATAACGATTCAAGCCGGGGAAAACAAAACAAGCCGACAAGACGTGACTTGGACGGAGATTAAATATGCCCTGGCAACAAAATTTACAAGTCGCGCGATTTGGGGCGATGGCGCGTTGGGCGGCCGGGATATCCAGTCGACGACAGCGCTGTTTCATGATCTACTATACAGGTACAAAACTCTAAGACATGTGTTGCTATGCTGGAATCCAGAGACAAGGGCGGTAAAGGCTCTGTATGAAACGAGTATAACGTGGATATTTGCACAAGGATTACTACGAAGCTGTATAGTCCGGCAGCTGTACTACGTCAAATAGAGTAGCAAACGTCACGGGATACCATTTCACTGCTTCATACAAAGCGATAGAAGGGAGCTATGAAAGTATGCTATTGGTGGCCCCGGCTGCCACAGTGCGAACATCGAATTTTGCTGTTCCTTTTTCGCAACTCCATTCTCCATTAGACTCATAATAGATCTGATAAGAGTCCAACGGAATCCACTGACTGCTGCAGGAAGCCCCGAAGTACATGTGTAAATATATCATATGTTACGGTGATAGGTCTTTTGAGCGCTTTTAATTATGCTGGTATGTTTTGGATCAGTAGGTGGGCATTATAAGCGGTTACCGGACACGATAACCACCGTACAACGGTGGAATGCTGATTTGGGTTAGCTGTTCAGAAAGCAGCGGCTATATGAAAGACGATGTCAAAATTGATGTCGTTAGCTCTCTGGCATGCACGGTCTCGTTGATTAGACATACCAACTGACTACCATGGGTCGCAAAGCACTGGATCTGATGCAACAGTCATCAACACAGTTCAAGATTTGGGTATAATTGGAACGAAGCTGCGTCTGCTTTATACAGTAAAGCAACAAGTGTGATAGCTTCATGAGGTGACCGTACGTGATATAGGTAGAACATAGAGGAATGAGCAGTTCCGCAGTTTCAGATGTAGAATCTGCTCATGAACGACGCGCTTAGCTCTATATGCGAACAGAGGTGCTGTAGATGATCTTACCAACAGCTTGTTTTTCGTTCGTGCGCTCATCACTTGGCTCATCCAGAGATATTCGTTTGAGGCAGGTTATCGGGCCCTCTTTTTCTTGTTGGAAGACGTTTCTACTTCGAGATCAGGTACACTCCGCCTGCCTCTCTGTCGTCCTTCTGATCGTGTCTCATGTTCGTAGAATCGAGAGGGCGAGGAAGAGCGACCCGCTGAAGGTTTCCTATGGGTGGTGTCACGCCTTGGTGAAGTGGCAGGGACGACAAGGGGTATCGGGAAACGCTTTCGATGGTGTACCGAGTGTTGCTTTTCGGAAGATGAGAGACATTGGGAGGGAGGGGGAGGACGATCTGCAGGCGGTGAAAGAGAAGAAGCATTTGATTCAGCCGACAGATCCGGAGAGGGAAGACCGGTGTTCACGTTTTTTGATGTGACATAAGAGACGAGCGCTTGAGTCAGTTTGAGCATAACAGAGGATTCACTGTTCGAGAGAGGCGATGGCTCGTTTCGTCTTATCAAGGGGTTAAACAGAGTCACACAATTTTTATGCAAAGTTACCTGTTCATTTGGGTATCGTTGAATCCGTTTTCTGCAAGCGTTCGTGCCAGATGGTATAAAGAGTCAGCACTGGAAAGACTTGGGTCTCGCGAAAGCTGTTCCAAAAAGTCTGTGATAATTTCGTTTGTGCTCTACAGAGTTATTTATAAGCATAACCTTCATGAATGGATATATAGATTTTTTTTCCTAGCTTACGGAGCCTCTCAACAGTATGTGTGAAGGAGAAGGAGAATCTTGAATGATTGCGTCTTGTTGCATCGTCTCGTTGTCCGGCTTCGTATCATGGTTACCAACATTTTGCAGTTGGAAAAACTGCAGTAGGATGATGAATAAACATCATACAAGTTGTCGTCATTTGTATACCTGAGTTAATGACGGTTGAATGTAAGATCCATGCCCCTTGGATCGTGCCGGTTTCTGTTCTGCAGGACGTCGATTAAAAGTAGGTTTGGGAGATATGAGTCGTAATGCATTGGTAAAATCAGGATCGGACTCGACAACAATATCAATTGGGCACAATTCAAGATCCTTCAGCTTGATTGTCCTGTACATTGTTGCTCGGAAAAGAGAAGAAGAGAAAGAAAAAAGAGAACGAAAAGTGTGGGATAGAAGGGACCATAAATTGTGTGAACAGCCTGACCCTGTAAAAATGGACACCGACCACGCGATTTTTGGCGTAACCGTGTCCATGCCCTAATTTGGATCCGCAGCGATTCGTATGCCTTGCGTACTGCCGCCCGTTTCCACATAACGTAGGGCCAGCTCTTTCTTGTCTTGAGACACCTTCCGTAAATATAAAGTGATAGTATACGTATATGTATGTAGACGGTGTAGGTACATGTGTTCTGTTTGTAGTATGGTCGTCATTTGAAGGAATACTATTACTATAAACAGAGAGAAGAAAAGAGAAGCTATAGACAGGAAGTAGTATGCAGAAGCTGTCATACACGTTTTGGGAGTTTATATACAGATAGAGATAGCCGGATACAGGCTATCTTTCATTGAACCATGCAACCCAGCGGTGCAACTCTTCTGTGTTCTCGACCTGCAGTAGTAAATCATGGCACTGACTGCCGTGGACTTTGAGAACATGCCCTTCTTCTTCGTTTGCGATTGTTGCACACGTGTACGGAAAGACGCGCCCTCTGTGTGACTTTTCCTACAAAGATTCCGAGCATATAAGTACCCTGACTCTCTCTCAGCTTTCAGCTTTTATAAAAGATAGCTCACCGAGACAAACGAAAAGTAACGCGTATGGGGAAGGAGGATGATGCGCTTCATGTCCCACCTAGCAAAATAGGGAAAATAGCGAAAAATATACTGCACAGGGAGTCGACACTTTGGAAACACCAGGTCAATGGTTCTTTAATTTGGATTCTCATCATTTGCCTTACCTCATGCACTTCCATAGAGTCTGCTTCATCTTCTCCTTCTGTATTATCTGCATTGATTCTGTTCCGGCTCAGTCGAACCCGGCGATAGACAGGAGCGGACTGGTATCGCTGCCCTAATTGTAGCGACGAACTTGTTTCGACCGCTGTCCCATCCGGGCTCCTTGACGTTCCTATTGGTGAATCGGTCTGAAGGCCACTTATATTATTCGTCGCTATCATGCGATTGATGCTCATCAATGTGGACTGTTGCTGATATTGGTCTTCAGCATTGTCTTGACTGTTATTTGTCGCTTTGGAGCAGTTGTGGCTGACGATACCGGATGACCGCTTGAAGAGCGCGTGGAGCTTTGGCAGGAAGAGTAAGAGCAGAGATACCGTGCTGCCCCAGACAATTAGCGCTGCTGTCAGGAAATGGCGGGTGAAATAATCGGATGTAGGCGTGTTGAAGACGATGAAGCCGATCAGTGATGCAAAAAATATATTGCTTAAAAAGCGTACTGTATATGAGAAATGCTTACTGAGAAAATTCGTAATCCTTATAGCACTTACTAGGTTGTCAGATGAAGCTGCTTTGCTTCTGAGAACATGGATTCTCGTGCAACTACTCGAAGAGAACGTGTCCTTAACGAGAGCACCATGCCAAATGCAATCATGCTTGCAGATACCAAGGTAACAAATATGTTGAGTGCGACGCTGCCGCTACCACTGTAGTCGCATTGAATAAAGTAGTCCCCGCTCGTTACTGGAATAGTTGCAAAGTCTACCGTGGTGACAGAAAGCCACGTCGCAAGAAGGAGCTTTATCAATAGGACTTTAAGTAAATCTCATGATAAAGCGCCGCAGGACATCGACTTACGGCAATGGCTGTAAATGCAAAGGCTGTAGTGCGGATAAGAGTCTTGTCGGATATGTAGCATCGGTATTGAATGTATATGTTTTGGTTGATGCGATGAAGAGTAAGTAATTTTGCGATAATATTTCTAGATGATAATAGGAATCATGTAAGTGAGACGTATCCATTGCCACCTAGCATTACTGCGTTACATCATAATAGTGCCAATGCCGAGGTGTAATGTGATGGGTATAATATAGCAATCGGCTCGCGATCGGTCCACAATGAAGAAGAATGCAGTGCTATAAGTCAAGCAGAATCCAGCTATTTCAAGCAAGCAGGACGCAAAGCTAGATAGAGGTAGATTCAGTGATATAGTATATACCTCGGCTCATACACTACCTCGCGGCCTTAATGACAGGATGGTTGCGTTTTACTACAACTGCCACTGCAGATACAAGCGCGATAAGTGCTCCAAATGAAAGGAAAGTAAGTATGCTAATGCAGATGACCGTCGCATATCCGGAAGCATCTGGAATTGAGTTGAACTCGTCATTTGGCGGCTAGTGAAAGGAAACCTTTTATGTGAGTGCGGGATTCCCTAGACCGGTAGTATCATATCTTACTCGATAGACCTCGCCATGATATAAGGGCGGTGCTGTCAAGGTGAGTGTACCGTTGAATATAGTCCCGATAAGTTGGGGCTCGCCGTCTTTGTGATTATACAAATCAAAGTTGCTTTTGTTCATGTCCATCATGAGCATCAAGTGAGTTTTATAATTTCTGCTTACCCTTGAATTCTGTCTCCATTTTGGTTTAGGGTTATTTTGCCGTTGGGCCCGACATATCCAGTACTGAAGGTGGGCGGCGTCATTTGTCTCCCTAGACGGCCACTTGCAAGTTTCTGGAGTGCCTCTGCCACGTTCGACGAATTGTGCACAACGTTCTGAAAGCCTCTCGCCATCATCATCATGCATGAGTACGCGAGACTAGAAAGACATCCGAAATACGAATCAGTTTGCGGCGTAGGGGTGCGACGGGCGAGCACAAGGTGCGTCAAATTTTTCGGTTAGTGCACATACCCATCATTCAGCGTTACTTCTTGGCCTGCATAAGGATATCTGAGTTATATACTCTGTAAGTCCCGGTAAAAGAGAAAATCGATCATGCATATTTACAAACTCGAATTCAGCTTCGCCCATGTGGTGCGAAAAGTCTCATAGGGCGGGTATCCAGATAGATTGCTGGTAACTGCGAAGCTGAATATACCACCGTCAAAAGTCTGGCGATACACGATATTTTGCATTCGTTTAGACTTCCATGCTAGGTACTCGATAGGCGATATGGCGACCCTCGCTGCTTTCAGCGCCAAGGCGCTACTAATATGGGCCCTTGGATATAGAGGCATGATATCCATGTCTGTCATGTTCGGCTGCTGCTGCAGCTGTGGTTGATTGGTGTCTGTTTTGCGCTGCACAAGCACGTTGTTGAACGTTTCCACCACCTGAACCATCTCGCTATTGTCGACAGGGCCCAGGACAACCCACGCATGATCCGTATCAATGTAACCAGCATCTGCAGCAGCAATAAAGGCAAAATTAAGAGCGTCGTTCTGGGCAGCGAATAGAACAATATGGGGTCCAGCTGCATAGAAGTTATGCACTTTGGCCGTCGTATCTGCGAACGTGTCGGCTTCGGAATAAAACCCCGCAAAGTGATCGACAATGATCCCGTTTGCTTTGGCTTTCAGCATGGTGTATTGAAACACTAAAGGATGCGATTCGCGTATTCTCTTTTTTATCAGATGAAACGCATGATGAATGTATACGGGGGGGTGGACTTACACGGATTACCATAATCGTCGTCTGAATAGAGGATAGAAACGTGATGCCAACCCTGGCTCTTGACGAAACTGAAACCGGCATCTGCATAGAGCAGTGGTGTCTGTATTGTCCGGAAGAAATAATCATGCTGCGTTTGATCGGATAATGACGCTGTCGATTCATTGATGATTAATCTCTCATCCTCGGATCTATCTTTTTTTTTTTTTTTGTTGTATACGTTACTTGCAACACTCGAAAACGAACACTGTGGTACTTTCAGGGTGCTAGTGATCAAAGCCGAGAGCGATGTCCAGGATGATGAGATATCACCAATTACGCCTACAACGCCTTTGTGAACAACAAGATCAAGTGCTGCCACGACGGCTTGCGTGACAGCTTCCTGACCATTCAGGTTGTTGTCTTGAAAAGAATCCTTTTCGACCAGCGTGATGTACGCCCCCGGCATCTGGTTCTGTGTGTTAATTTGTGCAGCAGCCAGACGTACAGCGGATGTGCCACTAGATACAGAAAAAGCAGAGATGATCATTAGTCTCCGTTCGTCCATGTTTGGGGTGATCGGAAAAGGCGGACCTGAGGGTTAATTCCGTCGTATATGCGCTAAAATTTTGATGGTATGGCAGCAAGACGCCGACTCTGATCTCGACAGCATTGGGCGGCGGATAGCGCGGTCGAAGGTACGTGGAACCGTTCTGACGGCTGACGGTGAACGTATAATTATTGACGCTATCAAAATACGTCGTGTTGCTACCGGTATTGGTGGTGTCAGTGTCATCATCGTCGACCGCGTCGTGGACGAGTGACATGGTCTGCGGAAGAAAAAGGGGTGGAGAAAAGAGAAAAAAAAATATGAGGAGATCAAGCTGAGAGAAGAGAAAAAAGAAGATAAAAAGAAGAAGGGGCGCCTGGATCACATGAAGTCAAGGATGTTAAGCTTCTAATACATAATAAGAAGCGTAAGCATGCAGGTTCTGAACGAAAGGGGTTCTCTTTGTCGACATCGCTTGCAGAAGACAGCACTTGCATACATTAGAGTTCTGGGTATGATGCTCAGGCACTACAGGTTTTATATAAATACAGAAGTTGTAATATATACTAGTCTGAAAATACTATATACTATATTAAACGACTGTGGCCAACGTGTACCGCCTAAAGATGGTATCAGTGAAGGATTATAGTTGCCATTGCCTTTTATTGTATGCACAGCCACTTGAAAGAAAGTCGTCTTATCATTATATACAGTGATGGTATACTTATACGGGTATGTGTATACGAATTTTTATCATTGATGCAAACAGTCTCCATCAGCTACACATGTGTCCGCATGCAGAAGAGCCACACATTAGTCGGCGTGATATGCATGCACTTGAGACATGGCCGTTGCTCTATTGCTTCTACCGCTGTGAGAAATCACGTGCCTCATGGAAAAACACTTACCATCTGGCACCAGAAACCTTGGGTGACTACTATCAAACCTTATATGCCAAGGTATGTATGCATCAGATAGGGAGAGCCAATAGCTGGATTGGAGAGCTCCTTTGAATTGGTTTGATTTGGTACTTGAGCACAAGATAGAAACTCTATATCTTCCTCCAGAGGGTCTCGTATACTCAAAAAGACCGTGGATTCGTTTTATTAGCAGTATTTGGATGTGTCAGTCGCTATCCTATTGTGTCCTAATATTCAACGTTAAAATGCAGTTAATTCGTCCCTATTTAGGAGCTAGATAGCTTATACATCACCTCGGCGTGGAGCATTTATGCTTATCGCTTTGTGATGGTGGTGGTAGTACGAGTCATACGTAGGCATGACGCGAATAGCTCTGACATATACGCCCAAAATAAAGCCGGATTGATGAGTACATACAGGGCGCGCTCGTCTATTGGGTGAATAGAAGAAACGCCTCCCTACGCAGCCTAAACACACGTGTATCTGGCGTAAAAATGTATTCACATATTGGAAAAGGGTCTTCTGTCTCGATTCTCTGAGTGATTTTCATGAAGGTCCGGCTCGGCTCGCCCAGCGGTAAGAAATGGCGCTCCGAAACCCCCATGAGAAAAAATCAGGGCATCTCTTTTTCTTCTCTTTTTTTTTTTTTTTTTTTTTTTTTTTGGGGGGGGGGGCGCGTTAGATGAAGCAAATCAAACGAAGACTGTCGATGCAGAGAGAAGAGTCGAGCCGCAGCATCCGTTGTACTTGCACAACGCGGAAGGAGGACCGTTAGCGAACATAGCATAGAAATGATAGAAATATTTTCTTTTGGCTGTTATGCCCTCTACGGGAGCGAAGCGAGCGACAAGGGAACACGGACCAACACTTCAATGACGAACAAAAATGGGTGGAGACGGTTCCGGGACCTTCAGCTCGTTTATTCCGTGTTCATGTGTAACCTATTCTGCCTCTCTCAGAGTTGGGCTTGCTATGGGATTGGGAGCAGTTGTGTAAAGTTTGCGCCATCATCCGCGCTGAGCTTGGGCTGACACTTAAAAAATTTGAGCAAAAAAGAAACGCGTGAATGTGCGTCTTTTTTCCAATCCTTTGTGTGTGAATATCCTCTGCGAGAGAGCGTGGGTTCTTTTCAGCAATTTTTTTTTTTTGCTCGCCCTGAAAAAGGCCATGGGTGAGGTAATGTTTGTTCCAGGTTACACTTACGCGAACAAATAGAGCACGCACCCGATGCGTCGACCGTCACCTCTGTCCTGACGCTTCCTCTCCGGCATAATGCATGTGTGTGGAGAAGGTGTAGGGTTCTGAGTCAGATTTTCTTAGTTATGTGCAGGTCTGTTTTCTAGGATTTTCAAATAGAGATGCACTAAAACGGGCGGGAAAAAGCTTGGTTGGTTGGCGCAAATGGCTTCCTTTTTCTGTATCGATAACAGTCTCTCCCACACACACACAGAGAGAGAGAGAGGATAGGATTTCCCGATCTGCATCCGCTTGGGTTTTTCTCCTTCCTTCTGTGTGCGTGCGGGTTTCAAGGTACGAAAAGCAAAAAGAATCGATGATTCCTTTTTAAAGTTGGTTCCATCAGAACTTTTTTTCTTTTTTAGATATAGACTACCCCACACTTCGTCTCTGCCATGGGCGGTGGTCTTTGGACAAAAAGAAGAAGGGGAGAGAAGGAAGATGCAAATCGGGCAAGTTTTTGGTTTTTACATACATATACAGATCATAAGGGTCGGATTTTTGATATGGTATGGTGCTCATGGGAAAGGAAGGGGGAATTCGATGGATTTCAATGCGGGGTATGTTTGTTATGGTTTGTGCTGTGCTGCTGCTGCTGCTATCGGTGTTGTCATCATCGTCGTATGGGGTATCGTCTTTTTGTTGGATGTGACATGACTGCTTCGCGTTATGCACTCGTGCAAGTCGAGTTTGGGTGGTGATGCGGCGCAAGCCGTGATGGCTGTCAAGACAGGCGAGGTACGAGACGAAGACGAAGGTGAGGTGTTCACTGTGTAGGACAGCGAGGGTGGTAATGATGGCGATGCCGTGGGTGTATTAGGAGAGGAGCTCGCATCACTTGAGCTGGTGGTGGAGCTGGTACTTTTTGAGTACGGCCGAGGGAAATCCGTGAACTCTTGGTAAGTATAGCCAAGTAGAGGATGATTCCGGAGAGCGTCGGCGCGCAAGCATTGTTCGCTGCAGTAAAGCGAATCCTACATTATATGGATGAGATCTCTATTTCTTATTGGCAACAATGAGTTGGACTGGCTACTTACAGAAAATGCACTGACGGCATTGTCACAATAGGTGCACCAGTTGAGATCACTCATCTTATCAAGATATTGGTATCAAAAGAGAGAAATAAAAGAGGGGAAAGCGAGGGTATTGTGACTTGGATGGACGAGGGAGAAGAAAGTTTGAATGTCGAACCCAAAAGGCTGGATGAAGAGAGGAAGGTAGGCAAAGAGCCGATGGTGCTGAAAGGAAGGAAAGAGAGAGAGAGAGAGAGAGAGGAAAAGAAGGAGAGAGAGGAAACAGGTGTGTTATCTGCCGCTTCTCCTACTTAAGATGTAAAGTACCCAGACGTCACGAACGGATGCCAAACTCACCTTATCTTGTTTGGCTCCGTTTCCTATCCTCTTTTTTTCTTTGCTACTCGCTTGAAAAAGGAATATTTTCTGCATGACGTTGAGCTCTTTTGAATGGTTACTTTTTTTGCCCAGCCACTCAAAAAAATATAATTGCTCACGCTCACGCCCCAATTCCCTCCAACCGCTCAATGGTTTTCCTTTTTTTCGTCTTGCCTGGTTGGAAAACCGCAGTACGTGTCATATATTAATACGTGTCTTGTCCAAGTCTTTCTCCAGGCTTCGTTTGCCTTTTAAAGGCAGGTCCGGTTGGGGTGCAGCATCACATGTGCTGGCAACGAAAAAGCAAGGGCCAGCTTTACCAAAATGGCGCGCGCGCGTCTTCAGGCACCGCTCATTGGTGAGCTATTGAGTAACGATGGATGTGGGAAGGAGCAAACAAGTCTCGCGCATTTCTTATGATTGGTTGCAGGTTTTCATCTCAAAAGAACCCAAAATTTATAAGGTTGGAGCACAGTTGCAAGTAAGGTTCACTACTTGCCACCATTGGTCGGCGTCTTCAAAGAATTGAAGGAGAGAAGTGAGAGAGAAACGGTGAGCGCGATTTTGATTCCGATTTGTATTCGGTGCACGCTAATCTTTTTTTTTTTTTTTTTTTTCCCAAAGCCTTTTCACTTTTTCAGCAATGGCATCACGTCATTTATGCGCGGGCTGGCTGAGAAGAGTCACAGAAAAAAAAGTTGGGTGTCCCTGCTCGGACGATCCCAGTCAGCCAATGTTACGGTGGGTAAATGGACCCCGCTGATAAAGAACTTTCCATACCATATTTCGAAAACGGACGCGCGCGTTTTAAATTGAAGCCTATTGCGTCTCTCTCTCTCTCTCTCGCTTTGAAGAAGGTGACACAATCCTGTGAGAAAAAAAAATGAAAACAACACCGATTGCTGGCCCTGCTTCTTTATTGAGGTGCGTTTGTTTCTCCTTCTCCCTTGACAGCAGCTTCATCCTCTTTTCGCGTTTCTTGTTCCTGAGATCCTTGCTGCGGCTGTTGTTGTGACGATGACGCAGAGGATGCCTCGGCCGGCTTGTCTTGTTGTGACTGATCTTCCTGTTGTGACAGCTGTGCACTAGAAGAGGGTTCTTGTGCATCTTTCAGTGTTCCTTGCTCGGTCGGCAGCTGCTCTTTTTGCTCTTCTGGTCGGATCTCGGTCGGGGCTTCTTTAGGCTCATCCTGTGTGACCTTGGTATTCTCTTGTTCTGCGTCCTTCTTGACATCGGCGCCTGCTGGTTGATCAATGTCCATCTTGTCTTCCACTGTCGCTGACTCCAAGTCATCATTATGAATGTTGCTTGCCTAGAAGAATTTAGTATCTAGCCTATCAGGCTTGTTGTAGAGATATAGACATACCATCTGCCACACTTGTACTATATTATCTTCCGCTGTGCTGGCTAACATCCAAGGATCGGCGGGATTCCACCCAAAATCTGAAATCTTGTTTGTATGACCACCGTGCATGAACTAGTAAACAAAGAGCTAGTTAGATTCGCCTGGTAATGTCATTGAAACTTTCTCACGTACCAGTAATTCTGGCGGACCGTCCTCGGCTTCATCCGCGCTTTGTTCCTGACCTAATCTGGACAGGTCCCAGATGAGCACCCGACGATCATTACCGGCAGTCGCCAGGACCGCTTCATGGTGAGGTGACCATGCCAGCTGCAAAATCTCTGCAGAGTGTGCGTGGAGTTCATGAAGCTTCCGCTTCAAATTACGCATATCCCAAAGAGCAGCCGTCTGTCGAGCGTATGAGCTTCTGTGGCATGGATGCTACGTCCTTTTTTACACTTACTTTGTCTCCTGATCCAGTGGCTACAACCCATTCGCTCCCAGGGCAAAAGGCAACGCAGTTGATTTCGGCCTCGTGTGCATGAACGTTATAGACGGGTTTTGTGTTGGATTCATTTCGGGTATCCCAGCTATAAGCGCATAATAAAGTAAGTGTCTGTGTTACGCCAGTATGATATGCACGTACATCAGCATTTTAGAATCATCGCCCACGGAAGCGAATACATTTTCGTAGTGTGTATGCCATGCCACGTCCTGTTGCCTGGCGTCAATATGTTTCTCGTATACGACATGCTACGTACCTCCACAGCCGCGGAGTGGCCTTCATAAATGCGCATTGCATTGAGGCTTCGCTTTTCGAGAGCAGAACTCTGGATATCCCTGCAAACCATATGAGGTCCGGATTTACAGATAGGTATGGAACTTACCATTGGCAAATACGTGAATCAAAACCTGCACTTAAAAGATGGCTTGATCGCGATTTGTGCGGATTCCAGGCTAAACCGTATCTAGCGGAGATAGCTGTTAGGAAAGATGCGTTCGTTGAGCATGATCTGAACATACCCCTCCTTGTCGTGACCCAGCAGTTGGATGGTTGGCTCAAAACGCTCGAATACCTTGGGAAAAGAGGAGTAGCGTTTTCTATCGAAGATATAGACGTCACCGCCGCGTGATTTTGTGGCAATGATATCGGAATTGTCTGTCATATAGCGTGCACGGTTGACTTCGCCTTCATGGACGATCTTCTGCTCGATCTGTATCAATGAATCATAGGGCAGCATGTTGTCGTCTTCGCCAAATCCGTTCTGGCTCCGCCTTGCTCCGTAACCGTTGACATCTGCGCGGTTGACCAAGGTCAGGAAGGAAGAAAAGGAATAATACGTGTTTTATAACCCACCTTTGTCTGTATCTTCGTCGTCGGCACTGGGAGGCTCATTGGGCACGCGCACTGTAGCAATCTGTACATAATTCCGGTCGTCGTCGTTTGTGTGGGTTCCGAGCAGTAAGCGCTGCATTCTGCAATTGTCTTCTGAGCGCCTAAATAGAGTCATTGAACGCGTCAGGAGCAAATTTGCAGGTTGAATCCACGGACTTACTCTTCGACTTCAGGAAACCATTGGCACGTCAGACTAGGCCATTCCAACGCATGCGAAATGAGCAAATCATAAAGGAAAGGCGAATTCTTCTTCCATGTCTTGTATTCCTCATTGATAATCTTTTCGTGTTCCTCTGACTGCAAGTCAAAGTCTCCTGCTGTACAAAAGTCGTAAGCATCCTTCATAAGATAACAGTTCTATGTATTATATGTACCGTATTCCATAGTTGCGAGAAAGAGAGTGAGACAGAAAGACAGGAAAGGGAAAGAGGGAAGGGGGCGGCGGAAGGAACGTGTTGTAAACTCCCCTCATCTTGCCGCTCCGACAACAAAGCATTTTATGACAGGCCCATTGTTGCGTTTATTCAATTTACCACGTAATGATTTTATTTCTAGTATTGAATCAAATCCCAAGCCGTATCATTTCCATTACCTCGCTTAAATAGCTGCCAAGTACGCCAGTAATGAAGATCCAGCTTGAGTGAAGCCACGCTCGTGATGCCTTTACAGGAGACATATTTGACCCGGACATAGCCATCATGACCTTTGGCTGCCCGCGCTTGGATAGCCTGGATAAAACCGTCCAGATCAGGCGTTGACTGCCCGTCAATCTGCACAATCCAGATATTCGGCTTGAGAGACGCTTGGGCAGGTGAGCCAAATAAGGAGCTCGAGACGAAAACACCTTCGGGTACGGACGTGCGTATCTGTTCCCGCGCACCCATATGCGCATCTTGGATCACTAGGCCCTGCCAACCCACCAGTCGCGTTGTTTCTTGACCATCAAAAGCTGTGGCAGGCACATCACACGCCATTTCGTGTCCATCGCGTAGTAACATCTACGTTGTTCTATAATGAGATAAGAGCAAACATGATGTTTCCAAGTACATACCATATGGAGCACCTTTTCGTCGTAGAAACGGGCCAGGTCCGTCAGGCGTGTGATGGGCTGCCCATTCACCTCGAGGATAATATCACCGACGCGCAAAATTTCTCCACTCGGGCTCGACACATCCGTGACGCCCACCACATAGACCAGCTGGTGGAGTCTATCCAACCAGCAGGGCGGCACTCCGAGCAGTCGCGCACTGGCTTGTTGCATTGTCCTGCACTCAACATTGATTCCCATCACGACAGGCCGTTGTCTTGCTGACACGCCTCTGTTCTTCATAAGGAGATCTAGGGTGGGCTTTATATAAATGCTGGGGAGGCCGCCCAGAAGCGTGATGGGCACACCACGGCTGGATTCCGTGCCGAAGGTGCACCAATATGCCAAGACGCGCCAGTCCCGATCACAAAAGAGGCCGCCTTGACCGTCAGGGACTTGATTGCTGCCCCCCTTGAGCTGATAGGCTTCGACATTGACCGCACGATAGCGCGCGGGAGTGCACTCTTTCGTGCGCAGGACAGACGGCGACGGGAGCGTTATCTCTTGCACCATGGCCTCGTTGTCCCCTATAAGGCCCAGTTAGGACATACCGGAAGGATCCGATTACATTACCTCCTAATCCCACATAGTGCACCTTGTCGCCGGGTGATGGTTCTACGTCGCTCAGGACGGCATAGGGTTGCTCCATCATGCCTGCGTGGATGAGCTCCTGCGGATCAAATGATAAGACGGCAAAGTTGGCATGGGGGTGTAGAAAGACGATCTGCGCGGGTATTGTCAAGGTCCGTCGAAAAGTAAGTCTGATGGAAGCAATGCCAACAGGCACCGTGTCTCGATCGCACACAACAAAGGGAGGTTCGAGCGACACCACGAAACCTGTCCCATATGAATGAGAGTTTTGCATACCATCCATCACATGAGGCGGGTTACAGTCCACCGCCACGAGGGTGTTTTCGAGGTCATATAGAGAGTTTGCAGGAAAGCTTTTGATGGCTGCTTGTGCCCCGGAACGGATCTTTATAGGTATTTCAGCCTGCTCTGGTTTTGCGACTTCGCGATAGTGCCATACTCCCGACGCGTCTATATCGAATTAGTGAATATGGCGGTCAAACAAAGGCTAGAGTATCACTTACCGTCCATGATGGCTTCACGAAAGGCGTGCCACCGATGATCTGCATGGATAATCATGATACGTTCTTTCTTTGGCTGGTCGAGGGAGTAGAAGCGAATAGGCACGCGCGCGCCTGATGGAATGGTTTGCGCAATACGTTTGAAATCGTCCAGGTGACGCACAGGCTGATGGTTGAGGCCGGTGACAATGGATCGCCGGACGCAGTAGGCTGTACCCAGGATGTAGCCAGCTGCGGCGACGTAAACACCCGGTTCCTGGAGCGAAATACCATAGCTTCTTGCTATTTGGTAAGACAGATCATGCACTATACCCCCTCCAAATTCAAGGAGCCGCCCAGGTGTAATGGAATGCAGGTCCTGTACGTCCAGAGTCGCTTCGGTGAGTTCGCCTGCACGCAGAAGCTGCAGCCGTATACTGCGTCCCACGGCACCATCCAGAAGGTCAGCCAGCGCATCAAAGCCGTAGATCCGGCCGTGATCCCCGCCAAGGACAATATCGCCGGGCTCGAGTACACAGTCGGCAGGACCGCCGGGCAAGATGGTATGCACGACGAGTAAGCCAGAATTCCGGTTGTTTTGACGCAGTTCTTTTTCGAGTGCGGGGTCGAGACCGAGCTGGATGAGTTCATGGTAAGAACGGTGCTCAAAGTCGGTCTGCAGTGTGCCGCGTGGCGGCGGTGAGCGAATAGCGCCATAAAGGTCTAACTGCTGCTGGATATGACGGAGGGCATGTATGACACGATGCAGCGGCAGATAAAAGCTCGATGCGACGTGAGCAGCCGAAGCGCCGCCGGCGTTTAAGGCGATGGCACGCCCGGATAGGTCGAGCACTGGACTGCCGCTCGAGCCAGCGCTGGTTCCCGAGGCGGCTTGCAAATAGAAAGTATTAAAATCGTTGTAGGCTCCCTCGCCATAGTTCGGTGCGTGTCTGTCGAGCCGTGCGAGGGTTCCAGAGAGGATGCTCATTTTCTCGCCAGCATCCGCCCTTCATAAGCAATAAGTTTTCTTTGTTCCTACTACGGTATAGGGGGGGGGGAAGAACTGTACCCGATCACGCGAATCTCTCGTCCAATCACCGCACCTTCAGGGTACAGCTCAATACCGGGGATATCCATGAAACGGACATGGTCAGGGTCGTATTGCAAAAACCCAAAATCGTGGATGGGGTCGCGGTAAATAGGTTTCAGCTCAATTTCCTCATTGTTGGACAAGATAGCCTGGTATTTGGTCGGTGCGACAGAGACAACATGACGATTCGAAAGGACAAGACCACGCTTCGCATCGACGACAAAGCCGGTGGCAGTATAAGAGCCCGGGATTTCGGTGTCAAAAGCGCGGGCACGGGCAGCCTTGATAGAAAAGATGCTTTTCGTACATTTTTCTACCGTCGTCTGCCAATCATTCGTCGTGTTGCTACTGCTGCTCTTTTCGGTCGACCTCTGATGCCGTGCTCGGGATCTACGATGGGTGTTGTTCTCTTGTGCAAAGAGCGTCGACAGCGGGTCTTGTGGTGCATGAACAGTGTCGACTGTTTTAGTCATGGTTTTGGTCAAGAGAAATAAAAGAGCAAAGCACTTCCGATGAAGGCTGTACGATGATGGTTAATATCCCGGTTGTTCGTCCCCTAGAGCAGATGCATTCCCGATGGCATTCTTTGTTTTCAGGAACAACAAGCCATATATATACACAAAGAAAAGACATAAAAAGGAAGAGAGTGGATAGGGATGAATGAAGGACATTAAAATATACATAAAACAAAGGTACGTAGAATGAAATAAAAAAAAAAGGAAAGATGTAAAAGGGGACCCATGGCTGTATGTGGAGGAGCGATGTTAAATGATTGTAATTAACTAATATGCTGCTGCAGGACCTTTGACGGGCCCTACTGGTCGGCGCGGCTTGGTGGAGAGCGAGTGGGGAGCACGCCATTCAGGCGGGAGAAGGAAACGGAAATCGGGTGCCAATATTTCGTCCGGAAACTTCCAGTATTGCTTTTGGATCTCGATGACGCTTCGCATACTTTCGACGGCTCCGGCATTCGGTTTATTGCTGCTCACAGACCCCTCAGTCTGGATCGGAGGCACGACACTTTCTGGTAACAGCTGGGCAACGCTGGCGCTGGCTGACAAGGCAAGCGGCGTGAGCTCATAACCACCTAAATCGTGTGCGAGTTAGTCTTTTTTTTTACCGAACAAAGAATGAAAGCTAAACAGATAACTACCTTCGAGACTGAGTACGAGACGGCCATCGCACATTTCTTCGGCAAGCTGACGCGTGAGTTTTGTCATCAATGCGTAGCCACGCGGTGAGACTTGATATCCGCCGATCTGTTTTGATAATGAGTGACAAGCGCCTAGATCTTTCATTATGAACCTACCGCAGGTGCGTGCCCTTCTGCAGCATCAAAGCCCGCAGAAACGAAAATCTGATCCAAAAAGAAATAATATGGCGAGCGATTAGGGGTGTCTCTCCTTCTCGAAGAAAAAAAAAGAAGGGATCAGCCAATTTTACCATGTCTGGGCCAAACTGGCGCGCAATTGGTAGAACAATGTGATGAAACGCCGCGAGGAATTCCGTGTCGCCCATAGGCCCTGTGACAAAAAAAAAAAAAAAAAGGGAATTGTTTAGCCGCTCCAACAAAGAAAGTTACGATTCAAGAAACATACTTGGCTTTTCTTTGCTTTCTGTGAAGGGTATATTGACATTGTAGCCTTGGCCAGCACTACGACCGCATTCGCTAGGCGCGCCGCTGAATGGATAAAAGTGACCGGATTCCCATCGATGGAGTGATATGTAGAGCACATTCGGACTGTCGTAAAAGATCTTTTGTGTACCATTACCATGGCTGATACGTGTGTGTGTTAATGTCTCTCTTCGTTTAGTTATATCCAGTGAACCTACTGTATATCCCTGAGAAAACGTGTTAGTTTGACTTTTTGACACGTGCCAAGGACTTTCTCTCTTTCTCTCTCTCTCTCTGTCTCTTCTGTGTTATTTTTCCTTACCAATCAATCACCAAAGCTTTCTTGATTTTGTCAGGGTATTTTTCCATAGCAGACAGGACAGCCACCGCGACATTGTTGAAATAACAGAATCCCATTGCGGCATCGTCTTCAGCGTGATGACCTAAGTAATAGAAAAAATAAAAATAAAGCACCGTCAGTCTATGCGTTCGGGGTAATCTTGTGTCACCAAATAGAGATGTACCCGGTGGACGAACTTGGGAGAAGGAAAAAAAAATAAGTATAATGGTATATATTTGTGATCCAACAAGGACTCACTGGCAGCAAAACCATTGTGGAGTTTGCCCTGAACAATCTGATCCACGAGCTCACAGAGAGCGCCCGATGAGATGCGTGCTGAGAGGTTGGTATGGACAGGATGATACGGCGTATCGACGGCTGTTCAAAGGGGTTACGAAGTCATTGAGCATACACTTTGGAAACAGATAAATGAAGCGTACGCACCAATACCGAGTTCGCCACAGGTCATTTCAAACTGCAAATCATCAGGCACTTTCTTGGCCGACACGCCACTCGCTGCTGCAGCTGCGTTCGAGTAACGACGTTGTTTATGGGCAATTTGCTTCTGATCTGCCTTTTTGACTTCACACCCCTCCACGCCGTGCGTGCGTCTGGCAATGATCGAATTCTCTTGAGGCGTAAGGATCGAGGGCTGCTGGCGTTCTGGTGTCGACGGCTGCGACATTAGTCGGCCCGCCCAAGTAGGTAGTGTAGCACGAGATTGTAAATCGGTCATCAGGTCGTCTTTTGTCTTCTTGACCGTCTCAGGGTCGATGGAGCTGTAGTTCAATATATGTGACCCTCGATGCGCATGCAGCAGCTCCTCCAATGTCGACTCGCGCGCCCGAACTCGGGCGAAGTAACGTAGCAGACTACATGTTTCAAAAACAGAGAGATGAGCGTCAACGAAGCAGAAGGCACAAGCAGGAGAAGTGCCAGTAACGGAGCCTTGGACGAAACAAAAGACATTCAAGGATGGCTTGTGACCGGGGGCAAGGATCTGCCAGGAAAAGGGGGCGAGAAAAGCATTATGATAATTACCGTTCACTGTGAAGGGCCTCGAGGATGGCGCCGATACGCTCTGGATGCTCTGGATGTGTTTTGCGATAATGACACGGACAGTTGTGGCGGAGCATACGTGGGTCTTGGACCAAGCCGGTGTGATGCCTCATGGCTGTGGCTGCCTGGGAGTGGTAGAAAGTCCGATAGTCCTCCCATGAGGCGTTACTTTCCTTGCCTTTTGGACCAAACTTGCAGCGGGCGGTCAATTGGCGGATGGACGAAGGACTGACCCAGTCCGCGTACTCGGGTGCCCAGCCTTCATAGTGGACAAAGAGGGAGGAGGGTCTATCTTCTGGGGTGCTGGTGCCGGCGTCCGTGCTGCTGACCTGGGCCGGCTCGACCGTCACAATGCGTGCGCAATACCATTCGTGGCTGTCGTTGGTAAACTTGAGCGCCTCTACCCGGTTACCAATATGAAAAGAGGGTGGCCCAGTCGGAGGTGGCGGCGTAGGCGATTGACTGTATCTGTTATTGGCCTTCTTGGATGCTTTGGGACCGGTGCCTAGCATAGAAGCAAAGAAGAAAGGAAAAAATATAAAAGATGAGGATTGGGAAACAACGACGAGAACAATCGATGGGGTTACACACCGTTCGTCGACACAGATGAACGAGTATGGCGTCGTTTCTGTGATGCTGTTGGTGAAGGTGAATGTGAGCCATTTTCTTGTCCTTCGGCTGGATGCAGATGATTGTCTTGCGACGCTTGTTTGCGTTTGCGCAGCACGGGCGGCGAGGCCGGTGGTTCAGCGGGACGCAAATCAGAGGATGTGGGAGGGTTCAGCTTGGCAGTACGCACCGGCTGACGGCGAGTGATAGGACGAGAGGTTGAAGGAGGAGGAGGCTTGCGAGTGGAGCGACGCGCGGGATCTTGTGGTATTTGGGAGTCAGGATGCTTTGTTGTACGGAAAGATACAGGGTGAGATAGATTTGCTTTAAAAAGGACGATATCTCCTCCTGCTTACCATCGAACAAAAGGATAACAACCAGGGTCTGAAGGAAAGGATAAAAGGACAAAGCAAAGAGAAAACAAAAGCGGATTAAAAATTTGTATGTGCTTTTGACTGAGAGAGAGTGAAAGACAAGACGTCTCTGAAAGGTGAAAGGGGGGAGAAGAAAAAAATCCGTCCGTCCATCCTTTTGAAGGTCAGCACGAAAATTGCGTCCTCGCTGGCTTGTGGGCCCCCCATCAGAAAATGGCTTCCTTATTATTCATCTCGTTCTACTTCTCTTCCTTCCTCCGTCTATTTTGTGGAGAATCAATCTCAAATGATATTAGGTGGTCTGTAGTCATTTTGTAGTGGGAAGATCCAGTTGAAGCGGGTTACTCTTTTGTTATACTTTTATTCATTGTAATTCGAGACTTTTTCGTTGATAGATTTCCACTTACCGCCCGACACATTGGTCAACCCCCATGGTTTTATGCTTTCTGTATGACTTCTGTCCTCTCAAAGGACATTCAAGGTTTCTATTACTCAATAACAGCATGTTATATCCTTCTGATCTCCCCAGTATTGGATGCATTAGACTGACAACTTGCACATAGATGAGCTCACTTCCTCTTGATTTCCTTTCTCTTTTTGCCATGCATATATACAGAGTTGCTACAGAGAAGTTGTCTACAAAGGCCCCATTGAGTTTTGCCTCGGTAATGATGATGAATGGTCGGATGTCGCTTGTGTAGCGGCAGGTTACAAAATCAGGCAAAAGTTTTAAGTCTTTCATTTTTTTTGTTTTGATTTATTATTTTTTGCCCACCCTTGAGAATGAGCATCCCGTTCATGATAGGACAATACGCATAAGGGAGAGGGAAAAAGGTCATCAGAGAAGAGATTTATAATGATAGGCGAATGGCAGCGACAACTGTGGTCAAGACACATGGGGTATGACACAAATAGCCATCCTTGAAACAAAAGTAGTGAAGTATGATGCATGTCACAGGACGGGCAGGGCAGCGAAAAAAAAAATGAAGTGAAAATGCCACGGTATGGCCAATAGAGAATTATCTGATCTGTTAGGTAGGATTCTATAGAGATTAAGTAGGATGTCTAGCAGGGATACAGTCACTTATTATGACAGATAGTTAAAGGAAGATGGGTTGTAGACGCCACAATAATGCACCAAGATATGGGATGATCGGAGCTTGCGTCATCGGGAGAAAGGGTCTCTTACCAAGACCAGTTGAGACTTTTTTTAGTATTGCGCCGTGCTCAAAAACCCGCGGCATTGATCACATTGCCCGGCCGGACGCCCTTTCCTTAACACTTGCACTTCTATATCTATTTTTTCTTCCCTTGCGACAATGAGGGAGCCTTTACACTCTCTGTCGCTTTATCTGCTCTTTTTCGTGTGTTGGGCTGGCCTAGCGGACGCCCTGGACGTGCCCGGCTACTCGACTTCGTTAGCTTTACCTTCTTATCACGCTTTAAAGAACGATTCCGATTGTCCACCATGTTTCAACTGCATGCTTCCAGGTTTCGAGTGTCTCCACTTTGCAAATTGCAGCGAATACAATGGCAAATGCAATTGCCCTCCCGGCTTTGGTGGTGACGACTGCAAGCAGCCCTGTAAGTTCCCGAACGCGAAACAGCGAAAGAGAAACGAAAAAGAGCAGAAACACGTCAATCGTCTCCTTCTTTGTTATACATTTATTAACACGTCTGTATTACCCTTTCCCCGATAGTATGTGGTGCTCTTGCGGATGGAGGAAGCAGAAACCCACGCGAGAATAACCATTGTGATTGCCCTGACGGTTGGGAAGGCATCAACTGCAACGGTACTACCACTGTCATGATTGTCGTTGTTGTTATTGCTATGCTTACGCCCATCCCTTCTTCTCTATTTTATCTGGATTTCCTCTGACAGTTTGCACTCAAGACTCCGTCTGCAATTCACTTGTCCCTACGGGCATGAATGGCACTTGTTACCGCGGCGGTTTGACCGTATTTGAGAATCACCAAATGTGCAATGTTACCAGTACGTATACACCTTTTTCTGGTGCATTAATATACCAAGCTCGTAACTCTTGACTTAGACCGCAAGATCTTGGAGCAACTCAAAGATCAGATCCCTCAGGTCACGTTCTCGTGCAATCAACGCCAAGAGTCGTGTGATTTCCAATGTACGTATCTCATAATTTTTCCGTGCTTGGCGATCAATAGCATGTTTAACCTCATGCATAGTCTGGGTCGACGAAATCGAATCTTTTTATTGCCATCTGGAGGAGTGTGAGTTTGATCAAGGTAACAGTCTTATATGGAACCGACACGGTATACAGGTCCATTGACAGATATTATTTTAGAATACGATTATGACAGCAACCGGACAGACTACAAGTGCAAAACCATTGATTGCCGTTGTATCAAGGACGAGATGCTGTGCGGCAAGGATGGCTCAATTGGTAAGAAAGGGGCAAAGAGCGAAACTGCAGCATTTGCTTATATCCTTTGCCAGATTTGACGGACTTGCTCAAGGACGAGATCAAAGGCCCCGCTTCATTCAAATGCACGGATTCCAATTGCGCTTTTTCCGAGGCAGCCATGGATGAACTCATCTCGGCTGTGTTTGGCGATGACTCGATCTTCCTATCTTGTAACTCGGGAGAGTGTCTGCATTACACCATGGTGCCTGGTTTCAAGGTAAGGCAATGCCATGGACATACTTGCCTATGCTAAACTTTCGAGAAAACAGCGTCCTGAGCGTCCGATCAATTGGATCATGATTGTCAGCGGTATCGCCGGCGTCGCTGTGTTCCTT
This sequence comes from Syncephalastrum racemosum, assembly GCA_002105135.1. Taxonomy (NCBI): domain Eukaryota; kingdom Fungi; phylum Mucoromycota; class Mucoromycetes; order Mucorales; family Syncephalastraceae; genus Syncephalastrum; species Syncephalastrum racemosum. Next base: position 176,181 of record MCGN01000009.1, on the reverse strand, counting down.
ATTGTTGCCGGTACGGTGGTCTCCTATCTGGCGCGCAAATCGGACGGCGCGGGTTCATATATCCAGCTGGCGGACGACGAGGCCGGCAAACTCATGGCAGAGCATACGCCCACCAGCCTCATTTTCGAAAATATTGCATATGATGTTGGCAAGTTGTCGATCCTGAAAGGAGTGACAGGTATGGTGAAACCGGGCGAGGTCCTGGCCATCATGGGTACGTCTGGCTCGGGCAAGACGACCTTGTTGGATATCCTGGCCAACCGGACCAAAACGGGCACCAAATCTGGCGATGTTTACGTCAATGGCCATACATTGTCACCTTCCGAGTACAAGCGTCTGATCGGCTACGTCGATCAAGAAGACATGATGATCCCGACCCTTACCGTCTACGAGACGATCCTCTATTCTGCCCTGCTGCGTCTCCCGCGTTCGATGAGCACGGCCGCCAAGAAATTCAGGGTCATGGAAGTCATGCAAGAACTCGGCATCGAATCGATTAAAGACTCCAGGATTGGTCAGGCAGACGATCGCTCAATCAGTGGTGGTGAGCGACGCCGCGTCGCGATCGCCTGTGAGCTCGTCACCTCCCCTTCGATTCTCTTTCTGGATGAACCGACGAGTGGATTGGATTCATACAATGCCTATAACGTCGTGGAATCCCTGGTAACGCTCGCACGGGACTATAACCGCACTATTGTTTTCACCATTCACCAGCCCCGATCCAACATTGTCACCCTGTTTGACCAACTCGTCCTATTGTCCAGAGGCTATACCGTCTATTCGGGCCCGCAACAGCGTGTCCAGTCTTACTTTAAGAGCGTTGGCTATCCTTGTCCCCCGGGCTTCAACATTGCCGATTACCTCATCGATCTCACGATGCAACCGATTGAACCACGTCAAGCGTCCGAAGCCGCCCATACTGATCCTCTCGCTCGATCCTCGGCGCTCTCCCAAGCGCCAAACAGCAGCGCATTCTTTGGCACTACTCCCAATTATAATGATGAGTTAGAAAACACGAGCGAGCAGTGGGCTTCCGAGCTCGGCGCGCGTCAAGAACGGCTACGACAGGAGCGGATAAAGAAGAAGCAGCATCAGCAACCAGATGCAGCGCCCGATGTAATTATAGACGGTGAGAACAGCGCACAAGGTGGCGAGGGCGCCGGTGAAGGAGATTCGATCATGGCACATTTGAAGAAGCTCGTGACCGCCTTCCAGAACAGCGTCGTTGCTATGGCCGTCCAGGATGAAGTAGAACGCGTGCTTGCAGCTGCGTAAGTGGGATACTCTATTTCGCAGCGGGAGCTGATCTTCTTCATGTTTTTATAGCTCTGGTGCACCCGATGCTGATGGTGAGGGTACCACATCCGCAAAACCCGTCAGCACGCACGAGCGCCCTGGGTTCCTGTCTCAGTTCCGCATCCTGGCCGATCGCACCTTCAAGAATCTCTACCGGAACCCGATGCTTATGTTTGCTCATTATACCATTGCCGTTGTGCTAGCTCGTAAGTAAACAGAAGGGAAAGAAAGACCAACTTCAATTGACATTGCATATGCAGTCATCTGTGGCGGTCTCTTTTATCAAGTCTCGAACACTATTGCCGGATTCCAAAACCGCATGGGTCTCTTCTTTTTCTATGAGGCTCTGCTCGGTTTTATGTGCCTGACATCCCTTCAAGTCTTTTCAAATGAACGCATCCTGTTCGTTCGCGAACGCGCCAATGGCTATTATTCCCCGGAGTCTACTTTTTATCCAAGGTAAACTGCAAGAGACTATTCAGAGAGCTTTGGCTCATTCATGGATAGGTGCTTTTCGATATCATTCCCCTGCGAGTCGTACCCCCGCTCATGATGGGCCTTATTTCTTACTACATGGTCGGCCTGGTGGAAGGCGTTGCCGAGTTTTTAAAGTTTTTGCTCGTTCTCGTTCTATTCAACTTGACCGCTGCTGCACTCTGTTTAGCCATTGGCGTTGTGTTCAAGAACCTGTCCATGGCCAATCTCTTGTGTTGCATGGTCATCCTGTTCTCGATGCTGTTTGCTGGACTTTTGCTGAACAAAGGTAGTTTCCCTCTCGTCGCACCCATTGAGATTCTGACCTGTCTTTTATGCCCCACGTTCAGACTCCATGTCGCCTTATTTCGGCTGGCTCAAGCATCTGTCCTTCTTCAATTACGCACTCGAAGCGTTGCTGGTCAATGAAATGCTCTATTTACAGCTTGTGGAGGAGCGATTCGGACTCAATATAGATGTAAGCTGAGCAATAACATACCTGAAAGAGAAAAAAGGAGGCACATATCTCATTTTCTATGTAGGTCCCGGGTGCGACGATCCTGTCCACATTTGGTTTCAACGCAAAGAACTACTGGCCGGACGTCATTAAGCTCAGCGCCATGTTCATGGCCTTCATTCTTTTTGCCCTCCTTTGGTTAATTTTCTTTGTCAAGGAGCGGAGATAAGGATGATAACAAATAAAGAAGGGTGTCATGTCAATGGGATAATTTTTCTTTGTCCAGGGAAGCGGTAAATACATTTACAACTGGTCCGTACTTCTCTATTTTCTTTTCCATTTTTCTTTTCCGCAGAACAAAAAAAAAAAAAAAAAAGAATCGAACATGAGATTGCGGACGTGTAAAAGATGACAAACCAATAATAAGCACTTGAAACGGGTCATGATGCATATAGACATAGTCCGTGTTTAATACATTTTTAATGGCTGCCGAAGAACTCTGTAATGGGATCATCCTCGAGGATGGTAGTCTTCATAATCCTGTGTGACGCCCATTACACAGGTTTATTAGTACACAATAGGCTGCATGCTGTAAAAAAAGAGTTCATCTGGTTGCGGGGCCGCGCATGGCTTGAGTCTGTGCCACCTATGAAATTGAACCCAGCCCTGGTCCTGTTTTCTGACAAGCAGTGCGTAGTATTTGATTATGTGTGTGCGCGCAACAAACTATTTTTGCACCTTTTGCCCAAAAGAAAAAATTTCCTTTATTGGGGATGTAGGAGAGACAAGTTACTTATTCATACATCTTTTTTGCACGTCCCCTTCTCTCTCTCCTCTTCTTCTTCTACTTCTTGTTTTTCCTCTCCTTCTCTCTCTATAATTTTATCATGAAGATCAGCGCTGCTGTTTTCAGTTTGCTGGCTTTGACGTCGCTTGCACCTGCTGTCCTCGGTCAGGATGGTACGCCCAACATCCCTACCTCATCGACCGGCAGCACCTACTCTTGCGACCCCAACTCGTGCAAGCTTCCCAGCTGTTTGTGCGCCTCGACTTCGCCTCCCAACGGCTTGCAGCCTAAGGATGTCCCTCAGGTACATCTAGTCCTCCAATTACGCGTGTTTACCGTTTCCTAATGAACAATTTGCTGCTAGTTTGTGACCATCACTTTTGACGATTCAATTCAAGCCAAGCTTCTTGATACTGCACACGAATTGTTGGACGTCAAGTAAGTAATAATGAAAGAGAACAAACGAGAAAGAGGAGTGCGTTAGAAAAAGAATGTTTGTGTACTCATCCATGACTCCTTAACCCAGGAACCCAAATGGTTGTCCCGCAAAGGCAAGTGAAGCAAAATCTGGTGGTCTTTAACTTGTGTAACGATCGGCTGTCTAATATTCTTTGTGCGCCATTAGGGATCCTGGTACGTGTCAATGGAGTATACCGATTTCTCGCTCGTGCAGCAATGGTATGCCAACGGCAACGAGGTGGCAGAGTAAGTCGCATATTTTTTTAAATTTAGGTGTTGTAACTGTGAACTCAATCGTCGCCTCTATTTTTTTAGCCACACTTTCTCCCATGTTGGTGAGTATACTTAATTCCATTCCAAACTATCGGGACCATGTTCCGTTTCTCCTTTCGTATCTCCTTTTAACTAACACATACACCGCTTTGTTGTGTCCAGGCTCTCCTTCTGCACAGTAAGTCATGTAAATCCGGTGATTTTCACAATATTGACCCATAATGATTTGCAGGGAAATTCAGGCCGCCAAGTCGATGCTGCATGAATATGCTGGTATCCCCTATGGCAAACTTCAGGGCTTCCGTGCACCTTTCTGTAAGTGAAATTTTATGATGGACCTTTTATCTCCTTCGATATGGGCTCCTTGCTGAACCCCTTTGTGTACATGTATGACTGTAGTGAATTACACGGCAGAGACGCTCAATAATATTGCGCAGCAGGGCTTTCTTTATGATTCGTCCGCGACGGGCGTTGTCGATGACTGTTATTGGTATGGGATTTCTTTATATGGAAGAACTCCAAAAATAACCAATGCATCTACTATTTTGCTTCCTTTAGGCCCTATACCCTCGACAATGGTATGGCCAACGACTGCTGGACCGGCATCTGTGCTCAAGGCGCCGTGAAGCTTCCAGGTAATATTGTCCTCCAAAAGGCATAATTCCCTGGCTAATGAAACGGTATATAGGCGTCTGGGAAATCCCCATGTATGCTGTCCTGGACAATGCCAGCACGGCCCAGCTCATGGATGTTTACCTTGCTGGTTCTGTCTCGGACGTTCAGGCCTGGACCAGTACCAACTTTGACCGCCACTATAATGGTAACCGTCAACCCTTCGGTATTTACGTTCATCCCAGTAAGTTGATCAAAACAAACACAATACTTCGAGGAGCATGTTCCTTAACAAATATTTCTTTTTAATTAGCCCACTTGACCACCTACCCGGGTCTGCCTGACCCATCTGCCATGAAGCAAGGTGTGGTGGAGACGATCAAGAGCATTACGAGCAAGCCAGATGTGTGGGTCGTGACCAACGCCCAGCTGCTGCAATGGATGAAGAACCCTGTCCCTGCCTCTGAGCTGGCCAACCAGGATTACATGAAGTGCGAGCTTCCCAACACTGGCAAGGAAATCTGTAACGGTCTTGAGAATATCACCGTTGCGGCTGACACCGGCGTCATCTCGTCGAGCTTGCTTAACATGTGCAACTTCAACACCACCAACTGGGGTACCTGCTTCAACTGCCCAAGCAGCGCGCCCACCCTCGAGACCCCCACCCCGGGTTCTTCCGTACAGACCACAGATGCCAAGTACCGCCACCCCGTCCCTGACAACTGTGACAGCATCTGGTGGGATCCTGGTAAGAATTAAAGAAAAGAAAACCTTATCCCATCCAGTACTCACGCTTTGGAATTGCTTAAGTTGCCGGCCAGTGCTTGTGCACTACCGAGAGCTGCGCGTACAAGGACACTGCTGTTCCTACCAACTCCTCCTCCAACGGCACCTCAAAGAATGGCTCGTCTGGCTCCTCCAGCGATGGTAACAGCTCGGGCGCATCGCTGCTGACGGGTTCTCCTCTTGTCGCCGCTATCGTTGCGGGCGCCGCCACGATGCTTCTGTAATTGCTTTTAACCTTTATCATTCAACCATTTCTTCCGGCCAAATACGTATTCCCTCTTTCTATAGTATCCAGTAGCAGAGCAAAACATGTAAAAGTACATACTCAATTTGCTGTCTCCGGAGGAATATCAATTTCATTATTATAAACTTTTTATGCGCAAAAATTATTTCATTTTTGTTCCTATATCCTGCGAGCACGCCTAGGATACATAGACTGACTGATAGGTTGGTTTATAAAGCTTATAGCCGCGTCGGACGATATATAAAATCGGACAAGAAACGTGAATGAATGCATATGGTACGCAGATGATTGAGGCCAATCCCATAATCTGTTACGTACCAGTGCTACCAGATGCCGGAAAAGGAAACGAAAGAGGAAGGAACGTACGTCGATGCTAACCTGCTGGGCCCGCACGACCGTAACAAACTTGTAAAAAAGTTCATGGAACCCGTAGAAGTATAAGACACATATCTGCAACTGGTAAGTCAAACACAGGCCATTACCTGCAAAGGAGCGATTACTCAAGAAGGATTTCATGTAGACAACAAAAGAGAAGAAAAGGATAGCGAACACGCTAGAAACGCTCCATCTGCTATGTTGCTACTTAATAAACAGTAACCTGGCAAACGCGATAAGCGGCCGCCTGTGGAAGATGCAGTGTCGACAGATAGACTGCAGACCAACTCTGTAACGCCAGGGCTAGAGAAAGGGAAGTCTACATGATGTTTGACATGTGCGTACTCACAGCACCTCGGACATATCTGCAGCTGATACTTGTGCTTATATTGCTTACGTTCGCCTGTATGACTCCACATAAAACAAAAATTCCCCATACTGGTAAGTAGCGTCTCTCAGCACCTGTCAGAGTCTGTCAATGGTACGATAGTAACATTATTCTATCCCACTTGATCTTTTGCCATAGGGCGCAAAGAGATACGGCAAAGACCGAAAGTTTAGCCGATAGTAACAGCAATTCGGCCGGCGAAGGCGATATGATAATGGCACCAGCAAACTTGGGAGTCGATGTAGCACGAGTAGCAGCCGCGGCAATAAGGCCGGTAATCGAGGTAGAAAGAGGAAACGTGCAAGAAAATGATCGGGACCTCAAAACCAGAAAAGCGTGGCTAGTTCAGTGAGAAAGGACCCCGGACGCGGACGACGTTAAGACCCACCGGTGTCTTTGTATCTGTCTGCAGGACGGTGTTGCTTGTACCAATGATCTACCGGTTATATGTGAGAGACCTATACGGGGAAGCGTAATTCTTTTACAACTCTTGACTAATGTGATGTCTTCGTCACAAATTCTAGTGATAGCTGTTCGGATCTTCGCTACCAAGCAACAGAGGAAAGGAAGTTAGATCAAATAAGAGTCAATAACATTACTGTGGTCAAAATTGTCGTAGAGCACTAACGAATATTTAATCAGTGTGTCACTACTACTAGATGGCCCCAGGCAGAGATGATTGCTCTTTTGGCGACAAGATGTTCTGAGCTGTCAAATAGGTACAATATGCATTTCCTTGTAAGGTAGTCTTCATAGCAACGAGACATGATGAGACATATTTTATATCTGTAGAGCTGTACCCGATAGCCGACCTGTTACCGGAAACCAATGAGCGACTGGATGTCGTATAGGCACATAGATATTAATCACGTCAAGTGAGTTACTGTAGCTAAAACATCTAAAGCCCAAGTGATTGTGGTATATTACGTTACTTCGTGAGGCATATATTCGACAGCAGTTCATTTATTTTATCCAGTAACGCGTGTGAATATGACTGGTGCTCTCCCGGTCCTCGTGTACGCGTATAGCAGTACTTGTGAAGCGCCCCTGACGGCTATGCAGTTGCGGATTGCTATGTATAGTATAGGCAGATATAAGCTGGTGTAGGGAATATAGAATAGCATGACGATATGTCCGATATTGAGGCCGCTTCTGGCAAATATGAGATAGGTTGAGAGCTATCTTGGTTTACAGTACTGCCAGCAGTAAATGAGCGCAGCAGCGAGGCAATGCTAAGCCACGACCGAGGAGCTGAAAGAAAAATGCGCAGAAATGCTTAATTTCACGGGTTGCCAGCCGAAAAAAAAGTTATATACGCCATGGCCAAAGAAGAAAAGAAGAGAAAGCACAAGGAACACAAAGAGCACAAAGAGAAGAGCTCAAAATCTCACAAAAAGTCGAAAAAGACGTCTCCAGAAGATTCCGTCAAAGAGTCCACCAAGGTTATCCACGTTGCCACACCCATCACCGCCCATTCCTCCTTTTCCCAGATCGAGGTTAAATTATACCTGCATTTGGCACCTCTTTGGGCCAACAATCCAATGGAAGGCATCACAGAACAGCTTAATGCTTTCATGATGAAGTAAGTAGTGGACTGAATTATGAAGGCTGTATACTCAACCCATATTTCAGGTATGTTCCCGAGGTGGATGGTATTGTGCTGGCACACAGCGATACACGACTCGTTAATGACAAGGGCATTATCCTCAACGAGTCACCGTTCTGTCACTTTTACGTTCGTGTCAAGTTTCTTGTCTGGAAGCCACGCAAAAATACACGTCTCGGTAAGGATACAACGGACGTTTTGGAGAATTACGGAGACTCATTGATTCTTGTCCAGTCGGCCAAATCAACTTGCAGTCGCAGGATCATATTGGTCTTTTGATCTTTGGTACATTTAACGCTTCTATTCCGAGAGCACGCATCCCGAGCGACAAGTACGAGTGGCGCGCCTTTGAAACACCAGTAGAAGCCACGCCTACTGAGAAAAATGAGGAGGAGGACGAAGATTCAGAAGAAAGTGAAGAGAACGCTGAGGAGAACTCGGTGATGGTTGGTCGGAAACGGAGTAAGCATGGCGAATGGGTCGTCACGTCAACCGGTGAAGCCTTGGGTGGTAACGATGGCATTGTTGAATTCAACGTTGTTGAGTAAGTCGGAGCAAATTCATTTCCTCGTTGCTTGTATTAACCGAAGTTGCAGTATCATTGAAGCAAACGATATCTTGACAGTGACTGGATCACTCTAACGCGCTCCTCCCTTGTCTTTTCTCTTCACATTCATTTCCGTCTTCCATTCTCGCGCACGCACACATCCTTACATACACTCATATTACACGCAGCAATAAACGTACATACATTGAACTTAGAGCTCTGTCTTCCACGCATTGTATCCGACGACGTAACGGCATCTATCTGTTGACATGGGTAAGTAACCGCGTCCATTTCTACTTGGATAATACATATCATGATGTTTTTGAATTCCATTACCGCCACCATATGACTTGTACTAGATAGCCGGCATGTCGCCACCAAGCGAACTTGCAAAACGATCTGTACCCACGTCAGCTATCTTTCGGGACGCTAATCTTACTACGTATTGCTGCATATGAGATTAAAGACGACTTTCATTATTCAGTGCGGCGTTATTGCCTAGCACATTTCGCCGCTTGACCTGGTGCGAGGAAACTTTCACTCAGGTTATTGTATCCTGTCACATCCCGCCACCAGGGGCGACGATGTCTAGTGCGCGCCGCTCCATAGGATGCCTACATGGTTGACACTGATCCCTTCTGCTTTGCCTATCGCTGCCGCATTGACGCTTTGTTATTAAGAAGAGAAAAATGAACAGGAACAGCTTTCAAGCAATATATTATGCCGGCATCGGTTTCCATGCCAAGTATGTCGTTGCGCCGTCGCGTGTCACTTACGTAAATGCATTATCTATATACGCTACGCTTCAGCTTTTACACATACTTTCCTGTAAACGGTTAATGCCCTTTAATATGGAGATCTCGATTCTATGATCATATAGTTTCATCTACATGTAAGTATCAAAGCAGTCATAGGTCGGAAATATGCAAAGCATTATTCACCCAGAGATGCCGCAAGACCGCCGCGCAATAGCATACGCGATACAGTATTAGTATTTCTGCGCGTCGTGCTCCAAAAATATGACTTGGGCGTACAAGACGTCGCTTCCGCTTACGTCCCTCTAGCGTTGTGACACCTTTTGAGCTTAGTGCTTTTATTGGCTTGTCATAAATAAAAACTTTATTCGAGGCCGAGCCTCTTCCTTTTGGCCTATACATCAATGTGTATGACGGCGCATATGCGACTGTTTATCAGATGTTTACGCATATCAAGGTGGTACAAGAGGATTGATGACAATCCAACATCACTCTGCACCAGAGAACCATAAACAAATTGTATGCTTTGTATACAATAGCAACGAGCGAGTTTGACATTTTTGTCCTCCCTATGTCGGAAAGCAAATCAACTCCTCGATAGAAACGGGGATACGCAGTGCATGAGCGGGCTCAAGACGGAAAAGACCAAATGAGAAAAGGGAAAGGGAAGGGCAAGTTCGTTACACGACAGCTGACTGCTATAAGGACCGGCATGTGCGGGCTGTGCTCGCGTCCGCTCTCTCTTTACTTTCTTCCACCATGTCGTTTTTCACCAACCTTGCCGCCAAGGTCACTGAGATGTTTGAGGGTACCGAGGATGAGGACACCCGCGAGGCCGAGTTCGCCAGCAAGTTTCATCGCTATGGTTCTTTTGCTCCTGTCCGTCACGACGCTGAAGTCAAGTTTTACGTGGATGGCCACAACTACTGCTGGTATATAACAAGATACACTTCTATGAAGCATTTTGGTTAATTTCTCTGGGTGTCGTAGGGCTGTCGCCGAAGCTATTGAGAGCGCAAGACACTCCATCTTCATCGAGGACTGGTGGTTGGTAAGAATGAAACGCGCTTATGAATGCATATTATGTTTGTATGGGGTCCTAACTTTATATTACGCGCATGCCCATGCCACATCGCTTTATTTTAGTCGCCAGAGCTTGTAAGGCATTTCGCGTTTGTGCGCAAGAAGTAGTTCTAATTTTGTTATAGTACCTTCGCCGCCCTCCGTCCAAATACCCCGAGTACCGTATCGATGCCCTTTTGAAGCGCAAGGCTGAGGAAGGCGTCAAAATCTTCGTTGTTGTCTATAAGGCAAGTATATTACTTCGAAAAAAGAAGGCTCTAAGATATCTAACGGCACTTCCTCGTATGTACATATAGGAGGTCGAACTGGCCTTGACTATTGACAGTGGTCACACCAAGGATACTCTGGAAGCACTTCATGAGAATATCATCGGTAGGACGACATCATGCTGCCGGTTTATGCTGACTTGGGTGAACTAACGCGCATTTGACGTACACGCGCAGTGCAACGATCGCCCGACTTTTCGCTCAAGTTCGGCGACGGTTTTGATGCTTTCTGGTCGCACCACGAAAAGTACGTCGTGGTGGACAACCGTATTGCCTTCCTGGGTGGTATCGATCTTTGCTATGGGTAAGACGAGTCATATAGGCCATGTGCAGGGAAAAGACAGACGAACTCATGATCTTTTTAAAATATCCAGCCGTTGGGATACCCATAACCATCGTCTGGCGGACTTTACGGAGGAGCCCGGACATGAAATCTTTATTGGCAAGTGTTACAAGCAAATCGCCACCTTTGTCCGTGTGTGTATGTGTATTCTTGCCTTGCTCACAAAGCATCTTTATCTACAGGTCAGGACTACAACGATGCACGTGTCCGTGATTTTGAGGATGGTAAGTCTAGAAGCTCATGCCTCTCTGAGGCATTTCTTTTTTCTCTTTCTCGGATGGCATTCCGACGCTGAAAATCGTTTTCTATCACTTTCAGTTAAGCAATGGGATCTCCGACTCATTGACAAGTCCGTTGTCCCACGTATGCCTTGGCACGATATGTCGCTTTGCATGGTAAGTGAATTCACTCTTGCGAGTATTCGAGTCTCAACGCTATATATCCTCTTGTCTAGCGTGGTGGCCCCGTCCTCGACGTCGCCAGACACTTTTGCGAGCGCTGGAACTACATTAAGCACAAGAAGAACATGGACGACGAGCGTATCCTGTTTATCCACCCTCCGCTGGGTGGTATGGGCCAAGGCCTTGAGTTCGGCGTTCCTGAGAACAAGGAAGATCTGCCCTCGCGTCGCGCACATCGTTTCATGCACGGCACGCGTGACGTCCATGGTACTTGCCGCGTGCAAGTGTGCCGCAGTTCAGGTACTTGGAGCTTGGGTCTCAAGGAGACCGAGCACTCGATTCAGAACGCGTACATTGGTACCATCATGGGCGCCGAGCACTATGTATACATTGAGAATCAGTTTTTCAGTAAGTGTGAAGCTTAGGTATTTGTCCTTACTCCATTTTTAATGGAATATTCTTCCTATTATTCTAGTCACCTCCACGGAAGATGATAGCGACTACGTTCTCAAGAACCAGATCGGTAACGCTATTGTCAAGCGTATCGTGCGCGCCTATGAGGAGCGTGAGAAGTTCAAGGTTATTGTGCTCATGCCCCTGATGCCTGCCTTCCCCGCTGACCTGAGCACGGATGATGCAGCTACCGCTCGGTAAGTCCATCGACATAATATTATTTGCGTATGCATGTATATGTCCTCCATACTGATATTCTTCGTTTACTTGCAGTCTCGTCATGAACTACCAATACATGTCTATCTCTCGTGGCGGCAAGAGCATCCTTGAGAAATTGGCTCAGGCTGGTATTGAGGATCCCTCCGAGTACATTCGTTTCTTCAGTTTGAGAAGCTGGGATATCATCAAGCAAAAGAAGATCGAGAGCATGCTGGCGCAGCAAGCTGGCTTCGCTACCGAGACAGGCGATATGGAGGACGAAGTCGTTTACACCCGTGTTGCTGAGAGCGGCGACGAGGAAGTCGAGAACAAGGACTTTGTCACTGAGGAGTGCTACATCCACGCCAAGCTTCTCATCGCCGATGGTAAGTCTTAAACATGCGAGAAATGCTAGTTTGGCTAATGTTATTTTACCTTGACAGATCGCACTGTTATCATGGGTTCGTCGAACCTGAACGATCGCTCGCAATGCGGTGACCGCGACTCTGAGATCGCTATGGTTGTTGAGGATCAGGATATGATCCCTTCGAGAATGAATGGCAAGGACGTATGTACTTCTATCGTAAAGTTTTCTGCTCTGTTAACTCACTCGCTGCGTCAATATTGTATAGTATGAAGCCGCTCGCTTCGCTGCCACGCTCCGCCGCGAGCTGTGGAAGGAGCACTTGGGCTTGCTCAAGGAGGAGAACCCCTTGGATGAGGTGAACAATGCCATGCTTCCCCTGCCTGTGCCCCAGATCGATAACACTGAGTCTGAGGAGGACCAGCTTGTGATGGATCCTTTGGATGACGAGACCTGGGCTTTGTTCACAGAGACCGCTGCCACCAACACAGCGGCCTTCCGCCACGTCTTCCGCAGTGTACCCGATGATAGCGTCCTTAACTGGGACCAGTACCACGAATTCTACCCTGACCCCACCAAGCTTGACATTGGCCACGTGGCCGACCCCGGCATGCCCGTTGAAGAGATCCGCGGCCATCTTGATCGCGTCCGTGGCCATCTTGTCGAGTTCCCTACCGAGTTCTTGAAGGAGGTCGACATGGAGGGCACGTCTATTCCTCTGATCTCGGACCTTACCCAGGAGCTGTACACTTAAAATGGCAGAATATGCCGCGACTTATGTATTTTATAACATTATGTATTTATCACATCAAGGAAATAAAAACGAAGACCTATATCAAGTGGATAATAAACTGTGCCTCGTTGCGTATTAGACGTTGGCGGCTATTCATTATTCATTTCTACTGATATATAGGTGACGATAAAATAGAAAGCAAGCATAGTCCATGTCAGGGTGGCTTTTGATTTCACAATGTCGTGTGACCATTAAACGAGCCGAGAATCATATGCTACCACAGCCCAACGCTCTGGAATCGCGGAACAGCACAATTTTCATGTATCTCCAACGAGCGTTTGTTCTGCGCTGATCCACCGCAATTGTGATATTTCTGGAGCTGCACCTCGCATCCCGTCCTGAGCGCTTCAACTCGTCTCTGGGTGGTAAGCCATATAATTTATGCTCTGCTCTCGTTTATGTCTTGAATGTTGGGTGCCGGCTCTCAGAGCTCTTTCAGAGAGCATGATCTCGTATGCGTATGGGATAGTCGGAGATTTATCTTCCACGGACATGGTGGCACAAATGAAGTCGCATGAAGTCGAAATATCGATACGCGATCATCTGGAGCTGTACAAGAGCTTACATCCGTGTGCTTCATTCATTCATCAAAGAATATCCTCCTGTTTCTAATGTTCTCATGTGGACTTTTAATCGCCTGCCCTGGAGGCACCAAACAAGAAACAAATAAATCCCAATAACTATGGAGCACGCTGCCCTACATGAGTGGCGCCGCCGACTTCCCCTCCAGCGATTCTATCATGTAAAGGATCTTGGTTTCGCAGATCAGACAAATAGAGTATAACTATAAGAGGATAACTATAACAGTATAACTAGCAAAGCCACTGCAGACGCTGTCCCACACGGCTCTCCTGCAGAATTCCGGGTTTTTGCAAGTGTGACACAAAAGGTGCGTGCTTTGGATTCCGCCCAACGAAAGAACAACAATGGTTACAATTGTCTCCGATCTCTTTTTCCTGCTTTTCCTCGGTCTCCATACCCATGGAAAATTTTGACGACGGCATCGAGAGACGCCAGCAAACGAGTGCGCCTGTGTCTGCGGCTGCTGTCGAGAAGGATGGCAAGCAGCTAAAGCCATGGCAAAAGCGGCTTCGTTTCTTGAAAACCAAAGAGTTTCTGCGCGTGCTGCTCCTGGGCCAATGTATGTATTCCAATGGGCTATACGGCAAATCAACTCATTTTAAAGGATATAAACAAACACGAACAGTACTCTCCCTTTGCATCACTGCCACGGTGGTGACGTCCACAAAACTTGGCAATGATTATGACTTCAATGCGCCTACGACGCAGACATTCCTCGTCTAGTAAGTTTGTTAGGAGAGGAATCCGTGCACATATTTCTAACGCAGGCGACTCTAGTGCTGTCCTTGCCCTGATATACAACCCCTATTGCATCTATAAGCGCGGCTTTCGTGGATGGTTCAATCAGTTCTGGGAACGAGGCGTATTTTGTAAGTGTGGATCACGAGCTCATAGCGCTGTTGCAGGCAACCTAACATCCGCTTTCAGATTTCTTTTTAGGATGGGTCGACGTGGAAGGCAATTACCTGGTCGTCAAATCTTACCAGTATACGGGCATGTTGTCGGTCATGCTTCTTGATAGCTGGAGTACACCCGTTTGTGTGATCTTATCGTTTATCTTTTTGCGCGTCCGCTACCGATGGGTGCAGTACCTTGGTATATTTGTCTCGTTATGCGGTATGGGTATGCTCGTCGGGAGCGATGCTATGGGTGGCGCATCTTTCATGGCGAGTGATCCTGTCAAAGGCAACCTCTTTGTCCTCCTGGGTGCGACATTTTACGGTGTCAGCAACACTAGCGTCGAGTATCTTTCTCGCAAGTATCCTATTTACGAGGTCAACGGCAGTTTTACCCTGTAAGCGACACTCTCCTGTGAACCATCTATATGTCCACAGAGCTTATCTCTCTGCGTGTTCCATAGATTTGCTGCCCTGATCAATTTGGTCCAGCTAATGATCCTGGAACGAGGCGAATTTTCAAGCTTTGTGAGTCAAGGCGAAGCTATTGGCATGGTGATTGTCTATACAGTTGTGATGGTGATCCTTTACTCGCTCGCACCCGTGATGTATCGATGGGGAAGTGCGGTATTGTACAATTTGTCGTTGATGACGAGCGACTTTTACAGTTTGATCATTGGCCTCGGTCTCTTTGGCTATACGGTAAGTGACGCAAATGGTGGATTAGCTTAATGTATGCGCAATTATTTAATCATATCGTATTAGGTCGGTATCATGTACCCTTTTGCTTATGTGGTTATCATACTCGGCATTGCTATTTATTATATTTTCCCTACACCCGAACCTATCATTGATAATGGAGCGAAAGACGGCACCAAGCCATACAAGAAGCGCTCCTTCTTTGGCTTTTGGTATCGCACGATCTACCCCGAGCAGCCGCATGATGTGGAGAGACCTCCTGCGGAAAGCTTGGGCAACCTATCATTCTCAGAGGACAGCAAGGCATGACGGGAAGCAGGTAGTTTTTGAGAGCGAGTCTTTTTGTACCATATGTAGATACCCCTCTTGTACTGTAGTATGTGTATTATTATTTACTGAGCTGGCACTTGCGTCTTTGGCCAGCCTGTAAAGAAAAAGACGTTCTCATTCATCCATTCATTCATTGCAATAAGTTTTTTCTTTGCATTCTGCATAAACCAGTCATTTATTCAGACAGCTCCTTCTTGGCGAACTGGGGAAGAACGAAAGCCGCGCGGTGGATGTCGGCGTTGTAGTAACGACACAGCTTGGCCTCCTGCTCGGGGGTCCACTGGCGGAGGGGTACACGCATGTTGGCGTTGGGGTCCTTGGAGCACATGATATGACCGATCTGACCACTGGGGTAGGTAGGAATGCAGGTGTAGGCATACTCGACCTTAGGGTAGAGTTCCTTGCAGAAGCTCTTGACCTTCTTGATCAAAGGAAGATGGAGCCACATGCACTCACCCTGGGTGCTGAAGACACCGTTCTCGGTGAGGGCGTTACGGAGGAGCTTGAAGAACTCGGCGCCAAAGAGCGACTCGGCGGGACCTAATGAGTAATAAGGTTAAATAAACTCAAAAGCAAGACCCCAAACAGGTCCTACTTACCATCAGGATCCGATGAGTCAGTGATGATGACATCATACTGGTTGGTCTTGTCCTTGAGGAACTCGAAGCCATCACCAATGTGGACCTTGACCTTAGGGTGCTGGAAGCCAATGGACATGTTGGGCAGATGCTTCTTGGAGACACGGGGCACAGCCTCGTCAATGTCAACAAGAATAGCCTCCTCAACGCACTCGTGCTTCACAACCTCACGGAGCACACCGCCGTCGCCACCACCGATGACCAGGACCTTTTTTTTGTTGCATATGCATTAATAACTTTCCATTGGTTTCCATGGCAAAGTAAGAGGCGTACCTTCTTGGGGTTAGGGTGCGAGTTCATGGCCAAGTGCGTGATCATTTCCTGGTAGCTTTATGAGAGAAATAAGAAAAGGAACAGAGTAATGAAGCTGTGCCGGGCCGAAAACAGGCGTAAGACTTACGAGAATTCATCGCGCTCGGTAGCCTGAATAACACCGTCGAGGACAAGGACATTGCCATAGTTGGCAGACTGGAAGACAAGCACGTCTTGGTAATCGCTCTTCTCGACGTGAAGAATCTCCTCAACCTTAAGGGCCATGGCTACCCAGGAATGAATAAAGGATCGTCCGAAGCATATGTCGTCATTCCATGGAATGGACAACAAAGATATGTACAGGATTAAACTATAGTATAAAAAAGTAACCTACCCTGACCAGGCCACTGGGAGTTCTTCTCCATGAACCAACCGTCCTTAATGCTGGGGTGGGTGAGGGGAGCTGCCATAATGTCGAAGGTGAAGAAAGAAAGGGAAGGAAAACGACCCAAAGACAACCTTCTCAAGGACAGCATAAGCAAAGCCACCCGCCTGTCGGGGTGATACTTGGCACGCGCGCCCCGTCGTCTCGGGCGCCGGATACGATGCAGTAACCATGCATACCAGGCTTCCATCACAGAATCCTATCCTTTGTACCTTGCCACATTTTCTTTTTTCGCATTGCCCCATATTACGCGTCGATAAATTAGTTACATTCGCTCAATGACTTGCGGGTTTTGCACTTAATTTGACCAAGACCCAGTGTGCAATACCGAGCATGAACTGGCATTTGATTATCATGAGATATCTCATCGACTGTGTAAGTGGAGCCACGACAAAAAGTAATATGTATATATTTGTAGGTCTACGGGCGAGTTGAAGAAGCAACGCTGCATGGAATATGTTTATATGTTTCGTCTGTGCCCATGATCATGACAAACAATAAAAAATAAGAATATGCTTTCGAGAATCGGGATCCGAAAACGGACCTGGAAGAGAACAACTTACAGGTGGATTGCCCAAGAAGAGCGACTACTTGCACATGAATCCGGTAAAGCGGAAAAGTAGACCAGATTGGTTACCCAGCATGCCGTCCTTTTATTGAGAACTGGATGCAAGTGACACTCACTGGACGGTAAGAAAATATATTGGCAACTATAGCTGCCCCTAGCCGCTGTTCTGGGAGCGCCTCATTTTCCGCTCTGTGTATCTGGCAGCTAATAGTGACATATTACGAGCATGAAGCGCTGATATACTGCTTCTTTCGCCGTGGTCATGATGTATGGTCAACGCCGCATACACAAGATGTGCACAGCTTGCGTGGGCAGGTGTCGCATTTATGCCGAGCGCACGTAGCCTATACTAGCATATGATAAGCATCAACAGCGAAAAGAACCATAGGCAAACCGACTTGCTCACCACCATTATACATAGAGTTTATGATATGTGCTTGGGTGTTGGTGAGGATGGTGTCCCTAGGAGTGATATGGTCGATATGCGACAGAATATCATCAATAAACACATTCTTGACAGAGTGTACTTTTGGCGCCTTTAATGATATTTGTTCCCTGTGCTGGAGTGCACCAACAGATATATAAGACGTGGAAAGAAGGCGAAACAAGGAAACGAGATGGGAGGAAAGACAAGCGGAATCCGAATAACTGAATTCTGATACATATATACCATATGGGCTTGCCGTAGCAATGCGCTTTTCGACTATTCTTCTTTCGGTGCAGATCCGATCATGACTTCCCGGCAAGAGGCAGTCGATGACTTTACGCACGATCTCGCAATCGAACTCTCACGTTCTCTCAATCTCACCAACCCAAACGACCTTCTTGCGAAGCGTGTCATTCAACTCGCCAAAAATGACCCTAGCTTCGACCGATTCGCTGCCGGTACGTTTGTTCAAACAACAACCACTTTTTGGACATTGCTAATAGGATAAAAAACAAAATTAGCCTGTCAGACCTTTGGACGGTTTAAACGCGAGTTCTTGTTTGGCATATTCAACAAAATCGACGATTACTTGCAGCACAAGAAGTTTTATGCAGATGACAAGCCAGGGCGATCTCAGCAAAATTCGAACACGACGCAGGCTATTGCCACTTCAGAAGGCACACGTGGCGAAGTGTTGAGACTTGGCAACAACATGCCAGGTGGTCTTATCACCCGCAACAAATCTTCCAAATCAGACGACGTAAGTCCACCTACTCCATGCGTGTGGACCCCATCGTACTGCATACTCATCGTCACCGGTAGCAACGCCCCATCTTTAAAGCACCCACACCCAAAGCATCCATATTCGGCTTGGATGAACTAGCGCGGAAAAAGCGAGCGGCTGAAGCTGCCAAGAAGGCTGCCGCTGCTTCTTCGCCGCCCGAGGAAGAAGAGCACGCGTCGAAAAAGGTGAGAACAGACCCGACTCGGAGCCACAGATCCACCGCTTCCATGGAAGAAGACAATTCTGGTAAGAACTGGAAAACCGGAACAATATAGAATATGCTTCTTACTGTCTCGTTGGATAGCACGGCACGGCCGGTACCGCTCAAGAGGAAATGAGACGCCCTCTCGGAATTACGACACTACACAAGTCGACGTGGATCGGCTGGACCGCTTGAAGCGCCGTGAAAGAGAAAGAGGTACGCATTGAGGGCTAAAACCATTGTATCTTCCGATGCTCAAGATTTGTCACAGATCATCGAAGACGTGAGCCGTTGCATGACGACAGAGACGCACGAGAACGTTCGCTGCCGACCCCGACTAGCGAACCCTCTTCGACACCACGGCGCGGCGGGTTGATTAAGCGATCGCAGTGGTCGACGCCGCGTCGGGACGAGATGGGCACGCCAGGTAGTGATCGCATGCGGACACCGCGACCCGACACCGGTCGTTCGACCGGTAGCAGGCTTGACTGGGACCGCGGTTTCCCTACGCCAGCGGTCAAATCCACTCCGTACGATGAAGCTGCGCTCGAATACCCAGAGGAATACATCGGCGATCAGGAAGAACGGCAGCGTTGGGAGGAAGAACAAGCTCAGTTGGACAGAGACTGGTATTCGATGGAGGAATCAGGGGTAAGTGAACAAGAGAAGTGTGGTAGAGCGCCTGGCTCATATGTCTTGATTTTTAGACACTGGATGAGACACACAATCCTTTTGCGGAATACGAAACAACCCACCGAGACGTGGATGAGGACCTCGCTCAGAAACAGGTCAAGAAGCTTTCTGCTAGGCAAGCGCAGTACAATCGGGACACGGAAATGTGGGAGACGAGTCGTATGTTAAGCAGTGGCGTTGCGCAGCGACGTAATGTGGACACAGACTTTGATGAGGATGATCAGGTACGGTTTTTCTTTTTGGAATATACGCGGATCTTCATCAGAAGCTAAAGATGTCCTTCTTTTTTTCAGAACCGTGTCCACGTTCTTGTCCATGATATCAAGCCGCCCTTTTTGGACGGTCGTGTCGTGTTCACTAAACAACTGGAGGCTGTCCAGCATATCCGTGATCCCACCTCCGATCTGGCCATCATGTCACGCAAAGGCAGCCGGCTGGTGCGTGAGAAGCGTGAACAAGCCGAACGCGCCAAGGCCACCAAATTCGAGCTCGCTGGCACCACACTCGGCAATGTCATGGGTGTTAAAAGCAAGGAGGAAGAGGGCGCAGGTAAATCAAGGAAGAAAATGATCGAGTGATGCCTCTTTTGACTGACGTATGATGTCTGGATAGAAACCGGCGGTGGAGAGGACAATGGCAAGTCGGACTCGCAGTTTGCCTCGCACTTGAAAGCGTCTGAAGCCGCAAGTGACTTTGCCAGAACGCGTAGCATGCGTGAACAGCGCGAGTTTTTACCCGTGTTTGCTGTACGTGAAGATCTCCTGCGCGTTGTCAGGGATAATCAAGGTAAAACGGTGGGGAAAGAAAGAAAGATACTGGTTCGCTGATCTGATATGCTGCTGTCTAGTCGTCATTATTGTCGGTGAGACGGGTTCTGGCAAGACGACGCAGTTGACACAATATCTCCACGAAGACGGATACACGAAATATGGCAAGATCAGCTGTACCCAGCCACGTCGTGTGGCGGCCATGTCTGTAGCGAAGCGTGTCGCAGAAGAAGTTGGGGTAAGTTGCGTACAAGTTTGGATTAGCAATGTCGTAACACTTCTACGATTGTGAATAGACGAAATTAGGCGATCTCGTCGGTTATTCGATTCGTTTCGAGGACCAGACGACTGAGAATACCCTCATTAAATGTAAGGAACATGGAGACGCGAGGGATATTGTATACTTATGGACGATTCATTTTCTTTTCACTGGTAGATATGACGGACGGTATTTTGCTTCGTGAATCCATGGGTTCGCCCGACCTTGATCAGTACAGCGCCATCATCATGGACGAAGCTCACGAGCGTGCTCTCAACACTGACGTGCTGATGGGTCTTTTGAAGAAAGGTATATTTCCAGCGGCAGTATCATTTCATACCAGTATCTCATATTTTTGTACAGTCCTAGCTCGCCGACGTGACCTCAAGCTGATCGTAACATCTGCTACCATGAATGCAGACAGGGTACGTGCTACTCACGCAAAAGCCAAAACTTTGATTCTCATACACGAATTTAGTTTTCCCAATTCTTCGGTAACGCGCCTTGCTTCTTTATTCCGGGTCGAACTTTCCCAGTGGATGTCATGTTTAGCAAGACGCCCTGCGAAGATTACGTCGACAGTGCTGTCAAGCAAACGCTTTCGATTCATCTCGCCCAGCCTGCAGGCGATATCCTGGTCTTCATGACCGGTCAAGAAGATATCGAGGTCACTTGCCAAGTATTAAAAGGTAAGATAGCAGGAAGAGATAAAATGTCAAGATGGATCTATCGGACTGACACATTGCATATAGAACGCATGGAACAATTGGAGAATCCACCCCCGCTATCCATCCTTCCCATCTACTCTCAATTACCAGCTGATTTGCAAGCCAAAATTTTCCAACGTTCTGAAGGCAATGCTCGAAAAGTGATTGTGGCTACCAATATCGCCGAGACGTCCTTGACAGGTAAAAAGAAAAAAGACAAGAAGCATATATTCTGTCGCTGATCTAGCTTCTATACAGTCGACGGTATTATGTATGTCGTCGATACCGGCTACTGTAAACTCAAGGTATATAACCCTCGCATTGGTATGGACGCGCTGCAGGTCACACCGATCAGTCAAGCCAACGGCAACCAGCGCAGCGGTCGTGCAGGAAGAACAGGACCTGGGTAAGCAAACTCTATTCCATGATGTTCTCTACCATCTCACACGACGATATCTAGTGTCGCCTACCGTCTGTATACCGAGGAAGCCTACCGCAATGAAATGTTTTTCAATACGATTCCTGAAATCCAGCGCACGAACCTGGCCAGTGTCGTCCTTCAGCTCAAGTGCTTGGGTGTCAAGAATCTGCTAGACTTTGATTTCATGGACCCACCACCGCAGGAGAACATTTTGAATTCCATGTATCAGCTCTGGATTCTCGGTGCGTTTGATAATGGCGGTGACCTAACTACCGCGGGTGCCAAAATGAACGAGTTCCCGCTCGATCCGTCCCTGGCCAAAATGCTGATTACGGCGGAAGAGCAAGGCTGTACGGCTGAAGTGGTGGTAAGTGAATACCTGCAGCAAGAAAAGGGAAGCAGGCACTCATTTGCTGATGCTCTGTGTATATAGACCATTGTCTCGATGCTGTCCGTGCCATCCGTCTTTTATAGACCGAAAGAACGGATGGAAGAGAGCGATGCTGCGCGCGAAAAGTTCTTTGTGCCTGAGAGTGACCATCTAACGCTTTTGCATGTTTACACTCAATGGAAAAGCAACAAGTAAGTTCATGCGCTGACCTTTCGAAAGGATTCTCATCTCACTCACTATCATTTACGCAGCTACCGAGATGACTGGTGTACAAAGCACTTTGTGCATCCCAAAGCGATGCGCAAGGCTCGCGAAGTACGGGCACAATTGATTGATATCATGAAGACCGTCAAGATGCCTTACGTCTCGTGTGGTACCGATTGGGATGTCATCAGGTAAAAAGCGATCAACGAGAGAAAATTGGTGAGCGCAGTGTCAAGCTAACAATCCTATGATTGTACAGAAAATGTATTTGCTCGGCCTACTTCCATCAAGCAGCCCGTCTTAAGGGTATTGGTGAATATGTCAACTGCCGTTCGGGTATGAAGTGCCACTTGCATCCCACGAGTGCTCTCTTTGGTGCGGGCTTCACGCCCGACTACGTGGTGTATCACGAGCTTATTTTGACGTCCAAGGAGTACATGCAGTGCGTGACCTCGGTCGATCCATACTGGCTTGCCGAGCTTGGACCCATGTTCTTTTCCATTCGCGAGCGCGATCGGCGTTAATATCCATAGCCAATGTCATCATGGTAACGAATGCACGGGACCATCAAAAAGACAGCGGAATAAAGTAGGACCGACATATTGGGTTCTTTTTTTTTTTTTTTTTTCTTTTTCTGTTCGGATTCACCACGAATAAGGATGCCTTGTGCGACCTGGAAAAGAATCACTCGAAGCACTTGGCAAAGGCAAAAAAAAAAAAAAAAAAAGGATCGACGTGGATTTCCCGAAAAGTGTTGCAGGTACAGAAAACGTACACATGGCCCAATATGGAGAACAATGAAGGTTCCCCCTTTTTGAGCAGACGTATTTCTTTCTGTTGGTCTCTGTATGATGTATTTCGAATCGTTATTTTCGTCATCGCGCTAACGAATGCAGGACGTATTGTGAGCTCAGCCCTTTTACTCTTAGTGCCGTTGGAGGCTGAATTATGACTACTATAAAAGGGATAAACAAGTCGAAATCGGCAAGCGACACCGCCAAGAGGACAGGATGGTTGGATGATATGCAGGGGAATCGGGGCTTCCGGGAACCAAAGCCCATTTTTCTATGTTTTCAAAACCCTACCACACAGCACATACCGTAACTTTTTTCTTTTCTCTTGCTTCCCTTCTCCGAGCTTTTCTTCCCTCTTATTTCTTTATTTTGTGCCGTTTGTTTGTTTGGATGGTATTGCGACTAACGTCGATCCTCTTGCTTCTCTGTCTCGCCCTGCGTGTGCAGGCGCAGCAGCAACAAAACAAGACTAATAGCTTCGTTGTCTTTGGCGATTCTTATACCACCGAATCCGACAAGTTCTGCAACGGCCCTCGATGGGTAGACCAATTGATGCAAACTTGGGATAACACGTCGCTGACCAACAACGCCGTTGGCGGTGCCATGTGCAACGATCCTAGCCAGGATAAGAGCGTTTATCACCAACTCGAGAATTATCTGCAGACCAGCCCACAAAATGATCCTGGGACGACCATCTATTCTTTTTTTGTTGGCATCAACGATCTCGTTCACAACATCGGCAAGTATCCGAATAGCGTTGTTCCCGCGAAAAAAGACATGACTAACATACCTCGTGCGACGTAAAATCCTGCAGACAGTTCCGCTGTGTTGAGCTGCATCGCCGAGAGCATCGGGCGCATTCACGAAAAACTTCAGGGCAAGCACTTTCTAGTTTTCAACATGGTGCCGTTTGAGCGCAGTCCGCACATTACACTCAACGCGTCGTCGGTGCCGTACGCGACGGCATGGGTGAAGCAGTACAATGACAATATCAGTCGGACGATGACGAATCTCACGCAGAGCCAGCCGGACTTGGATATCCACATTGTCGACACCTACGCTACTGTCTCCAACGTGCTTGACCACCCGACTGATTATGGTATCACAGAGAGCGTACAGTCCGCCTGGTTCTTGCAGAACGGGCATCCCGATCCGAAAACCGAGTTGGCAGAAGGCAACAAGTACTTTTGGTACGATATAACGCATATGACCAACGGTGAGTTAATGCACACACATACACTGGGATCATGTAGTAAACATATTCATCTCTTTACTAATTTATTATGACTTAGTGGTGCATACCCAAATGAAGAATGGTGTGCTCGCAAGTAAGCCTTTTAGTGAGTTGCCTCTTGGCAGCGGTGCATCTTCTAGTGCAGGTTCCAGTTCATCTTCTCCTTCTGCTTCATCGACTGCGTCCACTTCTAATGATAGTGCCGCGACTCAGCGCTCATACTCAACCTTCCTCTTGGTTTCCCTTATCATAGCCTGCATGAGTCTGATTTATTAATAATTGGAAATAAGATAATCGTAAAGATCCCCTCACACTATGTAATAATAGCATTTCCCTATATTGACAAAACTCCCACCCAGTAAGAGGAAATAAGAAGATGATAATGTTGGGGAAGTTGTGTATTTGTGTGTACGTGTATATATAGATGCTGTGCAGTGCATGCGCAGTAAAGTGATGATGATGGTGGCCAATTGATGCTATTATAAATTTATGCTTTCTTTTCGTTTTCATCCACGTTGGGTGCATTGGGTGCCGAGGAAGGAAAAGGAGTTTCTTTGCGGGACTCATCCAAGAGTTTGTCGATACCTTTCTCCTTGAGCGTAGCCTAAAGTTATAAATGTCATGTTAGGTTAGACACCATTGTATAAAGATTGGCAGAGTGCAATGTTACCATGACACAAGCTCGGTAGTCCTTGAAGAGGTCCTCGCACTCGGGGGTCGTGTCGCCTTTCAAGAACTTTTCAGAGTACCACTTGTTGAAGCAAGTATCATACTTTTGCTTCAAGTCAGTGCAATTCGTGCCTATGCTTGATGACATTTCGTGTATGCAGGGGTGGGGGGAGAAGTCTGTCTGTCTTAACGAGGAAAAAGGAGGAAAGAGGAGGATGAATTCTGCGGGCTGTCATTGGATAGTGGCTTTTCGGCTCCCATTTCCCCCATTCCCTATTTTTCATTCGGGCGCGCTTTCTCTTTTCTGCCTCGTTCTTTTCCATTCATATACTTTTTGTCTCTAATTTCGTCATGTCCGATGCAGAATTACGAGCACGCATTGCACGGTTATCGGGTGCGATTGAGCAACATCGTACAACCGCCAATCAATACAGCTCACGAGGACGTGGTTATTATTCGCCTGTGCGTGCAAGAGGCCGTGGCCATTACGCTGCAGTGCCTGGTCGAAACATGACTTTGAACAACACAAAGACGTCTGGGACCGCCGCAGCACCGACAACATACAGCCCCCCTACCACAGTAGCTTCTACGCCTTCCACTTCCTACAAAGCAAGCCCTCATCGCACTTTAGTAAACACCCAGGCCAGTTCATCGACCGTCCCTAACAACACACAGACTTCTACTGTCACGACTCCCAGAAAAGTGGTAATCGATGGTGTTACTTTTACAGTCAAAGGCAGGAAATTAGTGCGCGAGGGCGTCAGCCCACTTCCAGCTGCCATCAAACGAGGCACCCACGTGCTCGTTAGAAAGAGGTAAGTCAGGTTAAATGCTATATCAGTTTAACTCAAGGCTGTACACTTTTCCCAGCGATAAAAACAAAAACAGGGTAGCGGGATCCGTACCCATTCTGAAGCGAAAGACCCGTCCTGTACGCAGCAAAGTAGGCAACATGGTGCTCAAGCGCGAGCCTGAAGGCTATACACGGCAGGGTCTCTCAGGCAAATCGCTCGTCTTGACATCGACCCAGCGCAACAACAACCAAGCGCACTGTGGCATTTATACCCGCTATGGTATGCACAAAGAAAGACAAAAAGAGAAAAAAGAAAAAAAAATTTATGCAGACAATGAAGAAAAAAAGAGACCCCGCGCATACTCACTCCAGTAAATTTATTCAAAATAGGCCGGTGCCCTCGTGGCCCCACCTGTGCCTTCAAACACGACCCAGCGCACCGCGCAATCTGTCCTCGCTTTCTACAGAACCGATGCAAGCGCGGCGCTGCTTGCCAGCTATCGCATACCCCGACGCCACACATCATGCCCCACTGCGCCTTCTTTCAGAAAGGAGGCTTTTGTTCCAATGAAGCCTGCCCGTACCCGCACGTCCGGGTGAGCACACAGGCACCGGTATGTCGCGCATTTGCCATGCAGGGCTATTGCGCCAAGGGCCTGCAATGCCATAACAAACACATCCACGTCTGCCCCGAGTTTGCCGAAACCGGTAAATGTTCGAATGCCAATTGTCGCATGCCGCACGTGACGCGGCGTAACAATGGGCAAGGCAAAACTGAAGCCGTGGTCCTACCCTCGAAATGGATGAGTTCGGCTTATGTGCGGGCGCAAAAGAAGTCGCAGCACGAGGAACAAGCACGGCAGCGCGCGAAAATTGAGGAGCAGAGGCGACAACGCCAGTGGGTGCGCCCGACGACGAATGATGAGAAAGAAGCGACAATGGAAACGGGACACACCCGGTCCGATACAGGCGAACAAGAGGGGAGGAAGGAGGAGGACGGGTTTGTACCACTGTTTGACAGTGATGAAGATGACGACGATGCAGGGTGGGGTCAGTACTGGAGAGGGGATTCACAGTCGGACGCAACACCTCGTGAAGAAGAGGAGGAGACGTTGCGGTTTAGCGACAAAGACGAGGACGAGGACGAGGAAGAGGATGAACAATATGAAGAAGAAGAAGCACCAGAACCAGCATATGGATCCGTAGAAGAAGAAGATTATACCATGGATGAAGATGGAAATCTGCAAGATTTTGATGAATATGAAATCGCAGAAGAAGAGTAAAAAATAAAAAGAAAAGAAGAGGGTGCATTAAAACCATGGATGATGATGAAAAAGTGCTGCTATTAATGAGGATTGACGGGGGCATCCGTGGATGTGTGTATATGTGTGTATATATGGGTTGTGTGTTTGTGTGTGTATACAAAAGATGCTAGAATGTTTCACTCGGGAGGGTCTTCTTCCTCATCACCATCCGGCTCGCCCAACGGGTTTGTATCTTCCAGCTCTTGGAAAGTAAGCTCCTCGATGGCCTCGCCCGCGACAGCACCGATCGGTCGCTCTTCGACTCCCGTCCTTCGTGCGCGTGGGCTCGCACGGATCGTGATGGAGTCAATCAGGCCATGCTCTGCCCCGTACGTGTTCCAGACGAGCGACCAGCGTTCGTGGTCATTTTGGGGTGGCCTGAATTCCATCAAGACATAATGGAACACGAGGTGGATACTCTCATACATGTGCCAGTCCACGACCCGATCAAAATCCAAGTCGCCTCCTGCGCCGCCAATGATGGTATAATGGACGCCGTTGCGTTCGCCCCGCTCGTAGTTGTGCTGGTGGCCCGAAATCACGAGATCGACGCCGTACTGCTCAAACAAGGGAACGAATCGATCCTTAATAAACGCGCCCCATTCGCTCTGTTTTTGCTTAAACCAGCCATCCGGGTCCCAGTACTCGACAAAGGGCGGGACGTGAACAACGACCAGGCGGAGCTGAGCCGATTGAAAGGCGTCGCTCGCGAGTTCGCGCTGGAGCCAGTCGTCCTGCTGCTGCCAGTCGAGATTGCTGTCCAGGACGACAAACCGGATGGCACCGTCGGCCAAGGAAAAAGCGTACCAGGGATCAGTCGAGACATCGCTATGACGGGTATAATGGTACTCGTAGGTGGGATCATGGTCGTGGTTGCCATGGGCATAGATGAGAGGTGTGGTCTGGCCTAGGCCAAAGTGCGTCAGGGGTCCTACAAAGTCGGTCTGCCATTGTCTCAGGGACGGATAGTTTTGTACAGCATCGCCCACGTGGAGGACATAATCCACGGCGGGGACCTTGCGCAACAAGGACACGAACGTGCGTAGGCCAAACTGATTATCACCTACGGCGGCCATCCGGATCGGCTGGCGACTGTTGGTTGCGTGCCAGCGAAACACATGTCGAGCCGTGAGGCGACGTCGGTGGTCGAGGATGCGGTACTCAATCGCGTCACCCTTCAATGGTCCGATCGTGGCCTTGTACAGGCTGTGGCGGCTGTCGAGGACGACGGGATCGACCGGTTCGGTTGCTGCAAAAGCACTCTCGGGTGTGGTACGCCATTCGACCGTCATTGCCTTGGTGCCACAGTTCATTTCCCAGACGACCTGAACGCGGTCGGTATCTTGGACGTAGAGTATTGGCTCTTTGCGAAGCACGCCGCAGGGTATCCAACGACTGTCAAATAAGGCATTGTCGAGCTTGATGCGCAGGAAAGCCCAGTATATGTGGATGAGCGTCGAAAAGCAGTAGAGGAGCATGCCAATCACAAGAAGAGCGAGAACGAGCCATTTACGATGACGTTTTGACCAGCGTAGCCGAAAACGCGGGGTGGATGACGCGGAATGGGCATGGGCGGAAAGGGCTTCGAGAAAGGCTTCCCGATGGCGAGTGTTGTCGTGTGCAAAGGGCGAATCGTGATGGGTGTTGTTGTCTGGGTAAGGGGAGGTGGGCGGTTTGTGCTGGAAAGACACGGAAGAGTAGGGCTCGTAGCTGTTTGGCTGTAGCATCCTCCTCTCTAAACGGTCATGAGGTGGGGGCGGGGGAATGTATGAAAAGGACTACAGTGGATGTATCAAGTATACGCTGTAGAAAAGAGAGAATCCTTCTTTTCTTCTGGTTTGTGCCACTCGAAACCCAAACTGTTGCCCGAAATTAAAGAAAAAGGGAAAAATACTCTAAATTTTTTTTATATTCTTTATTGAGTGACATTCAATGCCTGCTGGTGCACGAGCTTCTTGTAGCTCCCATTTTTTTCAAGCAACTCCCAGTGCGTACCGCGCTCCACAATCTGACCGTCCTGGATCACGCAAATCACGTCGGCGTGCTGGATCGTGGAGAGACGATGAGCAATGGTTAAGGTTGTACGGCCGCCTTCCTTGAGTACATTGTCGATTGCGGCTTGCACCAGTTTTTCAGACTCGCTATCGAGGGCAGAGGTCGCCTCGTCGAGGAGGAGCACACGTGGGTTGCGAATGAGGGCACGGGCAATGGCAATACGCTGCTTTTGTCCGCCTGACAACTGTGAACCCTTGTCGCCCACGCGTGTCTCGTATCCTTCCGGTAAGCTCTCGATGAAGCGATGCATATTGGCCTGCTTGGCTGCGTTCTCTACTTGTTCCTGCGTGACTTCTTGCAGCGCGCCAAAGCGGATGTTCTCGCCCACCGAAAGGTCAAATAACACCGGCTCTTGCCCCACCAGTGCCATATGACTTCGCAGGTTGGGCACTGCATATTTGTCCACCGCGTGCTCGTCCAGCAGGATCTGGCCGGAGATGGGATTATACCAGCGTTGCAACAGACCAATCGTGGTGGACTTACCACAGCCACTATAGATAGATACAAAAAAAAAAGAGAGGAACAAAGCTTAGTACGGGGATAGAATACCATGCGCGCTTAGGGTGTTTACCTTGGTCCCACGAGAGCAATGGTTTGGCCAGGCCTGTCCGTCTTGAGATTAAAGTCGCCTGAAAAGATGGGGATATCTGGGCGGGTAGGATAGTGGAACGCAATGTCTTGGTAGTCCACGTCCCCCTTGACTGAAGCAGGCTCGTATCCTTCCATATCCATATCCACAAGGGGCTTGCGGTCTAATAAAGCAAACGCCGAGATGGCCGAATTGCGAGCCTTGACAATACTTGAGATAAAAGATGTACTGCGGCCGAGACCTTGAGCAGTCATCATGACTGCCATCATGACGACCATCAGTTCCTGAAACGTGAGGCGATTCTGCTGGATTAAATGGACGCCAGCATAGTACGATACCGCATAGGTGTATTGCATGATAGCCTGCATCATGGCGTAGCCAATCGAGCCCAGGAGCGCCTTGCGGATCGCGAGTCTGTGTGGCCGCTCCATGGCCTTGGCATACCGGTCTTCAAAGTAAACTTGCTGCGTCAGACCTGCGACGGTCCGTATCTCCTTGATGGCCTCACCCGCGATCTCGCCCGTCTCGATCGTCACGCGTTTCGTGTCGTCCTCAAATCCTGCCTCGACCCGCGTCTCGTGATACACAGCCAACATCATGAATGGCGCCGTCGTCAACGTGATAAAAGTGAGCAGCCAGTTGTAGACAAAGGCAATCGTAAGACCTATGTAGAATGGAGAACGAGACAGAGAGGACGTTAGGCTCAAACCTATCACACAACAAATGTCTTTAATATCTGACAACAACGTACCAATAATGCCGCAGAAAATGGTATTGGCTACTTCGCCCCAGACTTTGGTCACCATCTCGTTGACGTTCTTGGCGTCCACAGCGAGCATCGAAGTCAGCGCGCCTACCGAGTGGTCTTCATGGTCAAAAAACGCGACTTCCATCTTCATCAGGGCCCGGAAGAGTCGACTGCGCAGACGCCGCGTATAGCGCTCGCCCGCGATCTCAAAGGAGGGCGTGTGCAGCAAGAAGCCCACGAGAGCACCGATTCCCACCACGACAAAGAGAAACGCGTAAAAGTTGGAGCCTTGCAGCGGTCCAGGCATGCTGGAGGGGCGATCGATGAAGAGATCGGTGATGGCCCAGGCGAGGACAAGAGCTAGGACGGGAAAGATGGCGCCAGTCATGGCGGTGCCAACCAAACCGGTGAGCAACAGAGGCCATTCAGGTCTCATCTGGCTTGCGACGCGGATAAACAGCTTGGGAGTGCTCTGGTTGCTCGTCTCGCGCTTCTTCTTCTCCTTCTTGCGTCGGCGCTCGTACTCAAAACCGTCAATGGATGAAAGATTACTGTCGACCTTGATGAGCGGTTCATGCGTTGCTTGTGCTTGATGCTTTTCCTCTTGCAGGATCTGTTCGTCGTCTGTGCGTTTCTTGGTGCTATCGTCGTCAATCAGGACTGCTTGGCTTTCGGACAGGTCGCCCTGGACTTGCTTGACGGCGATCGTTTGTTTTTGTACGAGCTGAGAATACACGCTGTCGGGGCGGCTAAGGAGTTCGTTGTGAGTGCCGTGTTCGAGTACCTGACCCTTGTCCATGACCAGGATCAGGTCTGCATTGCGGATAGTGGATAGACGGTGGGCACTAAATGAGAAAGATGGAGAGGCATATTTGCGTAAATCGAAGCGAACGTCGTATGGTAATTATATAAACATACATAACAATGGTGGTTCGGTCGGCGGATGCCGCTTCAAGGGCTTGTTGGACCAGTCGCTCCGATTGTGTGTCGAGCGCGGATGTGGCCTATCAGCAGGAGAGAAAAAGAAAGGAAGGAACAGCTTATGAGCATATGTACGCCGTAGTGATACTTGTTCCCTTATTTTACCTCGTCCAGAAGCAGGATGCTCGGGGACCGAATGATAGCCCGAGCAATGGAGATACGTTGTTTCTGACCACCCGAGAGCGTACCGCCTTGGCCGCCAAGAAGGGTATCATAGCCTTGTGGCAGTCCCGATATAAACTCATGGATGTTGGCCCTTGTGCACGCCTCGACCATTTCCTCGTCGGTCACCTTGCGGGTGGCGCCCATGAGGAGATTCTTCTTGATCGACATGTTGAACAGGACCGGTTCCTGGCTCACCACGCCGATCTGACGTCGGTACCAGGTCAAATTGTAATCTTTGATACTGTGGCCATCGAGATAGACGGCGCCCTGCGTCGGATCGTAGAAGCGCTGCAGGAGCTGGATGCATGTCGACTTTCCCGAGCCAGAAGCACCAACGAGCGCGACGGTCTGACCGGCACGGATATGCAGATTAAAATCCTGGAGGATGGGCACGTCTTGGCGGGTAGGGTATGCGAAATCGACGTGTTTAAACTCGATCTCACCCCGAAGAACCTGGTCCTTAATACCGCTCGTCATGTCAGGATCAATGTCAGGCACGCGGTCAATGACGGGGAAGATGCGGTAGGCCGCCGCACACGCGCTCGCGACCGCGGTCAGGTTGGGTGGGAGAGAGACAAATGAGAAGGCGCCGACCATCATGGAAAAGAAGGCAATTAGCACGTTCGTGCCGTCCATGTGGCCTTCGTAGATCATCTTGTTGCCGAACCAGAAGGCGAGGCCATAGGTGAAGAAGAACACGGACATGAAGGCGGCCAGCTGGACGCCGAGCATGAGACCGCGGCGCTGGCCCTTGGTGCACGCGACGTCGAGCTCCTTGTCGTAAAGACGGGCGAACCGGGATTGTAGCGAGAAAGAGGCAATCGTACGGATACCTCCCAATACTTGTTCGGCAATGGCGCCCGCGTCGGCGTACGAGTCAAGCGCGGCTTGCTGGAACTTTTGGTAAAATAGGCCCATCGAGGCGCCGACGGCGATAAGGACGGGCATTGTGGCGAGAATGACGAGCGCAATCCGCCAGCCCTGCGCAAACGCAATGACAATGCCCGAGATGGCCTGCGCAATCATTTGGAGCGCGTTGCCAAACTTTTCGGATATGCCTTCTTGGATGATTTGGGATTCGGACGCCAGTCGGGTCGTTAGGGAGCCCTCCTCTGCCTATGAGAGCGATCATCAAGGAGGGATGAGTCCGGGGCCGTGGAGCTGGGGGAGGGGCGAACATGGTCCTTCGCGTGTGTTTTCCTCATTACCTTGTCAAACCATGCCATGTCCTGACGCAAGATGGCGTGCACGTACATTTGCCGAATGCGCGATGCTTGCCTTTCCCCTGGGTGATTATTTGCATGAATAGATAAATTAGGTCAACATGCTCGCCGGACCCGCAGATCAATCAACGTACCACTTGCTACCCAGATAGCATGACCAATGTAGCCTGCCACGAAACCGGCTGTGCCCAAGTAAACGAGGATGAGAATCATGGGATGGGTCGCATCCACGATGGAATCCATGTCGGTGAGCACACTCGACAGGTTGCCGAGAAAGCGGGAAAAGATGATGACTGTCACAGGCTGGAGGACGCCGACTCCCATGGAAAAGATAGAGGCGATCGCAATCAAGAGGAAGTCAAGCGGCGTAGCAAATCGGAATAGTTTGTATACAGGAACGGACGGTTCCTTCTTTTTCTTGTCTTTGTCGGTCTTCTTTGTGTCATCCTCAGTTGCCTCTTCTTCTTTGGTCTCTAGATCTGCATGTTGCTTCTCTGTCAAGGGCTGCGTCTTTTCTTGTTCCTGCAGCTTGATCTGTTCTATTTCTCGGTCGATCAACTGGTTCGTGCCATCTTTGCCGCTGTCGCTGCTACTTTGGCTGTGGTTGGAATGTTTATCACTCATCTATGAGGCGAGCGATCAATGAACAAGAAATATTAAAAAATTATCAAGAGAGAATTAGAAAAGTAATAAAATGCGTGTTATATGGTGTGTGAAATGAGTGGCGGATGGCCAGAATTATGCCGCTCTTTATATGTCTGATTCGCGGCGCAGCACGCCAGAATCCCTAAAACAGGCATGTTTACCCGCATCCGTCCCTCCATCAAAAAGAAGTGACGTCGCGAGAAAAAGTATGAAGGCGGATCCTTCCGAGTCATTCCCGGTGCATGTAATAACTAGATTGTTGCCCTTTGCAAAAAAGGGCAAAAGAAGTGAAGGCGGGAGCAGGGGTGGATTTTGACTCATCGAGCAAGGGCCATCCGAAGTCCGGACCCCGAGGAAGAATTTGACGCATTTGCAGCCGGCCGCTGGCAGCCGACAATGACCCGGTTGTGAATCAAAAAAAAAAAAAAAGAAAGTTGTGCGTGTGTGTGTATCACAAAGAAGGGAGAGCAAAAAAGCAGCCCGAGCCAATTCTTTTTTGTGATCTGTGATCTGCTGCTTCAAACAGAGAGAAAAAAAATTTGAAATGCTGCGCAATTCAGGCCGAAACAATGGTTTGTGCAGAACGTACCTTATTTCCGCGCGCTGACTGTAGGTGTACACAGGACGGTCTGCCACCCCGGGCCAAGATAGCGCTAAAGTGGCTTTTCTTGGCGAGAGACACGCGTATCTACTTTGCATGAGGAGAAGTCAGAAGAGAGAGAGAGAGAGAGAGACAGAGGAAGGAAGGGAGGCAGAGGGACACAAAAAGAGAGACAGCCCAACTTGCGGTGGGACGTTTTCTTGGCGTCAGATCACAGACGCCCAGTTTCGTCAGCTAAAAGGACCGACAACATAGCAGAAGAGGTGAGTGTCACAATCAAGAAAAAATAAATGGTGTGTGTGTGAAAAGGTTACCACTTGCTTGGCGCACGCGTGCACGCGGTCACAGTCGCCTCTTGTAGGTTCTCTTTTTCTACTATCTTCTTCTAACAACCATTGAGATATTCTCACGACTCGTTGTGCTATGCCTGAATGACAAGGCATGTTCATCTGAGAAATAAAATGCACCTGTCAATACAACACTGCATATTAAACGCAAATCCTTTTCTTTTTTTCCTTTTTCTCCCTGGTATGATCCAACCTATCATTTTTCATGCTAACCGATTCGCAGTCCGTCCTCCAAGACCGGCTGAAAATAGCAAGTGCTCGTGGTGGCACACAGACATCACAGACGCACGTAAACTTCCTTTTCGATTCTTTTTTGCAGGAAAATAACACATGAGAATGCGCAATCCGTTAAAACCAAAGTCAAAACGACGTCAGTTTGCAGAATTACAAGAAGACACCGGTTTTACCGCCGAACAATTCACAGCGCCCGAACCTCAAAGTGCGTGTCCATTATAACAAGGAAAAAAAAAGAAAGAAAAAGAAAGAAAAAGAATGATTGCTCATGACTCCATGGCGCATGCATAGTTCCTTGGAAGGCAATATTTCTGGCCTGTCTCTTGTTTGCTGCCGGTTCAGCTCTCATTGTAGTTGGTGCACTCATTAAACTCGGGTACATTACCTCAGAGGTAAGCACGTACAATACAACAAATTCGATGGAAGATAATAACGCCGAGAATTTCATTGATAAAGATATGGCTGAGTCGTGGCATCCCTTTCCTCGTCCTTGGGTGCATCATGTTTATACCTGGTAAGGGGAGGGAGACAGATTGTGCGTGTGCGTGTGTGTGTGTGTGTGCGTGAATATGAGAAAGGAGAGTGAAACTCAAAGAGAAAGAGACAATCGCATGGACTGTCATCATAACCGTGGTTAATGCTGCTCTTTATACCAGGTGCATATCATCTCTATCTTGCGTATTATGCTTACTACAAGTATCCCGGTTACGATTTCTCCATGATACCGGATTGGGACTGAGTTAGCGGAGAAGGATAAGGGGCAAAGTGTATTAGGGTAGAGAAGAAAAAGATATAAAGAAGAAATAAGAGCTACGTACATACATACAGTTTTGCTGATTATCTCGCTAGTGGTGTGTGGATGTCTGCTTTTTTTTTTAATTGTTGTTCTGATGGCGCATAATAAAGAATGGTTGAAAGACAGAATTCCCCCCGGGAATGAGAAAGAAAGCGATAAAAAGAATAACAATACTGGTAATAAAGAAAGGAACTCAGGATGCGAAAATGAGAACGGATGGAGTTTTGGACTATGCAGCATAGAAGAAGAAGCAAGGGAATGAATAGAAAAAAAAGGGATGGGGATATGTGTTGCGAGGAGATGTATGGGTTTGCATATGTAAAACGCGAGAGTGAAGGAGGCCAGTCATAAAATGGAGAGAATAAAAGGAAAGGGTATTCAGAAAAAGTAGTAAAAGGAAATAAAAGGAAAATGAAAAAGAGGGACTTGTGGCACCCCTAGAGGGACTTGACCACCATGCGCTGGAGATGACCGTGTGCAATAAGTCGCTCAATAAACGACCGAATGAATGGCGTGTAGTCGTGCTGTCGACGAATGGTGTCATCCTACCGCATTGTTGTTGATATTGTTAGCATAGCAATTGCTAAAAAAGAAGGTACTAGAGAACGGATTACCTTGTAGCGTATGTACTTTTCGTGTTCTTGGTTCAGACGTTCAAACAAAGTCAGGGCATCGTCTTGCGTTTGGAGCCAGAGGTCCCTCAATTCGGCTGCAGGACGTGCATCGACGACACTCGACTCGTTGAGCACTTCCTGGCGCTCGTCGTCAGGAAGATCGTCGAGTGATCGAAAATAACGTGTCCCGCGCATTTCCTCTGCTGCGTCGTTGGCTGCCATGCCGGCCGCCTGCGTTGGTGAGAGTAGCGGTGATGCTAGTGCTGGTGCTGGTACTATTGCCGGTGACAGTTGTAGGGGTCCAAGGCCATCGCGTCGCATTGTCGTTTCACTGCATACATTGCGCTTGCGTCTTTCCTACCAGTGTGTGAGAACGCCTTACCACAAAGAGAAATCAAACAAGCTCATGCTCGTCTGCTTGCATTTACTTACGTTGTCCATAGCATGTGCATATTCGTCCTCCCACTGATCTGCACGTATGTCGGATCGCCAATCCGGATCGCACGCGTCCAGACGTTGCTCGATGACCGTTTTTAGGTGATGCCGCATAAAGAGGCGTCGCTGATACACGAGTCGGCGGTCTTGGATGACCGTCCAGACAGAGATGGGTATCTGCTGCCGTTGATATCTGCCATTAAAACGTGCGTTTGTCGTACAGATCATTTCTTTCTTCGCGTCTCCTTGTCTCTTTCTCTCTGCCTCTCGCTCTCTTTCTGTGTAGATGTCTCTCTCTTTTTCTTTTTCCTCAGCAGCGATACACGCATACACACACATGTGTGTTGCTTGCACCATTTCCCCCACCCGGTCCATACATCGGAAGGAGACAGGGCGCCTTAACCGAAATGGCAACCAAGTAGAAAAAAAATGCATTTTGCATAGCATATCGTATCTCTTACAATCCCCCTTCCGACCGCTTTTCCGGCGGCCCCCCCCCCCTTCCCGCTATTCCCACCTCCCGCACGCGTCTCCTTGCGTTATTTTTTTTTCCGCTTCTTCTTCCCTTCAACTTACATGTCGATCTTGCGCTGTATCTCGAGGCGCGCTGTTTCGAACCAAGTTGCGGTCGTGCATGGCGCTAAATACGTACAGAATCCGTGAGCACATGAAAATCTGCCCCGTGCATGAGAAAAAAAAGGGCCTTCCCCTTGGATGCAAGTATTTCTTCCTATGATAGATTCATCGAGCCCCAATTTCTCCATAGAAAGGAAAAGCTCTTGACGGAACTTACCGAGTCGAAGGGGTCCTCTTTTGAATCCGTCCAACTCCCACAGATAGCCGCCAAAGGGTATATAGGTAATTGAATGACAGCTCACGGTATCTTCTTCGTTTGGAAGGCGTCTATTATTAAAGTAATTTAGGGTCACATGGAAGTCCTCATTGAAATAAAGATAGCATGAATACATGAGAATGAGATGTTCTCGATCCTCCTTTTCCTTGTTCTACTTGCCTTGCAACGTTATTGTGTGCACCCTTTAATTCCTTGCTGTTTGTCACGCTGAGCCCCTTTAGCTATCATCGTTTATGGGGGAAGTATATTTTGAGTTTGATATGCAAGCAATGCTTGAGTTTGACATGCATTACCATTGGAGGAAATTCAGCTGTGAAATCTTTAAAATTCGATAGTTGGGGCCCGATATCCACGGGATCGACGTGTTCGCCATTCATGAGGACATGCAGAATGGCGTAGAGCCCATACGCTTCAGGAACGACCTAGAATAATAATAATAATAAAAAAAAAGAACAAAAAAAAATTAAACCGAGAATGAAACCATGTAAGCGATGGTAACTCAGGCTGTACCTGGTTGGCAAAAAAGATGTCAGAGTTCGGTGTCACCGAGTCATCACGGAGGGCCCTTTCCGGTTTATGACGGACAAGCAGGATGAGACCGTAAACGGGCCTTTGAATAAGGGTTTTTTTTTCGGATTTTTTGTTTAAGTTTTCGTGCTCTTTCAGTCTTGTCATACACTCTCTCTTTTTTTTTTTGGGTTCTCTTTTTTGATTCGGTGCGCGGGATCTCGATTAACTCAACCAGCAACTCGTACCTCATATCGCGTAGGATTGATTCGTCCATTGATGATAGCTGTTCGATCTGGACGCCCGAAACGCCCAGCTCGGTGCATAACGTCGTCAACGAAGCTAGAATCGACGAGGCATAAGCGAGATCTCGACTACGATGACGCGAGTTGGTTTACCGGGATCGGGCTCGATGAACAGCCAGGGTTGATCGGTGAGACCAGCAGCTGTGTCTCGTGACATGGTCGCTTAAAAATGCGGGATAAAACGGAAGAAAAGTGAAAGAGAAAAAGAAAGGGACGAGGGAGTGAAGGACACAAAGAATGTAGATAGAAAGATTATGCAGTACGGTAAGGAAGAGAAAGCACACTCTTTTTGGATGATCGCGTGTCGTAGTGTGCACATACACAGCGAGAGAAAGAGAAACACACGCGCTGTAACGTAAAAAAGAAAAGAAGAGGGAGAAAGAAAAGAGAGAGAGAGAGAGAAAGAGAGAGAAAGGGAAGGATAAAAAATGGAGACCAAGAGAGGGCCTGTAACCGATATATCGGGATGGGTTGCGCGCCGTACAGCTACACACACACACATACACACACACACGCATCCACCCATACGTACGGCACACACACGCGCACACATATAGACACATATACACACTACTCACACATACATTACATATATAAGGCTAACATAGAGTGTAATATATTATATATTGTATTCTCACGATTATGGATCAGGCGCAGATCATCCATTGAAAGGGCAGACGCGCTTCAATGGGGGAGAGGAAGGGGAAGAGGGATGAAAAAGAAGAAGACGTGATTTGGGGGGGGGGGGAGGAGGTTTCTTTTTTTTTTTTTTTTTTTTGTTGGTCCCAGTGAGAGTAGGAGCTGCAGGTGAGATGCCATGTGCGTGTGTATGTCTGGATAAATATGTGTATATGTGCGTACGTGATATTGCACAGCATCAACAAGGTGCAGCTGCAGCCATTTCTCGCTCTCTCTTTCTCTTGCTTTTCTTTATTTACCCCAAT
The DNA here is from genome assembly GCA_002105135.1 of Syncephalastrum racemosum. NCBI lineage: Eukaryota > Fungi > Mucoromycota > Mucoromycetes > Mucorales > Syncephalastraceae > Syncephalastrum > Syncephalastrum racemosum. The sequence continues at coordinate 137,120 of MCGN01000009.1, read as the reverse complement.
CTTTTTACCCTTTGAGTTAAAAAAAAAGGATCGGCCCCGCTGAAGAGGGTCTGAAAGGGGGGAGAGAGACGGGCGCGAGTGGGCGGACAGACACAGGACCCTTAAAAAATGTCGCGGCTGATCTTATGCCCAAATCGGGTGTTGTCACTTTGACCTATGTCATAATTTTTTTTTCTTTATTTCCCTTTCTTTTCAACACAAGGGTTCCGTTCCTCATATTTAGAGTGGCCATGTTTCAAAAACCATATTATGAACAAGAACAAAAACAGTAGAAAAAGAAAAAAACGAAAAGCATTTATGCGAACTTCCAATGTCTTTTGTCTTTGTTGAATGGATTCGTATAACGAGCAGTTCAGTTGGACCCAGGACAATGGCGGTGTAATCCCTTTAAGCTTGCAAAACACATCCCAGTCGGTGACATCCATCCTGTATTATGTCTCCTTCGCTTGCGTTCTTTGCGTTCTCTTGGGATACCTCTTTATCAGGAAGGTCGACAAGCGCCATGACCGTCTTTCGCTGCGTCTGCTTGTCTATGCCTGCTTGAGCCACATCATCCTCGGTATCGCTTCGTTTGCCCGTTTCCTGGTTTCGCCCGATGCGGCGGGACACCAATGCGACGGTGTCATGGTTCTCTACATTTTGGCAGACATTTTCTCCATACTCGTGATTACTTGCATTGCGCTCAACTTGGAGCTGATATTCGTGCACAACATTCGCCGGCCAGCCCATCTCGAACGGTGGTATACCCTCTCCAGCTTGGCTGTCGCTTTTGTTGTCGCTATCGTACCCGTCTTGCCCTACCAGGATGGGTACGCTTACAACCGGACGGTGGGTATGTGCTGGTACGAGGTTTCGGATGCCCATGTGACGTCAATGTGGGCATTTGGCGGGCTCTATGTATGGATCCTTTTATCTATCGTATACTGTTGCATTGCGCTCGTCATGGTGCTATGGAAGATGCATCGTGAGCAGAGGATGATCAAGCTTCACCTGGCCAGCCATCAAGCACTCCAATCCCCCAAACCTCAGACTACCACCCGGTCGCACACACAAACACGATCGCAGGCCTCCTCCAATCCATTATCTTTATTGCCTACCCTATGCTCTACACTGCATTCAAAGCTCGCGATCTCCTTTCCGCGCTCAACGCCCACAGAAGATCGACACACACCTTCTCCTTTGCATTTGTTTCGGCTCCGTTCACGTCGGAGCCAGACGCAGCCGCGCTCGCATGCGCTCGGGACGCATGCCCGGATCTCCTACCTTGCTCGCGTCGCTGGACGCATTATCTGGTTTCCTGTCGGTCAGTCTATTTTTACGCGCTCAATTGCGCGTCTCCTATTACGGTGGGAACGTGTATGCTAACCCATCTTCATACCGCATATACATAGTCCTGATCTGGACCCGTATTTGGGGCGTCATCAATTTCTGGTTCTCCTACGTTACGGGAAAGACAAACCCCTTTTTGTTTCTCATGGCGATGATCTGCGTGCCCATGCAAGGCATCTTTTTGCTAGTCATCTTTTTGATCGACCCGTCGCTCTATAACGCAATTCGGACTGCCCGCGCCCATTGGAAGGAGCGTCGCACCTCGCGCGACGAGGAATGTGCTATGACAACTTCCAGTCGACCGGTGGAAGCGCTCCCGTCGCCCAAGAGCCCGCAAGATTACTTGTCAGTTGACTTTGATTGGACAAGCCATGATATCCAGCGACCCGCTACTTCGAGGACCTCGTCTCATTCGCGTACGCGGTCCGTCTCGCGCTCCCGTTCCGCCTCCGAGCCCTCCTCCTCTGGCGCATCCTATCCGTCGCGCTCAGAGTCTCCTGGCGCGCGGCACGACGAGATCATTCATTCTCCCACCTCAGCCCTGATTTCCTCACCGAGGCACTGTGATACCCCGCCCATCACGCCGCCGACTTCACCGTCCGTCCATCCGACCGCAAATGGAAACACACAGTCAGACTCGAACTCGAACGCATGCTCAAACTCGAACGGATGCTCAAACTCGAACTCGAACTCGAACTCGAACTCGAACTCGAACTCGAACTCATGCTCAAACTCAAATTCGAGCCATTCGAGGTCGCTACGGTCTCCTTTCCGAGAGGTGCTTCATCGCAAACCAATATCCATATTCTCGCTTGAGAGTGTAGATGAGAACGAGATACCCGATAGCGAGCATTCGACTGATTCACCGCAAACCCATGAGGATGAATGGGGAGAATTTCGACGAATGTGATCGTATTTAGTTATAGTAATAAATTAAGGAGTCGTGAAGAAAGAAGAAAAAAAAAGGGAAGAGAAAAAAGAAATGATTGTTCGACATTGCGGATCCAAACAAACCCTTGGTAGAGGAACAAATAGTCTTGAAGATCAGAAAATTGTGAAATTGTCCGAACCAAACACACTTCTCGTCTTTAATTTCTATTATTTCCTTGCAAGAGCAAGACGGTCTTTACCCTTCTCCTCATGGGGCCATCCACAACGGATACAAACAGCTGCATGTCCAATGCTTCCACGAGGGCAAGGGCAGAGGAAGAGGATGAGCTCGTGAGGCGCATGGAGAGGCTGCCAGAGGCGACGGAGCGTGACCCGGAAGGCATCTATAAGATGAAGAACAACGCCTTCGAAGTCGTGACGGAGCCAGCCTCACCCATTGCTTGCGAGCAAGATACTCTTTGCACGCCCGTGTCCGAATACGACATTAATCTACTGTCCCCCGATACCACACCCAGTGCCACGATATCAGCGAAAGAAGTCAAGAGCCAGACATCATCATCCCCCAAAGACGGCCAGATGACGCCGTCCCAATTTGTGTTTGACAAGCCGCAATACGATCAGCAATATAAGGAGACCCATTTCCACCATCTTGCGCCCAAAAAGAAAGACTCCCATCACCGCAAACTCTTTGTAGGGTTGCGGCGCATGCTTCAGACCCAAAGGTCATACAGCAACAGCAGCGAAGGGCTACCGACCTTGTCCGTGACGTCGCCTGCTGCAACCTCAGCCGACGAAGACCCTTTCAACAGCCTAAATGCATCCAACGGACTAGGGCGCGGCTCGGGTGCGCGATCGCCATTCGCCAACGATTTTAACCGCGACCTTAGCGGTAAATACGGGAAATGGGGCAATTTTGTGGGGAAAGGCTCGGGCGGGTCCGTGCGTTTGATCCGACGGAGCACCGACCGCAAAACATTCGCGGTCAAGCAGTTCTCGCGGCGCAGTAGCAATGAAAGCGAAAAGGAGCACGTCAAGAAGCTGACAGCCGAGTTTTGCATCGGCTCTACACTGCACCATGCGAACGTGATTGAAACTTTGGACATGGTTCGCGAGGGCTCGCAGTTTTATCTCATCATGGAGTATGCGCCTAACGACTTGTTCAGTATAGTCATGAGTCAAAAAATGACATCAGACGAGATTGCATGTTGCTGGCGCCAGATGCTCGAGGGTGTCTCGTATCTGCATGATACGATGGGGATCGCGCACAGAGACCTCAAGCTTGACAATATTGTACTGGACAGCAATGGTATAGTAAAACTGATCGATTTTGGTTGTGCCACCGTGTTTCGTTATCCGTACGCATCCCAGACGGTGCAGCTCTGCCGGGGCTTGCTTGGGTCTGATCCATACATTTCCCCCGAGCAGTTCCAAAACACGATAAAGTATGACCCACGCAAAGCCGACGTCTGGTCCTGTGGCGTTATCCTCATCTGCATGATTCTCACGCGCTTTCCGTGGCGTTATGCCAAGCCGCATGAGCAGCCGTTTGTCGACTTTTGCAACCAGTACGATACGCCCCGCACAGTACGGCTCTTGCGTGCTTTGCCACGTCATACCCGTCCAGTCTTGCACCGAATGCTCAACCCGGACCCGCAGCAGCGATGCCTCGTGTCGGATGTCATTCAAGGGGACGACTGGGCCTCGCACATCGAGTATTGCCGCCCAGACGCGCCTTGTCCAGAAGGATCGCATACACACCATTTGACAGAGGTCGCCAAAGACATGCGGCACAACACGGTGAGCCTGCAAAGCGAGAAGCCGAAGCGGTTTTCGGGACTGTTGAGCCGTGAGCTCGAATGGGAGCAGCAGTACCACGAGCAGCGGCAGGAGGAGGCCCGACGCCGTCAGCGCAAGCGGGAACCGAGCCCTTTACGGTCTTGAACCCCATTCTATATTCATTGACTCCCGCTCATTCTGTATGTACTAGTAACATAATCCTTCTTTTAGCATCCATCACCCACGAAAAAACCATGGCACATGACCATCGAAAAAAAAAAAAACCGAACTTTAGCTTCCATTTTGATCAACTGTAGTAGCTATCATGCACTTACGTACAGTATGTACAGCATATGCAGTCAAACAGGCGTTTCAATGCAAGCAAAGGAGAGATAAACCGAGCCGTCTCCCAACAGTTTGCTTATTTACGCATACAAGGGGAAATGCGGTGGTCAATGATAGTGAAGGATACCAGACGAACTTCGGATCTGTCTGACAGAAGTGACTATTACAACGAAGCTTCAAAGACATGTATACACAGATTGATGGCCAATCCGTCATGTTCGGATGCAAGCCAGTATAAGACAGAGCGGAGCTATGCTAGAGTCCTTTTTCTATAACACTGACAAATACTGTAGACAGGTCATAGCACTCAATACGTATATGTTCGAAGAAGCATGAGCAGTCAGTTGTTTCCATTGTGATATATGCAAGCATATTTCGCTGCCAACCACGGGAGATGGACGAGGACTAGCAAGTTGGAGGTGCTAGGAACAAATTAAGCCGATTGTTTTCGCTTTGGAGTTGCTTTGAAAAGCGATACAAAATAAAGGAGCGGCCCAAAAGACAATGAAAAAAGAGGCATACGCTAAATCGGTCTGCTCATTGTTTCCAGATCCGCCCTTTTCCCTGAACTTGCTCTTTTTTCGTTTTCTTCCCTTTGCTTTATTCTCTTCCTCATTGAAAACATGTACGTGAAATTGCAGTACAACCCTTCACCCAACTCGTACTCATAGAAAACCTTAGGTAAAAGGAATGTATTGCAGTCCCTTGGTGCTCATGGCACTCAGGAAGAGAAAGAGAGTACGTACATGAGCAGCCTTCAGTGTACATTCTTTTGACGCGACAGATTTACTTTCTTCAAGTATCGGCCAGGCTACCAAAAGGCGTGCGTTTTCCATCGACGGGTTCTGCGCGCTCGTGACTTTTTGCAAAGCGCTGAACAAGGATCAGGAGATATTTCTTCAACGCAGGACAAGAACAAGAACAGATCAACAGGGCTTAAATTTCGGCATGATTTTATGGCTTTGGAGGTCAGCCGGGAGATCGCGAAGAAGAGAAAGGTCGCCGTACTTGCTGCTGCGGATGTCGTCAATCTTTTGGACGTAGACGTAACATCGTCCTTGCAAATGGAGCATCCGGAACACGGGGACAGTCAGTTATTTGTGACCGGGGGACAGTCAGTTATCCGGGCAAAACAGATACTGATTTGCTGACATGCACGTCACCTCGTCTTTTCATGCATTCCAGATGGTATCTCTTAATAATAAGGACGAGCTCAATATGGAGGAGCACGTACCTCACATTTTGTAAGTGGCTATATGTGCAACGAAACATAGCGATGAAATTCTTACGTATAGGTACTTTTTTCAAGGGCTTTATCCAGTGTCCTGCTCGTCCAGGATGACCGCTGGCATCCGGACGTCAGGGATATCTTTGGCGCGGACAGCTTGTCCGCGATGCAGAAATCACTGCAAGAGCAGTTCTGCGTCGGTATTCACGCAAGCGACTGCAACAAGCGGGTGTCAGATGCAATGACCAGCATCATCAAAGTAAAGACATTTACGCAGAATACGTGTGCGTATTTCTGACTGATATATAGGAGCTTAATCGCGAAAAGATAACGCGCACGGACGCCCAGATCGATCTTCTTACTCTGGCGCGCAGCTCAACTGAGATCGATGCCAAGATTGTCCACTCCGTCTCCGCCATGTACCTATTGAATCAATTCGCAGTTTTGAAGGAGCAATGTACTAATTATCTGCTTAGGATCGAGAAACTTCCGAAGCAGACGCTCAAGGAAGAGATCATGGAGACAGAACTGTGCCATAGGTACATTGACCCCTTCCTGTCGCCGCTCTTCGATAATCTTGATGAAGGCGTCCTCTTCCGCTGGTTAGTACCAATATGTGACCCATTGCTGAAAACGACGCGCCCTTGTTAATCAGCACATATATTCAGTAGGACCAGCGTGACAGATCAAGAAGCGGGAATGCTGAAAGCGGGCTCGATCTGCAGAAAGATGCCAGACAGCTGCGTCTCAAAACTCGATGGCCTTTATTTCGGCACGTCCCTTGGCTTTGTGGAAGCCAAGCCCGCTTGCCATCAGAGGGACAAGAAGGCGCTTTCGAAGGACCTAGTTAAACTAGGTACCTTCTGCAAAAACGCCATCGACAAATGGTCCATCCGTGGCTGCTTGGCGGTTCAAGTTGTTGGTAAGAGCCAAAGAAAAAAAAAAAAAAACTGCTCTTATTTTTGCCGCAAAGTAGGTCTGGAGGTAACTTCTACATGACGACGCAACCTTCTGCCGACCTGTACACCATGTTTGAAGTGTGCACGATCCGCGTGCCTTCTTGCCTTTCGGGCCTTCTGGCACACGTCTCACAGCTTGATGAGATAGCGGCGCTCTTACGTTGCTATGACAACTGCTGCGTCCGTGTTCCCACAGACGACAAGAGAGGGCTCAATCTGTCAGATGAAGCATTTGATGCTATAGCCACGCCCTTTCCCATTGCACTTAAAAAATGGACTTTTTGTACATATACTTCTAGCACCTCTGGGCAGGCATACACCCCTGGGAGCAAGCTTACACACAGCCCATAATAAACAGTTTCATTTGATGCTAGAGCCGCATCGCCGAGGGGCCGCTGGTACACGATGTATTAAGTCTGTAATGGTGCTGACTAGAAGTTCTTATCTCTATTACTTCACCTGAATACATTTGCATTAAATGACTCCGCATCCTGTATGTAACTCCAGAGGTCTCTTTTTTTTATCTTCTTCTTCCTCTTTTAGCCTTATTACTCACTCTAATGTATACCTTGCTTTCTGGATTCTATCAGTATCTGACTCGCAAAGAAGAATATTACGTTCTTATCATCGGGCTTGACAATGCTGGCAAAACTGTACGTTCCACTAGGGTAGCCATTCATCCATCCCTTATCCATGGTGTGTTCTTCATTGTAGACATTATTAGAACGCATAAAGTCCCTGTTTTCTGGCGTCACCGGTTTACCACCAGACAAAATTGCACCAACTGTGGGTCTGAACAGTATGTTTCATCCCATCGGATTTCTGTTTTTGATTCTTACTCTCATTTGGATAGTTGGCCGCGTCGATATAAAATCATCACGAATCAATTTTTGGGATCTCGGAGGGCAACGCGATCTGCGGTCAATTTGGGAGCGGTACTACACAGAGTGTCATGGCATCGTTTTTGTGGTCGACTCGACGGACAGCCGGCGGTTAGAAGAATGCAAAGATACCTTTGGTAAGATATGAAAAATGAAACATGCATAATAATGGGAAAAGAAAAGGAAAACCAACCTTTACCTTTCTATGACAGAAAGTATGATCACCAATGATGGCGTGGAAGGTGTCCCTGTCTTGATGCTGGCCAACAAGCAGGATGTGGAGGGTGCCCTTCGAGTGGAGGAGATCAAAGAAGTATTCAACAAGATTGCCGTCAAGTTGGGTGCACGTGACTCCCGTGTGCTGCCCATCAGTGCTTTGGAAGGTGACGGCGTGCGAGAAGCCGTCGACTGGCTTATGATTCGTTTGCAGCGCAACAAGATGACGCGACCCCCCGTTTCACGTTAGCGTTGTATAATATAAGGACATACGCGACATATCTCTATCTAATATAAATACATATACGACATGCCATTGTACACCATTTCATACCAAACGATAGCATAATTAATGGGGGGAAAAAGACTTCTTTTTTTATTATTTATTTACAATGGATGCAAAATGAAAAGCTTTACTGGGAAGCGACCTTCTCGCGCATGAGGTTAAGAGCGGAACCGGCCTTGAACCAGGCGATTTGGCCAGAGTTGAAGGTGTGGTTCAGGGTAATGTCGTCGTGCTTGCCATCGGCGTGGTGAGCGCGGAGAGTAAGGGGCTTGCCCTCCTGGAAGTCAGTGAGGCCGAGAATGTCGATCTTGTCGGTGGGCTGAACCTTGTCGTAGTCGGCGGGGTTGGCGAAGGTGAGGGGAAGCATACCCTGCTTCTTGAGGTTGGTCTCGTGGATACGAGCGAACGACTTGGTGATGATGGCAGCACCGTTCAGGTAACGGGGCTCAAGGGCAGCGTGCTCACGCGAAGAGCCCTCACCGTAGTTCTCGTCACCAATGACGACCCACTTGACACCACGGGCCTTGTAGTCACGGGCGACATCAGGGACACCGCCGTACTCACCAGTGAAGGTGTTCTTGATGCTGTTGGCCTCGTTGTTCTCAATGTTGATGGCACCGATCAACATGTTGTTCGAGATGTTGTCCAAGTGGCCACGGTACTTGAGCCAGGGACCGGCCATGGAGATGTGGTCGGTGGTGCACTTGCCCTTGACCTTGATCAGGACGGGAATATCCTTGATGTCCTTACCGTCCCACTTCTCGAAGGGCTTGAGGAGCTGAAGACGGTTGGAGTCAGGCGAGACAGCAACGTTGACCTGGCTGCGGTCCTCAGGGGGAGCCTGGTAGGTGTTCTCACCGGCGTCATAGCCCTTGCCGGGGAGCTCGTCACCCGATGGGGGCTGGAGCTTGAAGGGCTTGCCGTCAGCACCGGTGAGGGTGTCGGTCATGGGGTTGAAGCACATGTCACCAGCGATGGCCATGGCAGTGGTGATCTCGGGCGAAGCGACGAAAGAGTGGGTGGCGGGGTTGGCGTCGTTACGGCCGGTGAAGTTACGGTTGTAGGAGGTGATGATGGAGTTCTTCTCACCCTTCTTGACGTCCTGACGATCCCACTGACCAATGCAGGGACCGCAAGCGTTGGCGAGGACAACACCGCCAGCCTTGGTCAGGATGTCCATGATACCGTCACGCTCAATGGTGGCACGGATCTGCTCCGAACCGGGGGTGATGGTGTACTGGGCCTTGGTCTTGATACCGTGGTCCATGGCCTGCTTGGCGAGCGAGGCGGAACGGGCCATGTCCTCGTAGGACGAGTTGGTGCACGAACCGATCAAACCAACCTTCATCTCACGGGGCCAGTCGTTCTCAATGACGGCATCCTTGAACTTGGAGAGGGGAGTGCAAAGATCGGGAGTGAAGGGACCGTTGATGTGGGGCTCGAGCTTGTCAAGGTCAATCTCGATCAGCTCATCGTATTGAGCGTTCTCATCAGCCTTCAGGTTGTGCTGGAACTGCTCGGCGTACTTGGCAATGTCGGCACGGTTGGTGGCACGGAGGTAGTCGCCCATGCGGTGGTTGAAGGGGAACATGGAGGTGGTAGCACCAATCTGTGTGTGGAGTAAATGTTAGTTTATCTGAATGTTACACACCTTATCAATTTCTGTCATGTTTACCTCAGCACCCATGTTACTGTACGATGCAAATCAAATTAAGGAGAAAAATTCAGAGTTAGCCACCCAACACTGATATAAACGCCACAATGGCCAATATAGAACGGATATCAGAAAAGCACTTACCAGATGGTACCCATACCAGTGCACGACAGGGAGTCGACACCGGAGCCGAAGTACTCAACGATGGCACCAGTACCACCCTTAACGGTGAGGATACCAGCGACCTTCAGGATAACGTCCTTGGGCGAGGTCCAGCCAGAAAGGTTACCGGTGAGCTTGACACCAATAACCTTGGGGCACTTGAGCTCCCAGGGAATATCGGCCATGACATCGACGGCATCAGCACCACCGACACCGATGGCAACCATACCGAGACCACCGGCGTTGGGAGTGTGCGAGTCAGTACCGATCATGAGACCACCGGGGAAAGCGTAGTTCTCCAGAATGATCTGATGGATGATACCGGAACCAGGGCGCCAGAAACCAATACCGTACTTGGCGGAGGCAGTGGCCAAGAAGTCATAGACCTCCTTGTTGATATCGATAGCGCGGGCCAAATCCTTGACACCGCCGACCTGGGCCTGAATCAAATGGTCACAGTGGACAGTAGTGGGGACGGCAACGGTGGGGAGACCGGCCGACATGAACTGCAGCAGAGCCATCTGAGCAGTCGCGTCCTGGCAAGCAACGCGGTCGGGGCGGAGCTTAAGGTAGGACTGACCACGGACGATGTCCTGGTTGACGGGATCATCCAAATGGCCATAGACGACCTTCTCGGAGAGGGTCAGAGGGCGGTTCAGTCTATAAAAGAAGACACGTAAGTATTGTACTGTTTTGAGGTAGTATTGACGGGCAAATAAGGGGTGTAGGCGCAAGCTTTTGTTGACTGCGTCTTTGTTTTGCTTACCTCTTGCGAACGACTTCCAGGTTGTCCTCAATTCTCTGGTAGTTGATGAACTTGTCCTTCTCGAGGTTGGACATGGCGACCTTCTGGCTGGCCCAAGTGCCAGCGGCCTGGGCGTAGGTGCGGGAAGGAACCGACTTCACAGCGGGGGCAACCGCCTACATGAACAAGCAGAAGACACGCGTATGAGTGAAATGCAGGATAATGGCGCGCGTGCGTGTGTGTTATATGATGTATGGTCTCTTTCTTTACCTTGGCGGCCCGCATAAAGGCATTGGTAGACAGCATTCTTCGTCAGGCAAGACAAAGAGTCCGAATGAAAAAGAGAGAGGGGGGAAAAGAAGTTAAGGTGAAGAGGAAAAAAAAAAAGTAAACAAGACGAGCTGCCCCCCACTTATGAGGGCGTGATTTATCGGAATTTCAAATGGTCGGATGGTCACACAAACGCTGGGCCAATCCGACATGTGAAGCAAAAGATTTTTCCACTGCCTGCCCGCGCGCTTCAACTCATGTTTGGATCAGGATGACTTCATTTTTACTTTACGAGTGCGAACCGCGCACACGGTCTTGGAGAAAGTGGCCAAGCAGCTAGCTGTAAGGTGTCCTGGGGGGGCAGGAAGATGGAATAATTATTTCCGATGACCTAAGCGGGATTGACGCAGTTAGGACGGGCCGCGACATCTTCTTGTGGAAAGCGTAACAGGGCCGGGAAATCTCATTGAAAATCCGTTATGGGCCACGAAATTTCACAACATCCGACGACTTCTTTGGGCAAATCGTTCAGCCGCGGGCTTCCCCCCTGCATCCGAAAAAGCTTCGCCCACATTTATTATATGACTCTCCCTATGACTCTTCATTCCCACGCAGATCCTCTTTTTTCTCTTTCGTCATGTTCCTTATTTCTCTTCAGAGTTAAGCACAGTCGAAAGAAAAAAGGAAAGGAACAACCGACCTCTTTTCACGGCCCATTTCCTTTTCATCTGCCTCTGTCCTCGCATGAATGTTTCATACACGTATGCATGGCACACTAATCACGCACTCTATCACACACGTACACGCACGCCTCTTTCTCCCTGCGCCGGGAGTCCCGCCGATAGAAATTGCCCATGCGTACACGTTGTTTTACTCTGTTCCCTTTTTATGCTGATCAATGCATATCATGATCAAAAAAGTAAGGAAGTCGACGTACAACGTATATGGAGGCAGATGAAATAAAGGTGAGAGAACAAGAAAAGAAAAGGGGCCGCGAAAGTGGAACGCAGGACCCTTTCGGGTTTCTCTTCCGTCAATTCGGAGATTGGGCCTGACGCGTCCCAACGCTTCTCTTGTGTACACTAGCCGCCGACATAAACGACGGTTACCTATCTTTGACATTTACAAGAGGCCAGGACAAAGCATTCGTTTGAAGAAAAATTTTTGCACCGCGCTGAAACCACACATTTACGGTTAAGCATGCTGGAGGGAGATTACTGGCTTAGGGTTTCCAGAAAGATGGGCTTCTCATCTGCATTGTCCTACCCAAGATATTGCCTCGGTAATCTTTCACCTTCTATTTGTGCCTATTCTCCTTCTCCTCTCCCTTCCCCTTCCATTCTTCCACTAGCTATCGCCGCCAAGACCATAAAAATGTCATAACTTGGCGATACATATGAACCCCTTTTCTCTTGCGCGGTCCAGGTTCATGGAAATAAAAATAATAATGCATTCATGCTTGATATGGTACTTTTAGCTTTCGTTGGTTTATTTTTCTCCAGACAATAGAACTTCCGCAAATTCCCGCCTACTATTTTCTTCGCGCCTTCAACCCCAAACATGCCTGCCTTTCTTTTAAAGTGAACCCACGGCTAGAAGCATATCCGCTGAGTTGACTTCTACACAAAAGGCATTTTTTTACCGCACTGTACAAGTTGTCCCTAATGCGATGCTTTCTATCACATTGCTAACTTTCAATGACACAGGGGGCATCGTTACCTTTTGACACCTGGTGTTCTCTCATGACAGTGCGGCTGCTCGCGCACGCTGATGACAAATATTTAAATGGCAAATGTGACAATTTTAGCCGCTGACGAAAGCGCCACGTGGATAAAGCGAAGTTCACAGAAATATGATCTCATCGTGCCACGTCACACACAAAATTCAGTGACTTATCTCGTTTATCTTCTTTTTTATCAGCTTTCACTTTATGCAGGCGCATTCATGCATTGGCACCCCTCCATCGCGCTTAGACATTCTGCGTACGCTCACTGTTCCTATGTCAGATTGAAGTACAAGAGCACTCTATATGTGTCCACATGCCTACAAAGCTCTGAACGTATTCGCAACCATTTTACCAATCAAGAAAACGCGTCGTACAATGCTTTTTGTGCGGCGCAAAGTATAAAGTTGAGTGTTAAAAAATGCCGATGTCAGCGACCACGAGCGCTATGAGCTATACAAATATATATGGCTTATTGAGCATGCGAAGCTACGCATATCATTCATGCTAAATTTTTGCTAACTCGAATTCGTTATAGTGAGGCCATTCCATGTTTGCGGTACATATCCGTACACAGATCATGGAGGCAACAGAGAACTGCGTTGCATCACGTGAAAATTTTTGCTGTACTCATATGCACATAATTTTTTGGGCACTTTATGGAAATGTGATAACTACAATTGGCATGTAAAAGCGTTTATATCCGTGAAAATAAGGACTATCCGTGTCTGCACCATTCCCCCACTTAAATCTTGATAAGTTTTGTAAGAAAGTGCTTTTCTTGCTGCTTTGTTTTATAATGGGACATGTCGTTAGCATCCCAGTTTATATTATTGTGTTGCAGGAGCTAGTGGTTGGGTGCATACAACGGCTCCGGTAGTTTTCTTCACAAATATACTGTATATGTTGCAGCATATAAAAGCTGGTTTGAATGTACGGGATCAGTTAAATGACTAGTGCCAAGTCGAATTAAGCAGCTTCATTTTCCCGTGCAAGAGCGATAGAGTGGCAGTTTCTTGGAGTACTGGAAATATACTTGAATGATGTGCGGATCATACAGTAGATACGTTTATAAAGAGGGCCTAGGATAGTCATGCAAAAGGCACGATTATTCGTAATGGACAATGTAGTTAAGACATGAAATCAAGTCCAGAAACAGTCTTAACTTTGATGCATACATGTGCACTTAGGTTTTCTGGAGCTGCCAGAGTGAGCTTATATCGCAAGATCGCACATTGTGGGTAAGTAACTGGGCAGTATTATCCATATCTAGCCATCATTCATTCTGTTACAAATGCCGGAGAAAGGGATCAGACAGCACATCAAAGATTTCCGACTTAGGTAATTGAAGTCGCGTCTTTCGATAGGCTAAAGGACTTAAGTATGCTTATGTAAGTTCCCTGTCATTAAACCAGTTAGTGATCAGAATCAGCTCAGATTACAGTCTAATATTGCTAGCGATACTTATAAGTATTCTAGTCTACTCATTTTTGATTTTTACATTAATAGAAACTATTTCCAGATATTCTTACACTTTTTCGTTTGAAGAAAAATAAAGACATACACATATATGTCCCCAGGAACGAGGGGATCTCCTGAAAATCATGCTTTTGCACCCAGCCTTTACATGCCCAGGCTGGCGAAGATATGTGGGCATATACTGTACCAATGTAATGAAGATTTAGAGCAGAATACGATGACGAAAGGAAGCATGTAAGGAGCCATATTGAGGATCAGATCATAGAAAAAATATTGCCCCTTCTTAGTTCCAGCGACGCCACATGCGACCGGTGGCGTCGTGGATTAAAAATATGTAAGAGTAGTCCGCTTCATTTGTGGCACTGCTGTTTGGCTTTTCAGCCGCCTGTACATTTTTTAGCAGGAATATCATCAGGCCCATTACACCCATTACGACCCTGACCACAACTTTCGTGCGTGAAGCAGGTTCAGGACATACAAGCTGCAAACCTTATATAAGCTACGCTGCAGCTCCTCTAAATTAGTATAATCAGGGGTCCAGGGGTGCGGAGGTGTTTAAGGTTTGGGAGACGATACTTGTACACACAACGGATTGATTTGAATATGGAAGACGCGACTACAGACTCGCTCCTTTGGTGAATCGGATGAACCCATCTCGACCTGAAACGCGCAGTCACCAGAAACATGGAGGTATATACCGTCGTCCATGATGACAGGATAAGGGAATATTGTTGAGCATCATGTGTTACGAAACATCCATTCCCGCGCCCATCTGTTACCATTTTTTAAACGCCACTGTCTTGGTTTCGACTAACAATATGACGGACACAAATGGTACATAATTCGCCTTGTTGTGGCAGATTTGTCGTACCAGCTATGATGTAAGATCTATCAATAGCGTCTACGTATACATTCTTCGCGTATCGTTCTAGATAATCATCTCGCAGGTGTGCAAAGGATTGGTGAGCACAGGTATGATAGGTTACATGCTGATCAGCTCATACTTTCTATTGGAAAAGTAAGCCAGGCCCCGTCGAAAGCGCTTTCTGAGTGGCGTATGCGAACCATGCCTTTACACACGTTACATATAATTCTCGATTGCATGGTAACACAGCTCCCAGGATGATACAATCACGTCGCATCTCGCATGGTGGTTCCTAACCTGCTGTTTCCTTCAAACTTTGTCAAGCTGCGCGGTCTCTTTGTCGTATTTTTCCATTATGTCCCGATCGACCGCATTGTACCAAATAGGCCATCTCGCCGATAGAAAAGTGGGTTGCACAGTTTCGTCCCCTTTATGAAGATTGACGAAGCTGAAACGCAACGGCGCGGACAAAAAGAACAGTTAGGGGTAGTGAAAAAAAGGGCGGGCGTTTGGCCACGAAACACAACGCACGCTTGCAGTAAACAATGGTCTAAAAACGTCTGGATGGAAGTACGCAGGTGATACTCCAAGGCGCGTGATGGTTCGTTCTCGTAAATCTATAAAAACGCGTTTGGTTCCTGCAGTTCCTATTTTCTTTATACCCATCCTCCTTCCCTGTTCTTGGTATTCTTCACTGAATCCCAAGAATATCCTCCATTCCAACGCGCAAACTATCTCTGATATAAATTACCTCTTTTTTATCCTCTTCCTTAAGACCCTTTCCTCTTTTTACGACCCTTTCCTCTATACCATCTCATTTACATATATCCATCTTCCTTTATACCAATTACAGTAACAAAAAGTCAAACTATCCTCTAAGAACCCAAAAACTACGAAAAAAATACGCAAACTATCCAAAAACCCTTTCATTCCACATTACATCTCTTTCATCAAACACATTTTTTCAATCGCCTTTCAATCACAATAACAATAACATGACAATTAAAGCAGGTATCAACGGGTAAGTTTCTAAACAAAGGAAAGTAAACAAGCTTATTCACATACATGCCTTAGATTTGGCCGCATCGGCCGCATCGTTTTGCGCGCTTCTTTAGAGAACCCGAACGTGCGAGTGGTGGCCATCAACGATCCGTTCATCGACCTGGAGTATATGAAGTATATGTTCAAGTATGATTCGACGCATGGGCGATTCCGCGGCACAGTCGAAGTCAAGGGCGACATGCTATATGTCAACGATCAACCCATCAAAGTGTATACCGAACGTGACCCTGCCAAAATCCCCTGGAAAGACACCGGTGCCGAGTATGTCGTCGAGTCGACAGGTGTATTTACAACCACCGAAAAAGCGAGCGCCCATCTCCAGGGCGGCGCTAAAAAGGTCATCATTTCAGCACCCTCGGCTGACGCCCCCATGTTCGTCGTTGGCGTCAATCTCGACGCCTATAAGCCCGATATGCAAGTTATTTCCAATGCCTCTTGCACCACCAACTGCCTGGCACCTTTAGCCAAGGTCATTGACGATAGTTTCGGCATCGTTGAAGGTCTCATGACGACGGTTCACGCTACGACCGCTACCCAAAAAACCGTAGATGGCCCGTCGGGTAAAGATTGGCGCGCCGGCCGTGGTGCAGGGGCCAATATCATTCCAGCCTCAACAGGCGCAGCCAAAGGTACGCAGTTAAACTTCCAGTCATGTTGATTCTTATGATGCACCTATATAGCTGTTGGCAAGGTGATACCCCATCTCAATGGCAAACTCACAGGCATGTCGTTCCGTGTCCCAGTGGCAGATGTCTCGGTAGTTGATCTCACCGTGCGCCTGGCAAAGGTACGCTACAGAAGTCTTATGCGGGCTAGTATCTCATCCTTTCTTCTCATCTGTCTAGGACGCGAGTTACAGCGACATAAAGTCGGCTGTCCAAGCGGCCGCTAATGGGCCTCTGAAAGGGATCCTGGAGTATACCGACGACGAAGTTGTGTCATCAGACTTTATAAGCACTACCGCCTCCAGCATCTTTGATGCCAAGGCTGGTATATCACTGAACACGAAATTTGCAAAGGTAAGACTTAGCCATGAGCTACTGTGTAGATCCTGCTGTAATGACACATCTCCTTTTATCTAGCTCATTTCGTGGTATGACAATGAATACGGCTATTCCACTCGCGTCGTCGACCTCCTGGTCCACATTGCCAAGGTGGATGGCCACATGTAAAAAGCATATAAAAGTTTCATGTACATTAGCTTAGGGCCACACTGACTCTCTCTCATTCATCTCTCTTGTTTTCCTTTTCCTGTGGCCCTACAGTTCAAACCATCTCCCCTCTGTTTTCTCTTTTTCTCTTTTCTATTTTTACTCACTCGCATCCTTGCTTCATTCCACTACTCATCACTTTCCTCCTCCATCCTTTATCCATCTCGTCATATGTCACACCTTTTCACTTTGCTTTGTCTATCAAGACTCTCCGGAGTATATATGTCGTAGATATACCACTTATCATGCCTTTTGTCTATGCTCGCAAATCCCACTGAGCTGTATATTTTCACTTTCATCTTCCAATTTTTTTCGTTTTAGTCTTATGATATCCAACCAGCGTAAGCTTCTCTATTATGACGAATTATATAAATCACATCATGAATCTAAATCCATCCGCGTTTCGAATTCAATGTCAATTTGCTGGTCCAGACCAAGGTAGCCATCGCTCATCAGGAACAGAGTATGGCGATGCTTGCCCAGACGCGCCGGTGTCTCGAACGTTATATGCGTAGTTGCCTTGTTGGACAGCGTCTCGTTCGGCCCATTGCGCATGCTGAGACGTTTCATAGCCAGCAGCTCGTCCGTCTCGGTATCTCCCAAAACAATCCACCAGCTCTCGAACTGAGGCTTGGGAAAGCGCGGAGCATAGATACGTCCATCATGCGATCGATTATTGTTGCCGAGTCGATCGATTTGGATTTGAATTTTGTAATCCGTCTCAGGTATCAAATAAGGTTTTTTCGTGTCCACATGTGCCTTGACGTCCATGACTGGCAAACGGCTTACTACTTGTTGAATCTAGAGCGAAAAAAAAAACTCAGAGGACCACCATCTGAATATCATACTAACCTACCTCTCGAATATTTTCAAGAGACAAACCAGGAACTTTTTCAAAGATACTCTTGATTTGGTTACTCGAGAACTCGGTCAGTTCCGCCAAGCAGCGCAATTTCTTGTTCTGAAAGAAAATATCAGTACACAACGTTTCCTTGTTATTTCCTTGTTTATGCTTACCCTGTATCGAATGTGAGGAAGCATGCGGGGCTTGACCTTGGGTAGCATCAGGAGCGTATTGACATCTGGCCAGTTAGCTTGCTTGATGCACTGCAGCATATTCATGATGGTTAAACTTGTCGTCAAATAGCCGGCGTCCGCAGATACGTCAATCATAGCCTAAACGTTTTGAGGGCAAACACGTCTGAGTAAAAGGACATGTGCAGTTCTGTTTCATCCTATTATTTACCTGACAGAAACGAATCGCCGAATCCAAGACGGTAATCTGGTCGGTGATATAGTCAGAAATGGGCAATTCGAGCCGGCTGATGTGGGCTTGCGTCAACACGTATGCTTTGATGTGTGGGCTTTTAAAATCACGCGTGCCTACGACCTTGTATGGGATGTGCTTTTCAATTTCTTGGTTGAGCAAATCTTCGTTACAACGCGCGGGCAGCTCCTCATATTCCGGTACATGGCCCATAATATCCAGCAGTACATCAAAACCCGCGTCCTTCGTCAAGTTGTCTTGAAAATGCCGAACGGTTTGGTGGCGGAGGTAGTAGTACGACGCAATCTGGCCCGAGATCAGGGGTATTAATTCGAAACCATCCTCCACTTCAAGGCATCCCGATTCTTCGAGGCGTCCGGTGACGGCATTAATCGTATCGGACAAAAAGGTGTCAACGCCCTTTTGTGTCAGATCATCCAGACCGTAGTAGGTCGGATTCTGCTGAAGACGGCGGTAGAAGTAGGTCCAAGTCAAATAGTCTATTGCATCCTGCTTAGTTTTGATTGTGCCTGCGACGATTTCAGCATTGATATGGTCGTCCATGAATTTGTGCAAGCTCGACTCGACTGGGAAAGGTTCATGAAGGAACTTTTTGAAAAAGTTCTTTTTGCTGTCCTGGACAAAGACGCGTGCGATACCAGTCGTGTCAAACTGCGGTCGACCGGCACGTCCCATCATCTGCAGCACATCCGTAATGGGGTAATCAACATAGCGGCCGACCTTGTAGTTGTAGTATTCTGTGCCTTTGATGACGACCAGATGGGCAGGAAGATTGACGCCCCAGGCCAGCGTGCTCGTCGCGATCAGGATTTGGATTTTCATGTTTAAATACAACTCCTCGACGATTTTGCGGTCGTCTTCTGTCAGACCAGCATGGTGAAGGCCGATGCCAAACGCCAAAGACATTCGTAGCGATTCGTCGTGGGTACGCTCCAGCACCATATCCAATTCATCATCGGACATGCGCAACCATTGGCGTGGATTATCCTCCATACCACAGTACGCAATCAGGTCTTGCGCAGTCAGACGCGTCTGGCGGCGAGAAGAAACGAAGACAATTACAGGTTGTGTAGGCGAATGTGTCTTGATGGCAGCGTAGGTAGGCTTATTCATGGACATCATGCGGGGGCAGTAGTGCTTGCCGGGGAAGCCATCAATATAGATCTCGAGAGGTACCGGGCGCACAGAATGCCGGAAGTTGAACAGACCGACCTTGTCAATGCCGAGCCAGTCGGCCAGATCATGGGCGTTCGCCAGCGCGGTCGACAAGCCAACAATGCGAACTTTGCGCTCGAGCTGGGAGCCAATGTAATTCATACGCGAGACAATAACCTCGAGGATCGGGCCACGATCACCGCCGAGCAGATGAATTTCATCAATGATGACGCACGATACTTTGCGGACATAACTACGCGTTTGCCAGCTACGACTGATACCGTCCCACTTTTCGGGCGTTGTGATGATGATATCGGCGGATTCAATAGTCTTGAGATCAGGCGTTACGTCACCCGTGAGTTCGACGAGTTTCTTGCCCATTGGGCCCGTTAGACGCTTGTTCCAGTCGCCCACGCGCTCCTTGACGAGTGCCTTCATAGGGGCAATGTAGACTACCTTGGATCCAGGGTTCTCTCGGAAGGCCCACCTAGAAAGGCATCAGCTGTTGTAAGAAACTAGAGACTATGACTTACCACATGACAAGTTCCGCAGCAACAGTTTTGCCTGAACCGGTAGGAGCACCAACCAGAGCATTATGGGGAGTGTTGTAGAGCGTGTGGAAGATTTGCGTCTGAACAGGGTTGAAGTGCGAAAACCGCTGGGCACAGATCCTCTCGAGCGTCTCATCGTGGAGTGCTGTAACAGGCAGAGGCTGCAAGTCCAGCAGATCTGTGTGAGGAGGCGAGAGTTGTGGAAGGATCAGGTGTTGAAACGAGATCGGCAGGATCGTTTCTGCACCTAGCCAACGATCGGATACAGCGCGGATATAGATCTGCGATGGCAGCGGTTCCACCAAAGGCACGGTGAATCCAATCTGGATGGGTTCGCCAAACTGCTTCTTGTGTAGCAGATAATACTCAGAGTAGTAGATCTCCACATTATCCGAGTCCTCTGCCCAGATCCACCACGGCTCGACGGAACCATGCACGCGGTCATTCCAGACAAAGTCAGGCGTGATGGTAAGCTCGACATTGAGCACGTTGCGCGTGATGGGTGCGATACGGGCGTCCAGGAGAAGCATAGGAAATTGGTCGACGCAGCGCGCTATGGTATGACCCATGCGTTTGTGGTGCACGAGTTCGCCGAGCTCGAGGGCCTCCATATCACGCATTTCTTCGATCGTCACCTCGTGCGTGCGGTTCTCGAGTTTGTTGAGGATCTCCATGGGAAGGCCCATCTGGTGCAAGGGGTGCTGGAACGTCCACATGCGCTTCTCGATCGCCTTGTTGATGGAAAGCAAAATATAAGCCGTTGGGCCCCAGTTGCGGTTCAAGGCAATCTCAAACAGCGCACGTGCGATACGGCCCGCGTTCTGCGCAACATAGGCACAATCGGAGATGAGGGCAAAATCATCAATGCGGGCGTTCGAAATGTACGATTGAAGCAGGATGTTGACTTTGCCGTGAGTGGACTCGGTACCACCCCGGATATCGCAGGCGCACGAACCGTCCAACAAGCCCTTGAGTTCCTTGTGCTCAGTATCGCGCGACTTGATATTGTCAAATTCGGAACTGAGACTCATCATGGAGAGTACATCGGCTTCAGTCATACGCGGCTTCATAAAGTCGTTAAAGATTTCGATACTGGTATGCTTGATGTAAAAATTGGAGGCGATGCGACCCAGGTCTTTTGGTGTCAGGTAGCCTGTGTTCTCGTCAAAGATGATCATTTGACACTTTGCAAGGCGCTGGGCGGCCGTGACAATGATGTCGTGTCGTTTTCTACCCAAGAGCGGGTCCTCGATAGGCTCGTTATGATCCATGGCGTAAACCATCGGATTCTTCTTCATGCGCACATAAAGATAAGTGTAACTCAACCAGGTCACGGCTTCTGTCACATTGGTAACTGTGCCCAAAGCAATCTCGGCGTTGAGGTTATCAGCGATATGTTCAATAAACCTGATTATAGATGAGCTTTCATGTACAAAGCATAAGATGGGAGCTTACTTTGATTCGATAGGATGTTGCTGGGTAATGGCGGAGATGTAATGGGGGAGACGATCATGCGTCGTCAAAATGTAGCCGACACCTTGGGATTCATACTAGTTGCAATGAATAGAAAAATAAGGCGCTTATTCTTGTATAAAATATGTAGCGCGATTACCTGAGGACGACCAGCACGACCGAAGATCTGAAGTACATCCAAAATAGAAAGATCCTGGAAGCTACCCTTCTGCGAGTCATACACCTGAGTACCCTTGATAACGACGGCGTATGCCGGCAAGTTGACGCCCCAAGCCAGAGTGGCGGTACAACATAGCACCTATTATATCGCTTGCTCAGTGTCCATACAGGAAATCATAGGGCCCTTTCGTACCTTGAGACAGCCATCCGCAAACATTCTCTCCGTCAGTGTCCGATCAGACCGGAGCATACCAGCATGATGGATACCGAAGCCATATTGGAACAATTCCTTGAGCTCCTTGTTTTTCGACTTGGCCGCCTCACGTTTGTGTTGCGTAAAGCGGGCTTCCTGGGAGCAGTCAAATGCATCTGCGGTAATATGAGCACATGCGCTAGCCATGATTTCGAGTATTTTTTACCCATCAGTCCTTCCGCCAAGACTTCTTCCCGGAGCATCTGAGCTGTCTTGACCGTCTCCTTTCGTGCATGGACGAACACCATCACTTGGTGGCCTTGTTCAACAAGGGCAGCAACCTTGTCAAAGCAAGCCTTATTCATGCGCTCGTTGGATTGTACCGAGTTGGGCTTTCCTTTGATACCCAAAAAGTGCTGCTCAAGAGGTACGGGACGAAAGCCTCCGTCAAAATAGAACAGGCCCTGGTAGGGGTTCACTCTGCGTTATTGCCATGTTAATAAAGCCAAGGTGGTGGGTAATACAGCAGTACCTCAGAAAAGACGCGACGTCCAAATAATTTGGCAGCGTGGCAGACAGACCGACAATACGGATCAGAGACTGGCTGGATTCCACTTGCCGCAGAGTTCGAGCAATGATACTTTCAATGACGGCACCACGGTCTTCATGAAGCAAATGTACTTCATCGATAATTAACAGCTTAACTTTCTATAGTGCGTGCATGAGTATATTGCTATAATATTCGTCAAACGTTGACATTACCTGAGTGAGCTCAACGTCGCCGGTGCCCTTGCGTGTAATGACATCCCACTTTTCAGGCGTGGTGACAATGAACTGGGTGGCCATAATTTCGGCTTTGGTGAGCTGCATATCACCTAATCCGGAATGTGAGTCCATGTCAGAAAAGTAGAGACTTGTGTTACCTGTCAATTCGCGAACACTGACGCCTAAAAACTTGAGACGCTTGCCCATCTTCTCGACCACTTCGGCCGCCAAAGCCTTCATGGGTGCGACATAGACGATTTTGAAATCGTCCTTGGCAATTGTGAGGTTCATATCTGTCTCACCCTTTACTGGGGCGGGAGTACAGAATTGAGACAAGCAACGAAGGACAGTCAACATGGCGACGTCCGTTTTACCCTATTTCCACATGAGTAACGCGCTTCCAATTCGTTGCGTCACTTACAGCGCCCGTCGGGGCACAAACGAGCATGTTTTCGTTTGTCTCATAAGCGATGGGATAAACAATTGACTGAATGCGATTGAGGCTCTCGTAAGCTTTGAAGGCGCCGCGGGCCAGGTTGTCCATGTCCTTGATAAAGATTCTGCGTTCGGTAGCGCGCACGGGAGCCGTCTTTGGTACAGGAATGATTGTCTCCTCGTAGTCATTGTATTCTTCGCGCACGGTGCCAGCAGGCAGAGCGTAGCGCGTACCAAAAAGAGAGAGGGTACCGCCCGACTTGCCGGCTTGATATACACCTGGATACTGTTCTTCCTTGACAGCCTACGGAAGAACAAAAGGAAGATGTGAGATGGCGCTGCATGACTCACAATGCATGTATTTTACCTTTCGGCCGGTGCTAGCAAGGGGTGCTTGACTCGCAGCAAAGAGCGCGTCCTCACGAGCTTGTCTCAGATCCACTTGATCAAAGCCCAGGATATTCATTGACACTGTGTCTTCATCCTCTGCAACGTGGTTTGAGTCACAATAGCCAAATCATCCATTATTTACGCTTACCCTTGGACTTTCGCTGGGAACGCGACGCTTTCTTCTGCTGCTTTTGAAGCAGCTTTTGCTCTCGCTTTTCAGCCTCGGAAAGGACGGTGACTTGTGCACCATAGACAGGTCTTCGTGAATCGTTGTGCTTGGCCCGACTGGCTTGCTGCTGCTCGGCATAGTTGGACTATGTAATACACGTTAAGAAGATTTTGCCCTTCCTTCAAGGTAATGATATTACCATGGTCATGATCGTGTTGATGATCGTTTTCCGCTTTGTGATGAGGGTTGAGACGAGCTCCAGAGCTTCGAATCCGAGTAGTTCGACCAAATCGCTTTGGATACTCTCATCTGGCAATTATCTATAAGCGGCTTTTCTCGAATGTATATTATCTCTGCTTGACATACCATTCTCGCTCGAACGCAGAATCGTGAAAATATCGATACACAATTTCTGCTCACTCAAGCCTGGCCCGTGAACAGCGACGTAATCGCGGCATTGACTGATAAAAATGAATCAGCTAAAATAGGCATTCTCGAATGTCCAAGACGTTACTTTAAAAGCCAATTGCGGTCATATACACCAGCAAACGTCGATTCTGATACATCGACAGCTGGAGGAGTGACCGGTCCTTCATCTTCTTCTTCTTCTTCCTCCTCCTCTTCGGTGAAGGCTTCGTCGGGAGGGAAGTACTCGAGGTCTTCTAAACCGCTCGTGCGCGACGGTACAAGCGAAGGCGCTTCTGATCGCGTCAGCAAACGCGATGGGTATCCAATTCAAACTTACGCGATCTCGGTGCATTGGCCTTGTATTCTTCGACAAGTTTGCGAAAGGCATCGACGGACTGCTCGACAATGTTGTTGCCGCTGTTGTTGTTTTCGGTGACAGTCGTGTCTGGTCCTTTGCCTTTGCCTTTGCCTTTGCCTTTACCCTTGGGCTCTAGGGTTTGCGATACCAGCTGCTGAAATAGGACACTGAAGGGAATGTCTTGCATGACAAAGGCTGAGTAAGAGGGATCGGTTGCTGCCGCAGCAGTGGGTGAAGTGGGGTTGAAATAGGAAAAGGTTGCCTGTCGCAGCAACAGCAACTTTGTTACCGGAGCATGAAAGATCCCGCTTTATATATAAAGCAATCACTTTCCCGAAAAATACGGACAAGTATACTGCGCGATTCTTTCAACTCATGAAGCAACGTTTCAACGCGCTCGATATCCGCGCGACCGTGCGCAACCTGAACGAACGGTATATCCTCTTTATTTATCTTGTTCTTGACAACCTTCGGCTCATTCACTCTTTCCAGCTTGATCGGCCTTCGTCTGCAAAACATTTACGATGTTAACCAAAAGACCTTCCTCCTCAAGTTCGCCAAGGTAAAGCCTTGAAACCACACTACACCTTCATAACCTTACCATATTGTCTTTAATTAGCCCGACGACAAGGAGCTTGTGCTGATTGAGTCTGGCATCCGCGTCCACAGCACCCAGTTTAGTCGAGAAAAGCAGACGACGCCTTCCATGTTCTGCGCCAAGGTATGAAGGCAAAAGCGCACGGTGTTGTGGGATGGGGTCACTCACCTGTAATCATAGCTGCGTAAATATCTGCGTACGCGTCGTTTGACGAACGTGCGACAGCTGGGCGTGGACCGTGTGGTTGATTTTGAGTTTGCCGGCGGCGAGAAGAGCTTAGGCTACCACATCATTGCCGAGTTCTATTCTTCGGTAAGTCTTTCAACTTTGTATTTTATGCAAGGCATAGGGTAGTATATTTACATATTTAAATGTAGGGTAATATCATCTTCACCGATGACAAGTACCAAATCATTGCGCTGCTACGTGTCGTCAAAGCCAGTGAAACCGCCAAGCTGACCATTGGCGATACATACAACGTCCAAAGTGCTCTTCCCGACTTCCCGCAGCTCGACGTCGACAAGCTGCGCCAAGTCCTGCGGGATGCTGGCCCCAAGGACACGTTGAAAAAAGTGCTGAATGTCGCTCTAGGTAAGCATGAGCGGACCCAAAAAAAATTGGGTGGAAAACTCAAAGTGATTTGCAGAATACGGTCCTGCCATGACCGAGCATATTATCCTGGAGGCAGGTCTCAACCCGAATATGAAGGTCGCTTCCGAGTTTGATAACTCGGATGGTAAGTCAATGGCTTTTCCTTTGCACTTCCGAACTTAACCCCTGTCCCGGTTTGCAGGCTCACCTATGCTGGACGCCCTTTTGGCTGCGTTCAAGCAGGGCGATGACATGGTTGCATCCACAAAGGAAAACATTCCCAAGGGTTATATTGTCCTCTTGGACGATACCAAGAAGGTTTCCAAGGAAGGCGAAGAAGACGCGGAAGAAATGGAAATGTGAGTGCGCCCAAAAAGACACGAGTACGCGTGCTGACTATATACGCCATCAGCTATGACGAGTTCCACCCATACTTGTACAAGCAGCATGCATCCAGAAAGTACAAGGAGTTTCCTACTTTTGACGCTGCCGTCGATGAATTCTATTCTGCTATTGAAGCTCAAAAAATTGAACTCAAGGCCAGGAATCAGGTATGTTTGGGAGGAAGGGCTCCAAAAGATTGGTGCTCATAGGTAAAAATAGGAAGAGGCAGCCCTTCGAAAACTCGAGGCGGTCCGCCTGGAGCAAGAGAACCGCGTGCAGGGTTTGGTTGCACAGCAGTTGACGAGCACACGCAAGGCCCAGCTGATCGAGTACAACCTCCAGATGGTGGATGCAGCCATCACAATTATCCGCAATGCGATTGCAAGCCAAATGGATTGGCAAGATCTCAGCGAGCTGGTGGCCGAAGAAAAGAAGAAGAACAATCCTATTGCGCAGATGATCGATGGTCTCAAGCTGGAAACTAACCAGATCACTCTTCTATTGGCGTACGTTACGAGGCATGCTTGCTATATAATAAGAAAATTAATGTGGATATCCATAGTGAACCCGAGGAAGAGGACGACGATGACTATGACAGCGATGACTCCGACGAGGAAGAAGATGAAAAAGAAGAGAAGGAGCCTCAATGCGTCAAGGTCGATGTTGAGATTGGATTGACAGCGTTTGCCAATGCCCGCAAGTACTATGAGCAAAAGAAGACGACTGCCTCAAAGCATGAAAAAACGATCGCGGCTTCGTCCAAGGCGCTCAAGTCGGCCGAGCGCAAGATCAAAAAGGACTTGAAAGAGACCCGCATCACGACCTCGATCAACAAGATTCGAAAGCCATTTTGGTTTGAAAAATTCCTCTGGTTTATCTCCACTGAAGGACACCTCGTCATTGCCGGTCGCGACATGCAACAAAACGAGCTTTTGGTGAAGCGCTATTTGCGTAAAGGTAAGAGGAATCTTTTGTATGGGTGTATATATGGTTTGACTTATGTGCGATACAGACGACGTGTACGTCCATGCGGATCTTCATGGTGCTGCCTCCGTGATTGTCAAGAATAAACCTGATTGTGCAGGTCAGCCAATCCCTCCGAGCACTCTATACCAAGCCGGCATTATGTCGGTCTGCCAGAGCAAGGCATGGGATGCCAAAATCGTTACGAGTGCATACTGGGTGTACCCTGACCAGGTCCGTTCAAAGAGACATATGATGATCTCGCCTTTCCTTTTGTTAACGCGTCGCTCTAGGTCTCGAAATCGGCACCTACAGGTGAGTATCTTACCACCGGTAGTTTCATGATTCGAGGCAAAAAGAACTTCTTGCCGCCTGTGCAGCTCGTCTATGGTTTTGGTTACCTATTTAAACTTGACGAGTCTTCGATCGGCAATCACGTGAGCGAAAAGCGCACCGAAGAACAGCAAGAAGCATTCGAAAAAGAAGCCAAGGCCGAAGCCTTGGCTGAAGACAAGGCGCGTGAATCTCGAGAAAATGAGAACGAGGCCGAAGAAAAGGACGCGCTGTCAGACGAAGAAGATGGCGGAACAAGCAGCCAGAACGGAAGCGCAACCTCTTCTGTCAAACAAGGCGATGGTGGTTCACCCAGAAAGGATGAAGATGAAGATGAAGATGAGGAAGAGGACGAGTCGTCGGACAGCAGTGACGATGAGGAAGCCTTCCCGGACACGCAGCTAGCGGCACCTGCGCCTCTACCGACTGCAGAGGAGAAAGATGAAAAGTGGAACAAGTATGACCTTGCTGATTATGGCGCAGACAATGATGCGGACGAACTCCCATCTTTTGCACAGCAGGGCAACACGCCGTCCCAGGTATATATATATGGAAAAGGTCTATGTAGCGAAAGCTTACATGTGTATTTATCTAGCGCAAGAAATTTGTCACTGCCAAGGAGCGCCGTCAAATGAAGAAAGGTGAGAAGGGTGAGGCGCCGCCTGCCCAGTCTCAAAAGCAAGCGGCTCCAGCCAAGAAGGAAAAGGTTTGTGAAGAAAGAGGCATGCATGTTCAAGTAACTTAACCAGTTTCCAGCAACCGCCGCCGGCGCCTGTGCGAGGCCGCAAGGGCAAGGCAAAGAAGATGAAGGAGAAGTATGCCGACCAGGACGAAGAAGAGCGGAGGATCCGCATGGAGTTGCTTGGAGTAAGTATATCATGTGAAGTAGAACGAACACTGTAACTCATTGCTTGTTTTGAACTTAGTCCAACAAGGGTCCTCAGCCGAAGGGCAAGAAAGCCAAGAAGGAAGCCAAGCGGAAAGCGGAGAAGGAGGCACGAGAAGCCGAACAGGCCATCAAAAAGGCACAAGAGGAGCGAGAAGAGAAGGAGGTGGAGGCCATGAGCAGGCCGAACAACAAGAAGGACAAGGAGGATGAGACCGAGACGATCCGACAAATGTTGAAAGAAGAAAATATTACCATGCTGGAGGCCGAGGAGGCTGTAAGTGATACGCATTTCCTTTTGCCTTTTTTTTTTTTTTCCTGGAAAACTCATCTGCGTATGATTTACTAGGCGAATCTGACAAACCTGGACTCGCTGACGGCTACGCCGCTGCCCGAAGATATCATCCATTTTGCTATTCCAGTCTGCGCGCCTTACAATGTCGTGCAGAAATACAAGTACAGAGTTAAGCTCACGCCCGGTTCGTTGAAACGTGGCAAAGGTATTTCCAAGCGCTGAGGCACGCCATGACACCAAAAGCTCATTTTTTTCCTACTCTTTTTTTAGCTTTGAAGCAAGCCCAATCAGTATTCATCAATGCTCAAGATGCGACTGCCCGAGAAAAGGAACTGATCAAGGGCGTGCCTGAGCAAGAGGCAATCAATACCATGATGAGCAAAGTCAAGGTATCTGCGCCCAATCTGGAAGCTAGCAAGCGGAAAAAGGGCAAGAAATAAAACAAGCAGATAGAATTTAGATTTTTTTGTTTTGCCCCCTTTTTTATGCTCAAAATTATACATATTTCAACGAATTACATCTTATTACCGATCTGTATATTAAAAGGGTGAGCCATCGTCTGTGGGACAACTAGTAAGGTAAAGTATTATCGACATGGTATACTTTGGGTATATTATCAACACAGAGAGAGAGAGAGGGATACAGAATGAGTGACGCCTAATTAATATCCGTTTTCGGACGCGAGGAACTCTCGGGTGTTGGCCGACTTCTTCTCGATCCATTCCTTGACACTGACGAGCGAAGCATGATCTTGGATTGGGCCATCCACGGCCTGCTTGAGCGAGAAGTGCTCCACCATGCGATGATTAAAGTCGGTTACTGTCTCAGCGTCCCGGTGAGGACTGTTGCCGTAACCCATATTGGAAAGAGAAGACACACGCGGCAGCCCTTCGTCCCACGCGACGTCCTCCTCAATCATGGTCATGATAGCATCGATGACAGGATAGAGCGTCTCGGTGTTGAAAAGGTCGTCCACCATGGTTTGGACGATAGTATGAAATTTTTGGCGGAATTCCGGCACAGTAAGCAATTTGCGTACGATCTTGCGGTCCTGCATGCGCGGGAAATCCGTGTAATTGCCGCTCAAAAGCTTGTCGACAGGATAGGATGACGATCCCAACGACTGGTTGACGTCGGAGGGGATAAACACAAAGCGATTACTCTCTGGGTCGAGGTAGAGATAGTAATTGTTGGCGAAAAACAGAAAGCCATCGGTGAAGCCAAACAGGACTTCGACTGCCATGCTATAAAAGACTAGAGTTAGCTAAAAGAGAGAGCGCGTTATTGCTCTGGCACGTTACCTTCTCAAAAATGTATCCACGTCCAGGCGCTCCTCCCACAGTTTGACCGCATCTTTGCCAGAAACAGGCGCATCTTCGATAAACTTTGTGAAATCCTCGATGGGCTGGGTATCAGTCTGGCCCTCTGCAGCTTTGACCTTGACGGCATACTGACCACCTTTGTACACAGTATCCTCATTATAATAGCTAAGGTCAGCAGAGAGTTTCGGGTCATCGGACACAACCGTGCCTTGATACAGGGGGCCCTGCTTGTAGCTCTCGCTACCACCGCCGAATTCGTTGGACAACCACGGATCTTTAAAGTGCTCGACCAAACCAAACAAACCGAGCGGCTGATCATTGATAAATAAACTATACATTTCCTGAACGTTGAGTCTATGAAAAGCAACAGTGCTTCTTAAACTTACCGGACGTATGACTGCTGCGTAGTTGGGATACCCATTGACTGATAGACACGGAACATGAGGTTTTCGCGTAAATAGGATGGATCAGTGGCGCCAATTGCACGAAGCTTGATGCGGCGAAAACCAAAGAAACCGTCTTTTTTGAACTTGAGGTTGTAAGAGAGCTGCGGCTGTTCACGCGAGGACTTGCCCGCCAATTCGACCTTGAGTTTCTTGAATTTTTGAATGCTGTCGAGTCTATAGCGGGGATGATCAGCTACTATAACCAATGGGAAGGCTATGTATCGTCCTACGTGATATAGGCCATCTCGGCCTTGACTTTGATATCTCGGTTCCGCGGATTATTATGCATATTATCGATCTCGCCTTGATCCGCCAAAATCTGGATGGTAGGGATCTCATCACTCGGATGAAGCTCGTCAGTGTTGATACGGTTGATGATGGGCGCCGGCGGAAAGGTCCGTTCGAGCGCAGGAACTGAATAAGTATTATGACTGCGGTTGTAAAAGTCATTTCGAGCAGACGCGCCTTGACGTATAGGTGATTCCTTTTCGATAATATCGCCGTTCTTATCGATACGTGCGTATTGATATGCATCAGCGGATGGTGCTTTTCCCGTATGCAAGAGTGTGGTGGCTTCATCTTTGGCTTCCAGCGGGTAGGCTTGCCCATCTACGATGACGGCCATCCTTTCGTCTGTGCCCGGCGAAGCAATGACCTTATACTCTGTCTCGGATGCGAACACCATCCACTGACAGAGCAAAGCGAATGCCAGTAATGCATATCCTTGTGCAAGGTGAATCATCTGCCAGCAACATAAAGATTAGCACTTACTTGCTGTCATATATGACCGAAACATAAAGAAGCTCAGGAAATGAATAAAAGAGAAGAACTGGACTCCATGCCAAAGATCATTTATATTTAAAGTACTACCACGACGGAAAGGAGCAGGGGACTATTGAGTGCTGACCCTTATTCTTTTTTTCTGTCTCGCGCCCCTAATCTCATGAATGCTCTTCTTCTCCCTAATTCTTCTTGTCGTATATCATTACAAGGACTTAATACCGAAACATTCGTAAAGTGCATATTAGCATGCCGATGAAAAAAGAAAACAACTCCTTTAATACTAGATGACATGCATGCTGTGGCTACTCTAAGATTTTTTGTAACCAATGCAGGGATAAAGCTATAAATATGAAAACAGCAGAGCCCGTCTGGTATTGTTCTCTATTTCCAGATGGAATGAAATATTAAATATAAGGGTAGAGACAGGTTGTACAGCGTCAAAGGTGTGCTCCCTCAACATTGATAACAGTGACGCGGACTGTCTTTCAGTTGCTGTATGTCCATATATCTCATCATGGTGTCGACGGTCAGGAGACGCATGCTAGGCTGCAGCGACAAGTGCTCTGTCCGCGTGCGGTGTGAGGCGTGTGCTGCACGGGATGTATGGCTAGACATCATGATCAGTCGTAGATGCACTGCCCATGCCGTCTTCATCCTGAGCTCTTTTTTTTAAAAAAGCACGCGTTTTTGGGTGCTATGAGCTGGTCATGGCCGGCCTGTTTGTGCACAATCAGGGCGATCCTATCATTTTCCTAGTCTGCACTCGACATTGCACGATGATAATTATATAGTTTTGGCAAGCATAGAGATCAACCAGGAACTCGATACCGCTCTTGTGATCCAGAACACCCAATAAACCGGATAGCTGCCATATACATGTGCGGCGCGGTGCGGAGATACTATAATGACCATGTTTGCTATCTCCGGGCGACCTACCTTGGCATCATGCCGACACGGCAGGCAGGCATTTTGTTTTTTGAATCAATGTTGGCCAAAGAGGGGCTGGGAATGACGTTGGGATGGCGACGCCGGTGGAAGAGGCTATTATTCTGCCTAGGTCCGCTACTAAGGCTGCAGACAGCATGACGAGCAACCATGAACTCTACATAGATTTTTAAAGACTGTCAAGTGGCTATGAAGCGGCTTGTATATCATTGATGACGATGGAAACGATGAATTAAAACTTCCACGGACGCATGAGCGCGTCATGCCTGTAGTACGCCATTGCTCGCACGCATGGTATCTATAATTTGCCTTCGACGGGTGAATCCGCAGAGATTTATATGGAGACTATAGGGAGTGGCCCGTGCGCCAGGTATTTTTATGGCATTTCTCAAGGAGTGCACATTCTGTCAAAGCTTGAATCAGTTTCCAGTATACTAAGGAGTCAAATGCCAGTGTTGACGATGGTCATATGAACGGAAATCTTACAAAACAAAGTTGTGTCATGCCTCACCCATCGAGGCCACTCGCGTCTGTTGAAGGAAGCTTATTTATTGGTGCCAGATGGTAACTTGTCTTTGGGATAAAGAAAGCTCTTCCCAAAAAGCAGCACCAAAGCAGATACAAATTAACTGAATAGTTTACTACGTGCCCGAGCAGTGATACGCAGATGGATCTGGATACTATATGAGACTACTGAAAGATCTTGGCAACGAAACTTTAGTGCCAGGCAAAAACATAACGAAAATCGCCAAAAAGACAAAGCGCAATGGTAATCGGTGGTCGACAGAGTAGCCAAGGCGGTTGGCAGGGTTGTCTTTGGCCACTGGTAATTGTCGAGAGAGGCTATGGTCAGAAGCAAGCCCCTGCGCCAAACGGAATCCTTTCCGTGAAGTCATGTGAGAACACGTTCTTTAGCATTGGTCGTGTCCTTAATTGATGTAAACGTCCGGGGCCACGAGGCACAGCCAGTATTCTCCCTATGCCAAGTATCACATACATTATAACACCCAGTTTCCCCTGTTTGACCATCCATCCATCCACTCGTGTCACATGTCTTTCTTCCTTAAGATTTCACGAACTTGATGCTATGATATCACGTTCAAAGCAATTTAACAGTTCAACTCAAACCTGAGCAAGAGCGGATAGGCGGAAGGATTGGCTCAAGCTCGATTAGAGAACGGACTTTGCTAATGGCGTCAACTGAGCATTCAACAGCTTCTCGGGCGTGTATGTTTGAGGAACATAGATTTGCTAATGTCATAAGGACTTTTTTCGGTCCCGCTTTCCAGCACATGATGCGCTATTGACAAAGAGCTCAAAGACCATAATACAGGATCTGCAAGCGCATTGTGGTTTTACCGAGGACAAATCAACGCCAGTGATGTTGTCCAACGTGGCAAGAAAAGCAAGAATTGGTTCATTTTGTAATGCCGCTCGTCCATTATAATGCACCGCCTCCGCCGCTTTTTTACTCTCCAACATTTCTTTTCGTTTGCGCGTCCTTCGCCTTCCCAAGGGCACTCGCGATGAAGTAATTTAGGTTCTGTCAGTGGAAGTTTTTCATGATCTAATTCTCTGCTTCTAGGACAGTGATTAAGTATGGCTGCACCCCAAAATATATTCCTTGAACGGAGCCACGCGTATTGGCACACGTGCGGGCTCCGCCGTGCTGGTATGTCAATGGCATGTATTTAAGAATGGACGGCCTACACGCTTCGTCTGAGATCGCGTTACAGCATCGGAACAACAACGCGCTACGACATGATACCGCCGGCAATATAACAATAAACGCTCGCGATACAATGATTATCGCCCGTAACTATGACCGTAACTGCCCGCATTAAGATGACCGCTGTCCTGCGACCGCGACGAAACAAATATCATTCCACTGAATCCTCACAGATCCTAACTGGGTAATAGCGATATACAGCTGATTTACGGCACAATAACGTTCAGTGTCCTTCAGCATATCCCGGAATTTGTATCAAGTTCAACAGAATAATTCGCATCACTGAGGGAGGGGGGAGCGCGGCCAAGACGAACTGTATGAGTAGCACTACGCCTACGAACATTTCTGGTAGCTGACTCTCTTGGTCAACATGCTGTGGACTGCTTTGCAAAGCTAGAGCATAAGTAACATAAAAAAGACAGGGCACTGTAATGCTACGGCGGCCGTGTCATGTCGGGACCATTTGACGTCTACGAGAAAGACGTGCTTTTCCAATGGTAAACGATGATGGCATGTCAAATGGAGGTGTGGCTAAGAAAATCCATGCCTATTCGTTGTTATGTACATATGTCAAGACATGAATTACGAATGCCGATATGACCTCTCATCCCTTCAGCAAGACCTGAAGGTGTCGTCAGTAACCGGACAACTTGTTCTTTGGACTTGCGCTCGGTTTCACCGATGACGCACACCAGCGACTGCCTTGCGTCAAAGAAGCATGTGCGTCTCGGCGCTCTGTCCAAGACCCTGCATGCCGATGGCCTCTAATATATCATGGTGGACTAGACGATATTGCTATTCTAGTGTGTACCCGGGGGCTTCCACAGTTCCTCGCCAGTACTGACGAAATTAAAAGTTTCTATCCTTGATTGCCTCCAGTGCTGATGCTCATTGATTGAGCATTCAACTGCAAGAACCTCGATGATAAAAGGTTTGCGCGCCGCATTCGGTATTCCACGCGACCTTCACATACGAGACTTCGATTATCATGCCTATGCTTTTTCTCTCTCTCCCACCTTCTGATCCTTCATTCTTTATTTCCGGTATCCCTTCCAAATAAAAAGCAACCCAAACATACCATACTGCTGAAGAGATGTCACATGACTCTCTTAACAAATGCATAAGTAGAACGTTCTAAGATCTCAGTTCTTTGTCTCATGCTGATATGCATTTAGTAAGCGAGAGCCAATGTGATAATGATTATTGAGATATGGAATTTCCATATTAGAGAGAAGCAGAATGGCTCGTATGTAACAGCCGTTCGGATTCTTTAACAAGTAAACTGTACTATCCTATCGGGCACTACGTTTTAACTTGACATGTCTATCATCTTGTATCCATTTAAATTGAAGGAAAAAACGAGGGATTGTGGGACAGTATATTACAAAATGGATATGTTGAAAATTACAAACGCATTCAAAGCATAGCACGTGCGGGCTTTGACATGTCTTCTTTTGCCAAATCACGTAAAACTCGTCTCAGAATTTTACCGGAAGGGTTCTTGGGAATGGCATCAATAAACTCGACTTTACGAATCTGTTTGTAGTTGACGACTTGACAGGCAACATGCTTCTTCAACCGGGCGGATGTCTCCTCATTGCGTGGCACATTCGGCATAAGCGTCACGAATGCCATAGGCACTTCGGTTGCTTCTTTCTCTTCATAATAACCGATCACCGCGCAGTCGGCAACTTCAGGCGATTGTAGCTATAGCAAGAGCATATACATTGTCAGCTTTTCCCTTCCCATATAGAGGAAACCTCTTCCTTATTACCAGAAGCGACTCGAGCTCGGCAGGTGCGACCTTCATGTGTCTGTTGGTTCTACGTTTTTTGTGGTATACCCTGACG
This sequence comes from Syncephalastrum racemosum, assembly GCA_002105135.1. Classification (NCBI taxonomy): domain Eukaryota; kingdom Fungi; phylum Mucoromycota; class Mucoromycetes; order Mucorales; family Syncephalastraceae; genus Syncephalastrum; species Syncephalastrum racemosum. The sequence goes on along the minus strand of MCGN01000009.1, from coordinate 101,569 downwards.
TACCTGGAAGCCCTTATACTTGATCAGTTCCTTCAAACGGTCGACGATGTAGTACCGGCCTTCCTCATCCCGAGTGAGAATATCTCCGGTATGTAACCAACCATCCTCGTCAATCGTCTCGGCAGTTGCCTTAGGGTTATTGATGTATCCCTAGAGACCAGAGTTAATTCCCGACATTGCATAATGTGTTATCAGCGATACCTTCATCACGTTCGGACCCTTGACCCACAGCTCGCCACGCTCGTTGAGGCCGACGTCTATAGATGTCATACATATATACTCAGTTCCTCATATCAGTAGTCCGATTCTTCGAGAACTATACCTTTGCCATTCTCATCCACAAGTCTCACAGCCATGTTCGGGCCCAAGAAGCCAATTGAGCCTGCATGTACACTTAGCTCAGTCGTTTCCGATCAATATATGCTAACGTACCAGGATGAGCAGCATCACTAGGCTCAATAATGACGACAGGTGAGCATTCCGTCAGACCATAACCCTAGCAAAAGAACCATCAATCCGCTGCACAGCTGCTTCCGCTGTATCTTTACCTGCTTAATGACAGAGCCGGGAATACGCTCCTTGGCAACCTTGAGGAGGTCGAGACCGAGCGGGGCAGCGGCGCAAAGGACCCAAACGAGTGACGAAAGATCGTATTCGAGGGCAGTGGGATCCTTGGCAATAGCTAAAAGAATGGGAGGCACCATATAGACAAAAGTAATTTTGTACTCCTGGATACTTTTACAATAGAGTGCAAGATCAAAACGTTGCATCACATAGACCGGAGTGCCTGTATAAAGCGAGACGTGCAGGATGTTGGTCAAGGCAAAGATATGGAACATGGGAAGCGTGAGAAGGGTACGGTCATTGGCCGTAAGGAATTTGCCATCGATGGCATAGTATTGGAGGATGTTGACAGCGATATTATTGTGTCTGCATTTTCACGTAAGCCAAAGCCATCTTTCTCCTTTTCTTCAGAGTCTATACTTACGTTGTCATGACGCCCTTGCTACGGCCCGTCGTGCCTGAAGAGAAGCAGAGGTAAGCGGTCACGTCCTTGGACTCGGCCGGTGACATGCGACATATTTCAGCCCGGCGCGTGCCCATCAACGCTGTTTTGAAGGGCTGGATACCCTTGACAGGCTGATCACCAAAAATAAAGATGTTCTGCTTGGGGAGCTTGACCTGAGCAGCTGCCTCCAGGGCACGGTCAATATTCTCAGGGTGAGCGATCAGGACCTTGGCGCTGGTCTGCTCAAGCTGATAAACCAGCTCACGAACGGTATAAGTGGGGTTGGCGGGTGAGGACGCGCCACCCACGGCAGGAGCAGCCAACAGCGCGATGGTGTAATCATACTAGCGTTCAGAAAAGTACAAATATGAGCATGATCCTGCGTGCATTTGGGATAGTGGCATTTATGTACCTGGTTGGGTGCAAATAAAAGGACATTGTCACCTTTTTGAAAACCGCATTTATCCTGAAGGCCGGCCGCAAAGCGCAGGATACCATCTTTAATATCCGCAAAAGTCAATTGTTTGCGAGAGACGACGTCGATGAGGAGAGGACGGTCGTCGGGTATATTGAGCCGGTTTTGAAAGATAAAGTCCACCACATTGCATTGGGGCTCTTGGACGGGTGCGTAGCTAGGGTGGAAGACCATCTTTTCAGACAAAGTAGGGGAAGACGGATCAACCCTCGGACGCGTTGGAGTTTTATAGCTAGGATCCGAATTGAAAAATTGTGTGGGGTAAGTCAAATAGCCGAGACATTAGGTAATTCTGGCGATAAACATTTTCGTCCTCACAGGGGAGTGAAGTGTCTATAAAAATTTACCCGCTAGTTTTTCCCACTGGGTCAATCATTCATCTCTGCATGACTGCGTGGGAATGCAAGCACGAAGTCTTCTTTACAATACTTTCCTCTTTGTATCTCTCGTTGACCCGACGCATACATAGTATATCATACCTGTTTACATATCCATATAAACAGAAGTCCTCTTGTGCTTTCTTTTAATTATAATAAGCGTGTTTGATTCTCACGTGAATTCTGTGCACACATTCCCCTGAATAGTCATCATCCTCATCCTTTCCACTCAAATGACCAATGACTTTATAACATGGTGCTTTTGTGGTTCTGCTCTGATTCTAAAGGGGGCTAGCTGTATTCTCGGTGCACTGTTCTTTCGCTGTGCTACATCTTTTTTTGATTCGAATATAGCAGCATAGCCCTGTGAAGTTCACGCCTTATCGAAAGTAACGTATTTGCACTTCATAAAAGAAATGTTGTCGCCCCATCCAAATGTAAATGGTACCAAAAATATTCAACGTTAGTGTATCGTTTCACCACTCCCCTCCAGTAATACGTTCTGTCTCTAAAAATGATTTTTCATACCAAGAGCCAAAACGCCGGATAGCACCCACCTGCATCTATGATACGTGCGATAAGTATGCGAAGAAAGAAGGCTCCCTATTACAAGTGGTTGGTAACAGTTGCACGAGTTCAAGTTTCTTTTTACTCGTCTGGGATAGCAATGCTTTATTCTCTCATTCAATGGCATCAGCAGGAGTTTTCTGCCGGATTTCCGTATAGCAATCAACAGAGCGCTCAATAACTCAACCGAATATGGCCTTGCCATCTTAAGCCCCACTACTTCCGTCTAAATGTTCGAAAAGCACTATCTACACCTATACCTTATTTCTAAAATAGTATACAGTGCTATAAGTGCATGCGCATAGCTAATGCCTATGAAAGATGTACATCGGAGTATCTTCTGTGTCCTCCTCCTTAGCCCTCCTACGATCGTGTTTGTGTACGACACCGCTGTACAGACAAAGTACATACCATTCTATGGAATGGACCTCACTTCTATTAGCGAAAATAGGATTATCTGAAGTCTCACGCCATCACTTTCTTTGGCCATTGTTAGTCTCGCCATGGGGAAGCGCAAGTGAGAATTTAAACATGGCGCTCAAGGTCGCTTTGGAGTGATGCAACACGGACCTTGCTGTCGGTAGCACGACATTAGCTGCATCGCTTGCTCCGACTAGGTAGGACAGTGCTGTCTGTAAACCTGTTGAGCGTCGGTCTTCCGTCCTGAACCACCCTGCGGATCGCTTTCGCGTATTTTGCCTCCGGTCGTGCATCGGGGTGCATTTTATCTTACGGTCGCTTGATGCGCTTCGCCCGCTGCTGAAGCCTATATTTACGATGCTCGAACTGAAAAAGTATATCGCCCATACTACACAGAGGCATCACAGGTTCCAAAAGATAGGGCTACTACCAAGGACACGGATATACAGAGCTGCGATATTGATAGGAGTAAATCTGAAGTAGCATCCGATATTCGTTATCGTTCTATGAGATAATAGAGTATAGCTCCATGCAACGGCCTAGCGTACAATACTACTAATTAGCTGTAGCAGCGAACGGGATTTACGCATCCAAATACGTCTCCCCAGGAAACCGTATACTATGATCTATGCCATCCGAGCAAGAAATTCGCATGAAAACCGGCATTTGCGCTATTGCCGGTATTAAATGCGCGGCGTTAGCCAAAGATGGGGAGTGTGAACACAACGATTGTGATATCTATGTATAATTTACTCCCTTAGTGTTTAAACGAATTAATTTCCTTCAGTTACTTCATACAATGGCAGCTCTTTGAGTTGTTTTGCTCGAAGCTAATAAATGTTAATACGTAAATCTCAAAAATCTGTATCATACCTTGTGGGGTCATTTCTTTCTAATCGACGGAATATACATGGGACCGTCAGCGCATCCTGTTGCCGTATTCGAACTTGTCTGCTCTTCTGTAGAAAATCCTCTGACAAAGACTAGCAGCAGGGTCCTTACTTGTATACGCGGTACGTATTCAAAAAGTTCCCATAATATTCGTTTTATGTGTGTTTGAACATAGTACCTTCATCATAATCCTTCTGTATTATTGTGTTCAGCGCATTTTGCCATTATTTTGGATCAGTCAAAGATCATTGTTCTTGCTCCCGTATGCCAGATGTTATACTTGCCTTCCATCCAGTTGCTTAAGAGCTACATGCCTCGGTTGCGCAAAAAGCTCCATCGATACGCGCGCGAATAAGATATGCTGATATGACAGGAACTCTATAATCTTTTGGCGTGAAATACTCGAGCTACAACACGAAAGCAGAACGGTATATACGCGGTCATTCGAATACAGCCGGGAACCTGGTGCACGCTGACGGCTCCGCCCGTCAACTTCTAGGTCTCATTTGCTTTGCCGCCTATCCTGTGCGCGAGCACCAAACGCAGCTACAAACGTTCTCGGGAAAATGACGTCGGTGCTCTTGAGCAAATCAGTTGCATAGAGGGATTGATTGGACCGGAATCTCACTCCGGGTCCCTTTGGCTCGGAAGGTTACACCCAACATCCGTATGGGTGATTCCGGGAAGAGGTTCGCACCTGCCATTATGGATGAGCAGCAAGTATGTGAAGATTCCACGGAGGCAAACAGATATGTGCTTCGTCATTTAGCATTATCTTTGGCGATCTATTACCAAGTATCGACTTAACTCAGGGCGAAGAAGTCGCTGGGAAAAAGTTTGCGCGTCTCAGTCAAATCTTGGATGAGGGCATTCCCCCATATGTACTTCTCATTTCACACACATATCGACTCCTGTGCGCACCAGATTTTCTGTGCCTTGCATTGCGGTAATTGCTATACAGCCTTGCGATCCAAGTACACTATCAAATTTTAACGTCAAAGTGATCTTATACAGATAAAAGACAAGAAAGATATCGATCTTGATTCGCAGGTGCACGGCAAGTAGTAAACTGATCAAGTATATGTGCCTATATAATGAACAGGAAGTATCCCGGGTATTCTTATTTACTCCGCATTGTCGCCAGTAAAGCGGTGGCAGCCAACGACAACAAATATAGCGGAGGAAAACTTTTGTGAGGGGGTTGGCTTTAAACTCTATATACCTACAAAGGTTTGCACCTTCGTAAACAGAAAAGAACCTGCGCTTTATCAGGTGTAAACCAACAAACAACCCTGCGATAATGGTGTCTATAAGTATACGCTCGTGTACGAAAGTACACAGGGATCGTACTATTATCACCTTCCGCCTATATGTTATATCAGAAAGCTATACGGTATGCAATGAATTAAGCTCAAGTCATGTGACATGAAGATTTTATGTTTTGACGTATCTGGATCGTCATGGAGGCCGCAAGAAGATTCCACAGGGTTCTCACCACGCCTCAATTCTATTCTTTGTGGTGCGCGTGTGCCACCACCCAATACAAAAATCCTGCATTTTCCTTTCCTCTTCCTCAAATTTTATAAACGTGTCCACATATACATTTTCATTTATCGTTTAAAAAGGACATGTTTGGCTGCATCGTTGCAGGAAGACTGGTAAGGACGAGTTCAGCGATTGGCTAATAGTAAGTTGCTGACCAGCCTCACATAGGTGCAAACCAATTTGCAACAGGTGGATGTCAACAAATACATTTTCGAATTAGCCGATGCACAGGCGATCAATCACATTGTTGTCTTTTTGCTGGGCACGATACCCTTCGAGAATGGATTCGGTGCAACTGTACATCTCTTGTGGCCCAACAAGGAATGGCAACTACTTGGCGCGTAAGTTGTTTGAATAAGGCTTTTTCAATTATATGTATTGATACGTATACATACATATATATATTCTTATTTTTTAGACTGTCAAATGAAAAGGCGAGTGCCATCTTCCGGTTACGCCAAAAAACGAGCCAGGATCTCCCACCGGGGACGTCTGCCACCTTGGGCATATCGATTGAACCTACCCAAGTGATTCAGGATCAGTTGGATGCGATCCGAATGGATCAACCCATGGATATCACCGATGCGGCTTCTACGGGAGCCCTCGTCAAACCATCGAGCAATGTCAATCAAACAGGACACATCGCGGGCCGAATCCTGGAAAACCTGTATAATTATGTCACTTCCTTCTCTGTTCAAAACCTGCCTGTCAACGCGATCCCAATAGGTCAATTGACCGAGAACGGCTTCCTGCCTGTCAAGGCCTTCCAGACCTGGTTTGAAAACCTATCCAGAAAAGTGGCAAACGACCCTCATTTCCTTACCAAACAATAATAATAATCAATAATATTGCATCATACCTCCATCCAATTGACACTGACATGCTTTGTTTCCTTTTATTCATCCATGCGCAAGGCGAAAGCGTCTAAAATTACGGCCAAAGGAGTAAAATAGAGACGGGCCGTTGTTTTTCCGCGTTGCAACGCTTCCCAATTTTTACTTGTCTGCACGGGCGGGTAGTTTCGGTCTTTTCTGCCATCTCTTTTTCTATAATTTCGATGGCAGAGAGCACCAGTGGTAGTAGTAACGACGACACTTCTCCCAATGGGTCAGCGGCTCAATTCAAGAAGTCGAACAATGCTCCTGTCTCAAAGAAGCTGCGCATGACACTTGCATGCGGCCGATGCAGGTACGTAAACTCTTTCGAATAAGAAATATAAAGTGACTAACAGCAGAACGGCATAGAACCAAAAAAGGTAAATTTTGAGACGAATGCATACGCTTTTCCTTGGCAACGAGCTTTTTGTGCTATATTTTATTAGTCAAATGTGATTTTACGCATCCTGTGTGTAAACGGTGCCAACAAGCAAAAGGTATGCATTGGAAAAGAACAGCAGAATGATGCATTAATGTAACGTAATTATATGTAGCCGAGTGCTCTTACACTGGGTCTGCCACGCAGCTCGATCTTTTCCATATATTGAAGATAAACGAGACGGTCGAAAAGCTCCAGCATCGTATACGTGGTTTAGAAGAAGAGCTGATACGGGTGCATCGCGCACGCGCACGTCGGAGGCAGCATGAAGAGGAGCAATTGGCTCAATATCCGCAGTGGAACATGTCGCTTACCCAGGACGGTCTCCGCATCGATACCAACATCATGTCCATGCATGGCCTGTACCATATCCTCTTTGCCGGTCATGTCACAGCCGCCGCAGCCGCCGCCGCCGCAGCTTCATATACCGACGAGGCGAATGGGAAACGAGAGACGACGAGTAGCAGAGAACTCTTGTGGAAGTCTGGTTACAAATCGTTCCCTTTGTACTGCACATGGGACGGTCCGCGCCAGGAACACGAGGGTAACGCAGATGGCTCGTCCAACAATGGGAACATGAGCAGTGCGAGCAGCACGATCAGCAGCTACTCCAGCGAATGCCACAGTCCGGCCACCGAAAGCGCTCAGAGTTCAGCGCCCTCGACCCCCATTCCGAGCAGCAGCAGCATCGATCATGTACCGCGCGACATATTGCACGCACTTGTGGTCGTGTACGACAAATGCTTCTTGTGCTTCACCTCGCCACGCCCGCATGGCTCGATCCTCAAACGTTTCCAACGCGACGAACTCGATCCGTTCCTGGCCAACACCATCTTTGCCTGGGCCGCACGGCATGCTACCATATGTCATAATCTCTTTCCTGGCCAGGACCCGAGCCAGATTGGCGAAAAGTTTTTTATCCGTGCCAAGGACCTTTTGATGGAGCGCTTCATGACGAGTGATGTCGATACTGTACATGGCCTGCTCGTGATGCATAACTATGTCATTGGCAAGGCGGGTGAAAAGCACGACAGCGAGGCGTACATGTACCTTGGCCTGGCTCTGCGGATGTGCTTTGATCTGGGCTTGCACCGGCAAGACGCAGGCTTGGATCCAATCGAGCTGGAACGCAACCGACGTTGCTTTTGGTCGTGCTTCTTTTTTGAGACGCTCTGCAGCCTCAACACGGACAAGCCTGCACCGCCCGACGACGTCTTTGACGTTCCTTTTCCTTCACCCTTACCGCACGAGCTGAACACCCCGATCCAGTGGCGCGTCGAGTTCATGGGCCGCCGCTTCGAGATCATTCGGATCTATCATAGCCTCACCTCCCTTCAAGCCGTTGATGCGGCCTCGATTGAGCAGATCGGTCGGCAAGCACAGCGATGGTATGACAGCCTGCCGAGCTACTTTCGGTTCGACGCAGACGATCCACTCTGGAAGACGCCGATCAAGGGCAGGACCTGGCTGCGCGAATTTGGCTGTCTTAAGCTCAACTTGGAGTACAATCACTTGCTGTGCCAGATCCACAGCGTGCTCCGTTTCCATGGCTGGTCTGCGGATGCAAAAAGAGCCTGTCGCACCGCGGCGGATACGATTGTTGATCTGATGGGCTGCTGGGCAACGGCTTTACCGGATGGATGGTGCCACGTCTCGCTTGAGCCGCCGACGGTGGCCGTGATGGTGTATTCGCACTTTTTGTCAGATGCGCATGTCCGCCAACGGCTCCGGCGTTTGGTCCAAATATTGCAGGCATCGCCGATGCACCACCGGCGGCACGTGATGGGTCTCTTGGAGCGTATCCACAGCTTCTTGCTTGCTCCGCCTACGACGTTTCCGTCGGCTTACCAGACCGCGCCTGCGTCGCGGGTCGTAGGCGAGGCGCACCATATGCAGCAAACGATCACGGATCGGTATCCCACTGATAGTTACTATTCCTATGATTGGGACTGGTTCGCCAATTAACGCACTTGCCACCATTGTTATTTTTATTCACCCTTTTGATCCGATTTTTCCGCTCCTTTTGCGGTTTCTTCTTTTTTGTACATACTCGTCGGTGTAGATATCATGTGTAGTGTAGTTATTTCCTCCCTCTTATTTTACTTTTATCAAGATCCTCATCATATGGATCCAAGTGCAAAAAAGAAAAAAAAACATTATATTATTGCAATATATCATCTGTTTTCCAAGTTACGTTTGGGAAAGCGTCACGCTTGAGGGCCAAGGACAGAAAGAGAAAAGCTCACATGACCCCGACGTGTACGGGTCCTTTGTTGCATATTTTTCTTTTTACCTGTTTCTTCTTTTACTGCGAATGAAAGGTACAATGCCTATGGCCCAAGAGGCAGAAGTCATTCTCAGCCCAGAAGAGCTTGACGTAAGTGTGCTTAAACTCATTCTATTGGTTTTTTTTTTCTTTTTTTCTTATGCTTATATACAGGTCGTAAGGCGTCAATTCCTGAAAGAAGGCGAAGTAAGCAAAGGGAAAAAAAGGCAGGCTTTTTGCAGCATAGCTCATTGCGAATTGTCGAATGGTGCGACTAGTATGTGACCACCCAAACCAAGTTCAACTATGCTTGGGCGCTGATCCGCTCGGCAGACTCGGCTCATGTCGAACAAGGCATTCAATACTTGTCAGGTGCGTCTTTTGAATAAGAGTAAATTCTTCGTGTTGGTTCTAAGGTTGGGCGGGCGGCTGCAGAGATATATGTGGATGCGCCTGAACGACGACGCGAGTGTCTGTACTACCTTGCGATTGGTCATTACAAGATATCCAACTTTTCGGAGGCACGCCAATTCATCCGCGAGCTACTGAAGCACGAGCCGCGCAACGAGCAAGCCATGGATTTGAGTCGTCGCATTGACGAGAAAGTATCGAAAGGTAAAAGAACAGGAAGATGAAAGAACGAAAAAAGAAAAAAGAAAAAATTACGACAGAAAGACAATAATGACCAACTCGACTTATAACATTTTATTGCACAGAGGGTACCATCGGTTTGGCTATTGTCAGTGGCGTCGTAGCAGTCGGTGCAGCATTGATAGCAGCCATTGTCAAGAAGAGCAAATAAAGGGCGTTTACAAGATACCAATGTCAATGCGAATAAATAAATCACTTAATGAATTTTTTGTAATTGCATGTTGTTCCGCACTTTGGGTGCTTTTGTACCTTTTGGCGAGACTTACCTCGCTCGACATGCACATTTGAAAAAGACACGCTCAACAGAACCGACGCCGCTCTCTCTAACATCTCATATACGACAACAACAGCAACGACAACCCACATGCAGCTATCAACTCTTTCCGTACGATGATCGGCCTCGCATTCCTTTCGACGCTCTCTACGACGAATCCACGCGATCGCTCGCACCCAAGGAACCCACCATGCCCAACCCTTACGTCGATTTAGAAGACGAGCTGTATGTCATGAATGCCACTGTAGTCTGGAGTCGGCAAGGCCAAATCTGCCAGTCATTGACGTTCGCGGACCAAGTGCAGCACGCGTGCTTCGGCTGGTTTCCGTTTACGGTGGACCATGGCGTGGTGCGCAAATATACCCTGGAGCACCAGTATCAGTCCAACATGGACATGGTGCTGAGACGCGCGCTATGCATTATCTTGAGCGATGTGGTCAAGGTCTACTTTGCAGACGGTGAGTCGCACTCGGTGCATGTGCCTTTTACGGTGCACAGCGTGTGTCCGGTGCAGGTCGGCCTGCTGCTCGAATGCAGACCGCAGGAAGCCCTTTTAAATGATCAGCTCCTATCGCCTGTCATGTTCTTTCGCGTTGCCGACCCGGCCGGTCTTGCCGAGCCCGTTGGCCTGGATATGGTCCAAGATACCCTCGATGACTCGCATGAGCTCGTCCACAGTGCTGTCGTCGACGACGGCGCTCACCAACTCATCGTGACCTACCATCATCGCACAGGCGACCATAGCGTGTGGCGCTATGAGAAGACCAACGCGACCCAGAATCCACCCACACCACCCGAGGGTACTGGGTCCCAAGTCGGCGACTCGCGCGCTCCCAAATTCCTGCACGTCGTCATGAGCAAGAAGCACGCGCGACTCGTCGAGATTTATCATGAAAACAGCAGTGGCACCCGGGCGTAAGTATCCTTTTCTTTTTTTTGCGTATCTTGCACGGATGTTCCAGAAGCTAACTGACATTGGTCTTTTTTATTATATTTCGTTTTTTATTATCGTTTATCTAGCCGAAAAGCACCGCGGCGAGCCGAGCAGCTGCAGACCCACGTCTTTGTCGCGCATACCTACGATGGGGCCGAGGTTCTGATGATCATGAACCGGCGCCGCGCACAGCTCGTCGGCCTGAGTATTCAAGGACTCCTGAATGGCAGTCGAGATCCCGTTCTATTCAAGCTCGACAAGACCAAGGCAGCGGTACCGGTGGCACGCGGCCGCCACAACGACGTTGTCGTACTCCACGAGAACGCGCTGCAGTTGCTCCTGGATTTCCATCCGACCCTGCTCCCCATGGACGTTCCCGACTTCCTCACCCATCCGCGCGCCATCCTCGATTTGCGGGACGGCGTTCGGTGCCGTTTCAACATCATCACGAAGGATGCCATGACGCGCTGTGCGCTCGTGACCATGCCCAGCTCCAAAATCGTCCAGGACAGTCTTGCCGCACTCGCTTGCGCCCTGAGCGCGCATGTATATGCGCTCTTTCGGAAACGTTACCTGCAAGCCCGATTCCGAGGTTTCACCGAATGGGATGCCTTTAGCTGTGCGCTCTTCTCGCTCTTTCCTCTCGAATCGTTGTGCTACATGGAGGAAGATAAGGAGGAGGACGGCGACGCAACACTATGGCACCTCGCGGAAGATGTGGGTGGAATGATGCACCTGCCCGCCGACCTACGTGCGCTCGTACCGCCGCGGCCGTATGCGACGCGCGTACACGACCTACTCAAACGCGTCCAATCTTTGAACGAAGCACCACTGCTCAAGTCCGTCGACCAGGTTGAAGCGATCTTGCGGCAGTTACACGTGCAGTTTGAAGATTACCGGATCTACAAGTTTCGAAAAAGTCTGATTGGGCCTGTTGTTGAGGTGCTTGTGCATCTTTGTAGCATGCTGGGCAAGGACGACTGGCTATGTTATTACCAGCCGCATCTGGAGTTTGATGTTTCCGATCCTGAAAAAGGTAAAGAAAGAGAAGAAAAAAGAAGAAACATACGGGCGCACGTGTCAACGGTTTTAATGTAAATATCTTAGTGCTCTGTTTGCAGCTCGAGAATCCGGCTCCCATGCAGGACGAGCCGGTTATGGTGGACATGGAGCTCCGTTACTGCCCGCCCACGCCAGCTCACCCACGCACCCTCGACGAGGTTTTTCAGGTCCATATCACGCCCCCGTCTGGCTTTGGCGAGCACACATATGCGTCCAATATCCGGATGATCTGGCAGGCTTACACCGCCCTCGGCCAGCGCGGGCCCTATGGCATGCTGGATTTGCTTCTCGAGCTAGGCTGCAGGCGGTGGCAAATTGAGAACCTTGACGCGCGCGTGATCGAGCCTATCATAGCTGCGCTCGACGCGTGCAAGACCAATCCAGATCCCAAGTGGCGCTCGGAAGCCTACGAACTATTAGGTAAGCCATCGACTTCTTTGTAGCTTATACGAACATGGGCTGATATACAGCATTAAATAGGACTCAGCGATGCATGCGAGCAAATGAGCACGACGGGTCGCGTGGATCCCAACTCAGAAAAGTACCGACCCATGGTGCAAAGTGCAGAAGACGCGCGACGCAAGGACATGCGTGAGATGGTGGCGCTCGCGGCGCAGAGCAAGGTGCTGCGTGTGGAAGATACCTCTGACCTTCTTCTACCCGAGACAGAAGTGTTGCGCATCGGATACGAAGGCGTGATACGCCGCGTACGCAAAATGTTGGATCCGACGCGTACTCCCGAAATCACGGTGGCGACGCGTCCCGGCTTAGGGTAAGCATATTGCGTCTATTTCATGCTTTATTGGCTTGCTTGATTTAACCCCGTAAGACAGGGACACCGAACTGTCGAGCGAGCATCAAGGCGTGTTGATGAACGTGATCCAGCGCACAATGGCGCTCTCGCTCGGCCGCGGGCTTTTTGCGTATGGCACATTCATGCCTGACGCGTCCAAGACGTATACGATCGACAAAATCAACTTTTCGGCCAAGATCCTGCCCCTCCGCACTGTCGTGACCGTTGACGAGAACGAGTGGGAGCCCGAGACGAACGAATGGCCAGCGTTCCACAGCGGCGTCGCGGCCGGATTGCGGATATCACCGCGGTTCGAGATCACCGCGTCGTGGCTCAAGTTCTGCACGGCCGAGCAGCTCAAGCCAGAGCATGGCGGGTTGCTCCTGGCGATCGGCCTCAAGCAAGGATTTTCCGAACTCGCAACGATGGATTGGTACCGTTACGTGCAGCAAGAATGCACGCCGGTCGCGATGGGCTTTGCGCTGGGACTGGCAGCATCGCATCGAGGGACGGGTGACCGACGTCTCACCAAGCTCCTCCGTAACTACATACCCGCTTTTTTGCCTGTGCACGAGTCGGAGGTCGAGCACCCATCGTTTGTCGAGCCCATGTGTATCCTGGGCATGGGTCTGGTCCATATGGGCATGAGCGACGAGATCATGTGTAAAGCGTTCTTGGCCGATATTGAGCAACACGCGTACGATCCGCCGTCCGAGCTCAAGCCCAACTATGACGGTTGTTCGCTTGCAGCCGGCTTCGCCCTGGGGTTTACCTGCCTCGCCAAGGGTGAGGATGAGTTCGCGGTCGGACCCCTCGGCCTCAAAAACAGGCTCCTCCAGCTCACCGCGCAAGGCAATGCACCGCATCGATCCCGCGGAGGGGGCTACCTGAACCTCGACGCGACATTGCCCGGCGCGACGATTGCGCTCGGCCTAATATTTCTCAAAACCAACAACGAGTCACTGGCAGAGCGTCTGGCTGGCTTGCATACCCGGCCGCAACTGGATATCACCCGTCCGGACTTTTTGCTGCTGCAGACGGTCGCGAGGAACCTCATTTTGTGGGATGCGATTGAGCCTGAAGCACAGTGGATCACAGACCAACTCCCGCCTTTCCTGCGTGGCGACCTGATTGACGGACTCCCCGACTGGGAAATCGAATTGTACAAGCAGGCCAAGAACCACATTATCGGCGGTGCGTGCCTCGTCATGGGTCTGCGCTACGCGGGCACCAACGACCCAGACGCGATTGATTTTCTGCTCCAATGGCTCGACCAATATATGCGATGGATGGCTGTCACAGGTAATACGAAAAAACCAGCATAAGAAAAATACATGCAACTGGACGCAACTGAGCTGAAACTGATGGCGCGGGGGGGAAATCACTGTTGTGATGATAGCCTTGTCCTACGATGGTCGGACGACGATGGAATCCATCTACACGTGCGTGGATATATTAGCGGTGGCGTGCGCGATGGTCACTGCCGGCTCAGGGCATCGCGGTGTGTTTGACAAGCTCGAGCAGCTCTATGCCCAGGTATCAAGCAAGCGTCATTATGGCCATCATATGGCGACGACGACCGCCCTCGGGCTCTTGTATTGTGGTCTCGGCGGATACACCCTCCAGAATACGGATGAAGCAGTGGCCATACTACTCTGTGCATTTTATCCCTTCTATCCGCAGAGCCCGGAGGACAACCGAGGCCATGCCCAGGCCTTTAGACACTTGTGGGTACTCGCCCTGGATGTCCGCAGGCAGGCGCTGCGTGCATGAGACGACAAATTAACTTTGAGAAAGTCCGCCATATCAGGACATCGCGCAATACCAACTCCATTGATAAAAAAAAAAAAACTCTTTTCTCTCGTCATGTGTGCGCGCAGCAATAAAATATCTAGGTTCTTGTTGTCTCGGACGCTAATCTCTGGTCTAGGATGCAACAAGTGCTCATATGATAAAGATCTTCCGATTTTTTTTTTTTTTGGCTCATGTTAGAAACAAGTGTGAGCCAGGGCCTTGCAGATGGATGCACCTATTATCTTCGCATGAACGCATGCTGGGTGTTCACACATACATATATATACGCACACACACATGCATGCTGGTGGACAGAAAATAACAGGTGATGGTCTTGCTTGCTTGCCTCTTTATTTTTTTCCTCCTTCGGAAGTGTAAAAGGGGGCGAATTTGATACCCACGTGCATTCAACAGAGAGGAAGACAGCTGGATTATCACACATTACAGCTTCAGCTTCAGCTTCAGCTTTTTTTTTCTTTTCTTTTTTTTTTTTTTTTTTTGCTCCGCCTCCATCTAGTTTATCTGCTTACCACGCGCATTATGTAGCTTGTAACGTTGCATCGTCTGACAGAACAGAAAATCAAATTAGTCAGGGCCATGTCCCCTTTCCTAAAGACAAGAAAGAAATGAAAGAAGGACAAACACGACACAAAACAAAAAGCAACATAAGCTATACGTAAGTTAACTTAGTTCAATGATGGCGAACAGCAATGAGGCAAATGGAGACAAGGTGATTGCACTATGACGTTTGTGTTTATAAGGACCAAATGAGTACGTGTGCGTATGTGTGCACAAAAACAAGACAACAAATGACCAGAAGAGGTCACAAGTCATGCTGCCCTTTTCATGCGTCTTGAGAATTTCCAACTCAATTTTTTTTTTTTTTTTTTGGTTTGAGTGTGTATTATGTGTATGTGTGGTATATTTCTGACTTCTCATTCATTCCCTTGTCTCGTTTCTTTTTCTGTTCTTCCTCACCTTTTTCTTTTTCTTTTCTCTTTCTTGCTCTCTTCCTTCTCAATACATTGATAAAGCAAGGTTGTCTCTCTTAGTTCATCTGATTGTATACTTCAAAAGCAGAACATGACCGACAAGGACCTAGAAGATCTCGTCAGCAACTCCATTCATAGTTCGCTCGGGTCACTGTTTCAGCAGCTCGTAACGGACAAGTCCTTTCACAGCAGCAGCAGCAGCAGCAATAAGCAAAGCGATGCCACCATAGGCGACTTTGGCGGCTCCGATTTCAAGCGTTTGGCCCTCAAATCTCGGCAAAGACAAGCAGCAGAAGGACAAGGATATCATGCTCGGCGCTGGTCGTCTACATCCACTTCCTCCTCCTCTTCTTCTGCGTCTTTTAGTGGCTATGAAGACGATGATGAGGACGATACGCTGTCCAATTCGCCTTCGATGGATGACATGCAACCTCGGCGCCCGTTCATGTTGGGACAGCCACAGCACATTATTTTACCGAGGCCCGCTCAAGACAAGCAAAAGAAACGCCCTGGCTTCATGAACAAGCTGTACGACGTGTTTTTTACCCACGAAGACTTTTACTTCAATAACGACCGAAATGAACTGAGCAAGGATATGTTCCCGACCGAACACCGGCACAACTGGTAGAGTCCTTATGTAAGTAAAAGGAAAAATAAAAAGAAGTACCCTCTTTGTAGTGGGCAAGGAAGCTGTATGCAGACTGACGTAAATTCATTTTTTTTTCTTTAGTGAAAATAGACAAGGATCAGTCCCATACATTCATCATCATCATCATCATCATCGGGTGTCCGCCTTTTCGCAATTCTGTGATTTTTTTTTCCTGCTGGATCAAGCAAAAATCGGGAATTTATCCGCCTTCTCCGGTTCGGCTTCATAAGAAAACCATGTAAATAGGTTCTCGCTGTCTCTCTTTCTCTCTGTGTGTCTTTATTCCTTTCCTTGTCCTTTGTATTTTCCATGATTTAACGTTTTTCCAAGATTATTATCATTATTATTATTAGTGCTCATGATCGTCTATAAATAAGCATGCTCCATCATACGCGTATCCCTAACAAGTGCTAGATTTGTTTGTTTAGCAATGCTATATCTATGATACACTATAATGTCATATGGGATGGAACAAGTGAACCCTTGATCCCGAGAGAGAAAAAAATAATTATATCAATCCAGACCAGTAAAAAAAAAAGGGTCATTTCAGACCAAAAGCATGGAGGAAGAGCGTTCCCACTCTCCGCGTTCTGGCCGAGTCCAGATAATAGCACCTATCAGCCGGCCTCTTTAAACTGGGTCCAATGTATCCATGCCATTCCACATAGCATCATGCCGAGTCATCCTATGTGGGTATCTACATTGTATGCAGATAAATCAAAGCGCCATAGGATGGGACATTGCTGATTCAGGCTGAGATACTATAGGCAAAAACAAAGAGGGGCATGAAACGCGTCGATTTTTAATTTTGGGAAGGCGCGCTCTGATTTTTACGAGAGAGCGCGTCGGGCCGAAGTGGTGTTGCCTTGTTCACCTTTCATGACCACAGATTTCGTCCTTCACGACGAACTGCTTCGTCTGCAGGAAGAAGACATTCTAAACTACCCTATTCCAAACGAAGTCCAAGTACAAGGCAAAACCGATGCTGAGTTATCGCAGTACCTGAACGGTAATCTCTACTCTCTTACTTCATCTCGACGCCATTGATTGTTGACAACTGCCTTTCATTCCGCATTCCTTAACATCGCCAATTCTTCCATTTCACACACACGTTCAACAACAACAATAAAAAGATATCACGGACCGTATTGAAGATTCGTCCGACAACATTGCCGACCCTTACGTCTTTGACAAGATCCGCAGCTTCTTCAAGTAAAACGGCACGAATCGTTCCGTCCGACATAAAACTGACTATTTTTGCTCTTCAGATATTTTCAGTCTGTCAGTCCACGTACATCGAAACGTCTAATCGACATTGTCTTATCCGGTACGACTTCTTTGGAGATACACACATAGAAAAATATGGAAATCACTTATGCGGTCTTACAGCGTTCAAATCTGAGATCAGGGCCACAGAAGATGACCTGAAAGCGAACGACAAGGAGACTTTTGCTAGTCACCGGCAATATCTCGAACTTTACGGTTTTCTTATTCATTGGCTCCTGATTCAGATTGAGGAAGCGAGTTCTTCCATGACGGCAAAGACCAAGGTACGAGAGGGCGCTTTGAATGCATACGATCGATTTAACGTATTCTTCTAGCAGAAGAAAGGTCGTGATGAGGACAAGTCGGGCGAGTGGGGGGCAGAAAAAAAATCAGCATATGATTTGGTGGGACATCTCCTCGAGCTCAAGCTTACAAAGATCTGGACCTTGACCCCCGAACGCGGTACCTTTATCGGGTAAAAATATACGGCACGCATAGGAAACAAATCTCTGACTTGACGTATAGTCTGTTCACCAAACCAGCCTATCAGCTTTTTGAAAACTCGGCCAACATGAAACTACCTGCTATCAAATCAAGAGCTTTCAAAATTGTCGCGCTGTGCGTCAAACAATACGACCAACTATTCGGTAATTCAAGTAAAGGTATTAAACGCAATGCATAGTCTTGACTCACGCAAACTAGCTGCGCAAACGACCATCATGCAAAACTTGCAGTATTGGGATCACACTGCAGAACCGATGGCCGAGTTCCTCAATTACTTAAACACACAGCATGACTTTACGCAGCTCACCGACGAAATCTTGCGTGAAATTAGCAACAAAGAATTCAAGGATGCGACGACCAAAGAAGTCAAAGACACACCCAATCCGAAGACTTTTGCAACGTTCCTGACAACACTTGCCACTCTCGCACCCAAAGCCATACTCAAAAACTTGGGTCTCCTCGTACATCAGCTCGATAGCGAGTCATACAACATCCGCATGGCCATCATTGACGTCATTGCTGGGCTGATTGTCCACCTCACAGAACAAAGCGATGATAACCCAGGCCAAAAGGAGCAAATCAATGGCTTCTTTGATATCCTCGAGGAACGCATGCTCGATCCGATCGCTTTCGTGCGCTCCAGGGTATTGCAAGCTTACCTACGACTGCTCGAGTATGTCCTTTTTAAATTGTCAATGCCGCATGAAACTCATTCCACCGTAGCTTACGCGTCAAGTTTCCCAAACGACGCAATGCACTCACGAGCCTTGCTGTGCGTCATCTGGAAGACAAGAGCAGCATCGTCCGCAAATACGCCATTCGTGTCCTGACGCGCCTGATCTCTACTCATCCGTACAGTATGTATGGTGGTGAGCTTGACCTGAAAGACTGGGAAAAAAAATTGGAGAAGATCAAATCAGAAATCGAGGTAATTGCAGAGACCGGACGAGACTATTGTGTCGCTGAAACTTATTCAGGCATCCACCACCGAGGACGAGATGACGGAGCAGGCTGTGCTCTCCAATATCACCAATGAGTTATCTCAATCCAGTCCCGACGGAGCCAGGTCAGAAGTTTTAACGAATGGAGACAAGGAGGCAGACGATAAAGAAGGCGAAAAAGACGATGAGGATAAGCAAGGCGGCTCAGTAAATGGCGGGGACGAGGACGCAGAAATGAGTGAGGCCCAAGACGAAGACGAGGAAAATGCAGAGAATACAGAAAAAAGCAACGAGAAGACATCCAAAATAACGGATGCAGATAATGCAGAGAATGCGTCCGACAAGCCGGATGACCCGAGCGTAGAAGCCAACAGCGATAAGACAAGCAAGGCACCCAAAACTGTCATCTCGGCAGAAAAAATGCAACAGCTCGTGCTCCTCCGCAAATTCCACACCGATGCGATAAAATTTATCCAGCAATTGCACGCAGCCGTACCGACCATCTGCCAACTCCTCTCGTCCAAGTCCAAACCCGAGGTCCTGGAAGCCATGGACTTCCTGGTGATGGCTTACAACTACAAGATTCAGGCAGCCCAAGAAGGCATTCGCAAGATGTTACACCTGATCTGGACCAAGGATACCAGCGACGAAGGCAAGGGCGTCAAAATGAAATTGTTGCAGTGCTACAATGAGCTCTATTTTGCGCCGGACGCCAAGCTCTCGCGCAAAGAAAACATCAATTCCATCACGCGCAATCTCATCCAGCTCACGTTCAACACAACCTTGGCCGAGCTGACCTCTCTCGAAGAACTGCTCGGCGTCGTGATGACCGAGAACAAATTGCCGCCCGCTGTGATTGAGAAGCTGTGGGCTGTTTATGGTACGAATATCACTTGCATATTTCCTTCTTGTCTCTTCTCACGTGCAACTTTTATGATAGGCTTTACCAAAGGCAATATTCCAAAGGCGCAGCGGACCGGTGCTATTATTATCCTGAGTATGCTGGCGAAAACCCGACCGGAAATCGTGAGCGAAAAGATCAATTTGCTCTTGCGGATTGGCTTGGGCCAGTTAGGCAAGGTAAATTGGTGTGATCATTGTGCACGGCAGAATGCTCAAAGAAAGATGGATCCAGGCCGATTTGACACTGGCACGACATACCTGTATTGCATTACAACGGCTAACGGGACCGAAATCGAAAGAAAAGGGTGAGAACGAGGGAAAAATAATATGTACTGGTTGCTGACCGGGTCGTCCTCAGGTCGAAGTCTGCACGAAGGCACACGCTATCCTATGAGTCACCCCATGTTTTCCAAGCTGAAAGATATCATCGAAAGCCCGAGTAAATCAACGGAATGGTATGTGGATATAATATGTGTATCTGTGATGTCACTTTACCGGTCTAATCCCTCTCGATAGGTTCAGCGTCACCGAACAAGCCATCAACACAATCTACTCGTTGGGACACCATCCAGACGTACTCTGCTCCGAAATAATTCGCAGCAAGACCTCGCGTGTGTTCTTTAACGAAAGTACTCCCAGTATGACACCCAGTTCCGACAATGGCGATCAAATGGAAGTGGAATATGATACCAGCATGTCACAACAGGCACTGCCTTACCCCCAGCATCCCGTCTACCAGAACGCAATGGATCTTAGCCAGCTCCTCTTTATTGTCGGCCATGTAGCACTGAAGCAGATCGTCCATCTGGAATACGTGGAAGCAGCATGGAAAAAGAAATCCAAAAAAGAAGGCAAGTCACCGTGCCCAAAGCTTCACTGTATACTTATTCTTATCTATTTTTAGATGATACAAAGAAGGATGCGTCTATGGAAGACGAGCTGGAGCAGGTGGGCGGTACAGCCGAAGATGATATTGGCGACACCATTACACATATTCGCGAGCGCGAGCTGCTATTTGGACCCAAATCGCTACTTGCACGATACGGTCCTCTGCTTACTGAAATCTGTGCGCGCAACAAGATATATACAGTAAGTATATGATTTTATAAAGACAAACACACGCCGACATACCTTCCTTTTTTTGATAGGATCGCACTCTCCAGATCACGGCGACACTCGCGTTGGCCAAATTCATGTGCGTCAGCTCAGACTATTGCGAAAAGAACCTGCAACTCTTGTTTACCATCCTCGAGCGCTCCAAAGACCCCGTGATCCGGAGTAATATCGTGATTGCGCTGGGCGATATGGCGGTATGCTTCAATACGCTGATTGACGAAAATATCTCCTTCCTGTACAACCGCCTCGGCGACGAAAATTCGTCGGTCAAAAAGAACGCGGTCATGGTCCTCACCCATCTGATCCTGAATGGCATGGTCAAAGTCAAGGGACAGATCAGCGAGATGGCAAAATGCCTTGAAGACGAAGATCAAAGGATTGCCGACCTTGCTAAGCTCTTCTTTACCGAGTTGGCCACCAAGGACAATGCCATCTACAACAATTTGCCTGATATTATCAGTAACCTGACCAATTGTGAGCCCAAGGTCGAGGAAGAATCTTTCCGACGGATCATGCGGTTTATCTTCTCCTTTGAGTTTGCAGAAAAGGTAAACGCATCGGTTTCGTTCCTTATTCCTTTTCTGACATGGCAGTGTAGGAGAAACAAGCAGAAAACGTCGTCGATAAATTATGTCAACGCTTTGCGAACACGGACGATACGCGAATCTGGCGAGACATCGCGTATTGTCTCTCGCTTTTACCATTCAAGTCGGAGAGGAGCTTCCGCCGGTTACTCGAGGATATGCCCTATTACCAGGACAAACTCCATGAGGAAGGTGTCTATAAGTCATTCACAGAAATCATCTCAAAGGTGAGGTCCAATACAAAGAGTCACGGAGGAAGGCATTAAAAGTGTGTGTACCTTCTTTTTTTCTTTTTAGGGACGTCTGCAAAAGCTCACCAAGCCCGAACTTAAATCCGCTATTGATGAATTTGAGCAACGCATTCAACGAAAGACGGGCGAAGGAAAAGAAGGGGATGAAGATGCCTATGAAGAGCAGACCCCAGGCCCATCCGTGCCGACCACGCGACGACAATCGACCCGAACGTCCGCGCGTAGTAAAGGTAGATTTTATAGGTCAAGGTCTCTGGGTGATCTGACAATCGCGTTAGGTAAAGCAACACGAAAAGCAAAGGCCCCCGCTACAACCAAGAAACCCCCAGCGCGTGCCACACGGAAGCGACGACGCGCTTTTGCGGAGTCCGAAGACGAAGAGGAAGGAGACGAAGATGACGGGGAGGAGGACGTCGAAGAGACACAAGGAGAGGGCTCAGATGGAGGAGGCGATGATGAGAATGATGAAGGTGAAGATGCCATGGATGAAGACGAATAAATGTTCCGCTTTGATGTCAGTGGATCATGAACTCGATACTCACGTATTCGACCCTGAACCGCTCTCTTTTTGGCAGCTCTCATTGATCTCGATAAGCGAGTGAGAGTAATTCACGCATTTTGCGCAAGGATATCATAAGTAAACAGTAAATGGTGCCTTTCGAGCCGAGTTACGGGAAGCCCGGTTACCTCCCCTAGAGGCGACCCCCTTCAGGACGAATCTGATCAAAAGATAGGAGTGCATTGTACCTTTTTTCATTGACAGCTGGCGGCTCCTAATGCAATAATCTGCCATGCATGAGCGTCTGTGCATAGATATGTATGGAAAAACGAGGGAATAATGCGAGAAGATAAGTAGCGTGTTCGGATAAATACGAGAAAGCAGAGGCGACGCGTCGGAAGTTTTACCAATGGGCCATTGTGATATACAAAAAGAAGCCAGGGCAACAAAAAAAAAGTAGCCGATCGTCGTCGGTCTCGGGCATATTGTGAAGCATGCTTCTCTTGCACTGGGGTTAGGTAATAAAGAACTTATCGGACGGTTTTTCTCTTCTTTCTCTATTTTCCTTTTCCCTTCTTTTCACCCTCTCTTCGCTTTTTCGTTTCTCGTACGCAATTGCGTTTGGGAAGAAAATTCGTTGGGGTATTTCTATTGAGTTGTGTGTATATGAGCCCGCATACATCGCCCACGATGGATTCTGATACTGCTCCTGACGACACGTATGGAGTCCGCAAACGGGGAGGAAAACCCAAACTGTTTCAGTGCACGGGTCATGGCGATTGTCGGATGGTCTTTACGCGCAGTGAGCATTTGGCACGGCATATGAGGTGAAGCAAAAGAAAAAAAAAAGTAATTCGCACAATTTTTTGCTGATGCCATGAGCGAAAAAATTTTGACTATAAAAGGAAACATACGGGTGAGGTAAGATGCTTCTTCCTTTGCTCTGCGAGTATTATTTCTTTACCAACAGGGTGCCTATTTCTGCTATTATTAGAAACCGTTCAAATGCATCGTACCAGGCTGCGAGCGGATGTTTAGCCGTTTTGACAACATGATGCAGCACACACAAACACACAACAAAAGCCGCAACACACGGCGCGCCAAAGGCACACAAAAGAAAGGAGGTTCGAGCAACAACTCACAGTACAGCGGCAGTTTTCCGCCTTCCCCGCCGCCTTCGCGCCGAAGCTCGATGCAATCAGACCTGGCGGGCGTAGCCTCTGGCAGCAATAGCTATAAGCGATATGCGCGACCGGCTGTTTCGGATGAGGACGAAGACGACGACGAGGATATGTACGACGAGGACAGTGACGCAAGCTATCAGCCTCCAGATGATAAGAAAGATTTGCTTCCGATGATGGAGAATCCGCCTCGGCGTGCCAATGCACGTGAACAGCGTGAGATGATGGCCCAATTGCGGCGTATCAGCCGGGAAGAAGGGCAGCATCATTTGCAAATGCAGCAGCAACAGCAACAGCAGTATCAGCAGCCCATGATGCATCCGTACTATGCGAGCATGCCCATGTACCCGTGGTCGGCCATGCCCCAGCAGCAGACGTCGCCTTACATTGCCACAGGGTCCGATGCGTCGCCACCCAACACAGAAGAATATCTGCCCCACCCCTCAACGCAATATGAGCACTACCGCCGCCGAAGCAGCAGTAACAGACATACGCCCCAGGTTCATTTCCATCCTTATCAGCGGAGGCACAGTCACGCAGTACCTCTGCACGGTGAGGAAGACCGTCTGACACCGCCCCTTTCCGCTAGGCGACACTCGGATGATTATCTTGCTGGACGCATGATCCTTCCGCGACTCGCGAGCTATCTCGTCAACAACCCTGATGCACCGGCCGAGAGTTACCTCCGCCATGTGGAGAGTGAAGAAAAGGAAAACGAGCAAGAGCAGACCGTAGGTGACGCACCCAGTATGACGCGGCGACTGAGCGTACAAGAGCTTTGTAACCCGATCGAGTCGTTGCAGCAGCAGCAAGAAGGGGAGATAGACGAGGGCGCCAAGGTGGAGCCACAACAGGACTCTCATCCAGCAGCAGCAGGAGCAGCAGGAGCAGGAGGACAGGATTCTCAGTCGATCAAGATAGAGGAGCAAGATGAACAAGAAGGTGTGGACTTGACTCAGGCCGAATATGAGGCCTTGCAGGGATTAGGCCGGTTCCGATCCGTCAAGTCGTAGAAAAATTAGGGCCGCACCTATCATTTGGCTTTTACATGTATATGCCTCTCACTATCATTGCCTAAATCTTTTCTCTTTCCTTCTCCTTTGTTTTTACCACGCTGGCAGCCAATATTGCCTCTAATCTCTTGCTAAACTTGTATTGATTCCCCACGCATCCCTCCTTTCCTGCCTTTTATCGGCGGCATGAACTGTTTGTTCGTTTCATCGTTGTTGAGTAAGCGCTTCATGCAGTGATTCCAACAAATTAAAAAAAGAAGTTTCTCTAGCTGGAATATGCATTTATGTTCATTGCCCATTTATTACTTTCCCCTAGCATAGTGATCGACCATTCAGCGTCATAATAATAAGATCACATCTACAAATTAGAGTTTGACAATAAAAACATATGTCCCGACGCGCGAGGCGCTTGTACAGACTGTTCTCTAATACGTCTACTCTCTAGTAATTTATATGCGCAGCAGACATATCCTCGTGAGTTATATATTAGTTGGTGGCGGTTTTCATTTCTTTGTATGCGCAGCCGTACCCTACAAAATAGCATAGAAAAGTTTTCGCTCCATTAAACCTGAGGCAAGAAGATACTCCGGTCCACTCGTTCGGAGCTGTGACCCGCTGTCGTTATTTTCTTCTCTTTGCCACTATGGCAATTCTTAGCAGCTTGAATTTGATTGAGCAGTTTTGTGTTGCGCCAAGTTCTATAATACATTGATAGGCAACATGGGCGAAACGCCGACTTAATAAAGAGTTTTGATCTCCCCTAACTTTCAATAAAGGTCCCAAGCAGGACTTTTCCCGAACTCTCAACGAAGATATTCTAGTTCATTACTTCATCGCATGTTCCCAGCTACTTTTGTCAATTAGGTTGTCAAATACGTTAGCGGAGAAGCGCAGATTTCGAATGTCAGATCGCTACGTTCCGCAAAAAAAAAAAAAAAAAAAAAAAGGACGATTATTCATTTTCGCATTTAGCTGAAGTTGGTGATTTGGTAATTTTGGCGTTGCGACAATCGGTCTCTTGATTGAGCGACTTCTTATTTTCGGAAAAGCGACTATAAACTTGTAACTTGTAACCGACCGTATATTACCTTCTGTGTGTATCTTTTACGTGTTTTGGTGTAACAAAGTGGCAAATTGGGAGTTGACAGGCTCGTGTGTTGGCCTCGATGTCTGTGCGACGAAGAACAAACTTCATTATGGAACTAAAAGCAAGTAACTTGTAAATGAGGTGATTCTTGTACTTGATATATAATACTACTATTCCTCCTTTTCTTTTCCGACGTGTCTTCCATTATTACTCCCTTTCACCACTCTTTATCATTTTTTTATCGTTCTCATGCGTCTCAAGTTCTTCCACACCTCCTCATCATCTAGCACCAGGGCAGCCACATTGACCGACACTGGCGTTTCTGAATTCCAGCGCCAACACCGTCAGCAGCAAAGCAGCAGCCAGTATCCTGTGACAGAACCCCGCCGCGGTCCTCGGAGAAATCAGGCACGACAACACCCAAGCGTGATGCAAATGTTTGACCAGCCCAACGAAAGTATACCCATGCAGCGCGAGCACAGCGCTGGCAGTAGCAGTACAAGCAGTAGTAGTTATCATAGCAGTCAGCAGCAGCAGCAGCACCTGATGCCTGCCGGCTTCGAGCCAACCACTAAGCAGCGTCTACCAAAACAGCATAGTGCACAACGACCTGTCATACGTTTCTTCCATTCATTCACATCATCCTCCTCGTCGTGTTCGGACACCGATGACGACGAATTGGACGAGCCACAAGAATCGATCGTCGTGGAGCCAAAGAAAGAAATCGCCACCGCGCTGAGTCCCCCGCCGCCGCATAAGCACCGTCCCACCCCATCGAAGCGTGACCCTACCACAAACTCTAAGCTCCAGCGCGTAATACAAGAAGAAAATGAGCGTTTGCGAGAGCAAATCGGTCGTCTCCGAGAGGACGCCCGGCGAGACCGGGTCAACCAGCAGGCGGCCCTTATCGCGGCACGTCGAGAAGTCAAATACCTGCAGCGCACTCTCGCGCGTATGCAGCGGGTCCAGGAAAGCCAGGATGAATCGCATACCAGACAATCTCGGCGCCGTCGCTCGACTGGCAGTAGCGAACACATGCCTGTCCTGGGCATGTTGAATAAAAGCGACATGACCGTCGTCTCTGAGAAAAATAACAACAGCTTTCTAAGTCACCTCCGCCCGGCCGTCCCGGTGGAAAAGAAACTGTCCATCCTGTTGGATGAAATAGAGGCCATGCAGCTTGAAGAGGATACGATGCAGGAAAAATGTGACCAACTCGCACACAGTAATGCTGAACTCGAGCAAGAACTACAAGATCGTGACGAGACCATCCGTCAGCTGGAGCATGATCTGCGAGTCCATTCTCTCCGTTCCAAAAACCTTAACAGCAGCTCCAACAGCAGTCCCAGTGGTAGTATCACCCGAGCATAATGTAAATACATAATATATTACTACTCTTTTCGTCCATTGTCCCACTATGAATACTTCTGCGGTCCTCCTCCTCCCGCTCTCTCCCTCTCCCCTCTTCTCTTAGTTACCCTCTTATTTGCCTTATATATGTATGTATTTTATTAAATTCAGGTAAACAGTTCTTTGTGGTTGTTTAGTTCTTTAATGAAGACGCGTATTCATCTGTATTCAAGTACTCTGGATATTTTTGCAAAAGGGTGCGGAGCTCCTCTTGCTGTTGGGTAAGGTGGGGCGGGAGAACGTCGTACACGTCCGAAAACAAACCATCCAAGCTAGGCTTTTTCTTCTGTTCTGCTGAAGCGAAGCTCTTGAGGATGGTGGTGCGCGTCCGTTTGCGTAGGTCTTCTTCCTCAGCCGCGCTCCACCATTGCTTGCTTTCGAGATGGCGTCGCAGGCGAGTGATAGGGTTGTCAAACTGCGCACGTTCCTCGACCTCTTTGCGGTCACGATATTTGGTAGAATCGTCCGAGGTGGAGTGGTGTCCAACACGGTAGGTCATCGCCTCGATCAGGACCGGTCGGTTTTGTTCGACGGCCATGGCCCGTGCGGTCTTGGTCGCATTGTAGACGGCCAGGACGTCGTTACCGTCGACGCGGATGGTGTCGATCCCATAGCCGATACCGCGGGCGGCAATGCCGTCGCCCTTATATTGCTCCGACGACGGAGTCGAGATCGCGTAACCATTGTTGCGGCTGAAATCATTTCATTTTTTTTTTTTTTTTGTAGTTGTGTTGCATATCGCAAATGAGTTCATTATACAAACTTAATTAAAGCAACGCAAATCCGGCAGTTTGGCACTTACCAAAAGAAGATGACAGGGCAACCGAGCGTTGCTGCCATGTTGAGACCAGCATGGAAATCGCCCTCGGATGCTGCTCCTTCGCCAAAGAAACAGATAGAACAAGTCTTGTCACCGCGTAGCTTGAGCGCATAGGCCGCACCGGCCGCTTGCGGGATTTGCGTGCCGAGCGGCGATGAAATTGTCTGGAAATTATGCTTTTGAGAGCCGTAGTGCACCGGCATCTGCCGGCCCTTGCCGCCGTCGAGCTCGTTGGAGAAACATTGATTCATGCAGTCGTCGATGCTAAAGCCACGGTATAAGAGGATGAAGGCTTCACGATACTGTGGAGGTGGATATATAAAACAGTGATGAATGATGAGCCAAATGTCGCATTTAGATAAATGGGACCGAAGAGGCGCTGCAAATATTTTTATGCGTTGCCAAAGGGGCGGCTTACCTGTCCAAATACGGTATCATCGTTTGAAAGTGCTGCAGCACTGCCCATCATAGCCTCTTCGCCATAGTGGGTCATGTAAAAACTGATGCGGCCCTGCCGCTGAGCCTCGTACAAGAGCCCATCCATCGTGTGAAGGGCAATCATCTTCTGATACCAGTCAAGGAGGGTCTCTTTGTCCAGTTGTGGGTCTTGTGTCTCATCCAGGATTTGGCCGGTATGATCCATGACGCGGTAGGCTTTCAGGGGAGTTTCGCCGGACCGCAGGAAATCCATGCTAGAGGAGAAGCTGTCTTGTTGATACCATGCCGGTGTCCCTGGTGCTGCTGCTGCTTTTGCTGTTTTCGGCGGTTTGACTGCAGCGGCCGTACTATATAATCGTGCGGTATATGCCGGTTTGGACTACGCAGGATCATGAATGAATGAATGTCAGTCAGGTCGCATATCCGATTTTTGGCGCGCTCCATCACTTACGAAGGTAGTGGCTAAAAGTACCCGGGACAAGCGTGGGATGGATGTTTTGGCATACATGGCGCGAGAAAAATAAAATAAAATAAAAGAGTGTCTGTTGGGTGATGTTTCAAGCGAAGGCTGAGAAATTGTGGAGGAATGCGTGGGAAAGTTCCTTCAACCCAGCAGTCCGTCATGCCCGCTTGCGTCCTTTATCAAATTGTCTTAAAGCGGAAATCCATGCAATTCATTCTCTTCGCAGTGGTATCAGCAGCTATATCAGCAAACGTCTCTAGGGGACTTGATCCTATTGAGTCTTATTCATTGACCGCCTGCACACATCGTATAGAATGAGCGTCTCATGCACAGCACGGAACGGAAGCATCATTATCGGAAACCATCTACCACGGTTTTGCAATTTTCCATGATTCCCATCAGGTTTATATATTCGAGCTCTTCAGATCGCTGTCAAAATGCGCTGTTATGGCACCAGGTAATTAATAATGTATATGTTACTGCGGCCTACGCAGGATGGTGTGTCGCCATTTCGGACGCTTCATTTGAAATTGAGGCTCCGGCCACAAGCATATTATTGTCTTAAATCCTTTTCCCCAATTTTGCATCGTAACAGCGCAGGCAGACATGAATTTCAACGGGATACTATATGGGTCATAGTGCTTATAACGTACCAATTCCATCATACTAGTGACATAGCACGGACGCACATGCCGTACAAATCCGACTATCAACGATATTTATGCCACACGGCTGCACGAAATAGGCGTACTATTCTTTGTACCTTGGCCACAGCTAGCGACGTCGTTAACTTATGGTTAATGCAGCATACAGTATCCACAGACGGGTCTCGCTCATAAAGTGAGATATTAGCTGCTCGACTGGGAAGAATCTGACGTCAAGTCCTTGGCTTGCGAGAATCGCTGCTGGGAACTGAGAACTGTAGAGAGTTGCAAATCTTATGCAGCCAATTCTTTCGAGGAGAGCGGGGATTGAGGCGAGCCAACGAATAGTTTTGCTGATATCCGAAGGCGGCACTCTTCCCAAGACTCACGTCGCGTTTTTTTTCTTCGGGTGTGTGTATACAAAACACTTCCCTTCGGGAGCGGGAACTTGCATCAAAAACTGGCGGTTGCAAGCATTGTTGGCATGATGCTGTTCGCGGCCATTTAGTCTTCCTCTAAATGCAGCACGGACAATTTCGCTTTTCATTTTGCCACCAGAACTCGTGTGACGGACACTTTGCACTATGGCTTATCAGACTTTTCCAGCTCTGCAGATATATATTTATTAATGATTTAAGCACGTCAAACGGTCTTAAACGAACGCATATCAATAGACGACCAGAGACAAAACGCGGCAAGATTACCCTAACGGTCATTTTTGAACGGAAGACCGATGTTTTAATAGGTTACAACCACAAGTGTCCCACATGAACCAGAGCAGGAGAGGTAAACAATGTCCGTGTTCATCAACAGAAAGATCTGTGTTGAATGCAAAGCTCAACGATTTGCTGGCTCCAAAAAGTACTTTGGACCATTTTCCTATGCCAAAAGAAGCTGTGAGTAATCTGATAACTGATCACGGTGAAGGTTATTTGTAGTGAACATTGATAAGACTTTCCTCATAGCACATCGGTTTACCAGGAAGTGGCATCTTATCAACAAATGAGCCGCTTCAACGCTGTAACAGGTGGTTTTTTTATGGTAATAGCTTTGCCATAATAGTGCGCAACACATTTGAGTTGAGACCGGAGCAAAATCTGGGCGACCTTGCCCCAGTGTAATATTCCCGGGCCCTGCGGCTCGAAGAAGTGGAAGAGTGATGATTCAGGAATAATCGGTGAGCAGCGTGCAGTCGTATGGCTGTTAAATTAGCTCCACTGATTTATTTCAAAACTGGAGCTGCATAGGAGAGCGGCTTTCTTGCGATTCTTCGTGCAACCGAACGACATAGCTACGTTCAGGTCTTGGAATAGATCTGACGGACCACAATGAAAATAAAACAGACATATTATTATATTCATATTGTCTTTGGCAAGTCACCGAGACCACAAATTATGACGCGTGTGTGTACGATTTGTATCAATGTTCTCGGTCAAAACACCTCAGGGGATAACCATTACAAAGAATAATCGAGGAATTTGGGTTCTTTTAATCGGTAAGCACGAGAGTAAAAAGAGACGTATGTATCTTGCATATTATCCTTTGCCTTGATCCTGGCACATAAGTGTTGTTTCAAGTGGGGTACCCTGGCAAAGCGGATTCACACGCTTGTTCAGAGAGCCAGTGTCTTGAAACTGAACATTGTTGCCTTCCTTGGAGGGCGCTTCTTGACTTTCACCAGCGGGGGCGCTAAGAGCCGATGATATCAACGTTGCCAGCAGGAGAGAAATAAAAATGAGACGCATTTTAACTTTGTTGTTTGTAATGCCTTGAGTGGGCTTGTAAATGAAAAGTGGCGAAGATGTCGAGTTATGGTTGGAGAGTATGAGATGATACGTATCGTTCATCGATGTACCGAAACAGCAATCCTATTTATACTACAACTGCTAGATTTTTGTGGAAAGGTTATTCCACTGTATACGCCGACAGAAAAGGAGAACTGGGAGCACTCCCGTGCGTTTCTGGTAGAAACAGCAAGTAGGAGTAACAGATATTTATACTGCAGCTACTCCTTGCCAAGTTTGCACTGGTAAGCTGCAATATA
The DNA here is from genome assembly GCA_002105135.1 of Syncephalastrum racemosum. Lineage (NCBI taxonomy): Eukaryota > Fungi > Mucoromycota > Mucoromycetes > Mucorales > Syncephalastraceae > Syncephalastrum > Syncephalastrum racemosum. The sequence goes on along the minus strand of MCGN01000009.1, from coordinate 70,392 downwards.
TGTGAAAAGGGCGCTACGTGTGTATACAGGGGCATACGCCAGCATGTTATACTCTATGCGGCGCCTGCGTCACCCCAGGTAAAGGGTAATCATCGGAAGCCGTAGCGGAGAATTTTCAGAAAACAGGTTAATGGGTACATCAGCATTGTCCTATCATGAAATGTACATAGAAATGAAATTGCTGCGGTTTTACGGCTAAGGTATAGACGCAATGCTCATGTTCAGAATATAGATGACAGTAGCATACCCTGTATAGATACATATAGCTTATATTTGTGCGGGTCAATGGGATGATACCATTTCATAGCTCCTGACATGGGGCATCGGCGAAACCGCGGCGCTCATCCAAGTAATAGGAACACGAAAACGAGCTTCTCATGCACTCCTTATGTCCGGAACCGCTCTGGCCGATCCTTGTAATTTCTGCTAAACATCCAATTGTTTTAGCATACGGTTAAGTCTCATGGAAGCATTCATCGGCGCTTCCCTTCCCAGACGGGAAGGAGCATTTTTCACATCTCTTGAACAGGGCTCTACAGCGCCAACACTGGATACGGCGTTTATTCTCTCTCGTAATCAAAGAGAAGATTTCCCAGATAGGAAAAGAAAAGAGCCGGATTTCATGCTCAAGAAACACACTCTTTCTTTGGAGCACGCTGAATGAAACATGAAAGCGACAAGTCAAAATCAGAACGACGATAGCGACCTTCATCATGGCAGGTCCATAGATCATAGGTGGCAACAATCAAGCCCCATCGAAGGGACGTGATGAGCAAGGTCTCCCTCATAATCCCTAGAAATGCATGGTTTGGATTGTTGGTGCGCGGATACGGATAGAACATCGACGGATGATAACGTATAATCCCACATACCCTCGCAGAGGGGAATTTCGCAAAAAGATAATTGCGAAATAGCCTCTTTTTCTTAATCCCTGGGGAGGGAGGAAGGCGCCTCGCGGTTCTTGTGGATTGAAAAGTAGATAGCGGCTCTCGGAACTTGTAAGACTTTCATATATGTCCCACATGGGAGTCTTCTGTTTACAGAAACACGGGCGTGCAGATAATGACAGCAACTCGCAGTTGACAGGCGCCTGCAAGGAATGTAGATCAACCTCGTTCGATATGGAAAATGCGAGGATTAGCATTAACTCCACGACGTCGCCGTAGCCCGAAGAGAAGAAAGCATCACACTGTGCGAAAAGCTATCCCGGAAATAGAGAACGTATCCCTTAAGTCTCATGGAAAATAGTCCTGTAAGAATCGCTGAAAATTCATTTTGTAGGTCTTATTCCGGGATGCAGTAGTTTTTGATTATGGGCTAATCCCATTAATAATTCTGGAATTAAAGGATACATACCGTGGAAGACGGGATTAGTTTCAATCATGAAAATCAGGATATGTCCTAGGCTAATCCTTGAAAGTTATCACGGAATTTGTAAAATCCTGCCGGATACGCGTGACAGGTCGCTTGTTTTCGAGAGCTATCCTTTATCTGCGGGATCAATTTTCGCGCAGTGTCACTAACTATGAGCAATCTCCATATTCGGCATCTTTCTCGATAAAATGGCCTTAAGCGATGGTGGTATCGTCTCCTTGGTTATATATTAATGAAAAGCAAAAAGCTATGACAGACCCGAACGCTTTGATCTCTGGTGCGCTAAGAGCGGCAAGGACCTAGCGTACCGCGCAAAGACGACTGGTTGTCGCGTTACACGAAGAGTGAAGGATGCCGGGCAAGTGACAGATTGAGGTTTATTTGCCCTTTTGCGTCCCTTTCAGAACTCCTCCAAGCTAACATACATCGCTCGCTTATCTACAATGCGTGTCTTGAGCATTCAATCCCACATGGTACATAGCACCCTCGAGTTTCTTCACTGGCAACATTCATGATTCTCATGTGCCATCATATTGTCTGTAAACTCTCAATAGGTGTCGGGCTACTGCGGTAAATCATGTTACGAGACTCGATCGCATAAAACTCATTGTCATTAGGCAACAAGGCTGCTACTTTCCCTCTCCAACTTTTAGGTTTTGACGTCGATATCCTGAACACTGTCCAATTCTCGAACCACACAGGTACGCAATCACTGCTTTTCGGTCTATTGCATCGGCCTGACATCGGGAGCTCTAACTTGTAGGATATCCTTCATGGACGGGCAAGCGACTTGATGCAGAAGAAGTACAAGACCTCTTTGATGGATTAGAGAAGAATGGTTTGAGCGAAGACTATACCCATGTGCTGACTGGTAGGATACTTATTTTCCTATTAAATTGAAAATCAAATGATTAATGGCGTGTGCGTGACATTTCTAGGATACATTGGAAATATTGCTATTCTCGAAACCATCGAGAGAATGGTGAAAAAGCTAAAGGCAAAGAATCCTAACTTGGTATATGGTAAATAAGTTTAACTTGGTTTGCTGCTTGGGGACTCACAGAGGGACGTTCATAGTATGTGATCCTGTGATGGGCGATTGGGGTCGTATTTACGTTGCTCCCGAGATTGTGCCGCTTTACCGCGACCTGCTTCGCGTGACCAGTGTCATCACGCCAAATCAATTCGAAGCTGAGTATGTTCGGATTCTATACATTAGTATATGATGCACTATACTGAGGATTCCACCTTTTTACAGGCTTCTGACCGAGACAACAATCGACTCCTTGGACAGCGCGCGCGCTGCCGCCAGAAAATTACATGCACTTGGCGTGCCAAACGTTATTATTACTACCCTCAAGTTAGACAAGGTACCTGGACAATTGCATATCGAGCCCAAAGAGCCAGATGTCGAGCCATTGTACTGTCTGACCAGTCAAGAGGACGGGAAAGAGCAGCACCTGATTGCGTTCCCAACCTTCCATGGCTATTTTACGGGAACAGGTGATTTGTTCTCTGCCCTTGTCGTCGCACGGTGGCAGGAGCAACTGGAGACAAATCAGTCCCTGGCTGAGGCCACTGTACGCGTCGTACAATCCGTCAACGCGATCACCCATGACACGTGGCAGCATCAGACACGTCGTTTGCAGTCCGAATACAAGGGCGGTCGGCCACCGAATCCTGCCGATGTCAAGGCATGCGAGCTGCGACTCATCCAGGGCAAAGCACATATCGAACACCCAGAGCGGGTGGACACCGTCAAACAAACCCGATTGGATTAAATATTGCTGTATAGATTCAGAACTTGCTTATAGATTGGGTAGCATTATGCGCCGTTAGATGCGCTTACCATCACTTGTTCTGTATCACCTTGCCATTTGTACGTACGTTGAGGCGTGTTTCCCAATGATAATAATAGATCGGGACATGCATTACATCTGCATATGCATGTAAGTCAGTGCAAGGTTTGGGACTGCGTGTCCTATGTCCGCTGTCTGCCAGGATATTTCATTCATTCTTGGCGTATATGAACACACGGTACTCCTAATACTAATTTCATACATGTAGATACCTTAAATTATTTAGCGCTGGTCAGCATTCAGCCGAAACAATAAATGCTGATAGTTGTATTACGCTTTTCGCAGCTTTATTATGGGGCAGAGAGGAAATAGATATCCTGGGATCTACGAAGGCGAGAGGAGTAACCCTTAAGCGTGCCCATAGAAAAAAATACCATTGGTCAATATGTATGATATGCATATAGGTTTAACGCCGCAGTGGAAGGCGCCACACACCAAATATTATTGATCCTGTTCCTCGTATGCAAAGTATGAGTAGCTTATTTGGTGGAATACGGCGATGACATATCACTCAACTGCTCGTGATCCATTTAGCCATATCTGTCCCACATAGCCTCAGTTTGTAAAAATGCATACAGCAACTGATCAAATATTGAACTGACAGATAATTTTTCTGTGTCTCCTGCGCTCGAGAGTTTTGCAGCGAAGTGCTCCGCATTCTTACCAGGGAAAAAAATTATGTGAAATAGAATTATACTGTACTTGTATTGATCCAATATGTATCTCGTAATTAAAGCTGAGGATGCATGCCCAATGCCTTTTCGCGCAGGCTATGCGTTATGCCCCATACAAATGTATATATCAACGCAGGTATTGCAGGCAAACAGCAAAACAAATGGGGCTCGTAGCGTTTCTGTTCACGTCTGCATTATTGCTCGTAGAATGCGTCCGCTTTTACGACGTCTGCGATCATCTTTGCAGATGCATATGCGCAGTGCCTACATAATATATGAACGATTTATGGGTATTTGCAACGTACATAAAGAACCGCAACTCGCTGCCTCGCCGACGCACACAGGCGCGTGTTCCTACACTTCTGTTAGTATGCAAGCAAGCAATGGAACTTTCCGCGCATGGCTTGTTGCTCCCTGTATGTACAATGTATGGCCGGAAGGCTAGACCAAAATATGTAATATGCAGAAAAGAGGTTTTCACACTTGTATGGTCAATCAGCTCAGTTCTATAGCGGTGCCGCTATGGTCAATGTTTATTATTGTAAGGAGGCAAAGATCAGGAGGAGTAGGAGCTAGAAGGGGAGGATATGTAGCAAGGGATCAAGAAGGTATGTAAACTGTATTAGCTCGGATGTAAGGGGTGAGGGGGAAGAGGTTACGGAGAGGGTATACACAGTAGAAGATATTAACAATGACAACTAGAAAAGGAGCAATAACGGTGGCAATGAGCTCAATCCCACCAGCCAAGGAGACGCCACCAGCCCATGCCGATGGTGAAATAAACAAGGAGATAAAATGCGGCAATTTGGAAGCCCACAATGAACCATCTTGAGCGAGTGACGTAGCCAGGCGCATAATACATGGCAGCCATGCCTGTCGAGTAATTGGTCTAGAACAGCCAACAAAAAAGAAAGTGAGCCATTATGAGCAATATGCGTAGCGTAAATAAAGAGTTCCACTTACCATGCATCCGCTGATGGCACCAAAATAAGCCAAAAGAGCGGTCAGGACCATGGGCTGGGCCCCCAACACCCGACCTGCATCCAAAAATGTACCCACAAAAGCGACGATATGTGCGCTCAGCGATGAGAACATAAAGGTAGTCAAGAAGTAGGCGATAGCAAGAAAGGGCAGAGGAGGCAAATGGAGGTCCTGGATCATATCAGAGATTCTGTGACCGAGGAAGGCAGATGCGCCGGCGTCCGACAATTGATGCGCCATGGTCACGAAGCCGCCAAGCCAAAAGAGGGTATCCCACTAGAAGAAGCATAAGTATACAGCATCAGCAATCCATATCTCGAAGATAAGATGAGGAGCTCTTACAGCATTGGTGTTCTTTGAGATATCTTTCCAAGAGATGGTGCCCATGTGCAGAAGGCCAACAATCCCAATTAGAGCAACGAGGGTGGCATCGAGACCAGTGTAACCCGAAGTGACCCAAAGTCCGAGACAGGTAAACAGCACGAGACAGAGTTGCTTTTGTACACAATTCAACGTCAGTATGCAATCCTACCCCGTCAGGGTCAAAGTTTTGCCAGGTTACCCATTCTTTCGCAGACATGCTGCCCATACGGTCGAGCTCGCATTGAGCATGCTTGACAATGCTATCACTCGGGACCTTGGTGCTTTCACGAATGCGACCGGACATGAGAGCAGCTGCTGAGGCCTGACCCCCGCCATGCTGTTGCTCTTCGTCGTGGACAGCTGGAGCAGAGGGAGACGTCGACTTATGGAGACCACACTGCCACTTGAGAACAATGGGCAGAGCCAAGGCGCAAAAGAGACAGGGCACAATGCTTCCCGTCAGCCATGTGAGGAAATCAAAGTTGACGTCGGGGAACACTTGAGAAGCGCGTGAAAGAACAATCGGGTTTGCCGCCATGCCTATGTTTCAATTCGATATCACGACCACATTTAGTATATAACAGATGGACATACAGATTCCTGACCTGTGAGATACATGGACGCCGAGAGAAGGTTGGCGTGGTTACCGAGAAGCATAAGAAACGCACCGACCTCAGGATCATGGGATGGAGTGGATCCCAATGTTGTTGCGATAGAATGCACTACAGGGTGGACGATACCACCACCGCGCGCTGTGTTGCTTGGCACAAAGGGAGCAAGCAAAATTTCTATCATGCGATATTTGAGCAAAACATAGCTCATAACGTATATGGAACCAGTTGATATGTAATGCGTGGATGTAGAGGTATGTACCTGAGAAGACAATGGCGTAAGCGAGCCCCATGATGCGTTTGCCAAACGCTCTAATCATCAGAAGCGACACACGCCGTCCGAGCTGCGTGACCTCAACTGCCTTGCCGAGATGAAAAGCAGCAAAGATTAGCCACACGACCGAGCTTGAAAAACCCTCCAGCGAATGATGAAATGATTCCTTGGCGCCCTTGCAGTCGTACTCATCCCCCGTCAAAGGGTTCGTCTCGCCGCAAAGCCGGCATTCAGTCGAAAGACCTGTGGCTGCATCCTCGCATTGGAACGAGTGTGTCAATGACAGCAGCGTCAGACCGCTCAAGACCAACAGGGAAATATCAACAGATGTAGTAATCAGGGCGAAAATGCAGCTACAATTTCAATAATGTAAGCATGTATAATTCATGTAATGGAATAAAGAAGAGAGCTTTACCTCAGAAAGACAGCCAGCAACCGAATGGCAGTAGGCGTCAGCTCGTCGGTCGGTGTGACGCCAAACCAGATCGATGCACCGAGCAGGATGGCAGGCAGGAGCGTAACCGGTTGACTTTTCAAAATACTCGACAGGGATTGTAGCTCGAAGGGTCGCCAAAGTCCTAAGCAAAATCCCAATGTTGGCATCAGTCGGTTTTCTCAAATGCTTCCCGGACGTACCTGGCCAGCGAGATTTTGTCGACATGCTGGCAGACTCTGGGCTCAATAGGGCTGTCCGTTCATCGGCGGCACACATGGCATTCGTTGCTGCTGGCACAACGCCGCCTGCAGAAGAATAATGTTGCACCATTCGAGTGGAGAAAAGAAGCGATCAGAGGGTAGGAAAAGAGCAAACAGGCGATACGCAGACACGCAAAGGCAGATGCGCAAAGACAGGAAAAATCACTCAAAAAGAGGGAGAGTAGGGAGAGGAAATGTGGAGAGTAAGGATTAAAGTGAAAGGTTGAAAGAGATGGAAGAAGAAATCGAGTTGAATTGAGGCCTTTTATTATGCTGAACGAAATGCGCATACACACACAGCGATATATGCTCAAGATGACAAGGTTTTTCTCCATTTAGAGTAAAATAAGATTTCTTTGCAGATGATTCGACTCACCACCCTTTATTTTTTCTTTCTCAGCCTCGTTCCCTGCGTTCGGGTGTGCATGCAAATACGTGCGTAGGCTTATATGTATACGGAGTGGCCATGGGCATGCTCGTATTATCTGCCAGCAAGTGAGGCCTGTTCTGGGATACAATGTGTGTATGATTGTCATTTGCTTCGACCTGGAGGGCCCCACGCACGCACGCCATCAGTTAGTTTCTTCTCTCGTGCATGGATTCCATACCGCAAGTCACCATACTCGTTGTCTTGTCTTGTGGCCCCCAGCTCCCCCCAGTGTCTACACGTGATGTGACTCCACTCAGACTGTGTTGTTTAAGATAAATGACAAAAAATGTGCAAATTCACGGGCAAGGAGACACCGTATATGGACAGACACATACACACACATCCACAAATTGTTTACGTGTGCAGCTAGCCCATCGTCATAATTACTATGTATGCCCCGGTTATGTTCGACCGTCTTGGCACCTTGAGTCCCCCCACAAAGCATAGCCCCTACATTACAGATGTAGAGACAACTACATACATGATAATACATAGGCGCCAAAATCGGAAAAGCCCACTGGTAAGCAAAGAAAAAAAAAGAAGGTTCAAAAATCACTCACGCACACATATTTCTTTTACGAAGCCGATCGGCCGAGGAGAACGAGGAGAGGGTAGAACATCAGCATCAGCAGCACATATCATGTACTCATAAGATAATCTTAAAAGGACACCAATGGCCGTTGTCGGTTCCAGGCTATGACGTGAGTCGATCACTTTTCAGGGTGGCACAGACTATGATACTATCATCACACCGCGGACGCAGGCGGGGCAACCCTTCTCTATATTTTATTATACTGAGCGTGAGCGTGCGCTCTGTGTGCGTGCGAGACTCTGGCACTTCCCACATGAATTAGACTTACGGGGAGAATGGTGAAGATATCCGCGGACAGACCTTTCTTCCTGTGTGGTGTGTGGGCCCCTTCTTCTTGGCAAATTGCTCCCCTTTCGATGGGAGCCCCCTCCTCCCGTCTTTTATTTTTTTTTTCGTTCGTTCGTCGTTTGGCCTGAAATGAAATGCATGGCGGCCATCCCGCGGTACGGTTGCGGAGGCACATACGACGATTTGCTTGGAAACATGGTCCTCATTCTTTTTTATCTTTTTGTTCCAGTCCTGTCTACAGGCACACACACACGCACACAAAAAAGCACAGCTGCTGTGATCTGTCGATCCATCACCCTGAGCGGAATTGTGTATGATATGCTTTTGTGGAGGAAGAAAGATGTCCAAAACGGAGCTGCACTCGCTGCCGGCAACTATTCTCTCATCGACGCTTCCATGCCTGTTTGCATTTTTACGATAAGCAATATCTTATTTATGGCTCCTCGGAAAAGAGAAAAAGAGCACACGCAGCGACCCATCGAGCGGAGATCGCTTGCAAAAAGTCCCACGCCCATCTCTTTGGCAACTCGACCATGGATTAAATAAAAGAGCATCCCAAGAAATGTCTTATCATTTGTTAGAGTAGAGGTTTCAAGGCTCATGCCTGTCTATACTGGGATACCATATGTTCGCTGGGCTCGACGCCAAGACAGTGAATTCATCCATAGCTCGGTTTCGAGCGAGGTCCATCTGTAATCAGGCGACCGAGCCACTGTCTCTGCGGCGTGAGAGTATGATATTTGACACTTTTCGCCAAAGCACGACCTGAAGCAGGTTACGGATTATTTTTGCGTTTCGGAAACGCGTGTATTTCTTTCTCTTCCCACCCACCATCCTTCCCGTCCACTTACGATGGATCCTGTTGAGGACTCGTTATCAACGAGAGCCAGCCACATAAGGAGTCCTCCACATTCTTCTGCATCCGTCCTAACCGATCATGTAAGACACGGAGCTGTTATGGGCCAACGAGACACTTATCTGCCTGGCATGGCATGAATGCTAGTCGTCCCATGTCCCTTATTCTTCGGAAGAGTTCCGGTCGCCGGACAAGACGCGTCTTGAGGGCATTAACGCGGATAAGCGATCGCAGTCAACACTGGATGGCACATTTTTGCCTCTTATACGGCCTCAACCGCAGAGCGTTGACAAAGAAAAAGAAGGCGACGATGATGACCATGACAAAAAAACAAAGGTTTCGGATTCAAAATCCGAGGATGTGACACGAGATAACGTTAATCCTCTTCTGCTTCCGCCTGTCATTGACAATGACGATGACAACCTCAATGTCAATGACAATCTCATTGACAATCACGACCTTGACGACGACGTAATTTCTCTCAGCTCACCACACTCAGACGCTTCTGGTCTTGCGGGATGGCAATCCAAAGAGGGCTGCTTTCTGGACGACGCAGGCTCTCTCAGTTCCTTGGATGGTGATTCCCTTACAAGTCCGCCAGATTATGAGCTCGATTTCTGCATGGACTGCAGTTGCACAGACCAGAACAGCCCATTCTGCCCAGCCGGTCTTTGTAATGTTTGCAGAGAATTTTGGATCCGGGAAACAACAGCATTCGGTAAACGACTCCTCTCTCGGATTGACAAGCCCCTTCCTCCACAGAAAAGGCGTGGTCGTCCGCCAAAAGCAAGACAAATGTCATTAGTCCATCAAGCAGGCAATATCATGAAGCATGATGCGAGCGAAAGCCCGTATTTAGAGCAAGAGGACCGGCAAAAAACTGATCACGGTTTTCGCCCGAATGAATATGATCTTAGTTACCAGCAACAAGTTCAGATACTCAATATTAATGGTCATTGGTATCGCGGTGTGCTCCATGAGATGCGTGGCTCCAAAGTCAAGGTTGTCTACAAGCATTGGCAAGATCAAATGGAGTGGGTCATCATGGGTAGCCGCCGTCTCAAAACCATCATTGAAGAAGAGGATGATACAGACGCAGATTTGATACCTCTCGATACGCGCGTCCTGAACACGCCCACGCAGAGTACACCGCATTCACAAGGTACGAAATTTGAATCGCTGCTTTATACTGTTTTACTTACGCTCGTGCCATGCTATCACTATTAAATAGGACCAGACTCATCTCAGCAGTATCAACAACAACACCAGCAACAGCCAGGCGACGATCTTGCCACACTGTGCGCCAAGGCGGCCAAAACGACCCGCAAGCACGATGACTATGTTAGCGCCACGCATGACAGAGATCCAGAGCAATTGTTCAATGATTGTCAAGTCCTTCTGACGCGCCGCATGGCGAAGCAACTGGTGGATGAGCATGGCTTTCGCGCGAATGCGCATGGCTACCGCTACAATCGCGCTATGGCGGTTGCGTCGGGAAAAAGAAAAGTCGAGTATCTCGCTTATTTGCGTCAAATGGAAAACGACAAGGTACGCGTGTGGTATCCGACGCTACAAACTTCCGAATGGATCCCTGTCGGCAGTCGACGGATGCGACTGCTCGTCGCCGAGGAAGAAGCCGCGCTTACGACCCTCGATGTTGTGCCACCGCCAGCAGGCGCCGTCGACACAGGTGGGGAGCAAGAAGATGACGAATCATCCGGAGCGCCTGTCGTCGTGCCAAAGAAAAGAGGCCGAGGAAGGCCGCGCAAGACCCAGCCACAATTGTCACCGTTGCCTCCTGTGGAAGCCACGCCACACTACTCGCCGGAGGAGCAGCCAAAGGAGAAGCCAAAGATCATCTCCCGAGCTGATAAGCCCTGCTATCTCACTACTGGCGCCTTCGCTACCCGCCATGCCATGCGGCAGCTGCAAGATGAGCACGGCTTCGTCCCGAACCCATATGGCTACACATACGACCTGGCGGTCGAGGTTCTGAACACGCGCACAGCTCGCAAAAAATTTTGGGATCGAGGCCATCTTGTTGAAATGCGTCCTGGCCAGGTCAAGGTCCGGTATGATGGATGGAGCGAGGTGTACGACGAATGGATCAAGGTGGGCAGCCGCCGGATACGGACCTTGGAGGATGCATCGCACACAGATGGCACAACAGATCCTCAATCGTCTATGGCCTTATCACCACTGTCTACGGCCGTGACCACTACTCCTGCTAACACTGCACGACAAAGCGGTCCTGAGATGTCCGCAATCAACGAACTCTTGATAATGGAGAAAAATCCTGAGCTCAGCAAGCGGTCAGGTGACAAGGGCAAGCACAGGGTGCTGGGACCAGATGACTACCTCCGGCTGGGCTACCTCGTGGATATGGAAGCTGAAATTCTACAAAAGAAAAAACGCGGCCGGCCCAAAAAGAAAGTGGAAGCCAAGGCTACACGAGCTTATGAAAGCGATGCACGTGCTGAGCAGCGTGACGATGTCAAAGACCCTGACTACACGGACCGTCCCCCGCCGCCCAAACGCAGCAAAACGTTGGCCAAAAAAATGGCCAGCAAGCGCCGCCGGCCAAAAGTAGAGATCAGCGCTGATGTGTGTACACCTGAAGCCATGGCCGGGCAGTTCCCGAACCTGGCAGCGGCGCTGGTGCGCCGTCAGACCAAAGTGTCCAAGGACTATGTGCCATCGCGCGAATTTCCTGGCAACGTCTATGGCTACGACTACATGCTTCACGTGCAGGTGCTCCACCTTGATAAAAAGTGGTACGAAGGCCGGCTGGTCCATCTGCGGGGCAATCGAGTCCGCATTCATTTTTGTGGCTGGCTCGATGCGTTTGATGAATATGTCATGATGGGCAGCCCCCGCATTCAGGTGATTGAAAACGATCACACGGTCGAATGCCTTGAGCCCGGCTACTGCGAGAGGTACGAAGCCTTGGTCGCCCAAGGGTTCTTTGAGCCGGCACAGCCTGCCGAGCCAAAAAAGAAGCGACGGCGGCGCGTCATTGCGGACGAGGACGATGTCCAGATCGAATATCACAAGGAACTCAGCGATACATCCGATGTGGAAGGTTCATACTGTTTATAACTTATTTTCGGTACTTGCTTACTCATATCCGTATCCGTCTTTATAATCAGAAATCGATGCCTGGAAGGTTTACTGCAACCAATGCAAGGTCGTGATTAGGCAGTTCCGCTATTACTGCACGTATTGTGAGACGCCCTCGGAAGGCCATGATTATGAGAGCTTTGAACTCTGTCTCAAGTAAGTAACGCATGCATTAGTATGCTTGTGCTCATTTCGTTCTCCAGATGTTTTGACCAGAATTTCCCCTTTATGCACGAGCATCCGCGCTCTGGGTTTGCTGTGCAATCGGTGATCGACTCCGCGATCGGGCCGATGCCGATCAAGGGCGAGTTAGTAACGGTATGGGAAGAAGATATGATCGGCGACTTACCCGAGGAGAAAACAACGAGCGAAAATGCTCCACACGAGGAGGAAGGTCTTCCAGCAAAGGCACAAGATAGGCCGGCACATCCCATGGAAGCGAGTCAGGTGTTTGACGGAAACCAGGCCATCCAGACAGCCGACGAAGGGTATGCCGTCTTGAAGAGATGGCAGCGACGCAAGGTGTGTGCGTTTTGCAATGACGACGACGACACCTCGGACGAACTAGGCGCGTTTATTGGTCCGTTTGTGATTGCAACTTTCAACAAAAATGGCATCGAGTGCAAGCGGCAATTTTGGGCGCATGACGCCTGTGCGCGGTACTCGCCCGAAGTCTTTTGCACACCCGAGGGCAAATGGTACAATGTGACGCTGGCTCTCCGTCGTGGCCGTGGCAATGTAGGAAATCGCATCGATTGTGTCTTTCTTTTCTTTTCTTTTTTTTTTTGGCTAAGATACTATCCGTTTCATTAGAGATGCTATGTCTGCAAAGAAAAGGGCGCGACGATCGGTTGCTTTGACGCGCGCTGCACCAAGAGCTTTCATTTGCCCTGCGCGCAAAAGCCTGTCAGTTACTTCCAGAACGGCGTTATTTTTTGGTGTCCTACGCACGAGGCGTACTACAATAAGAAAGGTAACCAAGCTGATGATGTGAAAACCTGATTTAGTCTCAATTTTCATTTTTCGTAGACACATATGTCAATATCTTTAAATGCGACGGATGCAAGAAGGAAATGGGAGAGGAAACTTGGTTCAGCTGTGTCCCATGCGCAGCGGCGTATTTTTCCTCCTTTGATTTATGCGCAGAGGTAGGTATGCTCATGGTGCTATACGGAGCTAATACTCTTCTTCTATCAGTGCTTCGATACGTTTCCTACAGAGCATGCGCACAGCGCGAATGAGTTTGAGGAGACATGTAAGTCGCACGACACGCATGAGATGTCCACTGACATGGAAAATAGCCTTTCTCATGATAAAAGAGATGGAAGCACAAAAAGCACGCGAGTCGGTGCAAACCAAAGAAAAAGCAACGCCACGCAAGCGACCTTTGTTCCCGAGACGATCCCGAATGGCAGGCGCTGCTTGCTGTTATTGCGGCACGCAAGACGCAGACGAATGGCGGAAAGGTTACGACGGCGGCGTTGTCATGTGCCGCCCTTGCTTTGAGGTGGCTCTCCAAGTCGACAACAATGATGGTGCGTCCCAGGCTTGGCTGGATGCCTTTGATGGGAATAATCCGGATCGTTACATGGCCTCCATCGAGGATTACACTCACAAGCCGTACCTGACGCGCGACGCACTGTCTGCATCCAAGTTTAGTAGCAAAGCAACCGCCGATCTTCGACTGGCGACCTATGAGCCCCAACCACATCAACTCTTTTCTTTGGTATTTGACTCGACGTACTTTGATATTCCCGGACGCGCACCCCGTTGGGCCACGCATTCGGGGACAGATTACCATGGTATAGATGGCGTTGTCCCACCCGGTTACCATTTTACTTTTCTGATCCATCTTCCTCGTCATACTAGGCACCTGGCTCCCGCAGACGGTGAGAAGGTAAAGCCTTCGTGCTTGTCGATATATATGATTTCTTATCATCATATAGGGCAATTTTGAAATACACGAGCCAAGATGAACGCATCTTGGCCAATTTCTTGGGACGAGGCACAGATGCAATTGAGTGCTTCCTTTTGCAGAGAAGGTAATCGAATTTGTTCGATTAGTTATAAGCTTATTATCTTACATTGTTTCTTATATATGTAGATGTTGCGGTCTGGACATTAATCCGGTAATATACAGTTATCTTGAAATATTGAGCATGTTATTTATGGCATTGAGATGCAGGCCGCAGTCGCTTTAGCACAACGGAATTGCTGCTTTGAAATTCCTCCCGGGCTAACTTCAGCGGAATATCGGCCCATTATCGCACAGGCCGATTCTCGCCATCTGGAGGGGCCATTGTTCATCGACGACTCTTTCCATCATATTCTCTCACACCCGCCTTACAAGGACTGCGTCGCCTACTCAACCCACCTGGAAGGCGATCTATCCAGGTAATCATCGCAGACGGTCGCAGCATGAAGGTATGCTAACTGCACGCTGTTATCTATAAAGATATACAAACATCGAAGACTTCAAAAATGAATATATACACGTTGTCCGCGAGAGTTGGAGGTAAGAAGGTATGTCTCTATAATGACATATTCATAGATTTATTAGATTGCTCCATATGGGGCGTCGCTTGACACTTGGCATTGGTGATAACCGTGAGCATTGCTTCTACGTGCCAGTCAGCTTCCACTTGATGCGCCAGTACATTGACGAAGGATTTGAACTGGAAGAGCTGGTACGAGCTGGCATAATAATAATATATATATAGGATGCTGAAAACTTGCTATAGATCGTCAAGCGGCAACGATATTGCTCTGCCTTTGGCCTAGGCACCTATCTCTGCGTGCAATACGACTTTTTGGTGTTTACGCATGAGTTCATTGCTACTTTCCGCAAGGTGCCCAAGGAGTTGACGGACAGGATGCTATCATATACAAGTGAGCTTGGCGATACTATTAATATAAAAGTATTTTCTCTCATCACAAAGCTCACAATGTCTGGAATAGATACGGACTGTACCGACCACGTCCGCTTAAACCGGTCGATCCGAGGCGTGCCTTCGTCCGCCATTACGCGCAAGAGCGTCGTGATGGGCACGGTTTGGGTGTTTCGGCCAAATGCAACTTATCGTTTTGAAAATCTGTGCGTGTCACGCATGGTGCAGCGCTTTGGCCGCGACGATACTAATTGGGAGCTGATCGAGATTGAATTTGTGTCTGAAGAAAAGATGCGCCAAGCAGCATTGCTCGAACTCCAGCAGACCGAACAGGAGAAGCAGTTGATGACGGATGGAAAGAAAAAAGGCAAGGAGCAAGAGGTACTCTCCGAATACGAGCAGCAGCGTCTCAAGCGCATCAAAGAGAATACACGCACATTACTCGAACTGGTACTATCTTGGCAACAAAACGGTGTGGAATTCTTTTTAAAAAAGGAAGTTATTATTGCATAGGGATTGATCTCGGGCCTCAGTGAAGAATCCGACGATGTGGTGCACTATGAAACCATGATGACAAAATCAAGCACGCCCGAGGGCCGGCTTGGCCTCATTGTGGTGAATCACTTGCCATGTCTGAGTCCGTCCCAAATCGGGCTCTATCGTGAAACACTCGTGAAAATCGCGCGCGAAGCAACCCAGACGCTCGCTCCGCACGGAATGCTCGTTATTGGTACCAAAGACGTTCGGTCCTGCACGGGTAAATTGTGGCCCATGAGCCTGCTCGTCTTGGAAGATATCGAGCGTGTGGTGGATAGGCGCATCATGAAGCTCAAGGAGATGGTCGTGGCCGTACCCGATGGCTATTCCAAAATGCGCAACAAGGACGACGAACGACAGAAGGCTCATGAGGAGACGCAGGATGAGAGCGACGACCCAGTAGATATTGTGGACGAACACTTGCCTATTGTTCATGCCATTTACTTGATCTTCCAAAAATTGTAGCAAACAAAAAATTCCCCATAAAGGAAACCAAAAATCAAAAAAAAATTGAGCTCCTTCCATGCTCACAGTGTTGTTTCGGATTCATGCCGCTAAAAGTTTATTCCCCGTTATGACACCTAAATTAAATTGTGAGTCTTTTTTTTCCCTCCCATTATCCTTTATCATTCATGCCATGAGTGACACCAACGAGAACGGCGCCAATGAAAAAATTGGCAACGACGCATATACCAGCGCACCAGATATATTTGACTTCCACCAAGGCGTATGGGAGCCATGGAAAGAATATTACATCGCCTATGACAAAATACACGATCGTTATGACATGCAAAGCAAGGAGGAACAAGCTGCTTTTGCTGATACCCTACGACGTGAGACAGCTCGGGTAGATCAATTCATTACGCAGCAGCAGCAAAACATTGACGAGCAGCTACGGTATACCGAGCGCGTCTTGGTGCGGATCCAATCGGCAGACGACCCAGAGGAGCAAGATGAGAGCTACCGAGTTCAGCGGGATGAATTGAATGATCTTCTCGACGACGAGCTGCGGCACTTGATCGAATTTACGCGGCACAATTTTGAAGCCGTGCGGCATCTGGCGAAGCAGCATGCGATGCGATTGACAGATATCATGCAGACATGGCCCCTCGACACCCAACGTTTTAACCTCACGCGCATAGAAGCCAAACGACTGCTCGATTTGTGCAGCAAACGTGGACATGCCCCGGTCACGGCCAGGGATAAACAGACGTGGACGGCCAGCTTTTGGGTTCATCCGGAAAACCTCACCGAAGTGCAGGCCGCGCTCACGTTTCACTTGCAGCCGCAGCAATCGCTCTTTGCAGAAAGCCTGTATCTCGACAACAAGGATTTCGAGCTCTATCTGAGCTGTCTCGAGCATGATGTCAACGCATGTCGATTTACAGTGACGCTGCTGCAATCGCAACGCTTGTTTGACATTGAGCGACGCGTCCATATGGATCTGGATACCAAGCGATCGACACGCGACCACGTCACGCTGCCTGTCGACCGCCTCGACGATTTCCTGGCGGGACAGTACAGCCGAGCGACCCAAAAGGGAAGCATGGAAGAAGAGCTCCTGGAAAGCCTAAAGCAGAGCGTGCAAATCTACCATCCTGTAGCGCGCAAATCATGCACACAGACGAGTTTCCGCGTGGGACCATGCCACCTTACGCTCGATACTGACATCACGTACCAGCGCCAGACAGATTGGGCAGCCAAGAATGCTTCTGCGCCTGTGCCCTTCCCTTTTGCCGTGCTGCACATCCACGGCTTGAGTGAAAACACGCTGTTTCCGGGTTGGCTCCTCGAACTGATTGGGTCGTCTCTCCTGTATGAGGTCCCGACCTATTCCTGTTTCCTGCAAGGCGTGCTTTGCCTGTACGAGCCGCAGCTACCGCTCGTGCCCTACTGGGAGGAAGATCTCAAGCGAGTTGATATTCGACGGGTGGCGCGCGATGCGCCCATCCACGATCGGCAGATCACATCGCGTGTCCTGATTCCGGAAGTGGATGGCACGCGGCCCATGGGCTACCTTGACCACGTCCTTGAGCGACCGCCCGGCGAGCCACGTCCGCCGTCGGTACGGCGCCGTGAGAGCACGCAGCTGCACTATGCCAAGAGCAATGCGGGCAGCGGTTTCTTGCGCAGTGTACCGGTGTGGCTGCGTGGGCCGAGCATGCGACGCTGGCGCCAGAACTCACTCTCGACCCTACGCGGTTCGATCAAGGAAGGCATCGAGCGGCGCAGGACAGCAGCGAGTCAGCGCGACTTTTATGACCCAGTCGCCATCGCTATGGAACCTGATGATGACTCACGCGACTCCAGGGAGAAGGGTTACTACTATGAAGAGGAAGAAGAAGAGACGGACGAGGAGCGCAAGAAGCGTGAAAAGAAGGAAAAGAAGGCTCAGAAGAAGAAGGAGAAGGAAGACCCTCGTCTGGAGCCCAAGGTCTTCTTTGCCAATGAGCGTACTTTCATTCACTGGCTTCAGCTGGGAGCCCTCATCTTGGCCTCAGCGCTGACACTGCTCAACTTTGGTGACCAGATGAGCGTAGTTGCGGGTGCCTTCCTTTTCGGTGTTTGCATGGTGATTGCGATCTATGCTTATGGTCGTTTCCGGTATCGCGCTTATCAAATCAAGACCCGTCCGCAGTTTCGATACGATGATATCTACGGCCCCATTGGACTCTGTATTCTGCTCGTTGCGGCCATCGTTGTAAGGAAAAGAACAATTTCGGAATTTTTATTGTCGTTTTTGCTCACTCTCGCCTATAGCTTAATGCCGTGCTCAAATATCTGCATCCTCCAAGTACCAGTTCGTATCTGGGTATTAATAATACGACACAGCAGCAGCCCACCACGGGCCCATATCAGCATACTACTCCATAATTCTAATATATATTCATTCGTTCTATAAAGCAGAGTGCGAGACAGTGAAGCTTGGTATATTGTAAGAGGGCGAGGGGAATATGTGTATATTTAAATGACACGCGTGTGCGTATGTGTGAAATGTGTGCTTTTGGGGATTCTATGAGTATGTGGGTGTGTGCATGTATGTGAGTATGGTGTCGGTATACAAGTACGTCTTAAACGATGGAGGGGGGGGCGGATATGCACGTGAAAAGAAGTATATATGTGTTATGAATCCGGACCAGGGCGGAGGATATCTGGAAAGACTTCGACATCATCGGTCAACTCACACAGATTGTGCAAGCACCGCATAGGGTATAAGAGATCGATGTAAAAGCAAATATTGGCGAGGATATAATCGTCGACGGTAACGCTGCCCATGGTGTAGTAGAGTTCAAGGACGAAGTAGCTGCAGACAATGATGGCTTGCACCATTGGCCACAAGATCTCCAGAGGGTCCTTATCAAAGACACGGCGGAGCCAGGGCGAGCTCAAACATATTCCGACGCATGTCATCAGTCTAAATGAAAAAGACGAAAACAAAGAAATAAGTAACGTAAATCCACGTCTTTAACATTGAATATGCTTTACATGGCCTTGGCGCCCGAAAATTTGTATTGGTTCTGCAAGGTGTAGAGAATGACAGCAATAAAGCCAAAGAGTGTCATAGTCATGACGAGCAGACCATCATTATACCACCACTTGGAGACTGAATTCATGCAGAGAGTAAATGCGTCAGTATTAATAAAATGGCGATATAACATCGTGTATGTGTCCTACCGAGGTCGGAGACAGTCAGGGCCATAAAGAAAGTGAAAATGCTCAAGAGGGAGGCCTTTCCGAGGCTGGTGAGTTGGAAATAGCGTACCCACAGCTGCCAAGCTGCAATGATAAAAATAAATACGGCAGGTACGAGCGGAAGCCACCACGAATATTTGCTAATAGATACGAACGGAAAGCAAAACGGATGAATGAATAACGAATGTATGGCCAAGAATACCATTAACTGGTAAAAGGGAAACAGGGAGAGACACTAGAGAGAGTATCTATGTGTACGTACCTGTCTTGTAACCATTGGAAGACCGGGTCGATACGAACAAGCAAAAACGTCATTCCGAGTACGACGAGGAATTGTAGACTGGTGATAAGGAAAACATTGCGGACAAAGCCTGAATAGAAACGATATAAATATCTTCTTCTCTTTCACCTCTATCTGAGCATGCCATATATGCTTACTCATTTGTTTCCGGACACTGCTCCTCGAGACGACGATGCCAAAGATGTCGAGGTCATCCCCTGAGCCGTAACGCTGGAGCGGATCGTTGAGATGGTGGTAGGTGCTCGGTATAGGTAAACTGATCGCGCTATAACTGTTGTTGTTCATTGAGAGTCGTGTGCTTTGGTATCAGCCGTCATTTATTTGCAGAAGGAGAAGAAGAAAGGGACACAAATTATAGAGTGGGTATATGAATTAAGTTAAGCAAAGTGGGTATTGGGAAAAAGAAAGAAAAAAAAAGTTTGTTTGTATTCATGTATCTACAGCACAGCACTGTGCTGGGCAATCTCCTCCTGCCCCTCTCTATCCCTCATGGGATGCTGATGTCATTGGCTAATGTATCCGCCTCGTGCATCGTTGCACAGTTTCAAGTCTACTCTACAGTAGCTATGGGTCTGGATTCCTGCTTGTTGGTTTCTTCGTTTCTTGGAGCCATACTGCACAGTATATACGGCAAGTACAATTCGGTGTTGTTCAATGTATCTTGCACAGTACACATGTCCCCACGTTTTCTTTTGCATAAACCAAAATACTCTAGCCAGACCAGACTACGGGCGCTCTTATCCTTTCATGTCAAGACCCCTTGTGTGACCCTGATTATCTCTTTTTATTATTTCGGACGCGGTCGTTGTGCTCGCTCGCCACCGATTTCATGCTGGGTAGAACCTTCGATATAGCGCTGGGTCAGAAATGTGTTCTGTTCGCCACAGCATTCGACGGTGATTTCCCGGAATGGTGCCTTGTATACAATCGCGTATGTTGTGCATGGATCGTTCAGGGTCACTACTGACTTTATCCATTCCAGGCATTCGTTGGCAAAGTTGAGACAGACTGATGCATCCTAACCCATCATAATAAATCAGTATCTCGTATATAACTGACTTCTTTTTGGTGTATACGGTGATGTTTCCAAACTTACCCACATGTTGGGTTTACCACGCACGCGGCGAGGGATCTCCATAGTCTTCAGGCTCTCGACATGGTCAAGATTACCGTCGTCGTCTCGAAAGCCGCAGATAACGCGGGGCACGCCCACTAAGAAAGACTGGGCCCAAAATTTGATGAGCTTGTATTTCTCAAAGCTGAACAGATGTCTGTCTGTCTCGATACGTCTGGATGTTTTCAGTTCGACGTATTGCCGAAGCGGATCACGGTCCGTCGGCTTTTTTCCCTGAATACAGTCAACCTCGGCTCCCATGACGATTGCATTATTGCCGAGTTTCGTCTTGACGACGACGCAGTACTGTACATTCGTATTGGCATCTAATTCCTTTGGGTCGGTCTGGGTGCAGAGTGATTCGAAGCTGTAGCCCCAATAACCCATAAGGCTTTGACGTTCTGACTTCTGTGCTTCTTGGCTTCGTTTCTCTTCCGTGGGCTGCTCTTCTATATAGATGGTATCCTTCACGATGAAAAGGAATTATAAGTCGCAAGTTACCCGATATCTGTAATAGAACTCACATTGTACCTTGTGGCGCGTAATTCCCATGGATCGCGGGAATAAGGTGTGCATAATAGCTTCGTCATGATGCCGCGCCAGGTGACAATATCAGCTTTTGTATCGACCGACTTTGTATTGCGGCAGTCTGTCAGGGCGTCGAGTAACGTATCCAAGTGCTCAGGAATGGATTCGTCACGTTGCACAAATTTATCGTAGCCTGAAGAAAGGTTGGGTGTTCGACTGTCGATCCGTGGTTCATGGTATTCTTTCTAAACATATATGAGAAAAAAAACCATCAGGAATGAAGGAGGATCGTTCACTGGCAGTCCGTACAAGTTCTCGATTGTCGAACCAGACATGTCTTTTTTCGTCAATGCTGTAACTGTGCAACTCGATCGGTTGCTTATAGGCGGGGCAGTGTCCCTGGTACTCCTGCCACCGACCCACTCTTAAACTCCGTGTACGACTGCCACCAGCAGGATATGGATAACTGCTACTGCTGCTGCTTCTGTTGCTGGGATAGTGGTCATTGTCGACTGTGCCATTATTACTCATTACTTGACGCCGTTTAGCAGAGTGGTCGCCTTCATCGTGAGGATCACGAACGCGGCGCGACATGAAAAGAAAGAAAGATCTCCGCGAACCAAAAATACAATTCATATTGCGGATGTTTTACAGTGGAATACGCACGCCTTGGTAATACTATGTCATGATATGAATATGACACAATACTTTCTCTCCACCTATTCGATTACGTATATATCAATATTTGCACTGGACCATTTGTGTAAAATGTCTTTTATAAATCATGCTTTTTGCAAGTTTTCCAGGCAATCTTGCTGTATCGGAAAAACACTACATTTTCTACTCACCCTCGTAGTAGAATACGCCGCCGATGTCCTCCTGCTTCTCTCCTTGTCCTCCTTCTTTGTAACCCCTAGAAATTATGGCTGAGATATCGCTGCTTTTGGAGTCTCCTTTTCACCATTGGGAGGAAGATAATACCCCAATCTTTATCATCTAGTCCAGTGGCCAAAGATCCATCCGGGCTACCATTTTCTATATATCGTCACTTGTAGAAAGACATTGGAAATAAATGTCGTTGGGGTTGATGAAAGACGGTACATGAAGGGCTGCCTATGCACAGACGATTCCTGCGAGACTCTGCTTGTGATTGCAGCAAACGAGTGTCGTCTCAAAGAGATGCAGCATCTGCGCTTTGCTTCTTGTGTACCCTACACCCACAGAGTCCAGGCTACACGTATGAGATACCATATGCAGGATTGTGACACCTGCAGACTCTGACTTCTCCGCAGATCACACCATCCGAATTCGTTGCCTGGAAACCTATCGATATATAGAATTCACATCAGAAACACAGGAAGCAATGGTAACGATAACAAGAATGAAAAGCCACGTACAACAACAAATTGACGTAAGATTACTACGAGAGATTACCTAGTTGAGCGCGATAGTCTGACCTTCAAGCAGGGAAAAGGAGAACGGCGAGAGAATTTGACTTACGCGACCCGGGCCAAAGTTGTTTGAGGACAGCTGCAATCGAACGTCCCTGAAGGAGGCTTTTAGCTCTCAGCAGCAGCAAGACGCAGTGAGGACGTGCAGTGACAGCCCGTGTGGATACGGGGAAAAAAAGAATGCAGGAAGTGAAGGCAAACCACTTGCGGTACATAGCATCCAGGATCTTTCTCTTACATCCTTCCTCCCTTTCGCTATTCCAGCCCCCCCTCCCCTCCCCTTCCCTCCCACATTCATTACCCTCTTCGTCAAATTACCGTCGGCTACTCGATATAAGAGCGTAATATGGATCAGCACAACCAGAAGGAAGCGAATGACAAGAACAACAAAAAGAAGCATGGCCCTTCCAGATCACATCGAAAATCCGAGGACAAAAACGGCGGTCATCGAGGTGGCGTGAAGCATATTTTGATACCGTCTCATAGCAACAGTGGCAGCACATCGTCCTCTGGAGTGGCGTCCGGACAGGCGCAAGCTACGACTGCGGTGAATAGCAGTACCTATCCACACACGACGGGCGGCGCTGATCCTCCTAGTCAGCCCAGCCGCAGCGGTCAAGGCGTGTCCAGTTCAGCAAACGATAACACCCTATCGATGGCATCTGCTTCCGCAGCCGGCAGCACACATAGTGCTATCGGCTATGATCCACTGCTATCCTCGCCATCGCCGAGCAGGTCGACGGCCAACATATTTGGCCCCATATTTGGCGTGCTGGGTGGTTTGACGGTGCTAGTAGTTGCTTTTCTCTTGATCTTCTCGCGACGGCGACATACGACCCGCAAGGCGTGGGCAGGAGATGGCGACAAGAAGGCGCATGGTTGGGATATGACGCCCACCCCGAGTCAAGATAACATGTCCCTGCCGAGTTCGCCTCCGCCCTCCTACTGCGAGAAGAAGTCCAGGCTCAGCATGATGCCGCCCCCAACCTCGCCTCTCCCGCCTACGCCACCCCAGCAGCAACAGCAATGGAAGCAGCTTCAGCAACAGCAGCAGCTCCAGCAACAGCAAGGATGGACTCAAGAAACAAAGGAAGCGCCAGCTGCCTTGTTTTTGGACGAGAAACGACAAGACATAGCAGCAGAAGAAGAAAAGAAACAAGAGCCACCACAAAGGCGCCAGGCGCGACAACGACCATCACGGCCCAACAGTGCCGGCGAACTGCCCATGCCTGAGCCATCGCGCTCATCCCTGACAAGACAGACCTATCAGTCACAGCTGAGACGCAGCATGCTTGCAATCAATCTGGATGATCTCGACTATACGCGCCCACCTTCTTTATGATGTATATAGTGGTAGTTTGGCTCTATCTAATTTCCTGTAATAAAGCCGGCGGATATGTCCGGCGGCATGCATGTAGTCTTCTTGCTCGGTGTCAAAGAGGAGCCACCAGTTATTGGGAAGGCGAATATCCTTGTCGCGGCAGGCCAAAAAGATGGCAGCGCATGCGATAGTCGAAGGCGGATGGGTGGCGTAGACGGTCGTCCGCAGACCATCGTTGAGATAATTCCACGCCCGGCCGGCAACATCGCCATCTTGCTCTAGGTCGAGAATACGCAGATAGTTGATCATGAGACCGTAAGGCAGTTCGGTATGGACATGAAAGCCGAGGTGCTTGAGGATTTCCATCTCGCCCCTGATGAGCATGTGCTTTAGATTAAATGATTGCTGTGAGAAACCGTCGAGAGGTGGATCGGTCGGCTCGTTGCGGGTTTGTCGGATCAAGCGGTCGTAGACGGCCAAGACGCTCGGGATATGTACAAATGACTCCTCGACCTTGGAGGCCAAGAAAAGAGCTCCCATGCCTATTTCCTATAAGGCAGACATAAATATCATGCGCGCCTGCACTATTCGTCTTTCCATACTGCTTACCACAATACCATATTTCTTGAGACTTGCCATGTAGTAGAACCGTTGAAGCAGGACCTGAGCCGTGGCCATGACCACTTGCGGTCTGCGGATCGGATCGTCAATCGATTGAATGCTGGAACGCGTTACGAGTGACTTTGCACTTACAGTCGAAGCAAGATGCCTGCTGTTTGGATAAGCTCACAGCCAAAATTCCGTAAGTCTTCTTCGAGGTCAGGCGAAAAGCCATCTTCAGAAGAAGGTGTGCATTCAAGCTGTTCCAAGGATGCTACTGGATTCGGGGCAAGCATGAGCTCATGTCTTGAAGAAGAAAGAAAAATACATTTTTCGACGCAGTGGGTCGGGACTCGTGTGTTTTTTAAATTTTTGATACATAGAATTCACACTACCAACTCCATCAAAATTCTTCCTTGTCATGCCTGGTGCACTGTGTGAAACCGGAAGCTACGGCCTGAATGGGCCCTTCTGTCTCCAGTCGCGGAGCGAGGGAGTATTGTCGGGACTGTCATCTGGACAAGAGGCTAGACCTGGGGTGGTAATATATATATATAGATAGATAGATAGATAGATCCAGACATGGTGTCCGTTGATCACGGTGTACAAGATGAGCAGATTGCGCGTCATTGGGCGAAGAATCTTCTTAAAGCCGCCAATAAATGCTGAAGACCTTATATACTTCCAGAGACCCTTCGAGAGCCGTCCCATCAGAGGGTCTCAGGGTAGCGGATCCTTATATGCGATACGACGCGCAAAGAACAGGACAACCAATATGGGATGCCAAAAGTGCAAAAATTGAACGAGATTATTGAATACGCAAACACCACGATAATCGATAATAGCCATTCTACAGCGAGCCACTCCCCGTTCCCGTCCTTTCCGGAGGATTGCCGGCTGTACTCAGTTGTTCGGAAGGTAATATATTGTCAAGTTTAGAAAGTATCAATAAAGAACTTGAGAAGTTTAATCAATAGTGCAAAACGAATATCTGGATATACGGTATATACACACCGACGTGGCAGGTTTGCGAGGTCAATGCCTAGCAAGATAATGTTCAGTTTCTCGTGGTATGTGCTGTCCGGGACACGGAGGCAGGATGTATCTATGAACAATAAATTAAGCTTTCGGTTTATCAAACCGAGTTAGCCACTACTCGAGTAGTATAATAATAGACGCTCCCCTTAACTAACCACAACCGGAGGAAAAAAAAGAACTGAACTGAATAAAGCTCAATACCATTTTATTCAACTATGCATTGGGAATAGATCTAGAATTTCATCTTTTTAGGTATCCGAGGTCGACCCGGCCCAAGCCGCCGTTTCCTTGGCTGGGCCACAGCTTCCGATTGCTTTGAAGTGAGGCTGACAGGCCTGGCATTTTCGATGTTGTCCTCCGATTCTTCCGCCTCCTCTGTTTCGTCGGCTTCCTCTGCGCTCTCCACTACGAATCCGCCGCCATCTGCTTGCTCAGCCAGTTGCTCATCTTCGTCGCTCGCATATGAGCGTACTTGGTTCTCTTCTGCTTCATCGACGATCTCGTCTTCGTCGCTATTCGGCGCCGGCGTCGGAGTCCGTGTCCGTCTGCTACTTTCCTCGTGCTCGTCCTCAGACTCCAGGATGAGTTGCTCCTCGTCCTCCTCCTCCTCTTCGTCGGACGTCGGCACTTGGCTGCTGGTCCGATATATCGGCTGCTCTCCCCGTCGAGCCGCTTTGGTAGCAGGCTTGCTCTTTGGTACTTTGCGTGTCTTGACTGACCGTGACACCTGGACCCTCTCAGTATCTTCCTCCTCATCTTGTATATTCTCTCCCTCGTCCTCTTCTTCGTCCTCTTCGTCTTCGTCGTCGTCAATGTCACTCTCATCACGAGGAATCTTTTGTCGAGTGAATAAGCATCAGAATGTTGTTGCTTTGTGTATTATGCAGAATTTACCTGAGACGAAACCTCCATACCGCGGATATCGCGATGCTTCAGAGCACCTAATACTTTGGTCAGTATGTACCTCATGTTTTCTTGTTTCCATTTTACCAAGGAAGAACGCATCGGCCGGCGCATTATTTTCGGTTAATAACATTTTGACCTGGAAAATGACGCTTTCCATTGACTTTTTCAAGGGCGGGACATGCGCAGCGAGTTGGATATCTTTGAGCACTTTGACATGGGAACAAATGATCTGCCGTATTAGAAGAGACGAAAGTTAGAATTGCTTTCAGCCAGTCATATATAATTACCTGGAGCATACGAGTGCTTGTCTGGAAATCCTTAAAGATGACCATAATCGTGTCCCGATGGTATCGGAATTGCCTGCTGAAATAAGGTATCGTATGTTTGATAAACTGGTCGACAAACGCACGAGCGTGCTTGAGCAAGACAGTGTACAGATTGCGCTGGTTTTTTGTCTTGATGTAAGTCGTGATGCGCTCAAACATTTTCACCACCCGTCCATGGCGCATAAGGGTATCGGCCGGGTCTTGTTCCTCCGCTTGCTCGAGGACGGTATCGATCGCCTTGACCATTTGATTGATTAATGCTTGATAGTAAAATGGCACATTATCGCTTCGTAACAAGGGGTGTCCCTCAACGGTATCCTCTTGCTCGTAACGCGGCAGGACATCGCCTACGTAGTGCTGCAGCGCATCCAGCGGCTCCTCCGCCATCTCGACCGACTGTTCCACGAGGAAAGGCATGTCCTTCTATTCACAGCATGAGTAAGGTTTCATGGGGAGCAACAGAGATGAACTGACCTTGATGTCTCGCCAATCCAGCCACTCCGTCGACAGAATGTATGTCACCGTGCTATAGGCTGTTGCCTTGAGCGAAATGGGTTGGGTTGACATGGCCATCAGACGGTCTAAAATCTTGTAAAGCATGACGATCGTCGATGCCTGCGGCATATTTTGCCTGAACCTGGCCAGATACTTGTGTGCATCGGCCACATCCAGATGGAAGTCTCGTGTCTGTGTCACATCGCAGCTGATGCGCTGTGCAAGGACGCGTACAAAACGCCGCAGTAGGTCGTGGTGCTCGACGTTTTGGAATCCAGGCCAAGACAGCAGTTTGTACAAAATGTTGAATATCTGTGATGTGCATTTGACCAAAGGCTCTGCTTCCTGTTGGCGAAAGAAAAAAGTTAATCCAGGAGGACACTATTGAATCCAGCGACGCTTGCCTTGGGTATTCTTCCGGACTGTGTATCCTATCACATAATGTGAACAAAACATACACTTATCTGATCGTAGCTATGCTTACCTGAAGCTGTACATCTTCATATAAGTTCTCGAGAAACTCCACGATATAGGGGAGATAAGTGATTATCTGAGACAAAATCGTATGAGATCAAGGTAAACGAGATAGTACAGCTTACATTGGCGACGAACTCTGCCGATGACATCCGTGAAAGGAACGCCAAAGTGTGCACATTGTGTTTGCTCTCTATGTTGGCCTTCTTTTTTGCCAAGGAGGAATTGAACGGCGCAGGAACAATTTTGATGTCCAGTTTCTCGTTCAGGTCTGTAAGGATGTAACTGATCTCGGGATAGCCGAGCCGGTCGCCGTCAATTTCTCGACGTTGAAGCAAGGTGAGGACTTCCAGCTAGATATATATAAGCAACATTCCATTTTGTTTGCTTTACTTCGCATAGCATGCATTACCTTGAGTGCGCGCAAATGATGCTTGTAATTGATAGATTCTTTGACCGCCTTGGGAGGTGCAGGTTTGGGTTTCTTTGCTTCCGCATTTGCTGAGCTCTGGCTTGCGCCCGTTGATTTTAATTCCTAAGGGCCGGTCTCGCGTGAGAAACATCCCCCCCTCCTTCTTATGCACAGCGCAAAGTAATATCTTACCAGGCCTTTTCCTTTGTAGCTGATTACAGAAGACGTATGATGAAGTTCAAGCGGAACATACGGGGAAGAGAGCTCAGATGAGAGCTTTTCCAGGAGCGCCTCCATTTCGATGGTGTTCTTGAGGCGTGCAATACACTTGCTTACAGTCTCTTCATCTTGTGTGTCGGTATCGCAGAACGCATTCAGTAGCTCACGCATCCTGTCCGTTGGGCGTTAGGACATGGAGTGAATCATATTCAGACTTACCAGTTTATGGCATAAAATAAAATGTCGCACGCATCCGTGATCTCATGCGTTTGTAGATCGCGGATCACATCCTACGGTCAAAGTGTCTTTAGAGGCGTTGACTCTTTCACCCTTGCCTGTGCATTTATACCTCGATATCCTGCGTCTGAAACAAGACAATGCCGCAGCCGAGTAGACCGTCGATTTCCTCGAGACTCCCACCGCAGAGGCGTTTTTGCGAGGCCTGCAAAAGACCAAAGATAGCGCAGAATGGCGCTACGCGCTTTTGCTTCTTTTTGTCACCGACATTGTATACCATGTCATAAAGCCGAAGAACAATAGATCCATCCTAAGATGTTTCTGCATTAAGTGTCAAGCCGATATCCCATCCCCATTTTCGTCTCACCTGCCCATCCAAATGGTACTTGACCTGCGGTTTGAGCGTCACACTGGCGACTTGCGAGATATTCCCAATGACGGTTTCTGCCTCCTCCATCGCCACTACGTACTGATCGCCAAATTCCCCTGTGAGCGTCTCGCTAAGCCATGTCTGGAACGGCGCGACCATATCACAATGCATCATCATGTGCGTGAGTTCATCATACATGAGCGTAACGCATATCTAGGAAGAAAATGAGAAAGGTCAGCCAAAGGTGTCCAACCGTAGCTTTGACTTACCGGTTGTTCTTGGCAGTGGCGCATGATGAGTTCGATCATTTGGCGGGCCTCACGCAAGAGAGGCTCCGAATACGTTCGCATGGGTGCTTGGCTACTGCTACCTACAGACACTATGAGTCAGCTCGTCCGTTTTTCATCTTTCTTTTTTTTCTAACCCTGGCCTATAGTTTCACTTGCGCTATCCTGCTTGTGAAGCTCTTGGGATGACAGGATGCTGACAGCGGCGAGGCTCCCGACCACACCGATTTTCTTGTACTTTTCCCGTGGATTGGCAAGCTGTTTCCGAATGATAATTTGGATATCAGACCAGAGGTTGGCAGCTGTGCCGCTCGTCATGCGTGCACTCGGCTAGAAACGGAGAATGAGAAGAAAGGCGTAAGCAAAGTGAGCTGTGATCTCTGCCATTGGGAAGACACTCACGGCAAGAGCGAGAATGCTGTAGACGGTGAAAAGAGTCCGAATCTGAGATAAGGAGAGATTATCCAAATAGTCGAGCACGCCTTTGATGAAAACGCCATAGATCACCATCGCGTTGACATTGTGGCGGGAGAGTGAAAGCAAGCAGCCCAGGGCCGTGTCCATTTCCATTGTCTGCCCGCTGCCAACATGTGTCACAAGCGCACCGACGACTTCCTACATGCAAAGTCAAATCAAGCGCGCCAAAGCTGTATAACCAACAAACCTGGCGGTAGTAGGCATCGCTTGCCTTGAAAACGGCGGCGTAGAGCGCATTAGCTACGGTCGCTAACGTGGTTTGCTGCTGACTGCCGCGTAAAACGTTCTCAGCGAGACTTAAAAGGGTTCCCCAGTAGTTCGCGAGACCGATCGCATGGAACTGGACGGTCTCATCGATCAAGGCCGGTCCTATCAAGCCGGCTGCCACCTTTTTGCGGAAGATTTGCTCGATTTTCTTCTTCATGGACGTCATGGAATGCAGGATAAAGAGCACGACGACATCGATGACACGGTGCGCTTCCTAAGACAAATGGGTGAATATATGAAGAGAGAGAAATCAAGGCATCGACGTACGGGCTCTGTCAGCGCTACGAGTGACTTGATCCAAGCATCACAAACAAATTTGTGAAATTGAAGACCAGTTTTGATGGATTCTGGCAAGGGCATAAGCTTCATCGCTTTAAATGGTAAAAACCGAGCTTACCCAAGATCAAAGCTTCTGGTGTATTCTTACGAGAGAGTTGACTGCTGCTGCTGCTGTTGCTAGCGTGAATCGGTGCCGTACCCAGAGACCGGAAATCAAGCTTGTTTCGGATACCAAGAATCACCTACTTTCCCGAATGAGATAATTTCGCCCCCTCCCCCTGATTTTACGCAGCTTACAAAATCAATCGAATGTGAGGTACTTGTCTGTAGCAAGAATTTGACAATAATGGCCAGGTCATCGAGCTCTGCGGATTCGAGTCTTTCTAGCACGGTCTCCCGAAGTTCATCCTATGCATAGTTAGGTCGGAATGCTAGCATATCTGGCCTGAACATACCAAGCTATCTGGATGTAAAGTAAGATTTGAGAGCGTATCCAAGACGGGAACAGTCAACTCGGATTTCTCGTTCATAAGTTCCTTCAGGTATGTAGCAATGGACTAGACACGGTATGAATAAACGACTGTAACCTTTTTAGTAAAACAAAGTCATATACCTTGTGCATAGCATCGGTGACGATGTCGGGCAACGAAGTGATCAGTTCATGTTGGATGACTGTCGGGGTAATCTCGATGATCTGGTTACAGGGCAGCGCAAAAATAAGCATGGCTGATAGATAGATCTTCTCAATGCTCTACCTCTATGAGCTTCTCCGATAGCTTGTGAGGTTCTACAATATGCTCTGACCAACGCAGTTGATGCAGGATCAAGCGCGCGGTGCATGAGCTCGACTGACTAGATAGATAGACAAACAAGAATGAGTCAAATCATGGAGACTGAGGCCAGGGACATACTCATTCTCGAGCTCGTCGTAGAATTCGGGCAGCCGCTCGAGTATATAAGTGATAATATGAGGTTGAATAGCGTCGACGCTGAGTATGATCCGAATAAGGCTGTCCTGATTTCTGATAAAATAAAGCGAGAAGGAGTCAACCGCAATGTAACGCGAAAGCAAAGCTGGAATCGCACCTTTTGCTACCATCGCTGCCTGACAAGGTACACGGCAAAAGACATTTCCGGAGACAGTCAACGTCCTGGAGGTATTCTGTTAAGCTTTCGACAAGATCGTCCAAGTTGTTTGGAAATCGGGCGTCCGAACGAATGCGACGCGACAACTCTCTTCTGAGCAAAGCTGGCTCAGTCGCTAATTGTTTTCGATACCATTGAGCAAGTCATAAAAGTAATAGAATAGAACCAGAGCAGTAACATACCAAGGACGATTCTGTCCGAATCAAAAGAGCAACCGGCGTCTTGCACCAACTCAAGTAAGGACATGAGCTTATATGGAAGGAAACGCGTCTGGCGCGAAAAAAAATGAACGCGCAAAATTTATTACACGCGCTTCTCCTTTTTTTTTTTTTTTACACCTCTTCTTCTCGTCTCTTTGTTTCCCAGTCTCTTAGGATGGAAGACTCCTCCGATGAAGAGAATCAACCGTTTGGTCAACTGCAATCACTTCACGTCGCTACTCCTTTACTTCATTCTCCGGCTCTCAGCATTAAACTTAATTGGTGCGAATCTTGCTCTGTCCTTAACGAAATTGTTGCTAATCCGCGTCTTGCAGTAATGTCTTCTTCAAGCTTGAAAATATTCAGCCCTCGGGATCAGTAAAAATGAGGCATGTCAGAGGATTCATTTGGAATATAGGGGGCTTATACCACAGAACAGAGGCATTGGTCATTTCTGTTACCAAACCGTTAAAACCAGAGGCACAGGGATTCAGTTTATCTGTGGAGCAGGACTCAACACGACCTTGGCCGTCTCGTATTGCGCACGTCAACTTGGTGTCGAAGCCATCATTGTCGTACCCAAAGGCACCTCAGAACGGATATGCGAAGCCATCCGCACTGACGGCTCTCAGCTGATAGTCTTTGGAGAAGTAATATATAATTTGCGTTACTATTCCATGCATTGATTTGTGTATCGCAGGACTGGACAGTTGCTGAGCAACATGCCCGAAAACTCATCCGGCGAAATGGGTAAGTCAACATATTATCTTTTTCGATCCTGCTCTGACTCGACACCCAAAGTATCTATGTGCCAGCTGCAGATCACAACCATATCTGGAAGGGCCACTCATCCATTATCCATGAGCTCAAATCGCAACTGCACGATGAGCCGCCGTCGGCCATTGTCTGCCCGGTTGGGGGAGGCGGACTTCTCAATGGTGTCATCATGGGCCTGCAAGCCATCGGCTGGAAACAGGTACCGGTCATTGCGGTCGAGACTCACGGAAGCAACGCTTTCCAAGCGTCTGTCGTGGCTGGCAAACTGGTGACGCTTCCCAAAACATCCACCATCGCTTCAAGCCTCGCGGCCAAATCGGTGAGCTCCAAATCGCTCGAACTAAGTTTGGCACATCCTGTGGTACCTTTTGCGGTCAGTGACCCTATGGCAGCGGACGCCGTTCGTCTCTTTGCAGGCAAGTCGTGAAGAAAAGCTATGCTAATACGAATCTGTACCTGACCCTTTTATAACAGAGGACAACAAAATGCTTGTAGAGGCAGCCGCAGGTGCAGGCCTGTCACTGTGCTACACACAAATCATTCGCGACATCCTACCTTCTCTCTCATCCGCCAGCGACGTCGTCGTCCTCGTCACGGGAGGCTCTGACATTAGCCTGGAACATCTCGACGAGTATCGCAAAAAGTATACGAGCCCGCCTGTCGTGGTCAAGAGCGGTAGCGAGGTCTTTTTGAAGATGGACAACTCGCTTACGAATGTTCGGGATGTAAACCTGGATGATCCGACCTCATCCACTGATATCAACAATGCTCTTTCCAGTTGAGCACGCGCAAATTTTCAAGAAGATTTGTTGTAAAAAATACACATACACATATACACTTGCATAGATGGAACCATTATTTAGACACGGAGCATCATCATTAAAAGATCGACCCTACGTGTGTGTCGTCCTTTTCGTTTTATGTCCTTCCTTTACGCAATCGTTTCATTGCCATGAATGATAAGCCAAGCGGGTATTATAATGGATGTAGATAAGCAAGTAACTTCGTATTGGTACATGTACTATTTACACATGACATTAGTGCAACTGGAATGCATAACGCGTCATGATATCCAATCGCTCCGAGGAGAAGTGCAGCGTGGAAAGCATAAACTCATTTGCCATGGCTGGATCAGCTTGCAGCATTTCTTCAAAGGCAGATCGGGTAAGTTTCCAAATTACCGAGTCCTCCTCTGCAATAAGGGAACGGGTTCGATGCTGGCTTGCGGTTAAGAGACCGAGCTCGCCTACGATCGTGGACGGCAAAATATTTTCAATCAAGGCTTGTTTCTCGCGGCCAAGCTCCATTACACTACGCAGGGCACCTTGTTCAAGCACGATCAGAAATGTACACGGCTCGCCTTCGCGCCAGATCGCCTGGCCCCGTGTATACGTTGCGCGTTCAAAGTACTGGGCGAGCTTATGGTAAAAGTCGACGGATGTCTTTTTGTTCAGGTCACTAAAGGCGTTCATAAGGACAAGCATCGGCTGAGATAAGTTGGCGCTCGACTGCATCAATGGATGGGATGTGGGTTCCACTACGAAAAAAACTATGAGCGAAAATATTCATGTTCAGTGTTACAATCCGTATTACATGGTGTGAGTTCTTGAATCGCCCTGTCGAGCATCCTATGTCGCGGTGATGCGATGTAGCTAGTCTCTTGTCCGCGATTATCTGCCTTGATGGGAGCTACGAAGATGATCCCTGCATGAGCCAAATGGCTAACAACCGAATAGAAAATAGGAAAAAGGGAAAACTTACATGGTATCCTCGGTGACGGTTGTTGAGCCTCAGCATAATAGCTCTGGAGGAGCATGTTCTCGCACCACTCCAGCGCATCGTTAAGGAACTCGAAGCATTGGAGATCACTCGCATCGTCGTCTTTTTCGATCCACATCCCGGCTTTTCGCAATGCCTTGCTCACATCTGAATGAGGTGCTGCGTTGCAGATGCCCATATATACTTCACGAGTTTGGAGGAGACGTCGAATACGCACAAAGGCTTCGGCTGCACTGAAATCGAGACCTTGGACGAGCTGAAGATCCAGCAGCAAGAACCGGATCGGGCTCAGGTCCCAAGCTCTTTCGTCGAGAAGATCCCGGATCGCGCGCTCCACCTGATTGATCGTACCAAAGAAGAGGAACCCTTGGAGCTTGATTACCTGAGTTTGACTTCCAACATGCTTGAGAAACTTGAGCTGGCGATAGGGTCGTCGCACGGTCGATCGCATTTCTTGACCGGTGTGCATGGTACGAATGACCTCTCCACGGCGCGCGTTCTGCACCACAAAGAAGACGCACGCCATTACGATGCCGACGAGGATGCCTTCCACAAAACCAAGGGTAGCCATGCAAGTGATAATGGCGCAGATCGTAATGTATTCAAGGTAATGGACACTGTGCCAGGTGTCGATGAGAGCTTCTTTGAGGAGATCGATACCCAGATGAAATATCAGACTGCCAACGACGAGTACAGGTATGTAGCCCACAATCCACGGCCCGACCATCCATAGTGCGGCGGTTGCAGCAGCGAGCATGATGCCTGCCATGCGCGAATCTCCGCCTGTGCGAATGAAAAGAAGGCTGTTCGTGTAGACGAGATAGTCTGCAAGGTCCATAAACATAAGTCCGTGTACTGGATCCATATCGAAGTATGATTAACGTACTTTGCACAGATCCCAAGAAACCTGACAGAGCGTTCGATATACCGTGCGCCACCAATTCGCGATTGACGTCGACGTCGTCTTTGTTTGTTGATACACCGAGCGCTGGAACATTGATGGGCACGTGAAGTACACCTGTACAACAAGTCGTTATAAGAAATCTGAAATTATTATCCGCATTAGGATATGACATACCGAAAAATGTGAGTGCGAGCATAGCTGGCAGTGTCTTGGCTACAGCGGTCCAGTTGACCTTGGTAAAGTCATAATACGTATAAAAATGCCAGAAAGGCTGGTCACTCTCAACTAAAGGGAATATCCAGCCTGCGTCGCGCACTTGGTTGATGTCAAGTCCACAAACAAGGACGAGAAGATAGAATGTCAAGGGCAAAACCATGAAGAACGCGGGTACAAGGAGCGGGCTTTTGAAACGAGCTTGCAGGGCACGCAAGAGGAGGGCGGCAACCAACGCTGTGAGCCACCGAGATAAAATATGGATATCGAGAAAGATCTTGCGTAGCATTGATAAAGTGTAGACCAGATCCTCATCGAGTCGCCCAGATACCTCTACACCTGTCGTGATCAGGAACCAACCCACACCGCCAATGGTTCCCACCAGGATATGGCGTGGAAAGAAACCGATGAGTGAGCCAAGGTTAAGGGCACCCAGAAGAAAAAATGCGATGCCGGTGAGGATACTGCTTATAGCAAAGGCCACGACAGTGGAGGCAATGGCAGTGTCTTGTTGGTCTGGGCCCACCGAAGTCACGATCTGTTGGGCGCTAAACGCAAGCACTGGTAAGATACCGGGTCATGCTCTATCATGATTGCGTCACTTACATAGAATGCAAAAATGGAACCACTGGAATGGGACCATTGATAAATGGACAGATGGATGGTGGGTACGCATGAGTGTCATCATCCTGTAAGCTCTATAAACATGATTGTCTCACCTTCTATCATCATACTAAGGAGGCAGCAATAGGAAAATGAGCTCGAACATTTCGTAAAAAAAAAAAAAAAAGGTTAATAGTACCTTCCATTACCGCCAGCAAAAGCGCTACCGCCGCAGGAGTATACTAGTTGGGAAACGATGCAACTACAAAACAAGGTAGTAAAGAGAGCGGAAAATGATTTAGTGGCAAACAGGTCCAAAGCAGAATAGGTTGGTATACCTCACGAAGAACATGGATATACCATCAGGGCCAAAGGTGGCAAAAACAGGGTTATTTAGAGGGAAGGTAATAAGACCTGACCAGACACGCGTTATACAGAGATTATCGGCGTGAGTCGTTTCATACCGTATGAGATTGCGTCCAGCAAATTGAGCAGAAGACCAAGGACAACGGCGGGTATGCACCGAAGAGGATTTTGAGCAAAGCGAACACAAAAGAGACGGGGCTTCTTTGTGGAGCTTATGGTTGAGTCATCATCATTTCTGGTATAATCGTAAGAACCGGGCGAGGCATGATAGCCGTTGTAAATCGGGTGATGGCTATAGTGAGGGTGTGCAGGAGAGGAAGCATTGTTGGATTCTATGGAATGATAATGGGTAGACAGAGTGTCTGTTTGTTCGAGCAACGGGCGTGTCTCGTCTTGATGCGATTGCTGGTCTAGAGCAGACATTGGCGGAATAGGAGAAGAAGTAGACGGGCCAGAAGAAGGATGATTCTTGTTCTGCAGGAGGAAGGATAGATTACTGCTAGGAGCGGTAAGCGATTGAGAGACGGAATGGTCATTGGTAGATTTGGCAAAGGAGGCGTTATCGTGGTGGATCGGGTGCGTCGAAAACGAAGTATTGGCACCGACTTCTTTGAGGGCGAGAGAATGGGCTCGGATGGAATCGATCGAAGCGGAGTAATGCGCTTCGGTGCCTATACAAAACAAACAGAAAGGTTCATGGTAAACAGGACGACCGCATTCTCAGCTTTTTCTGTCTGTACTGTTATCGATAATTACTTGGTTCGCCCGGGATAGCCGAAGCATAGAATGATCGAGACGGTAAGTCGCGTGAAGCGCGTCGTTGTTTCAAGGAAGAGGACGGAGACATGGCAAAGTCCCGAGGGAATGAGGCCTGCGTGGCCATGGGCGGTGAATTAGCCGCGTATGAACCAGACTGGTCGTGATGCATTGCCACTTGCGACAGGAGAATATGCGTGGTAGTAGAGTCGGATAGAAGGTGTCTTTTTCTTAGAGTAGGAGGTGGGGAGGAGGTGGAAGGGAAGGAAAGAAGGAAAGGAGGACGGGAGATATAATAAGCAAAAGACAAGATAAGGAAAAAAAGAGAGGGAAGCGGTGTTTGACAGTTCTCTTTTTTTGTTCTTTGTGTTTCAGACAGTTCGAATGTCATGACCTACACACCTTTTTCCGGCTTCAAGTCTTGGTAACAAGGCCTCTTATTCTATTGATATCGATCTTACTCGTTCCTCTCTCTCTTTCAGTCTCGACGCATGGCGAAAAGCCAATCAAGACGGTGCTGCACTTCTTGCAGAGATCAACCGTGATGATCTTGACACTACCAGGGAGCTTCTGCGCCAGGTCATTGAGAACTGTATGTTTCATCATTTGTCCCCTTGTAAGATTTACTTATGCTTGAATAGTGCGCACAATTCTCGACCGAATGTATCAGGAGCGTGATAAGGCCGAGAAAGATCCTGGCACAGCGGACGAAAAACGCATAATTTTACGAAAATGTGTGGATATGTACGACCAAGAATTCATGGTCAAGGTGAGTTTAAGTTACGTAGGCCATGCGACTCTTAGGATATCGACTCCTGACATTGTGTAGTCTTCTATTGGGACCATCTTGAGCGAAGCATCGTTCTTTACATCGCAGCAAGTGACAGGTAGTTTCGCGCTTTGGAAGACAGAAGCCTACATTGATACCGAAGTGGTCAACCAAATCTCTACTTGAGACTACATCATTATATAATTGCTATCATGTATCTATCATATCGATACATTTATCACAACGCTATATATGAACGCTGACTAGCTTAAGTGGCCGGAAGCCTGGGTTGTTAATACATGCTCACGGCGCACGGCCATCATCTCGCCTAGGATTAACGGGTTATTTGAGTTATGATCTCGAATTAGCTCTTATGGGCGGGCGCAGAGCAGTCATTTGGCGCAGAGCTCCATGTGTATGAAGGGGGGGGATTTGACTATGGTTCTGGTCCTGCGCAGCCTAGGCTACAGGATGCGAATCGGAGCGCAGGGGGGAACAGAGTGGTTGGGCGGCAAGAAGAAAAGAGCTATGGAGGAAGGAAAGGAGCGGAACGACATTAATGTTCTCATATTCACTTTGTTATAATGGATCTGTTTCACTTACAGGCAGAGGGAAAAGCGAGAGAAGAAAAATCTGAATGAAGGGAGCGCAAGGACAAGAGGAAGGACGACGCGAACGGAGTATAAGACAGCAGGAGAGGAGAGGAGAGACAAAGGCCCGCAAGCCAAGTACACATCCAAAGTGATGCATTTTCGACGCGGCAACTTACTATCATGCACAACAGCAAATACATCGTCAATGGACGGAGAAACGGTGGCAAAAGGACTCGAGGCAACTTGTATGTTTATAATTGCCTGTGTTGATTTATGCTTCTAGCCATGATCCTGTGGACAAAAGTACTTGCAATGAAAGAAACTTTGAAGAGATAAAGGAAAAGAAGACAAGTAGACAGTCTTTTTTATGAAATTGATACGCACTGATCGACTTCTATGATATGCGATTACATGGACCGGGTGCATCGATAAAAATAGCAAAGCAGTAAAAGTGAGTCTGACACTGGGGTATCAGGCAATCCATATTCACCTATGAAGAAAAGAAAAAGAACGAAAAGAAGAAAAAGACTTAAGCAACGTACGCTAATGTCAGATATGTTCTGCGGAAGTGGTGTCAGCTACCAAGAAGCGTATCTGCCGTTTTGTTCCGATCTCGTCAAACGAGCCTAGAAATATCTAGGAAGAAAAGTGAACATTTCTATTCTGACAATAGTAATAAAGCAGATTACGGTCCAGAGAGAAGTCTGTGGGCGTACTGATGCTATGATAAAGTGAGAGAGAGCGAATTATACGACCCACGCTCGTGTTGAACATTAGTATCGCGAACTAGCGCATTGACACGGGTGCGAGACAGATCTGTACCGCTACCAGCAGCGTTTGAAGTGAAGTTACTGGCGCGACAGAACCATTTTATTCGGCTATCCATGCTTTGATGGTTATCAGCTAAAGTCCCTCTGTATGAAAAATGGGTGCTTAGATCTGAGCAATGTATTATTATTATTTTTTTGTCGTTGTACAATCATATAAACGCAGGAAACTTACTGGGAAAAAGCGGACAATCATTCACGCCCTTCATTCTTTTCCTGATGCCTCCCCAATGGTCTATAACATTTGGTAATGATCATCTCCTCTTTTTATTCTTCATAAATACGCGGGTGTTGACAAAGCCTTCGATACGATAGCATGGTGAGCGACTTCTTTTATCCCAACATGGGAGGCGTTGAGAGTCATTTGTACCATTTATCTCAAAGGCTGATTCAACGCGGACACAAGGTAATCAAGTGAAATGAAAAAAAGAGAGAGAGAAAGAGAAAGAGAACCGCAAACAGTGGAAAGGAACAAAGGACAGGAATTGAACAAAAAAGAAATACAGGTGATAATAGTGACTCACGCGTATGGAAACCGGAAAGGGGTCCGTTATCTCACCAACGGGCTAAAAGTATACTATGTACCTACTATGATTGTCGCGTCAGAGGCCTCTCTGCCTACGATCTATGGCTTTTTCCCTCTTTTCCGCAATATCGTTATTCGCGAAGAGATCCAGATCATCCATGGTCACGGTGCCTTTTCCGCTCTCTGTCACGAAGCCATTCTCCATGGCAAAACAATGGGTTACAAAGCCTGCTTCACAGACCATTCCCTTTTCGGTTTTGCGGACGCAAGCTCTATTCTTACCAACAAGCTTTTGAAATTTACCCTTAGCGACGTTGACCATGTCATTTGTGTCTCTCATACTAGGTAAGGCTCACTCAAAGATCAACCAAATTCCTGTTTATTCATTATCTATGCACCATAGCAAAGAGAATACCGTTCTTCGAGCAGCTTTGTCACCCAAATCCGTGTCTGTTATACCGAACGCAGTCGTAGCTTCTCAGTTTAAGCCTGACCCTACTGCAGCGGATCCCAATTGGAGTAAGTTTCAGCCTTGATACTTTGCGCGCAATCGAGTAAACGGCTAACGGCATCTGTCCAGTTACTGTGGTGGTTATTAGCCGCCTTGTATACCGAAAAGGCATGGATCTACTGGTCGCCATCATACCGCGGATATGTGCCATGCACCGTAACGTGCGCTTCATAATAGGTATTAAAATAGAGTGCCATGATATCGCTCAGCGTCCTCATTCCGCCATTGCTTTTCTGGCTTCACTGTTACTAGGCGGGGACGGACCTAAACGTATCGACCTTGAACAGATGCGGGAGAAGCACCTATTGCATGACCGTGTAGAACTACTGGGATCGGTCAAACACCATCAAGTTCGCGACGTGCTTATCCAAGGCAACATATTCCTTAATACCAGCTTGACAGAAGCTTTTTGCATAGCCATTGTGGAAGCTGCTTGCGCAGGGTATAGTTAGCAGTGGAAAATCGTGAGTGGTACT
The DNA here is from genome assembly GCA_002105135.1 of Syncephalastrum racemosum. Lineage (NCBI taxonomy): Eukaryota > Fungi > Mucoromycota > Mucoromycetes > Mucorales > Syncephalastraceae > Syncephalastrum > Syncephalastrum racemosum. The sequence goes on along the minus strand of MCGN01000009.1, from coordinate 29,608 downwards.
AATTCCCACGTTCTGCTTTCCGTTCTTCTTTCTTCGCTTTTTTCCTATGCTGGATTAGCCTTTTCGTTGTGAGTACAAAAGTCGGCGGCGTGCCAGAAGTCTTACCCAGCTACATGATTAACTACGCTATGCCAGAAGAAGATGGTAAATATCGGGCATCAACAAGTACCAAAAGATCCCTGTGTCAACTGAAATGAAATCAGATCTCGTCATTGCCATATCAAAAGCGATCCACATGATACGCTATGAGGAGGTGGACCCGAGTCGCTTCAACGACGAACTCAAAGACATGTACAGCTGGTCTAACGTTGCTGAAAGAACTGAGAAGGTAAACACCCCCCCCCAGCCCCTTCAACAGTCGCTTTTATTAGCTGCATCTGATATGCTTCGTGCGACTTCCATGTAGGTCTATGACTTGATATGGCAGACCCAGAACGCGCCCCTGCTGGAGCGTTTACGACGTTATTATGGTTGTGGACTTTATGCCGGGAAAATATTTTGCATGGTCATGGCACTTGATTACCTCTTTTGGATCTTCCTTGAGACTATCGCACCCCGTTACAACATTGAGCGAGCCCAGACATTCCCATATAAACGATATCGGCAGTTTTTTGATGATAGCTAGCACACAGATTAGATGCAGACACAAGAACTGCAAATGTATTATAGTAATTTCTCGATCGTTTTATTGTACCTGGATTCAGAGCGTCGTACTATATCACTCGGCTCTGGTTGGTACAACTATGTAAATCGAAATCCCGCACATATACGCCTGCATACTCGTGACCCATAATGGATAGCTTCCCTCCCCCAAGCTTAGGTAACAATCAAGGACTGGCCGACATAATACGACAGTGGAAAATGATTTCGTTTTCGAGCAGCAATGAATTTGACATACTAGCAGCTAGACAGCGGGGAACATAAAGCGGTCATGTGCGAAATTTATTCCTTAAGCCTCATCACGAGCAGGAGATTGAATAGGCTGATATCCATCATTCGCATATGAATGTGCGAAAAGTGACCAATTTGAGCGTACGACCTCGTCGGCACTGCGACCCTTAGTCTCAGGCAGGATCCAGTAAGCGATGCAGATCACTACAGCAAGCAGAGCCGAGAAGAGATAAAAGACATTGTCCTTTCCGATCCTGTCACTGACGACCAAGAAACCGGCTGAAACAAGAAAATTGGAAATCATGTTGGAAGCAAGGCCAATGGCACCTGCGCTCGAAACGGCGGGTGTATCGACCAGCTCTGGTATCATCAAAAACGGGATAGGGCCCAGGCCGATAGCGTAGGCAGCAACGTAGCCAATGATCGCAAATGCAGATACTTTGTCGCGGTCTGGGACAGTGATGCTAGAGGCCAGCAAAAGACTCATTACCATCATGCTGCTAGCTGAAAACAGGAAGAGGGAGCGCCGTCCAATTCGATCCATTAGATAAGCAGATATGATAGTCATGACGAGGTTGACGAGAGAGATGTAGGTGGTGATGAGGTCTGCTGTTTGAGGAAATATCGAAGCCATGATGGAAGTCGAGTAGAAAATGACGGCATTGATCCCAGAAAGCTGCTGGCCGAGCTGGAGCAGCAGGATAATGAGAAGCGACCGTCTGTAGCGGGGCTGAGTAAGATAACGGTGCACATTCATAGTGGAGGTGACGCCAGTGTTGATCAAAGCGGGTGGATTGCGGCTAGCTGTGGCGATTTGTAGCCCGTCATCATCTGGGGGCAGCATATCGTCAGTTGGATCATTTGTGTCTGCTTGAGAACGGTTCTGTTCACGGCGCCATTCAGCAATCTCGTCTTCCACGCGCTCTATAGGAGGGCCACGCAACTGGAACAGGGCGTTCTTGGCATCGTTAAGGCTGCCAGGTAAATAGCACGCAAGATATCGAGGTGAGTCGACGCAGAAAGGCAGCAGTAAGATCTGAGTAAGAGCCAGAACGATACCCAGAGCAAGAATGGAACGCCAAGCAGCCAGCGTAGACCAGGCGAGACCTATCAGCTGAGCTACCAAAATCCCAAGCACAATCGCGAGTTGGTTCAAAGTGCCGAAGAGACCTCGGCTTGCACGCGGCGCACATTCTGCAATGTAAGTCGGTACGACGACAGTAACAACGCCACTACCGATGCCTGTCAGGAAGCGGCCCGCCATGAGCATAGCTGGACTAAAGGCGCAGGTCATGATAGCAGACCCAATACCGGTAAAAACGCTACTGCCGAAAAGAGCCAGCCGGCGCCCATATCGATCGCTCAATTGACCTGCACTTAGCGCGCCCACCAGACCGCCCGCTGTCAGCATTGCTACTGCCAAGGAGTATTGGCCGTCACTCATTCGTAAGCAGCTCGGCAGCCCTGTCTTGATCTGATCGACGAGAATCCCTTGCTTCGTCTGACATTTTGATATGACTGACTGGGGTGTGTTAAGCTCTCCGTTGTGGTATCCATACTGAAAGGCACCCTAGAAACATATCCGAATTATTCCTTCATTCTTTCAGTCGTTCATTCGTTTATTCATTCATTGTTCTGTGTTCCTCCTCCCATCCTGCACAACTCACCAGCGTGATGACAAAGACAACAAATAGAAGATACGGTGTTAGATTTCGGGAGGCAATCTCATTCCCATTGGGCGGAACCATTCCGTGCCCACTATCTTATATATTTGCAGTCGTTTGGGTCTGGAAGAAGCGAGTTACAGAGATTCCAGTTATAAGTCGCGATAAATGGTGGGGGGCCGTTCTAGGCAACTGCATTTCCCTCGCTTTGAAATCCCGACCTACGGACCCAAAAATACCGTTACCGTACTCGAGCAGGTCCCATTGGGGTCTTAAGTTGATTTACAGAATGGCCCCTTTCGGCATCCCACCCCAGGGCAACTAAATTTCCCTGCTTAAAAATCCGACCTAGAGCCGTAAATGTGCAACATTGGTGGGCCCAATGGGTAAATGTTGGTGACCAACATTTTCCGACATTTATTTACCTGTGCAACCCCTTTTGCCCTTTTTGCCCTTTTTGCCCTTTTTGCCCTTTTTGCCCTGCCCGCATCCTCAGGCATAAAACCTGCCCTTCCCTTTTTCCTAAAAAAAGAAAGCATAAAATTTACTTCCTTCCTTTCGTTTTCTCTTTACTTCAACATGTCGACCGCCATCGGAACCAGTCCTCTGTCTGCTTGTTCAATGTCTGCTGACCGTACACTCGATTGACCTGTATGGATTTTTGGGTCGTTATACCCGGTAAGGCACTTGGTAGGTTCGGTAAGTTAAGTGGTAAAGCTACCCAGAATAAAGGGAATTACTACGCGCCCCCCCTTTTTCCAGCTCGCGCCCCCCCTTTTTGCTAGTGATTTTAGAATCTTTTTCCATCACGGTAAATTTCCACCAATCACATTTTTGATCACTGAATTTCATATAAAAAACAATTGCTTTTTGTCATTTAAAAAGACATTTGATTTCTTCTAGATGACTACAATATTATGTATGCCATATTAATTAAGTCAACCCGTAATCCCTACCCTTATAATGTTTTTACTAGCCATAAACGCGAGAATTAGACAATTGTGATAAACCATCACCTGTCGGGTGAACTCGTCTTTGTGAAAACGGTCTATACCCGCAGCTGTGTCCAATCATTGAAACGGTTGCTCATCAAGAACGTCCTGAGTCCATCATTTACAATTCAGACATTAGTCTGACTTGTATTTAAAGAAAAGAGCGCTACTGCGGTTTCACCTGCACAATATCATTGGCAGTGTCTCTTACCAAGAAGTGTCTGAATAATAATTTATCTCAGGAACCTCCGTTCCTAATTAAACATGGACATCGTCACAGTGGATTGGTTCTAATCACTCCGTCCTCTGAAACATCGTCAAATCTATAAAAGACGTACATAGATCATAAGCGGATAGAGTAATCAATTCTTTACTTTTATTTTTCCAGTAAAGACCAGTCTCACGTATTCTTTTTGTTACCTGTTCTACTTTGCCTACATCACAACAATAACAACAACAATAACAACGATGCTTTTAACGATAATATTAGCAATAACAATAGCAACAACAAATAACAATATGAAGATGTGTGCGCTGAAAAGGGAAGGTAGCATAACAGTAACATAGCTCGCTCCTATCAAGCGCTGATAGATAGACATCCTTACCTCACCAGTTGTTTCGATATAAATAAGTCTCAATTTATCCTTCATCCTTTTTTTGCTGCTATATTCTTTTCGTACCTCATTCTACACCTGCAACATGCCATCAATTCAAGACATCATCGCCAAAACGTATCAATCTCGCGACGAGCTTTACCGTGACCTCCAAGCCATGGCTAAAGAGGATAACTTCAACGTGAACATCGCCAAGGGTAGCAATCTCAATCCAGAGAAGGGCACTGTCAGATGCTACTTCAAGTGCATCCACGGTGGCAAATACGTCCAGTCAAAGCCCGAGACAACTTCGGAAAAAGACGATGACCATGAAGAACAAGAAGAGATTCTTGATACGACAGCGGAAAAGGTTGGCATCTAAGAGGCTCACCCCACTACACAGAATTGATAAGATGATGTAACCTATTGACTAACGCAAAAATTCAGCCTCCCGTGGGCAAAGGCTTCTATGTTTGCAAAAATGGCGTCCAGAAGAAAAAGCCTGCTCGTCGCTCTAACCGACAGGACTGTCCCTGGAGAGTGCACGCCAGCCAAAGCAAGAAAGACAAGCTGTGGAGGGCGAAGCTCAGAAATGGAGAGCATAACCATGACAAGCCGAGCAATACTTTGTACTATCATGCAAATCGCAGTATCAAGGATCCCCAAGCACGAGCTGCCATCATGGAGATGACAGAAGACATGTTGACGCCAGCGCAAATTGAGCGCAGGCTCAAGAGCGATGTGGATGGAGCTGCAGTTATACGCAAAGACATTTACAACAGACGGAATGATCTTGCGCGCGCGCAGTCGAGCGGTCACGAGGCCTTGGACTTGCATGATTTCCTGCTTGCTCGCGGTTACGTTTCGCGTTATCATGTCAACAATAACGACACCACTGTTAGCATGCTTTTCGCTACCCATCCAGTTTGCATCGAAAGAGCACGGCGGTTCAGCGAGGTGGTCATTATGGATGCCACATATAAGACCTCGTTGACTAAGCTACCTATGGTCAATATCGTCGGCATCCATAACATAGGCTCCATGTACAAGTCCACAAGTTCCCTTCAGTCTTTCTACATTGGATCCGCCTTCGTCTCAAACGAAAAGGAAGTTTCATACACGTGGGTCCTTGAGCAGTTGAAGGACGTCATCTTCAACAGCAGCAGTCCTGGCATATTTGTCACCGATGACGATAAGGCTCTCGGTGCTGCTTTACGAACGGTTTTTCCAGACACGCCCCAGACCCTGTGCATGTGGCACATCAAGAAGAATTTCGAGGCTCATGCTTCTGGCTGCTTCAAGCATGATTCGGAGCAACGCAAGGAGCATGACTCTATAGTGGGCACAATGGTCACCTGCCGTACCATGAAGGAGTTCGATGACAGCATCGAAGCTTATCGCCAGCTTGTCAGCACCACTAAGAAATCCCGAGAGCTGAAAAGCTACATCGACGGGTATGCGGCAAAAGATACGCGAGCCTACATAGCATGACATTAAATATTTGCTACAGGTTACTCTCGTACAAGCAGAAATGGGGAGGACCATGGGTCGGAAACCATGCGCACTTCGGAGCTAGATCTACACAGCGTGTTGAAGGCACACATTGGCAGCTGAAGCAGATCCTCCGAGAACCTGGACGTCTCCTCAAGGTTTTCAAAGTTATCCACAAGTTTCTGAGTGCAAATGTACGTATACGCGGCACCTTCCGATACATAACGTCCTCACGTTAATGCTTTTTTTAAAAAGGATCTGAGCCACAGCTACAGTTACGATGCCAATCTGCTTAGTTTCGTTCCCTTCAAGAACGAGGACGAATATACCGACGTCCATATTATGCATGCTCTTTCAGAGATAAGATTTTCCGTCAGCCATTTCGCGCTTCGGATAATCAAGACCGAACTGAGGAAGACCTGGGAGCTCACCGCACACCAAAGAAAGGAAGCCACTTCAGATGACTGCGACTGCGAAGCGCGCCTGAACTTTCTGCTCCCCTGTCATCATGTTTTGGCCGCTCTCCATAACATACCTGTCCCCGTTAGTATGATCCATAAAAGATGGCTTCTTGAAGCAAGTCAAGGTATGCTTGAGCATTTAGGAGTTGCCGATTTACACTCATACTTATCTCTCTATCGTATAGAAATATTCGAACCTCTCCCGGTTACTTCTACGGATGCAAAAGGCGTAGACTCTTCATTCAGCGATACTATGCATGATTTCACGACGCTATACCAAGCTATGCCTGACCCACAGCAACGTGTAGATCTCGTAAAGCAGTTGAACGAATTTATTGGGGAGATACGTTCGGTGCCGATTAAGGATCCCGAAAGCCTCATCCTGCCCACCTCCATCAAGACCAAGGGCCGTCCGCAAGGCACAAAAAATGCAAGAATACCATCTTCCTTCGAGAGAAAGGAGTTGGAACAAAGAACCGCGGACGAGGTGGAGCGCCGTCTGATGAAGGAGACGGAGGAGAAGATTGCAGAGGCAAGACTGGTAGCTGACAAGCAGCCACATAAAAAAAGAAAAGCACAAACGAAAGGGGATGATCATTACGACGAGGATGATCTCTGGTATGGTCCCAGGAAGAACCACAGAAAGGACTGCCAAGATATGCCTAGGTAAGCATTGCACCCCTTAAACATGCGCTATTTATATTAAAGACATAATACACTAACAATTATATTCTCTGTTAATGTCTAGCTGGCTCACAGACACGAGTATCCCTCCTGCGTCCGTGCAGAATGTGGTCCGCGTCGTCGGTGATGGTTTTTGTGGCTTCCGTGCTCTCGCAGCTCAGCACTTCGACGAAGAGGACAGATATCTAGACGTCAAGACACTCATGTCGGAGACGCTGAATGGTGAAAAAAGCAGCACATATAAGGACGTCTACAGGATTTTTGTCTGTCAACGATCTCAGGAGATTATTGACGAGATCAAAGCACGTATCACGTATGGCTTTCGCGGTGAAAGCTTCTGTGGAAGCGAACACTGGTTCGACATGGCTAGCATGGCGCAGCTTGCCGCAGATGCATTGCATACGCCCATTGCGGTTTACAATGCTCGTGAGCCCCACGGTCCCGGCGATCAGCTTTCCTGGCTTCACCTTCCCTTCTCCGGACCGCTGGATGGTGCCCAGCCGACGCCATATATACTAGTTCTTGTGGATAATCATTTTTGGACGCTACGACTTAAACCACGCCAGGCCAAGGGGTTTCTCTGGCCTCCTAAAGTGCCTTACTACCATGATGCTCTGAAGGCGCTCGGTAACCACGAATCTCGCAAGAAATGGAAGTACCTCCATACCCAGACACTCCTTCCAAGAATCTCCAACAGAAAAAGTCCCATAACTATCCCGTCCTCCCCTCCATAACAGTTATATACCAACTACCATATACATATACATATACATATACATATTATTCTCAAAGACTTTTTCGTGCACCATACTGATCCGAGAAGAAGAAGTGCGCCATATGCGCTAAGTCTGTGTCATATAAACTATAATGTTTCTAATACGTAGAATTTGATTGGTGGATTTACCGTGATGGAAAAAGATTCTAAAATCACTAGCAAAAAGGGGGGGGGCACGAGCTGGAAAAATGGGGGGCCCGTAGTAATTCCCAGAATAAAAGAAAGGGGATAATAGTACAGTATACTATATGAGGATAGTAAGCTATTATATAAAAGTAGTGAGCACCAGCAAAGCTTATGAGAAGACTTTGCAAATAAAAATAAAGGAAAAGGATGATACAAAGCTATGTGAGCTACTGAGCTTCGTTATACAAAAAAAAGGGAAAGGGAACAAAAGGTAGTTCAAAGAGGTGTCCGGTGGCGGAGAAGAAAATCAAAGAAATGAAAATTGAAAGAAAAGTGTTTCGCAATGTCGAAAAGTAATGTTGCAACTTGGTGTCTTCGGTGGTGTCTTGCAATGGGAACCAACAGAGACGAATTACTGAATGCGCTTTTAGCGTCAAAAGGTGTCAGAGATTATGAAAAGGTAGTCTGAAAGTAAAATCAAAGTAAAGTCTAAATTTATTCGTTTGGCCGAGAACTCAAGCCTATTTACAGTGACTCAAAAAACTGGTGCAATGTTTTAGAAATTTTGCGAAAAGCTCTATATCTCGGCGTCTAGCAAAGCTAGAGACGTGAGACGTAGACCAGTCGATAGCCAGATCAATGCGGTAGACGACACTGGTATTAGAAGTCCGACTATCACCATATATGGAAAGATATGAGCCCTCCAGGATTCGAACCCATTGCACCAGTTTTTTGTGTTAGGTAAACTTTTACTTCAATACTTTGTATATTTCCCTTTTGCTCTTCTAGCTGCTTCTAAACGTCTAGGAATACTTTCTATGAGATTCTGGCATATTTTTGGATCGATCTTGTTCCATTCATCTTCGGTTCTCTCCCACAGTTCTTGCATACTTGTGGGCTTGGTTTCGTAGGAGTTTAGCTTCCGTTTCAGGTGATCCCAAAGGTGCTCAATAGGGTTAAGGTCCGGTGATTGAGCGGGCCAGTCCAGTACTTCGATATTCTGGTCGGATAGCCACTCGGTGACCAGCTTAGACTCGTGCTTGGGATCGTTGTCATGCTGGAACACCATTTTTGACATGTTGTGGCCATAGTATTCCGCTAACTGATTGAGGTAGTCTTGCAGAATATCCTTATAAAGGTGTTTATCCATGCCGCCGTCGATGCGGCACATGTATCCAATGCCGTCGTAGAGCATACAGACCCAACCCATGATGTTTCCACCACCATGTTTTATGGTGCCTTGGACGGTTCTGGGATCGATCCCTGTAGAGGCCTCATTCTCCCATCCCCACTTCCGCCCGTCCGACGCAAAGCGGCAGATTTTGGTCTCGTCTGACCATATGACGCGTTTCCAGTCATCGGCTGTCCAGGAGCCATACCTTTGGGCGAACTGGAGGCGTGCCTTTACGTGGCGTGGTGTCAAGAGCGGTTTCTTACGTTTAACTCGAGCCTTCAGACCACCTCGGCGGAGGATATTCCGAGCTGTTTCAACACTGAAACGATTCTCCGTCAGTGCCTGCACAATGCCATGGGCTTCTACAGCTGTTCCGGCTTCTGTGCTGAGCACAGATCTCACGATAGCCCTCTCCAGACGCTTTGGCACCACTTTTGGCCGACCTCCTTTCGAGGTTTCCAGCCCCGGACGGTGGAGTTTTCTGATTCTACCAGTTGTAGTCCAATAGATACCGGCCTTGGCTTGAATCTGACGCTCACTGAGGCCTTTATCGATCAGTTTGAGGACAGCTGACACTTTTTCCTTGGGGGTAGCCTTCATCTATGACACAACGGTAATCAGTATTAAGGAAAGTGTGCTTTACGTCGCTGTAGATGCCTGGAATTAATCCTGGTACCTCTGACTACACGTTTAACGAGTTAGCAACTGAGCTATGAGGGGTTTTGTACGTCTTGCATGCTTTTTTGATTTCCTCAGCAGCAACACAAAAAACTGGTGCAATGGGTTCGAATCCTGGAGGGCTCATATCTTTCCATATATGGTGATAGTCGGACTTCTAATACCAGTGTCGTCTACCGCATTGATCTGGCTATCGACTGGTCTACGTCTCACGTCTCTAGCTTTGCTAGACGCCGAGATATAGAGCTTTTCGCAAAATTTCAAAAACATTGCACCAGTTTTTTGAGTCACTGTATACTAATTGATTGGAATAAAAATATGATATGAGGAAAGTAAAGAGAAAAAGAAAAAAGTAGAAAGTTTTGTGAAAAACTAAAAAGTATGTGAAGAAAGTAGAAAAGAAATGGAAAAAGTAAAGAAGGCGTGAAGAAAGTAAAAAGGGAATGAAGAAAGTAAAGAAGAGGTGAAGAAACTAGGAAAAAATGTGGGGAAAGTAGAAAAGGGGTGAAAAAAGTAGAAAGGATGCCACAAAAGTAGGACGATCCTTGAGGAAAGTAAAAAAAGGAAACGAAAAAATGTAGGGGTGCCTTGATCTCGGGTTACACACCCTACACCTGGTCACCTCGTCACGCAATAAAAGCACGTCCAGTCGCATACTATACTATAGCTCATTCTTCTGAAGACGGCGTATCCATACTTTAAAGTATGGTTATACTGGCGAGTCAAATAAGAAACAAGCTGAGGGATAAGGTTGGCGTATACGCGGGTCGAGATTTATTCTTAGTCCACGAGAGACTCTTCAGGATCATCTTCAAGAACTTCAGCGACTATCTCGCCATACGTTCGCGCATAGTCCTCACCGCCGGCTTCGTCGTCGTTCTCGCCCACCTCGTCTTCCTCATCGCCACTATCCGGTGCTCCCTCACTAACGCTGGAGTCGGCGTTGCCAAAATGGAAGGGTGTGATGTAGGCAAAGTAGAACAGGTAACAAAAAGAATACGTGAGACTGGTCTTTACTGGAAAATAAAAGTAAAGAATTGATTACTCTATCCGCTTATGATCTATGTACGTCTTTTATAGATTTGACGATGTTTCAGAGGACGGAGTGATTAGAACCAAATCCACTGTGACGATGTCCATGTTTAATTAGGAACGGAGGTTCCTGAGATAAATTATTATTCAGACACTTCTTGGTAAGAGACACTGCCAATGATATTGTGCAGGTGAAACCGCAGTAGCGCTCTTTTCTTTAAATACAAATCAGATAATGTCTGAATTGTAAATGATGGATTCTGGACGTTCTTGATGAGCAACCGTCTCAATGATTGGACACAGCTGCCAGTATAGACCGTTTTCACAAAGACGAGTTCACCCGACAGGTGATGGTTTATCACATAGCGCCCGTCCAGGTTGCGTTCATGGACGTCAACTGGATATATAGTATGAAATAAATGCATGTCCTGTGGTACATGTCATGGTATATGTATGTAGATATGTGGGTGACTTGGATATAATGACCATCTGGTATCTTAGCAATATATGCATAACCTTTAGCGTCTGGCTAGTCGTTTTGATGAGCGTGTCGCAACACCACTTTTGTTTCCATTCTTGGGACCATTGTTCTTTCGATTATTGGTATTAGTCTTGGTATTTGGTTTGGTAATAGTTTTGGGTGTTTGTACGGGTATAACGTTGCGTGGTGCCATTACCTCTTTCTTGGTAGGTCCTTGGCCTATACGCTTCCAATAATTGATAATTGTTTTTCTTTGGGTAAATGAATCTGCAATTTCCCAGGTATCGTGCGATTCATCATAGCCTTTCCATCTTACTTTGTATTCGTATGTGCCTGGTTGTCGGAAACAGATTGCGGACAAGAGACAGAGAGGCAAGGACAGGGGTGTGGACAAGACAAGGCTAGACTAAGAAGGGTATCAGGCACTATTCGACGACATAAGGAATAATACAACATACCGATGACAAGACAAGATATACAAAGATGTGTGATATGAATACAAGATAGAGACGTGGGCAAGAGATAGGGACTAATCTACAAACTACGTATTAAGACCTTCATTCTCGATACTAATATGAAGACATACAAATCAGGCCAGAGACAGGAACAGGAGGCGAGCAGGACCGGCAAGACGTGGCTCTACTGATTGAACAGACAAGATGTATGGAAGTACGAGATATATATTCGGCCAAGGACTTGATCAAGAGACAGGGATCCTTAGGGCTTGACAGGGACAATGACAAGACAGACGATCAGAACAGAAGTCAACAAGACTGATGGGACTTGACAGAAATCAGGAATAAGACAGGATAATCTGATGATGTTTTATTTGACAAATACGAAGGTATTTATACCTAGTGCGGTGTTGATAAGTGACAAGGGTTTATGGCTGGGCGGAGGTGGCAATATCTGATTTTTATGTGATACAAATCACTGGTCGGATTTCGTTCATGACACTGGTGCTAGTTCGTTATGGGCTAATATGCCTTGAACTTCATATAATTCGTCACATGGTATAATTTCATCTTGGGATATAAGTTTAAGTTGTGATGGTGCATATTCGCGTGTCAATACATCATTCTTTTCATCTTTAAGGATGTATGCACCTCCTTGGTTCTTTCTGATAACTGTATAGGGTCCTTCATAGATCGGATCTAGTTTGCCCACTTTTTCAGTAGTCTTTGCCATTACTTGGCCTCCTACAGGAATTTCAATTTGAATATGTTTCTTGTCAAATTTCTTTTTCTGTGCATTGATAACTGCAGTGATTTTTTTCTTGATAGCAGGAAAGACTACTTCTTCCATATTTTAATTCTTTGTACCAGTTCTTTTTCAGAAGCTGGTGTCAGTTGGTAATCATTGGTATAATCTTTAAAACCGTTAAGTTTTCTGGCAAACATAAGGGTATATGGTGCGGTGTCATGTCTTTTCGTAATTTTTGCATTGAGTGACAATTGCACTGCAGGAACGAAAAGATCCCAATCTTTGATGGCACCTCTAATGAATTTCTTTAGAGTTCTTACTGAGGTTTGTACCCATCTTTCGGCTACACCATTTGCTCTTGGGTGGTATGGCGTCATTAGTCTGTGGTCAAAACCAGTGGCTTCAGACAGTTGACTTAGAAGACTGTTTACGAATTCTGTGCCATTATCTGATTGTAGGTATCTTGGGAATCCAAAGTCGCAAAAGACTTGAATTAATACTTTCACAACCGTATCAGATTGTTTTAGGGTTTCTTATCGGTCGGTTCGGTTCGGTTCGGTTTTCGGTTATTTTTCAGAAACCCTAGATTGTTTGCTTGATATGAGTCTTAATATGCAGAATCTTGTACAGATATCTACCATTACCAGTAGGTAGTTGTTTCCCATAAAAGTTGTTTTAAATGGGCCAGCCAGATCTATGGCCCAATGGTCGCATGGTAAAAATGATTGTGCTGGGTGCAAAGGATTAAATCCTTGTCGTACAATATTGAAACGCTGGCATTCTTTGCATTTCTTTATAGTCTCTGCTAGGGTTCCGCGAAAATAACCGATAACCGATAACCGACCGATAAACCGATAAGTCTGGATTTAAAATAGGCGGTATGTGGTTGATGCCGCGAGTGACAAAGTGTTGATGTGCTTCCCGGCTGATGAGAGCTCCAAGGGCATGGACGAGTGGGTCCTATGACTGGATGTGCGCATTATTGAGATGGATAGATATGTTCTTTATGTGGATACATCCATTATTGAGATGGATGGACGTTTTTTTTAGCTGGATACAGCCATATTTGAGATGGATGGATGTCTTTTCTGGGTGGATATAGGCATATTGAGGCTTAAGCTCTAGCTCATCAGACAATATTATTAGACGAATCAATCGAAACTAGATTCTGTTTGTGGAGCTAGTGGAAACACGCTAGTCTTTCGGAGCTGGCTGGATGAAGGCACAGGTTCGATCTCGGACCTTAGACAATTTTAAAATGTGGCATTAAGTGGGATTCGAAATGACGTGTGTCGGATTCCTTTTGGCTGTAAGGACAGGGCCAGGTGGAATAAGGGAACAAAAGAATAGAGGGTGGATAAGATGATCTTTATTATTTGTACTTCTCGCGTATTTATATTTTTCTAAGATCTTGGCAATTGCCTGCGAGAAGGGGATAACTATATAAAAGGATAATGGGCTATGACGCGTAACGTCATAGCCAAGAGGTCGGAGAGGAAGAGAGGGAGAGTGAGAGCCAGGGAGGAGAGTATTCGGTGCTGCGTCCGCAAAAGGAGATGCACTTCTTTAAAGTGGTCCCAAATGCGGATGGCTTGCCGTACGCGGCATTTGACGTCATTTCGAGGGAAAAGAGGAAGGGAGTTCAGCTCCCGACACGTGCAGAAAATTTTTGTTCCTTTTTTTCTGCCGATTAACTTTTCAAGTATTTTTTCGTTGAAAGACTGTATACGACGTGCGCTTCGCACGGTATACCTTGCCTCGAGATACTCTAGTGTACTGATCATTATTATATTTCATTTATTGCTTCCTTTCATGTATTTAGTCCGCGCATTCAGTTTTGTGTTATTACATTTCAAGCTGGGCATAATCCTAATAGCTAACCCCTAACACGAGCTAAGAGTGAACGACTCTATATCGGCTAGCACAAAGTCTAAATAGAATAAAGACTTCATAATTCATTTATAATTCATGGAGACAAGTAAAGGGCTGGTCGCTATACACTGTACATTATAGGTTTTAGACTTACTGACACATACAGCTTGATGTGTACTGATACCATTGGTTTAAGCGGGGTCGGTGCAGATACTCTTGGACGTACATATAATATGAGATGCCTTTCACCGGTAGTAGAGAAGTTTAACGCAACAACAGCAGAGTGACTGAGTGCCGTCAGTATCACACTTTTTCAAATAATTACGATACCCCTGGGCCAGAACAAATTCAGGTTTTGGCAGCATAATACGATTAAGGACTGCGTTCAAAAGCCTCAGTCACAGTTTACTAAAAATCGAAGTCACTCCGTCGTGTCTTATCGGTCGGTTCGGTTATAACCGATAGTTATCGGTTCGGTTTCGGTTATGAATCTTATCGGTCGGTTCGGTTTCGGTTATCGCAATAACCGACCCGAACCGACCGATAAGGAACCCTAGTTCCGCTTCCCTGAGCTTATACAGGTAGCTGGACCAGTCGTTGGTGTCTTGATGCATCTTCATCAACTTCAGACGCTTTGATGGAGTACTGTAGCGCTTGCTGACAAAAGCGTAAAAGGCACATGGTAGCGCGTGCCGCTTGGGCATCCTGAGCGATAGAAGGCACGACAAGTGCTGGAACTGTATACAATAAGAATTCGATCCAGTCAACGGCTCGCTGCTTTCCCTTGTCAAGAGGTTTCTGTTGGCTGTTGAAAACTACTGGTATCGCTTTCGCTTTTTTGACATCTCAATGTCGTATATGATGGTGGATAACTTCTTCCCAGCAGTGATGTTGAGCGGGTTCCCATGATTTCACCCATCAAAGTCACCTGGAATATTTCATTCAGACGAAAGAGATGTCAGATGTCCATTCGCGACTGCTATAGTGTAAAAGTCCCTTGAAGCAGTCGAAAAAAAAAAGAGTCGCAATTCCATGACCAAGACAATATACCTTGAGATAAAAGGTAGACTGAGAGTTGAAAATGTGAGAGTGAGAGTAAAAAATTGGTAACAGCAAGAGTAAGTGAGACTGTGTCTTATTGAAAAAAGGTAATCAAAGATAATTATGATGATAGTCTACAAGTTATCTACTGTATATATAGGTGTCACTCATGACATAGAGATCCAATCCTGGATTATTTCTTTGTGTAGGTAATGTGTATATACCGTACAAATAGGAATATAGGAATATATAATAAAGTAATACTACACACAAACTGTGTGTGGCTGTATACAAATAAGATATGTTTGACCACGTACAATGTATGTGTTAAGCAACCGTACATCCAATCACGACATAGTCATGTCGAGGTCTCACTCATCAAGGACACGACTTACTAAACAGATAGTCCTATACCACATATCCCCCATCCAGGTTGCGTACACATACTGCAAACCTGTGTATACTGTACATACAGTGACTCAAAAAACTGGTGCAATGTTTTCGAAATTTTGCGAAAAGCTTTATATCTCGGCGTCTACCACTGCTAGAGATGTGAGACTTGGACCAGTCGATAGCCAGATCAATGAGGTAGACAACACTGGTATTAGAAGTCCGACAATAACCATATATGGATAGATATGAGCCGTCCAGGATTCGAACCCATTGCACCAGTTTTTTGTGTTAGGTAAAATTTTACTCTAATACTTTGTATATTTTCCTTTTGCTCTTCTAACTGCTTCTAAACGTCTAGGCATACTTTCTATGAGGCTCTGGAATATTTTTGGATCGATCTTGTTCCATTAATCTTCGGTTCTCTCCCACAGTTCTTGCATACTTGCGGGCTTGGTTTCGTAGGAGTTTAGCTTCTGTTTCAGGTGATCCCAAAGGTGCTCAATGGGGTTCAGGTCCGGTGATTGAGCGGGCCAGTCCAGTACTTCGATATTCTGGTCGGATAGCCACTCGGTGACCAGCTTAGACTTGTGCTTGGGATCGTTGTCATGCTGGAACACCATTTTTGACATGTTGTGGCCATAGTATTCCGCTAACTGCTTGAGGTAGTCTTGCAGAATATCCTTATAAAGGTGTTTATCCATGCCGCCGTCGATGCGGCACATGTATCCAATGCCGTCGTAGAGCATACAGCCCAAACCATGATGTTTCCACCACCATGTTTTATGGTACCTTCAACGGTCCTGGGATCGATCCCTGTAGACGCCTCATTCTCCCATCCCCACTTCCGCCGACCCAAAGCGGCCGATTTTGGTCTCGTCTGACCATATGACGCGTTCTCAGTCATCGGCTGTCCAGGAGCCATACTTTTGGGCGAACTGGAGGCGTGCCTTTACATGGCGTGGTGTCAAGAGCGGTTTCTTACGTTTAACTCGGCCCTTCAGACCACCTCGGCGAAGGATATTCCGAGCTGTTTCAACACTGAAACGGTTCTCCATCAGTGCTTGCACAATGCCATGGGCTTCTACAGCTGCTCCGGCTTCTGTGCTGAGCGCAGATCTCACGATAGCCCTCTCCAAACGCTTTGGCACCACTTTTGGCCGAACTCCTTTCGAGGTCTCCAGCCCCGGACTGTGGAGTTTTCTGATTCTACCAACTGTAGTCCGATAGATACCCGCCTTGGCTTGAATCTGACGCTCACTGAGGCCTTCATGGTGTGGGGTGTTATTTGTAAGCTGACACCAAATGTGATTTGATGTTGTGTTGTAGTGAGCACCAGTCGAACCACAGAGATGTGTTCGGCGTGTACGAAAGGGTAAAAAAGGTAAGAAGAGAAGAAAAGGTAAATCAGAGGAAATGCGTCTCTGGAAAAAAAATAGAAAAGGGCAAGAGGAATTATGCGTCTCTTGTGAAGTAAAGAAAAGAAATAAGAGGAATTGTGCGTCTCTTATGTTAAAGAAGAAAAGGTAAGAGGAATTATGCGTCTCTTGCAGAAAGGTAGCGGCTTGTGTTTGTCGATGGAGGAGGCTGTTCCAACGGAGACAATAAAATGTGTTTGAAGAAACTGTTATTGAAGTATTGAATATTGGATTTGGGGTAAAAAGGGAATGGGTATTTGTACTATTTCTGAGCGTTTTCTACTGATGTTATGGAATAGGGGGAGAAGTAGTGGAAAAATAACAGGATACGACTTAAGTCGTGTAAAAGATAAAAGATGCGACTTGAAGTCGTGAAAAAAATAAAAGGTACGACTTAAATCGTGCAAAAGAAAAAATGCGCGAGTTCTAGTAAAGGAGCAACGTTAAATAATAAATAGAATGTTATTCTATTATTAATGTTTATTTAGATTTTTTCAGCAAATATACAATTTGCAAATAATATATAGAAAGAAAATAATCATTATTTTGTAAATAATAATTATTTTAGAAATATGGTTATTTATGAAATAACAATATATTTCTTAATTCACATTTGAAATATTTCCTGTTGCAACTTATAAAATTAAAATTTTAACGATTGGTAGTCAATATTTCTTTCACATTACTTTTTGTTTAAAAAGTAACAAAAAAACCAAAGAACTTATCTTTGGAAACAGCACTGCCGTAAGTTTTTTTGCAACTTACGCAGATATTTTATTCACCCTAAACATAAAATTATTTAACAATATAGGATATTGTGTAATTATAATTTTAACACTATTTGAAACGTTTCTCTTATCATAAATGATTAGTTGTATTTAGCTGTATTTAGCTTTATTTAGCTGTATTTAGCCGTATAGATAGCTGTATATTTATTTTATATTTATATTTCATATTTAATATTTATTCTTATTTATGGTTACACAATGGATAATACCTGCATGTATTAGTATAAAAATTTTATTTTTATTTTATTTAAAAAATAATAAAAAGAAACAATACAAGATATTGTTAGGATAAGGTTATATAAGGTTATATAAGGTTAGGTTTATAAGATAAAATTCAATTATGGGTTCATATGAAAATTTATTAAATGCTGAATATAAAAATATTTATGAGGAGAATTGGAGTTTTATGAACAATACGTATAAGTCTAATATCGAAAAACAATACAATAGGTCAAAAATTGGAAATTATATTTCAATTCAAAAAGTTAAAGATCATGTTTATGATTTATTAGGTGCAATTCCAGTATTTATTTTTCTGACAGAAATATGTAGCAGAATAAAATTACCTTCCCCTATATATAATATAGAAAAAGGTGTACTTATAATTGAACTTTTATTGAATGGTTTCTCTATTTCAGAGATGAAAATGTATGACCCAAATGATTCATTCTATAAAGTTTATAAAGCTATATTTATAGATAATGCAGATTTTCTTGAAAATTGGATTGATAAATTAATGAATAATTGTTTCAGCAGTAATGATTCAAGATTATTATATAGCAAAATACATAATCCGCCAAATTTTGAACATATAACATTACTACTGGATGGTAGAACAAATAAAATAATAATAGAAGATATTGATTTGAAAAAATCAGATTTATATAGTTATAAAATAAAAAATAATGGTTTAAATACACAATTTATTATAAGCAGTGAAGGTTTTGTAATGTATGTTTCTGAGTCTCTACCTTGTAAATATAACAATGATGATAATATGTTTATATCAAATATAAATTTAAATAGGTTTTTTAAATTAACAGATTGTTTAGTATTTGATGGTATATATGAAAATGTAGTAAATGAAGTAATAACTAAATATAATAATATAGGTTTACCTATATCTTTAGATAATTTTTGTTTCCCTATAAGAAAAGAAAAAAATGTACCATTAGATTTAGATGAAAGTAATTTTAATAAACAATTAGGTTCTTACCGTTCAACAATTGAAACATTTTTTGCTAAATTCTCTAATACATTTTCAAGATTTGGCCCTAGAGCAAATGTTAGAATTACAAAAGAAAGAACATTTAATATACAAATTAAATTAGCTTGTTTATTATATAATATTAAACATTTTGTTGAATTAAATAATATTGAAGAAAAATCTTATTATAAATTATGGATGGATGAGAATTTTGATTTCTTTAATAATATAGATAGTTTCAATAATATAGTTAATACACCAAAAACTTTATATAAGAAAGAAAATATTAATAATATGAAATCAAGACAACAAGAAAAATTAGATCAATTATTAGCTGAAGGTAATATAAGAAAGAGTAGTCAAAAGAATAAAATGATTCTAGATGAAGAAGCAATAGATTCAAATGAATTTGAAGTGCAATATATTATATCACATAAAGAAACAACAGATGGTATAGAATATTTTGTGAAATGGAGAAATTACAATAAATCTTATAATTCGTATGTAAAAGATGAGGATCTTATTGGAGAAGAAGTTAAAGCTCAATATTGGAACTCTTTAAAACAATAAAAAATAATTTTTATAATAATTTTTAGTTTATATCTTTTTCATTAAATAAAGTTATTATCATTTTTTTATTATTCAGTGAATATAATAATATTATCATCTATAAAGTTATCAAGATAAAAAGTAATTTCATATTCTATTAAAAAAGCAGTATAAAATTCTTCACTAATTATAAATTCTTTAAATAAATACATGTATCCATCAAAACTGTAATCAAAAACTTTATCTTTTAGAACATTATTA
Source organism: Syncephalastrum racemosum (assembly GCA_002105135.1). NCBI lineage: Eukaryota > Fungi > Mucoromycota > Mucoromycetes > Mucorales > Syncephalastraceae > Syncephalastrum > Syncephalastrum racemosum. Next base: position 9,837 of record MCGN01000009.1, on the reverse strand, counting down.
TAAATAGTCTTAATTTTATTATAATCATCATTTAGATTAATTTCATAAATTTTAGTATTATCTTCTATATATTTCAAAAAATCTTCTTTATATAATATCAAGGTTAATAAAAATGCTTTAGCTTCTTCAATAATCATTTTTATTTTTGGATAAAATTCAATTTTTTATCCAAATTATATTTCAGATGGAATATATATTGTATATTCTTATACATCAGAAATAATTGTATATATTAACCATATCTAGATATGGTATGTTAATAATTTTTTGATAAAGAAGTAGTAAAATTCAAATTCATTCCACATGTATTTCATTCCATCCTTTCATTCAAGAATCCTCCTTTCTTTGAATTTCACATATAAAATGTTTTAAGTATATATATTTCTTCGAAATATTTCATTGATGAAAAATTATTAACATTAATATATACATATCCAAATATTCTATTTGATTAAAAACTTAATATTTTAAATATTTTTAACATTTTAAATTTATTATTATTTATATAATATGTATACATATAGTAGCTGTATAGTAGCCGTATAATAGCTGTATTTTATATTTCAAATAGGTTTATATAATATATCCATACTTAATACGGATGTATAAGAGCAACGTTAAATAATAAATAGAATGTTATTCTATTATTAATGTTTATTTAGATTTTTTCAGCAAATATACAATTTGCAAATAATATATAGAAAGAAAATAATCATTATTTTGTAAATAATAATTATTTTAGAAATATGGTTATTTATGAAATAACAATATATTTCTTAATTCACATTTGAAATATTTCCTGTTGCAACTTATAAAATTAAAATTTTAACGATTGGTAGTCAATATTTCTTTCACATTACTTTTTGTTTAAAAAGTAACAAAAAAACCAAAGAACTTATCTTTGGAAACAGCACTGCCGTAAGTTTTTTTGCAACTTACGCAGATATTTTATTCACCCTAAACATAAAATTATTTAACAATATAGGATATTGTGTAATTATAATTTTAACACTATTTGAAACGTTTCTCAAGGGAAAACGAAGAATGGCAAAAAAATTCTATGAACTATACTCATGAGACTGAGCAGTCTCACACTGCGTCTAGGTCCATGGGGGCCACGCCGGCCGTGCGCATGTATTCTGGTACATAGTCAGGATGGGTCGGTTGTCGTGGTGCTTGGTTGTAGGAGGACTGTGCTGGATGCTTCGGGCGCTTTCATAGGCCAGAGCCATACGTTCGGCTTCGGCACATACTGTATGGTGGGGTACCGGGTGACTACATGGGCACGCACCTCGTGCTGTAGTCCGCGCGTGAACGGTCGAGTGCTTCTTCGTCGTCATGGTCGGTAGCTCGATGCGGACACTTCTGAAAGCCGCTACATACGCGCTAACTGTCGTTGTTTGTTGGAGGGCGGCTAACTTGTCTCGGGCGGTCTGGGTGGCATTGAGTGGCTTGAACTCTTCGATCAGGAGCTTGCGAAATACGGCCCAGTCGCTTATGATATCGCCATAGCGCTCCTGCTGGCGCCACCAGACTTCGGCCTCACCTCGTAGGAGGTTGGCCGCGAACTGTACTTGCCTGATTTCATCAGAGCCTACCAGGTCAGCGTAGCGCTCTAAGGAGGCAATCCATCCGTCGACCACTGCTGCTGAACGTTCTCCGTGGTATGTGTCCGGGGCGCGTACTTGGATCCTTGGTTTCGTTTCTTTATCTTGCAGAAGACGGTGCATGGCCTTCAGTAAAAGTCCCATTTCTTCACTGGAGATACTGTTGCTCTGTTCTGGCATGCTATCGCTGTCGTTGTCGTTGAAACTGGGCTCGGATCGCGTGGTAGGGTCTTCTTCTTCGAGCAAAGGGTCTTGTGGGATACGGTACTTCTTGAAATCGGTTGATAGTTCTCTTGACATCAATCTCCGCTACCAATTGTCGGGTTCCTTTTGGCTGTAAGGACAGGGCCAGGTGGAATAAGGGAACAAAAGAATAGAGGGTGGATAAGATGATATTTTATTATTATTCTTCTCGCGTATTTATATTCTTCTAAGAGTTTGGCATTAACCTGCGAGAAGGGGATACGTGTATAAAAGGGAATTGGGCTATGACGATTATCGTCATAGCCAAGGAGCAACGTTAAATAATAAATAGAATGTTATTCTATTATTAATGTTTATTTAGATTCTTTCAGCAAATATACAATTTGCAAATAATATATAGAAAGAAAATAATCATTATTTTGTAAATAATAATTATTTTAGAAATATGGTTATTTATGAAATAACAGTATATTTCTTAATTCACATTTGAAATATTTCCTGTTGCAACTTATAAAATTATAATTTTAACGATTGGTAGTCAATATTTCTTTCACATTACTTTTTGTTTAAAAATGGAAACAGCACTGCCGTAAGTTTTTTTGCAACTTACGCAGATATTTTATTCACCCTAAACATAAAATTATTTAACAATATAGGATATTGTGTAATTATAATTTTAACACTATTTGAAACGTTTCTCAAGAGAAGTCGGAGAGAGACAGTGAAGGGACCGGTGTCCAGTCCGTAAAAGGATGAACACTTCTTGACGGTATTTCTAAAAGTGGATTTGTTGCCGTGCGCAGCACTTGACATCATTTTGGAAAAGAGGAAGGGAGTTCAACTCCCGTGTCGGGTACCCTTTTGGCTGTAAGCTACAAGGCCAGGTGGATATCGAATCAAAAGAGTAGAGGGTAGATAATCCTTTTATTTTCTCGTTGGAGTGGCTATTTATATAAAATGATTTATGGTAGACAACCAACGACAGGTCGTGATAGCAACCGATATACTGTATGTCAAAGATATGTTGCGCACACGAGAACGAAGTGAGAGGTAACAACGTAGACAATGAGGAAGAGACGCAGGGTACGCGCGATCCAGGGATAACTTCTCAAGTGACACACGCGGGTTGGGCGCGATGCGTACTTGATATGCATGCGGTTTTGTCATTTGGCAACAAAAGGAGCAGGGAGTTTATCTCCCTGACACCCGACACCGACAAAAATCGAATCTACCCCAACATGGAGCTTGACAACACATGAGGCTGGATTTCGACGCTAATGCTCACTACAGGGGTCGAACCTGTGACCTTGGCGTTATTAGCACCACGCTCTAACCAACTGAGCTAAGCGAGCGTTCCTTATTTCTGACAAATCCATAAGCAATCCTGTGGCCACGCTAAGCACGTGACTTACCTTCGCCTTGTCCCTTGACGTCAGACGCCGGTGTCCTCCACTTTTTCCTTTTTGCGTAACCATTCTTTATACTTCCATTTTTGGGAGTGTTGTCTTTTCTCGGAACTTATTGTTTAATTTCACCTTCACTTCACTTCTTCCTTCTGATCCCTCACATACGATCTTATTTATTCTTTTAATTTCATTTCTGCTTTCCCTTCTTAGTCCTTATTCCTTATTTCTGCTCTTTTTGATTTAGATGAAAACCACTTTTTTAATAACTGGAAGGTCATGGCTAAAATATAAAAGACCCAGACCGACCAAGTAAAATAAATCATCTTGTGATCATATATTCTTTTTCTTGACTGAAAGGTTGACTTGGAACTGTACACGACGGACTGTGTACGACAACCCGGATCTTATTTTTCTTCATTTTTAAGTTTTATTTTTCTTATCTTTATTTTTGCTCTCGAACCTACCTCCCCGGAGCTGATACCACTACAAGTTGCACCGCACGTGTCATTTCTGACAAATTTATAATCAATCCTACGGCCAAGCTAGCACGTGACTCTCCTCTTCCTCTGCGAGTTGACGTCAACCCCTTGGTGTTCTCCCACTCTTCCCTTTTATGGGAGTACTCTTTATACTTCCATTTCGGGTAGTGTTGTCTTGCCCGTATTTATTAATTAATTTCACCTTACTGCCCTTCTTTTCTCTGATCGCTCATATATGATTAGAATAACCTTTAATTTCATTTCTGCTTTCCTTCTTTGTCTTTATTTTTCGTTTCTACTGTTTTCGACTTAGATGAAAAATCATTCATATCACACTTGGAAAGTCATGGCTAAGATATAAAAGAGCCAGACCGACCAAGTGAAATAAAATATCTTGTTGTGATCATATTTTCCTTTTCTTTGGATTGAAAGGTTGATTTTGAACTGTACACGACGAACTGTGTACAACGACCTGGATTTTTATTCTTTATTTTATTTTATTCTATTTTTCTTACCTTTTTCCTTTGCTCCCGAACCCATCCACGGAGCTGATACCACTATATTTTGCACCGCACGTGTCATTTCTGGCAAAAATGCAAGTGCCCTTCTGGCCACGCCAGGCACGTGGCATTCCTCTCTACCTCTCTGTGTTCAAGACCAAGTTTGTCACGACCATGTCTCGACATGCAGGTGCTCATGCACGCATGCAGGGTCACTTGTGTAAACCATGAGTATGCCACAAGTGACCTGCATATTCTGCCTCTGTGTCATAAGCTGTTTCTGTCCCTGCGCGTGCACATTGCGTACTTTTCTCTCTTACCTCTCATTGTCCTTCTGCCAGTCCAGCGTGTGTTCAAGACGTCTTCAACGTGAATCCGCTGCCCTGTTGTCTCTGTCCTCTTTTTCTGCTGTCTCCGTCTCTTGTCGTTTATTATTTCTTCATACTGTAGTATAAATACCCAACCTCGTTTGATACAGTAATAAACGACATCAGATTATCTTGTTATATTTATCCTACATACCTGTCGGAAACAGAGTGCGGACAAGAGACAGAGAGGCAAGGACAGGGGTGTGGACAAAACAAGACTAGACGATGACAGGTATCAGGCACTACTGGACGACATAAGGAATAATACAACATACCGATGACAAAACAAGATATACAAAGATGTGTGATATGGATACAAGATAGAAACGTGAGCAAGAGATAGGGACTAATCTATAAACTACGTATTAAGACCTTCATTCTCCATACTAATATGAAGACATACAAGTCAGGCCAGAGACAGGAACAGGAGGCCATCAGGACCGGCAAGGCGTGGCTCTACTGATAGAACAGACAAGGTACAGTATGTGGAAGTACGAGATATATATTCGGCCAAGGACTTGATCAAACACAGGGATCCTTAGGACTTAACGGGGACAATGACAAGACAGACGTTCAGAGCAGAAGTCGACAAGACTGATGGGAGTTGACGCGAAATCAGGAAGAAGACAGGATAATCTGACGATAATTTATTTTACAAACAAGCCGTGGACTCGCTTCGCTTCGTCCAAGAGTGGCCCTTCGATAGCGCTGCGGGTGTGATAGAGCCCCTTCGCCTTCGGCTACGGGTCATCACAACCTCCACTTAAATCTTCGGTCCCTCTTGCCCTTTTTCCACGGCTTGATGGGGGCCAGCCCCGTACCCCCGTTCATGCTTCGCATGTCTCTTACTGTATGCTGCTTTTTATGAAGACTATTGTTCTCAGTTGCATGGTCTGGACATACTGTATTGTGCTGTAGTTGCCTTTCCTAATTAGCAGCGGGTCCGTAATTGGTATACAGTGCTGCGCAACTAAAAACATGATAGATAAAATGTAAAAGTCAGTGGCTTGCACGTGTCAAATTGAATGATGTCGACAGTGACAGCTATTCGATAGACAGTGTAGGGCTGGTGTTAGGTACGTGCTAAATATACTGTAGGTGCATACAATATACTGTAGGAAAGGAAAAAAGGCCGATGTGTGTAGGTGTATGATCAGGTAATTGTTGATTGAGCACCCATCAAACAACAGGTTATGTGTTCAGCGTCTATATAGCGGAGATTGATAGAATAAAATACAATAAGTATACTGTAAAATGGCAAGAGCTATATCCCTTGAGTGTGTGTGTATAAGGCGACAATTATATGTCAAAAGAAACCCAAAGTGATGTTGAAACAATCAGAAAATAGTTAGAGCTGTGGCTTCTTTTATCTGTGGGGGAGTAACTTCCATCGGAGACAATGGAATACGAAGCTTGGAAGTAAGAGCTTGTTAAAAGATTTATCTTGTTGTAATGTATCGAATTGAATATCGAATATTGGAGCAAACTACTTGCTTATTTATATTATTTCTAAACTTTATGTGGTTTCGGAGAAATAGATTTGAGGTTAATATGAAATGAAAGTAAAGGGGAAGGTAAAGCTGTTACGAAAGAAAAAATGGAGGATAGAGTGTTTATGAAATGAAGAAGGTGAGGTAAACAATGTTTGTTAACGAGAGAAATGGGAAAGATAGGATGGTTATCAGAAAAAATGGCACGGTAAAACAAAGGAAAGACCATTATTAAACAGAAACAGGAAATTGGTGTAACTACTTGGAGGGTGCTTGGTAGCACTTAGCCCCTTACAACAGTACAACTTAAATTTCAATACATAAGAATCCATCCGTCCACGGAAAAATATCGCAGTACTTCCCCTTTTTCAGAGCTTATGATTGGCCGCCTACTGTCTATGATTTCCATATGAGGCTATTCACGACATCTCATTGGCTGTTTCTATCATGGAGTACCATTTGTGGTTTTTTGAAGCGTGTGACAGGTTACCTTTTGTCTTAGAGAAACGTTTCAAATAGTGTTAAAATTATAATTACACAATATCCTATATTGTTAAATAATTTATGTTTAGGGTGAAAAAAATATCTGCGTAAGTTGCAAAAAAACTTACGGCAGTGCTGTTTCCAAAGATAAGTTCTTTGGTTTTTTTGTTACTTTTTAAACAAAAAGTAATGTGAAAGAAATATTGACTACCAATCGTTAAAATTTTGATTTTATAAGTTGCAACAGGAAATATTTCAAATGTAAATTAAGAAATATACTGTTATTTCATAAATAACCATATTTCTAAAATAATTATTATTTACAAAGTAATGATTATTTTCTTTTTATATATTATTTGCAAATTGTATATTTGCTGAAAGAATCTTGATTAACATCAATAATAGAATTTCATTCTATTTATTATTTAAAGTTGCTCTACGTTTTTCAGCCAGAATAGATTAGACATCTTATACTCAAAGACTACACAACAAAGTCATATCTCTTATAGACTCAATTTCTTTTATAACTGCTTGCACGTCGCTACAAGGCCATTTCCAAGCCTCAAGAACATGTCTAGTATCTGTCTCCGTTGGTTCTGCATCAAGACACCATCGAAAAGAACAAGTCTGCACAACTCCATTCCTCGACATTGTCAAAGTACATTGTCAACCTCAACTCGCAAACTTCTCGCTTTGTGACTTCTTTTATATCTCTTGTACTTTTTTATCCTTTTCCTAACCTTTTTACCTATTTTTCGTAAGGCTTTTGTACAAAACCTTACTGGTGCTCACTCTATTTCCCTTTTGACACTTCTTAACCCTTTTTACTCACCTGGATAATTCCTATCCAGCCTATTTGTACTCCGAACCTACTTACGTGCCTTGAAGGAATCACCAACCTTATAATGGTATCAGATCCGGGTTCGGGAACAAAAGGAAAATAAAAAAAAATAAGGAACAAGGCAAATCGTCGTACCACAGTCCGTTGTGTACAGTAAGATTCAATCCTCCAGAAGAATATACAGTAACTCGGAAATGTATGTTTATTTCACTCGTCCCGATCTGGGTCTTTTACTGTATATTTTACCCAAGACCTTTCGATCTGTAAAACTATCATACTTTCATCTAATATTGAAAATAATAAAATAAGGTAAAGAAAGACAAGTGGGGCGACCGCTTCGCTCCGTCCCTCCGTAGCGCCGTTGATCTCTCGCTTCGGGTGTGAATGAGCCCCTCCGCCTTTGGCTCCGTGTCATCACAACCTTCACTCGGATCGTTGGCGTACTTCGGGCCGGGTCGCCCCACTTGCGGGGGCAAGCCCCCTGGCCCCCCTCCCCCCTCCCCCCTCCCCCGGCCCCTCCCCCGCCTCAGGCCTCGCACGCCGAGTTTTATACTTCGTCGAATCGATGCTCCGGCTAATTTGTAGTACAGTAGGGAGAGATGAATAGGCCTTCACTTAATCTGGTTTTCGTCAAAGCACTCGTATGTTGAAACGCTTAGCTATCAACCTTCATCTTTTTCATGGCGATTGCTGTATGCTTGTGCTGCCTGCCGGGCACCGTATCTCCACTAACACAGTAGCTAGAACCAGTAGCCGAGAGACCGTCTATCCAGAGCATGTACTACGCACGTTGTATACACTGTACACACAATAACTTTTGCGAAAAATGCACAATGGAATTAGAACCGAAGAGATGCAAAGCATGAAATGTGATACTGTCAAGCCGTGGAAAGCAACCTGCCCCATGACTAATAGCTATGACGACCGAATGTTGAGGCCTGGAAGATAATGCATGTAGCTTTCATATTGTATGTCCCAAAAAGGTAGTGTCGCCGCGGCACTACCAAAAAAGGAAATAGTTGCCGTCGTCAGACCTCGTCAAAGTACTAAGATCTCCTCTATACTGTATGAGCTTCCATAGATATCTATTTTATTTATGGAGTCTCTTGCTATGTGTCTCTAGCCTTCCGTCAAACTCTACATTCCGGATATACAGTATACTGATAGTATGTAGTCTAGTCATGACTTCAATCGTGTTTTTAGGCGACTTATTCATAATCAACATCTGATGCGATAAAAATCCTTCTATCAGATTCTGGGACGCTCTGTCACCTGCCAAAGTATGAAGGCAGAATAATTTTCCGGAAATCCTTTTGGCTGAATTTGCGGCAGATTTTATTACCGGTATTAGCCTTGCATAATAAGTGAGATCGGTAGCCCAAATTTTTCTGTATACCATATGTAAGACTCACGCGGTTCGGTAAGACCTTTAAAGAGTAAAAGCCCTCAAAGGGCAACCAAAAAGTGAAATATGGTAAAAGGATATCCATTTCGGAGGAATTATGAGCCGAGAACCAGATTTTCTGATTCTACAAATCAGAGCGCGTCTACATGCAAAAGTTGCCTTTTTTGTATTTTCTCGGAGGAAATTATTTCCGACCAATCAGGTAAAATTTTGTCCTCAAAAAAAGGTCCGGACCAATCACATCACGAGTTGGTCCCGGAGAAAGATACTCCCAGCCAATCACATCAAGAATAAAACAGACGACAGACAGACAGACAGACAGACAGACAGACGGACACACGAGTGAAAACAATACTCCTTTAAAACTCCGTATAAAACTCGTAAAAAAATGAGAAATGAGAAATGAAAATGGAAACGAAAATGAAAATGAAAATGAAAGTAAATCTATCGTTCATTAACGATAGAAAAGGAAGATGAGATTAAACTGAGGAAGGCAGCAGCACCAAGAAAGGAAGTATCAAGAAAAGTGCCGAAAAAGGAAAAAGTGAGAGGACAACGGTCTGACGTCAGGTACGAGAAATCAAGGTAGTCAAGGTACGGGAGGTAGGGCGGTCACGTGCTTAGCTTGGCCAGAGGATCGATTATACCTTTGTCAAAAATATCTCCTGAGCGGAGTAGCGCAGAGGAAGCGCGCTGGGCTCATAACCCAGAGGTCGGTGGATCGAAACCACTCTCCGCTAAACGTTGTTCCGCTAGCTTTGTATCAATTGATTCTTTTGCTCCTGCCAGTGTGTCGGGACAGCTGTCGGAATCCTTTTGGCTGTTCAGGTATAAGGCCAGGTGGAATAGAAGGGACAAAAGAAATAGAAGAGGGTGGATAAGATGCCCTTTATTATTTTTACTTCTCGCGTATTTATATTTTTCTAAGATCTTGGCAACTGCCTGCGAGAAGGGGATAAGTATATAAAAGGATAGTGTCTATTATGCGTGAGGGAGTACAGCATGAAGTCGGTGTCGCATTCGGAAAAGGGTGGTACTTCTTCCAGTATTCCAA